>LR990197.1:722500-1445000 GCA_905147375.1 Hylaea fasciaria | reverse complement strand
AATCTTATGAAGTGTGAAAAAAATCAGGTTGTTATAAAGTAAGTTCATACAAAATCGTATGTGAAAAAAGTTTTTCCCGAATTCACTAACCTAGCCACAAATTCCTGGCCACATTTCCAATTTTTCTTTCAATGATAACCTAATTCGGCCTATTACAAAAAATCTGCCTTTAAGTGATCCGGATACCAACGGACAGCATTTCATTTTGATTATTATAGATATTTTTAGATGTATTTTTATTTACCACTTTGACAGGGCACGCAGTCTGCCGTCCTCTGCACGGCTTGCCCCTGGCAGGGGGCCCCACCGTTTAGGGGGTGGGGTTCAGTGCAGGTCCTCGTCCGCCTCTGGCCCCCCGCGATGCGTCCGTTGCAGCGGCACTGGGTCCACGACCCCCACGAACTCCAGTCACCGTTTACTGTTGGAGAAATAAGGCCATGTTCAGAGATAGAGAAAGGGCATCGTCTGAGAAAGAAGGTTACAGAGAATAATAATTGTGAGAGTCCTTTAGCAAAATAAGCCATCATCAACAAAGGCCACAAGGAAAAGACACCATAAAAATGTCCTGACCAAAAAAGGGCTTCTAGTATCGGTACTAAAAGTAATAGAATTCCTGCTTCCGCTTGTAAAAGTTGCAGGTGATGAAATAAGATATTATTCTACAAAGAAAAAGCGACACTGAAAATAAGATATATAAAAGAAAACAATGTTGAAAATTGACATTGCTGATAATTATCACTGAATAGGAAAAATCACAACAAATCGAAACACACACACGAACACAGAAGACAACGGAAAAGTTTATAAATTTTTTTTAATACAGATACTGTTAAAACAGAAAAAATTAAGACAAATAGCAAACGTAACTGTTAAATCATAAATATTGTAATCATGAAAAGGCAGATGGCAGTTAGCTTATGGTAAATCAAAAAGTAATAAAGATAACTTAGAAACTACATTCATTTCAGAGTTATCTTTATGTAGTCACATAAATATCATACGTGGGAAAGCATATAATTACTCTGAGCCAAGTATACTCCGCAAAACGTAAATCTCTACTGACCCTTAGCTGTAAATCAAATATCTACAGAGTATAAACGCACAACAGTCAAGACTAACTTAGTCTGTAATCTACATAATTAAAACATTATCTTGCTTTTAGATTTTTGTAAAATATAAATTATATAGATATAGGTTGCATGATGAAACCATTTTAAATACGAACTTTTTAAATAAAAGGGAATACCATCACTCATCGTCGATCTTTGTAAGTTGTTAACAGTGAAGTTGACCTTTTTGAGTAGACAACTGTATTATATATATGTTTCGTTAAACTTTCCTATATAATTTCTTGTACATTAAGTAAAATATAGTGTACTGGTTGGTGTAGTTTGGTTGGACAAAATGTCGATTACTAATATTTTGTAAGAAGTTCGCATACCGTTTTCTGCGTATAATGTCATCAAAGTACACGATTAATCGATGCAAAATTATAGATACAATTTAAATTGTTAATCGAAAGCGTATACAAAACTACGCATAAATAAATACCCAGTCAATGGGCACGCACTTTATCGACACTGGATACATATTTATCACTTCGTGAGGGAATAACATTTAAACTAACCATTTCTTACTTCATTAACATTAAAAATAAACGCTTCGTTTTATGGGTTTTAATTTGCATTTATTTTAAAACACCTTGGTTCTGATGAAGTCATAAAACTAACTGAAAAGAAAATGTATTTGTTGAACACGCAACTTCACGGTTCTCAGTACTTATTTTTCGTTATAATTATGGGAAAAGTATGAATAGATAATAATGTATGTTTCTAGGAAAACAATTGGGTGTTTATTGCTTTTCTGCGGATGGGGTGTCATGATGCTGTTAAAAATAAAAGCTGACAAATAAAATCAACTATCTAAGACCAACAAAGTACCACAATGCATTTTTCTAGGAACAATTCACTCTAAATTGGAGTGTTTTATGAGGAATGAGCTATCAACCTACAAAAAAAAAATGAGAAATATTAATGCGTCATTGCTTACCAACTATATGCTTATTTACCGATAATTAATTATAATTGATTCACTTTGATTTTATGTCTTATAAAAAGTTTTGCACAAGCAAATAACTCAGCTATTTTCAGAAGGGCAATGCCGTTAATCTGATATCTGTATTGTTAGTTAATTTGTGTGATCCGCACATATCTCTTTCTGGTCTGGGTGTTAAATGAAATGATATGTCTGTAAAAGGTACCCACGACACAGGAGACAGCCTAGTGGCACAACGTTTTTATAAGAAGACGAAAAAAAGCCAGGAATCTGATAAACCAACTCCAACAAAGATGCACAGAACACACCCTCCTAATAAAGTGAGACACAAACCGAGCGAAGCCAAACACACTACACTAGCGCACAGTTAATCAGTTTCCCAGATCTCGTTGTCTCACGCGACGTCGCGTGCTATACCTAGCTTCTAAATCTAAGCCCTAACGACCTAGGTGGAATTTACTTTGTAATTGTATGCCCGTTCGGTGTTGATAATTGGGCTCGCGATAATTGGTGGCGGTAGAGCTATTTTTGGAGGTTTGCTTTGTTTAAAAAGAAATAATTAAAAACTGTGAATATGGCATACCATGTCAGTAAATATTGCAGTCGTGTAAAAAGAAGGTAGGTAGGGTAAAATTAAAAATATCATTCGATGCGCCTTTATCTGCTCATTGCAGTTGCATATATATACATTACTAGCTGCGCCCCGCAGTTTCACCCGCGTTTGGATAATATACGATATATCTTTATGATTTGTAGCCTGATATGTAAGCTATATCATTGTAAAGTTTCATTACAATCCATTTAGTAGTTTTTACGTGAAAGAGTAACAAACATCCATCATCCATACTTAAAAACTTTCGCGTTTATAATATTAGTAGGATGATATCAATTTTTTTTATGTAAACGCTAGATATGGCCTTTTTTCAGAGGATAGCACAAGTCTAAGTTTAATGAGTTACGAGTAGTATAAACCAAGACATCTGTTATAGTCTTAAAAATAATTTATAGGTATTTTTAAGACCACCCAAGTTCAGATGTAAATTATTATTGCAAATCTGTGCAACATATTATGCGACCGTTTAAAATATTTTTACATCGCAAACCAATTACTTTTATTAAAATACAATGCATGTAAAACGTTCACCTAAATTATCTGTAATGGTAGCCCATAACATTTTAGTTGATACACTCTAATCGCTCCGAAACACATGGTACGCTCACAATATTTACAACACTGCTGATGCAATATGAATCTTAAAGCTATAGCGATAAAGCAAAATACTGCACAGAAAAGAAAAAACATAGTTAAATTATGTTGTGTTCCTAAAATTCCGTATGATGTTTAATGAAATATTACTATAGTACTTATATGAGTAATTCCGTGTCGAACACGTTTCATAAGTGGACGAACAAGCTCTTGTAACAAAAAACTAAACAGAGTAAGTACAGATAATAAAATCGGTGGTACGTATAGCTACAAAATCTAATCAGTTCAAACAATCTATGAATAGCGATAGCAAAAACTTAATCTGTAGGTAATTTATCATGTTAGTCGGCAGAAATACTTCAATATATAAATGAAGAATAAATTAAAAGAGCGTTAATAATAATAATAATGATAAGTATATGCAGTAAACTTATTTATAATTTTCCATCTGTGATATTTTGTATAAAATATTAAATTACTTATACCTAATTATTACAGTTCATTACCATTAAAATCATCTATAGTAAAGTTCAATTAAGTTGTATGTGATAAAATAAATAATAATTACGCGATCACCATAATTATGATAATGCTTGCATGGGCCGGGTAGACTGGTTGCTTGGAAATATAAAAAATATTTATTGTAAAAATCTACATTATAGATAGAATTATACTAGTAAATCATCATGGTATTACAGAATTCAACCGCCATGTTCAGTCGGGAAGCGAGATTTTATAGACTTGATCTTAATTTGGCACCAAATGCGATTCATTCGATTATCTAACTATCTCGAGCTCGCCCGTCGCTACATCTCCGAGTGAGTTCCATTATTTATTCATCATCATCATCATCATCAGCCTGAAGAAGTCCACTGCTGGACACAGGCCTCCTCTATACATTTCCAGCCTCTTCTATACATTTCCAGCCTCCTCTATACATTTCCAATATTAATAACTCTATACATTATTTATAGGAAAGATCAAAATAAAACTTTTATTGGTGGATAAAACAATACTAATTTGGTCAAATGTTACATCTAACACGTGATTTAAATGGCTACATAATTTATGCAGTAGACTGACCCAATTTCTATTTTAATTTGCTTACAATTCTTTTGAATACCATTACCAATTTTAACATTTAACCTTTGAAAGTAAAATTCTCCTCATTATATCGTATTGCCCTCAATCTTTACCCCAATATACGTTTATTGTGTCATAAAATACAAGCAGAAATTTTCCTTAATAAATCTGAAAAGGGTAAAAGGGTAGGTATTAGTTGAACTGAGCAAGGTAAATCGGCTAGTTTGGATAGTCAAACTGTTTTAGTATTTTACTAACTGAAACACCATAATTTTGGTAATCTAGGTTTAAATCAAGACTAAAAATTACAAATAACTCCGTCAACTAGTCGTTCGAATAAACCTGCGATCCATTGTAACATATAAGTACCTACAGTTGGACTACAAAGAAAGAAACGCGCATCTGAAAAACATCACATAATTGCGTCAAGTAATAAACCATTGTACTGTCCAATATTGTTCTCTTGTCAAACATTCCGGTCCTTAACTCAACCCGCTAAGGTTCAAAGTGAAGAGTTTTCCCCGATTAAAGAATTTAAAGACGCTCACCCACGTCTATTCAAGCTATAACGACGATATATGGACCAATTTGCACGTAAGTGACACAATTTCTTTATACACAAAAGGGCTAACTGCAATAAACGTAAGTGGCGATGCACTGCACCAATTAGGCGATGGAAGTTGCAGAATTAACGTCAAAGGAAGTCCCAGTTTTAGTTACCAGTACGTTATCTGTACGAATAATATTGAAATTGTAATTAATTGATGATAGAAAAGAAATATCGTATTTGGACATAATGATGGCTTAACCTTTGAAAAACACAACTGTAATCTATTTATCTTAGCGGATACGCCCCAAAATTTACGGCGTTCCCAGTCTGTCACTTGATTATAATAAATTCCTCAAACTAAAGTGTTAGTTAGCTTCGACTCATGTCTCCAAAGTTTAGTAGGTGCAAGAAAACATAATCATAATCAGCTAAATATGGGACTAATGGAAATTAAGGGACAAATGCAATTGATTTGAGAAAATGATTTATACATTTATTATTAAAACTAAGTTTAATTTTTCATCAAAAATCATAAATTACATTACCATGCCTTCACAATAATGTTGCCAACAAAATTAAATATAATATGATTCACCAGGCGCTCTAACAAGCGTATAACAATATATCACACGAGATGGAAACGTGTAAAGCCAAAGGTGGCGATAGCAATCAGTTAGCAAGTGTAGGAAGGAGTACTTGGAGCGCACGCAGATTGTACGCGTGGCGCCATAATAAAGGACCTAAGCAGTTATTTTGTGGTTACAGAAAGTTTCATTGTGAACAATTCAAAACTGAAGATATTGATAGTAACAAGGAATCCTATTTCTAAAAGTGAATTAAAAATGCTACGTAAAGATCTTAATGTGATAAAGGGAAACAGTTGACGGAGTTTGTTTGTTTGACGTATCCTTGTTTAGTTTTGCAAAACACAGATCGCTAGATTTATCTGTATTAGAAGTTTACAAACACCTGCACTTTTGTTACACTTACGAGACAAGAATACACATAGAAATAAAACATATGTGCGCATGTATTTGCCACAAGTCAAAACAAGATTATTCACTGTTCACTGTACCGGGATACCTGAGTCCACGAGGGTTTCCCACATCCCATCACCAGTGTAGGCGTGCATTATCAATGGAATGGACCGTCCTAATGATGCGCCGCACTCGCGCATCGCAATTATTGCAGGCATCGGCGCCTGCCCTTTGATCTACGGGTAGGGGAGCCATTACTTTGGAAAAGGTATACGTGATATCAGTTCCAGTTACAAAGCTAGGTAATTTAACGATAATAGTGAGCTAAGGATATTATTTAAGACTTAGAAAGAAACCATAGGATATTTTTTTAGGAACGAGCTTTAAGCGCTGCTAAAATGATTAACTTTTGAAATATGTGTTGAATATTTTGCCCTGTAATAAATTGTAGTACTCACGTTCACGGCACTCTTTTAAACTTTAGTGGTACAAAAAACATTAAGAGCGCAGTCAGCAAAAAAGTCACAAATTGCAATTTACATTGAGTTCTATGCCCCTATATTATACATTATTATTATTTTGCGTACAAATTGTAAATTTGGACCAAACTCAAATTATTTTGAAGTGTTTATAAACCCTAAACCAAAAGTGTTGTCCATACCAAAACACGATTGGTGGCAACCCCACCACTAAAGATAGTTATTACGACAACCAAGGGTGAAATGAGTTAAGCACAGTGCACGCTTGTCCGATGAATTATCTCTGAAATAATATAACGTGCCCTAAGTTGTCTAGTTGCGATTAAATTGTCTGCCTTGATGGCGATCGTTTACGTAATATCCCCGTTTGAGAATAGACACTTATCCAGGCGATTTAGTCAAGTTAGACGGCAAGTGACAAAGTTTGAAGTAGATTGTTGTAGATTGGCAACACTGATGGATGTAATGGAGATGACCTTGAAATAGCTGAAGAGGATTTGATAGGTGAATTATTGACAACGTACGTGCAACAAAGATTAATTGTCAACAGAGTTGTCAAAAATGGTCGAAACGAAATTGTTACGTTTGAAAATGTGACTTGCTTGAAACACCACAATAAAGAAACAAGACTTCAATTATTATTAGAATTGTAAGTTTTCAAAATGAAGCTCACTGGATATTATGTTGTGGATAGATAAGAAAAAAGTGACTATAGTTATGATATTGAAGACCTTTAAAAGGAATTTGATAGATCGTTGAACGCTTGTTAAATAATTCAACTAGCTATTAATAAAATTGTAGCCTTTTATGACAGCTATGTTCAGCAATGTATGTTTTTTTTGGCTAAAAAAAGAATTGCAGGCAGTTCTAGATAATTATGAGATGCTTCAGTAACTTCATTTTGATATTATAATAAAAAGAACAGAAAAAACAAACGTAAAAATAGAAAATGAGATTGCAGTTTTCAATCAAAGCTCACCGTATACTGTCAGCAGTGCTGGCTCCGAAATCCTCTTTCCAGCTATGTTCTCAGCAACACAGCTGTAATTCGCCATGTCCTGGGAACAAACGCAATAAACATCAATTAAGTAGGAAGTAGGTATTTAGCTTACAAACTTTCTACCAACATTAACAATATTGACATATTTTATAAGCTTTTACGGTCTTACCACAATAGATTAAAACAAGAGTTTAACAGATTAGTCTAAATATTTCTAAGCAAATCGACGTCTAACCCTCGCTTTTTCTAATTCAATAACAAATTCACAAGTAAATTAATTAGGAATGGCAGGATTGAGTAAACAAACGCGAGGGATAGACGTCGATTTTGTCAAACGAAATTTTAGAAACATCTGTTTAACTCTGGTCTAAACTTTTGTAGTAAGACGGATAAGGTTTATTCCCTATTCAGATTTTTAGGCTGTTTCTAATCTTACTAATTGATGGTTCAAACAGAACCATCAGTTATGATAATTGTAGAAAAGCATTTATAATTATCAAGCATCATAAATATTGAAATGTAAATATTCATGTTAATATTCCTACGCATCTAATTACTTAAAACAAACAAATGTTCCAACCTAACAAATCTTACAACAAAAACAAGAAACAGACTACCAACCAGTAAAAGCTGCCAACCTCCATTTACAGAGACAACACTCAAAATGACGGTAATAACATACCCACAACAAACAAACAGACTACACGCGTTCATTACGCATACACATTATATTTTACAAGCTAGAGTTGTGGAGATTACTGAGGACGCCGCCATTAATATAAAAGCATATTACGTTAATTAAGAAAGTGCTACTAACACCTACGTGCGGGTAATGTTACTGAGTTACGCATGTGTCAGAGATTAGAGGAACATAGATGGTTCGAGTGTAGAAGTGACAGCTCTTGTTTTGTTTTTAAAGAATAGAAACGTAAAGCTTATTAAGATTAGGTTTAGTCTGAAAAAAATTTGATAGGTTTTACATAGCTAAAATTTAGAATTGTCACTGACGTTCAATTCGATTTCAGTTTTTTGTCTATTGTAAGGAGAGAAAATTTGAGATTAAAAGGTACCTTATCCAAATGTTGTCAACCTAGTGAAGTTAAAACTTTAAGTTACTTACAGTTAACATTTAGGAATTAAAAGATGCAAGTAATAAGCAAACTAATAAATTATTAATTTCAGAGATGAGAAATTAATTCCTAGCAAAGGACTTGATAACCGCAAATAAGCCAAAGCAAAACTTAGAAAGTACAGCAAACTACTGTACTAGACCGTTCCATCTCCGTCGTCCCAAGCCACAAAGAGAGAACATACTACAGAAGAGGCAATTAATCCGTGTCCGCGCGAGTTGCCTAATTAGCGGGAGCTTCGGAGCGGAAACCGGAGATGGAGCTGCGAGAGGCGCGAAGATGGACATACGAGTATTGGATGAAGTGGAGCGTGGCTGGTTCATGAGAGGTTGATGCTAGCGGTGGCTGTTCGATCGCTATTTTAATAGTCTATGTCATCGTTCGTGTAGCTCCCGAGGTGGCTATGGTACGTTATTTGGAGACAGCAATTTGTAGGCAATGATTAAAACGAAATTCTATAACTCACTTGATGAATTTGATGATTAATCTTGATGGAAATCAGGATTAAAGCAGGTGCACGTTGACTAACAAAATTCACGAAATGAAATATTATTGAAGTAAATTTGTGTTTGCGTTTTTATACCAAAGTAACAAGTGTAATGCAGATGCAGTCTTTTGAAACGTTTTTGGTCACGGATGTCATTAAAAAATAAGAATAGAATAGAATAGAAAATACTTCTTTGCACACCAGTTATAATACACAAGAACAAGACACAAGAATAGTATGTTAGTGACACTAAAACGCATTATAATATTACTCAACTTGAACTTTTTATGGCAAACACACATAGGTAAGCAATCAGCGAAACTGTGACAGCAACACTTATAATATCAGCGCTAAACTAGAAATAACTAAAATTAACGCATTCTGCTGTCCGTGGCCACACTGACGTGTAAGTGTGCGTAAAGCTTAACTTTTATCAGCTACAAGAACTTTGAAAGGGTACACCGGAACGATAAAACGACAAAGTCGCGACGGCAACTTGTGTCGCAATTAATAAACGTCTGCTGCGCTCGACTGATTACTCGTAAGGGGATAAAGTTAGCTTTACAATATGCAGTATTGGTGAACAGCTTTCACTTCACAATACTTTTATTCATTTCATTATTACACATCGGACCAACGTGTTTGATGGCTCATTCGCCCCATCTTACACAAGGTCTGTGTCCCAGCAGTGGGAACAAAATAATCTGATGATGACATAGAAAAAGCGTGAAACAAGCATGGCACACTTTGTATGGAGTGTGATGATGATGATGCAGAATAATGTTAAGGTACAGAATGACAGCGCTAATAAGCGTGAAACTAGCGAAGAACTAGAACGAGATTACACTGGTGCTAGTAACAAAGGGTACATTTCTAAAGACACACCACCATTAGCGAACACAATTACACAAACAAATTCAATGGTCCGCCAAGATTGCGCGATTGTGTCGATTGACGACCTAACGCAGAATGCTAATGAGCCGCCGGCCCCGACAGCTATCTTGCATCGGCGATGGCTACAAGACAAGCCGCAAGAACATAGTGTTGGACGGTGTTGGAGCTAATTGAGAGCAACTTTATGAACTCTTAGGTTGGAATTTTACTTCACCAGAGTCCTGCATTCAGTTCGAACAAAATATTCCACATTGAGATACACAACGTGTACATCCGAATTAAATAAGGTAACGAATGTCAATAGCACCTACAAATCCACTACTTACCTAGTAATAATTAGAATTCGTTAGTGTCAATTTAGCTATCAGTAAACCGACGAAGTTTTGGTACATGTATAATACTTGTTATTCAAGAAGTGTCCGACGTAAGTACCCTGAGAAACTAAACTGCGTAGACATAGTATTATAACAGTCTAGCAAGCTGCATCAGCCGTCTAGTGGGATACGTGGTACCACGATTTGTCCCACCAAATATCGCAAGTTATTGCACATAAGCATCAGAAATAATAGCATGTATAATAATAGTAATTGAAAAGGTAAAACTACAACGCGCAGATTTAAAAAAATCACAGAAGATGTTTTCAAAAAATAGATGAAATCATAAACATCGATAGTAAAAATTTCACTTTGAACACCAGTAAAGTCGTACTTCAGCACTCAAAGGGCACTTATCAAGTTAAAACAATAATAGTGACGAAATGACAACATTCTATTATTGGCAAAACCACATTGATCACTTTCACCAACTTTCTTCCACCAATCCTAGCTCCAAACTCTGGATTATTCTACATAATTGAGACACTAAAGCTCTCAACGAGTCGAGACTACCAGTTATCTAGTATCAGTGATGGGTGCACTTCGGAGCCTACAATCTAATGCCTAGGCACGTAGTGGTTTGCTCTAATTGAGAACAACTTTGTTAATTACTGGAATTTGTTTATCTGGTGAAGTGTTCTTGGTCACAGTAAATATGGATAATCTAGTGTCTTGGTTGTGGGTACATTATATATACGGTGTGTGTGTCTTTTTGATACAGTGCTTTATCTGTTATAACAAGCTGTTCTATGATAGTTTAATAGTTGAATTCCTATCTTTTATTCTTTTATGGAACCAATTAGTTGTCGTTACATACTAGCTGCGCCCCGTGGTGTTACCCGCTGTTTTCGGCATAAAAAGTAGCCTATATGTTAATCCAAAGTGTTAGCTACCGCCATACCAAATTTCATCAAAATTGGTTGACCCGTTTGAGCATGAAGAAGTAACAAACACACAAACTTTGCCTTTGTAATATTAGTAGGATTCTCAGTCATTGCATATTTGAGCTTTACTTTTGTTTTCCCTAAGGGTTAGTTTTAGATAAAAATACAATACCTATAAATTATTTTATTTAATTAGTACAGAACTAATTGTGAATGATGTGAATTATTTGTTTCTTAGATACTTTTATTTGTTGTTACTTATTTGTGATTGATATAATAAGATATTCGATTTAATTTACTAATTTTATATACAAAACACAATATTGTAACAAACACTTTGCACTTACTATAATGTTTTTGCTGTGTAAATCAGACTCTTATGAGCTTTCAACTTCATTTAAGCTCCACATACTTATGTCATCATAAATTTCTATAACAGCATCATTTAAGAGAACTGGGACATGCATGAAAACATTAGACACAGTTGCTGTTATTCCTGGATCACTGAAACTACCACCATGTGTGCCCTGTGTGACTCATGTGAGGACGTGAAACTTAAGTCTTTAGATTCTGAGTGTGTTTCTATTATAAACTCGTGCTCTTTAATAATAAGTTCTATTTTTAATCCAGTTTTATCATTGCTAGTTACATCATTATCAAATTCAATATCTTCAAAACAAAAATTGTGTAAGTTAGAGTTTTAATGCTTAGTCAATAAGAACCGTTATTTATTATCTTTTTATTTGCTAGTTATGTTGTTACAGAGTTAAGTCATTGTTCTAAAATGTTTTGATGTGTTACTATCAGATGGTTTTCACGAGACTTACTTAAGTTGTTGTTCATGTTTGCGGTTTTATTAAAGAGTTATGTTGCAAGTAATTTATGGTCAATTAAATTTTGCGGAACGAGCGCGTAGGCCATAGCAGTGGAGCGTTGTCCTTATAGGGCTGACACAATACGTAGGCTTCGTTTTACAATGAGAGTAAAGTCTCTGAAAACTTTATTGCTGTAATATGAACATAGATTTTATAGGCAGTAAGAATTAAACAGAACTCATAGAGCTTGTGTTTGTATTCAGTATTTTATGTCTATTGTAGTTCGATGTAAATCGTAGGAGCCTGCTCCTAAAGTCATCAAACCCAGTTGTCATCGATATTAGCAGTCACTAGATGACATTGGGCAAACAAATAAATTGTGATCCAAAACGTCGAATCGCGAAAAACCGCGAAAGATGAAACATTAAACAAGGTAAAGACTGATCAGACTAAATATCACTATAGACAATCCTAGGTACAGGATCATTGTCATACAAAATGATATCAGGGTCTAGTTTGTGAACATTTTTGATAGTTACCTGTAGTGTAGCCCTGGTTATCAGCAGGTTCCCTTCAGCCGATATCAGCACATTATGATCCTGCTGCAACGGAACTCCATGCTTCAGCCAGGAGATCCTGGGCGGAGGAGCAGCGGCTGGTGGAGAGCAACGGAGGGACGCTCCTGAGCCAGCCTCGACGGAAGTTGAAGCAGGTGTCGCGGTGAATGGCTTCTTGAGATCTGTTGAAAAGAACACGTGTCAGGGCTGATGAAAGTTTAGGTTCTTAGGTTGCTGTATCTACTGCAGAGGTACTTTGCGACACGCTTCACGACTAGATCTTCAAGTCTCACATCCTCAAATTTTTTGAATTTTGGTTACTTTAGAGCACCACTTTGTTCTTTAATAACTACAACGGCACGGTCACTGCAGCATGTGAGATCGCACATTCAAGACTAACTTCGACGTAAATCGATAGATAGTCCATATATTGGTTGTCGTTGTCTGATAAGGCAAAGAGGCCAGCATCACCTACTGTGTCTGTTGCTGTTTTGAACCTCAGTTTATTATCATCATCATCACATTCCATTTTCATCTACAGCATTAATAAATAATGCATTTATTTCATTGCTCCACAACTAAGCCTGTCAGTCAATAATAAAAATTAAAGCCACGATTGACCCAGTTAATATCAAATGTCAAGGAATTCTACAGATATTTCTATACCGATTATCTACACCAATTATACCAATTTTCTATACGCGCTATTCCAATTTTAATAGCATTGATGTGTCAATTCCAATTAGATGTGTGACGGTTTAACAAAACTACCAAATGCCTTTGAACTAATTCGATAATTGGTATACAATGGCGTTTGAAGTTGCACAATTTTGGAGTTTAGTCCAAAGGGACAAGATGACAGATTCTATCAGGACCCGCAGAATTTAACTGACTATCAAAATGTATGTTACTTCATTGGTAAACGTGCGCATATTAAAAGTAAAACGATACATAAAAAATGTAAAAAATTGTACCAAAAATTGGTTGGAGTAAAAAGCTAACTCTCGGCAACAGATGCTTAGGGTCATACCACGAAAGATTTAAAACAGAGTTGAACAGATGTGTCTAAATATTTTCTCATAATTTAGTGTCTAATAATAATTCAGTGAGACAATGCGAGTGATAGACGTTGATTTTGTCGAACAAAAATATAGAAACATCTTTTTAACGGTAGTATACATTTTTATAGGAGGACCGTAATAATTAAGTAGATTTTTTTATTTGGAATTGATTAATCGCCAAAGCGTGTAACTTCATCCACTACTCCAGTCTTCTCACGTCAATCTCAATAAGCGGATGTGCCGACACAGCCGATTATACAATTTGGCTCCCAACGACCGTCCTACTGAGTTAATTGCTCTTTCGTTAACCAATTGAACGTATGGATGGACAATTAATCGAGTGACGGACGCGACAAGGTATAAAACTCGGAATGTCATGAGAAATCTTCGTGGTACTACAGGAATACAGAACTACATCTGTTAGAATACAACAAAAGATCTATGAAAAATAAAATTGAGGCCAGCTTGCACCAACTAAGTAGTCAGTGTTTGACTCTGCTTAAAGCCTTGCACGATGCCCGTTTCTTGTAAAATGTCGATGAAAGAAAACGAAATAAACTGGCGACTTTTTAGCACTGAATCTCCATATAAAAATAAAAACCTCCGTACTAAATTTTGATTGCAGTGCAAGGCGCCATGAAATCAATTCTTTATAGAACCACCGGTGATAAATCTGATTAGATATTACGAGTATATACCTGAAGTGAAACTTACAATTGAAAACTTCCGTTTTCAAAACAGTTAAAACCCCAACAACAAAACTACTTTACCATTACATTATTCACATATGCGTGAAACCACACAATGTTTTCACATTTCCCGATAATTTCTAGTTTCAGCAACGCCAATAGTTCAACCAGGCAGCATTCAAACTGAAAACTAGCGAAACCTAGGTAGCCTAACCTTCTCTCTCAAGGTAAATGTGTAAGGAGGCTACCGTGGAAGTAACAAAAATTCAAGAAATGAAATTCGAACACAACGACTCTCTTTTTTTACCCCAAAGAGAAACACAACATAAGAAACTACAAAGAAAATTATTAAAATAATAATAATAATAGGTCAACACATAACAGATATATAATTATAATTAAATAGTGAATCCAGTCGTGAACTCGGTCGCCATGTTGATGAGCGACGTTGGCGACATTTTTAAAGCTCATTCTCCTTGTAAGAACACTAGTTCAAAATTGCGAATTCACCACCAATTTTAGTCTTATTAAATTTAATTTCATTGCTGTTGTCAGCTTCATTTGTACCCTGCCTGAATGTGTTTTTTCTGGTTTCACTTATATTTCTAATATAAAGTGTTCTAGTGTTGTGTGATGTGTTTGGAAACCGTTCACGGTACCACCCCGTTGCTGAGTTCCTGCGAACTGGGGCCATAAATCTTTTGGACGATGCCTCACTTCGCCCTCCACGGTAAGTAACTTGAACTATGAATGTGGGCTACGAATTCAATGGCTATTTTAGAAGCGTTTTCTTCAGATTGCAAGAAAGAAAAAAAGAAACTTGTAAGTACGTCTACTACCCGCACCAATTACTTCTAGTGAGTTCGGTGCGGCTTTTCATAGCCAACTAAAATCAGCTCCATGCATCGGGCCCCGTTTTTTCGCATGATAGCACTCATTATGCAACTCCAGAGACCCTTGGGCGGCCTAAAAAAATCTAGCATTTATCTATAAATTCAATTAATCAAAAAAATGTATTCATTTTAGCAAGAGAAACCAAATAGGCATACCTAGATGATTTAACAACAGTAAGTAACAGTATGTCAATAACTAACTGTAAACCAATTACATCAATCACTTAGTCTGCAAAGTATTAGTCTACGATCAAAATAATTTACTGCTAGGTACACTAATTAAAGACTATTTACCACCAACTGATATTGAGCCACATTATATATCTTTTGCAACACTATGATGACTAAAAGAATGTTAATTATACATTACATACTAAAATCACAACCTACACTATACTAGATGAAAGCCTACATCCACTACTTTCCCATTAAAAAAGCGTATAGCTCTCACCCCTTCGTAGAGACTCGTAGGACTCTAGCTAGCTGATGGGCGTAAATGATAAGTGCGAGGTACATCCGGTAGAGTTCGTGTGGACTCATAAATTACGAAGTACGTTTCATTTCCTCTGCAGAATTCGTACTACGGAAGTGGGGAGGTAGAGATCCTAGAAAAGGTATGCTTTTCCGGGTTTTTATTTAGAGTGTTTATTTTGGTACTAGTTTCTATGGTAGAGCTTATAAGCCAGTCCAAGTAGGTGCCAATTTAGTTTGGTTTATTATTTAGTTGCATTTTTTTCTTTTAATAGAACGGTGTTATGCTATAAAATTACAATAAATAATACCAAACCATTACAAAATATATAAAATACAGTAATAGTCGTAACATGATAATATTTATTTTACAATCAATGGGCTTAATGTTTCAGTTGTTTTGGCTTATATATTTGATTTACATAAGAATTTATCCTGTTCTAAGATTGTATGGAAAATATTGCTTATAGCAATAAGACCGTCCTCTGACATACCGTACTTATTAATAAACTTATTTAGGTTTTTATACGGTAGAGATTCAATAATAAAACAGTGTATGTCTACTTGCTTGAATAATAACAAAAATGGATTACAACAATGTAATAGGAAGTCTCTTCTAGATTAAATTTATAACATCTATGTACACAAAAATACAGAGCGCGCAGTGTACGGATTCGCTTGCGTTAACATTGAGTTATATCTGCGCTGAGCTTTCATATTTCAATGTTTATATATTATGTACTATATGTAAGGAAGCCTTAACTAATGTATTTTATGTTACTACTAATTGGTTTTATATATTTGAAATAAAATATATAATACAAAGTAGTTTTATACTACACACACTAGTTTTACACATACACTAACAAAGTAGATATTCATGGAGCCTTCAGGGGGGATATGATCAATTTTATAGACAAATCATCATATTTGTTGAACTTAGAAAATGGATCACATTTTGAGTTGTTTGTGATCTCGACCGCAATAAAATTCGCCCGCGTGGTCGAGTCACTACCTTTTAATGAAATATTATTTTTATTAGCCAACTTTGTCCCCCCTGAAACTCATACTGATTACCCTGTAGACAAGACAACGTCTGTCCAGACAGCTAGTTTGAAATAAATCATGCTCTACTTTTCCTTACAATCACAAGATTTTAGAACACGTCCAGAGTTAACATTCCAAAAATTCTATCATAAGAAAACAAACAGAACGTTTTTGTACTGAACCCGTGTTTTGACTAAGCCAGTCCCATTTTTTCCGTCTCATAACAGTAAACTCTACATCGGTCTATCGCCGGAGCTTTTTGTAGAGTCGGCTCTACTGGGTCATGTCTATTTCCGTAGAGGCTGCGGTCGGCTGGTTGGCTTTATCTCGCCAGAAAACCACATTCGGAGCTTCTGCACTACGTCCGATGTATATATGTATACTGTATAGCTAGTATGTATATGCAGCAATCGTCTCACCACAAAAGTTTAGACCAGAGTTAAACAGAGGTTTCTAAAATTTCGTTCGCCATAATCGAAGTAAATCACTCGCGTTTTCTTAATCAATCCTGATACACCTAATTATTTTACTTGTAAATTTGTTATTGAGTTAGAAAAAGCGAGGGTTAGACGTCGATTTGTGGAGAAAATATTTAGACTCATCTGTTCAAAGCTGGTTTAAATATTTTGTGTTAAGACCGTATCTGTACTGAATTTAAGTAATAGCCAATAGAGCTGTATGCATTTTCAGGATGTTTAGGCACCTATTTTACTTTTTACTATTTTATTTTACAATTTTACTTTTACCTATTTTCCAATTTTACAAAAACTTGCCACTGATGTCAACCGACCCAACCCTATTCCTACTGTCTAACTTACCCACCCAAAGGTTGACTGGTAGAGATCGAATAAGACCGCCCATAGTAGCTGTTGTCTGTCCTTCCTGTGTTGGGATTCATTTTGATGTCAATAATTAATATGTAGTTATCTATCTGTCTATTTTCGTATGAGAAAATTAAGCTTATTCAGGATGGAAAGTCTTAAATTAATTAAGTACCTATCAAAACTATGTTGTGTTACCGTTGCAGTTTATGTATTTTTTATTTAATTAAGTATGTTCGGAATTAACAAAACGAACGAGTCGTTTACACCGAAAAATACCTTTAGGTATCTCTTTAAAAACCCCATTTATTTTCATCCGACTGGTCTTACTTATACTTATTGACTTAACAACCTCTTAATGACCCTATATTTAGATTTCCCGTTTACCGTCCCATTAAACTTACAAGCGCGCATATAAACATGAAAACGTCTCTTCCAAATGCATACTACGTATTAAATTTAAGCAGGGATGTTGGGGGTATAACCGAAACTTGACAAAACCGTTACCGAAATTTTCAGATATTCGAACAAAAAACTCTCTCAAGTAAATATGAAATTTCCGATAGAATTTGTGTAATAAAAATGAGAATGCTCACAATTGGTAAGTTCACCATTTATTCGATATTTTTATTGTTACATTTGTATGAGCCTAATCAATATGAAGTCACTTGTAACTTTAATTTGTTGTAAAGACATTGGTGATTTTTTTTAAATCTCAAATACGATTATTTATATTATTTCAGTTTATTTAAGTTAGACTTTCGGAAACCTCCCCACTCTTTAGGACATCCGCATGTAAGAAATACTGTAACCGAAATCGACACCTGAAATTCCCAAAATACTGTCACAGTACTTCATTAAATGCATATCCAAAAAGTTATTAATCCGATACATTGATTTTCATTTTCAGTTGACACCAAAGATGTAATAGCCATATCCGGAATAGAAATATCACATCCCTAAACTGTACTATGTACGTAGTAAATCTAAAGCGACAGAATTACCTCTGACACTTTTACGCGCACTCACTCTCTGAATGTGTTATCTTGAATAGCAAAGACGCCACTCCTGGCTATAATTTTCATGTTACGCACTGGGCTGTTAGTTGCCGGCAACTGTTGTGCGACTATTCAATGGTTCAATTAGTTATTAGAAAAAAATCTGGTTCAAAATGTTAAACACTGATTTATATTTATGGTAATTTTAGACCATTATGTATTAAAATCTGCGCCTTTAGGTATATATTTCTAGTTACACCCGGATTTTTGCACCTTACAAATAGTGTATAATAATGTTTTTTTATAAGCCCTTTTTCTTGCAAAAACGTGCACGCTGCTTGTTAGATTACAAATACGTAATTAAAACGTGTTTAAAATTCAACAAAACATAATTTAATTGATTTTAAAGTTACAAGTTTACCATACTAAAAAACGTATACAATTAATTTTATTTAGGTTCGTCAGAACTTATCCACAGTTTATCTCAGTGCGTACAACTAGAGAACAATTAAAACTGTCACGATGAGAATTTAGTAGCATATTACACGCTTTTCGTGCAATTAGGATGGCTTCTCGTTCAGTTTCGTGTGTATATTTAGACGTTTATGAGCCTCGGTGTTTGTTGACGATGTAGTCTATGTTGGTAGAGATTAATGTAAAGTTTGTGGATTAAGTGACGTTTAAACAGGGATATAACGTTGGCTTTGCAAAACACATCTCATGGTCTATTTAGAAATCAAACAAAATTTACTTGAACATTTCAAAACTGTTCTTCCGTGTCGATATTCCAACCGTTGCTTTCTAAATGTTTGTTCGAAAAAAATAGTGCTAGGTGTAAGTATTCGCTAGGTCACTAAGGGTCTCTGACGTGGCTTAACAACTACTAACAATCGGCAACAACTAGTACCAACAACGTGCCAAACGATACCTACAAAGCACGGAGCGATAAATCAAAAATCTTACAAAGCTAACTTTTTGGTCGAGTCGAGTATCAAACCCGGTGTCATTGCACTGCGAACCGCACAAGTTTCCATCCTGTCACCACAGCGATTGGCTGTTTTGATTGAAACATTGCAACGAAAGATCATAAAGCTGGCTTCCGGATAATAGTGCTATAATAGCGGTTACCGGTCCTATAATACCATTGCGTGATAGTTATGTACCAATTATATAATAAATACCCCTGATAACTATCTCAAAGCAAAGACGGCAATTATTATCAGTCCGTGGCTAATAAATAAAATTTAGAGCGCAACTAACGTTATAGTCGCCTTAAATTTACACCAAGGGCTGAAAACGGTACAGATTATAGTCTTAACCAATCAAAATAACTAATGAGAGTAAAGATAAAGCTTTTAATTACGGTGAGCGAATAGTCAATTTAGTTGGTATCCTGCCATTTTACCAACTTTTAATTTATAATGTTCACTTCATAACCAACATTTACCAAAAATATGAATTGTCAACTAATTAGTTTACAAACAAAGATTTAGCAAATGGTTCATTTATTGAAATGGTGATTCGACAAATTTACATTTTAAAACGTGACATCTGACAAACGTTTAAGCGAGCGTGCCGCGGCAGCGGCCGGTGAAGCGCTCAAAACTAATAATTATCAATGATTTTATTTTGATTATAATGATTTTAGTCATTTTTATGCGCTTGATTTTACAAGAGAAGCGTTTGTGAAACAGATAACTTATAACGTGATTGTTTGCGAAACTAAATATTGCTAAAATAAGAGGTTTTTGAAACGAGCTGTATTCGAAACGTTGTTTGTAAAATGAATCATTTGTGAAATAACATGTTTAAGAAATGAATTGTATACGAAACCTTGGTTGTAATGTAATATTTTGTAATAAGTGTTTTGGTCAATCATTAGTGAACCAATTTAGTTGAATATTCAACAAATTTCAAATGATTAATCTGTGCAAAGTTATTGAATATATACTATTTTTTGGGACTAACTGTACCGCCTATACTCCTAAAACGTATATTATAATCTACTCGCTAAAAATCTCTGTTATGACAAAATAATTGAAGCAATTATTATTGGATACCTACTCAAATTATACTAACGACACAAACGCTAAAAACAAGTTTAGTTCCGTTATTTAAAAGTATACAGTAATAGGTTATCAGGTCCTTCCTTAAACTAACATTAACTTTAAAACACGGCTATGTTACCTCGCAACCGGTATCAATAGCTTCGGAACACAATACACTTTATCTGTGGTAGTAAAACTTAGAGTAGCATTAAAGGAGATCAATGGACATTGCAGGCTGCGGTATCGTATACTGCTTTCAGTGGAGCTATAATGATAAAGAAAGTAAAAGTAATAATTGTTTTGTTAGGATCAAAGTTCCAATCAATATAATTATTATATATAAAAAGTATATATTAATTAGTAGAACTGGAATAGTTTGATCTTAATCGATCATCAAAGTGGTACATTTTGAGATGGGTGACCGTTTTTCATCTAAGCGCGTTCGAGCTTGGAAAGGCAATCTATTGGTTGTTATAGATGGAAAGATGTGAAGCTAATGTCTTAGGTGACGGCTTTGTAAAAGACTTTGATACTAGAGGACGTCACTGTTACTCCAGCTTACCCCTATTGAGATCACACGAGTTATAAAGCAAAACTTAATATGACTATTAGGTAAGAGTGAGGATACACTTGTAAAGAAAATGCTTTTGAACAAAAATACAAAACATCAAGTACTCGAAAATACGTAAGATCCCTAGAACGTTTTTCTACTGTACCTAGTAGGTACATAATTTGATGTGGAAATTATTTTGAACCAAGCATTACATGTAAGCTCCAACCACATAAATAATAGGTACCCACACAACCCAAAATTTAAAAATAATCATATAGCAACTGATACTCTCTTCATTTGCCCGTAATAGCCAACTTTCAACTACAAAACTACTATTCCGAACACCAAATGACTACAATAATAAAAAAGCAATTGCCTCCACTTGCATCACCGCACGAAAACAACAATTACATAATATATTATATGTACCCATATAATTACATATAACCTAAATGTACACGCACTTGACCGGTTTATATGTTGCCCAACAACGGGTCATAACTCTGACAAACGGGCGAGCAGACATTTATTTAATATGCATAGAAGATTTACCTCTACGCAGTATTGAATTAAATCGTGCTGGTTGTATCTGTAATATACTTTATGAACAATAATATTAATGCTTCGCCTTTAAAGTTTGGTGTTGCCAGGTGAGCCACTCATTATTTCCTTAAAATCACCAGTGATAAATTACATGTATAAAATTTTAGTTCACGTGATACTAAAAAAATATATATAATATGCTGACTGAAAAAATAATTATACATGATATTTAACAAGGGCTTATCACCTCTAACGAGGTCAAAGTCTGGAAATGTAAACTTTTTAACTTGATGACGGCAGTACCTACAGTCAGGCTCCACACACAATATAAAAATATATTCGTACAAATTGTGAACCCTGTCCCATTCAATCTCTCTTTTATATTATACTATAAAAAAAAATTGCCCTTGAACATTTTCCCCGACACAAACTTTATATCGCGGTAAAACTCCCGTTCTGGCAACACAACAACGTCTTGATGGCGGAACCATTCGTCTTGTCAAAATAATTTCAACGTAGCCCTGATAGAAAATTACGGCCGTTGAATTCGCCCACTTACGGATTAAACGCTTGCTCTTGATTTATACACTTTTAAATGTGTATTTTGTAGATAAAAGCTATATTGTGGATTGGGTAGTAAACTCTTTATACGTGAAAGTAGTCGTTTATGAGCCCCACATATTCTTTAATGATAAGCTCGAAGTTGTAGGTAGGAACGAAAGTGTTTTGGAGATATTCCATAATGAATTTGAATGATTTGTCTTGTACACATGTAATTTATCAAAATTTTGATACGGTAAAAATGTATCAGTACATAGAATTTGAAATTTCAAGGCTTTACGCCTGAATAAAAGAAATAAAAATTGTGATGACTCATATTTAACACAGTAACAGTTTAGCTAACAATTTGTCAATCACCATTAAGGTAAAAACTGTCAAATCTCCATACATACAGTAAGCTCAAAATCACCCAAAAACTGTGCCAAATCAACAACAAAGCCACACTAAAGCTACCACTAATCGTAACAACAAACAACTTGCGTGTCAGAATAAAAATTGCCTGTCATTCGAACTGTCAAAACCGTAACGTGCGAGAACGACAAAACCGTTGCCCAATTCGGTCCAGCGGAAGAACTGTCATGTCCGACAAACAACACACGGCACGTTCACGAAACTATAGGCGCTATTAAACAAGTGTCTTCGACCGGAGACACAGAATATGGTGAAGTCCAAGCCGGAGATGCCCACGGCGGCTGAAACTGGGTTGCTCCAAAATAGCCTGCGGAACTCAACTAAAATTATGAGTTTTGATGAAATGCTCAACCACGCCCTAGTTCTACCGGAAACTATTATATTTTTATACTTCCAATATCGAATAAAAATCGATGTTGTTGGAATATTGGAGCAGAGGCTCGGTCCATAGTTCATGTCCCGGAATGCTTTCGCAGTGACACTGACGTAAATAAAGCTCATTTAGATTTTATGTCTAAACTGTAAACGTAAAACTTGGATGTTACCGTTTCCTATAGTTGTATTCGATCTAGATAATTTATACAATCAAACGGCAGAATTGATTAACTATCTATCATTGTATTAATGTCATGACATGAAAATTATACTCACATGGGTTTGGCAAGGCAAAATTGCTACAAGTAGTTCAAACATAGTTTTTACTAAGTCTTTAGTAGGTACCTACCTACGTTCGATTAGTAATGTATTCTTAATTCTGTGTCAGTAATTAAGTACCTATCAAAAGCAAAAGTGGGCTTTTATTAAATGGGTTGTTCAATAAATAAGAAATTCATGTCCAACGGACCTCATCAACAGCTTAATTGAAACGTCACGAAACAAAGTCAGAAGGTCCATTGTGTCACCTATTTTTGAACCAACAGACATGTCTATTTAAATTCCAAGCTACTCACATGCCAATTCGACGACAGCCGGCTGACTTCTGATGTCGCCCCTACTACTCCAAGCGTAGCACGTGCAAGTAAATCTATCTTCGCCGAAATACTCGTCCAACTGATCCCTTGTCACGTTACACTCGGCTTCCACGATCCTCACACCACTTTGAGGATCAACAAACTCGAACTGTGTACTGGCAACTGATCGAACGTCGTTACACTTGAAGTAGACTTGTAGAGCGTTCGCAGCGCGACACCTCAGCATGGCCGGTTTACTTCTCACAACATACGCATGCTGTGGCTCGAGTAGAAACATCGGCAGGTCATCAGTTGAGCTTTGAAGTAAGTGGTCTCCGGATAGAGACGGGAGCTCGTCGGCGTCGTCTCTGTTCTCATGTTCGTCTTCTTTATGGCTTTCCTGATCATAGTCTTCTTCTAGATAGTCTTTGTGATTGTTCTGTTGGTGGTTTTTCTCGGAGTTGTAAGGGTCTAGTGCTTCCACTCCCGCAGGGTGGGCGTATTCTGGTCGTAGAGGAGGCGTTGGTGCCACTGTATTTTGTTCAGCTTCTGTTGAATTTGATTGATCTGAAACAAAATGACAATCGTTATCAATCATTGCTGTAGCTTACATAGGGCAATTAAAAATTAACCAATAAAAAAATATATTCCGCGTCGCTCCGAATAATAAGCATCTGTCACAATAACATGTACCCCCAAGTTTCGCCATCGATTTCACTCAAAGTCCGCACCTGGTTTGACGCCTCACTCGCGCCTATTTACACGCAAACCATAGATATTTGGATACCGTACACCCTACTTTATGAATACAGCGCCCTTCAACCTAAAACCATCCGTAGCATCGAACCGTAGAGTTGAAATTTCATCATCATCTAAATTAAAATTTTCCTCACGAGAATTTCGCTCAGCCTTATCAACATCAGTGTATGTTACTCCTCGAGTGTTGACAGTATTACTAGAATTGTTATTTGAACTAGAGAATTGTACGAAAATAAACCGCGACCCGCTGCTCCGTGGATAACTTAATTAGTTTCACTTCCGTTCGGTTTATTTCTATTTCCGTTTTCGTGGGGAACCGAACGATATTTCCTCCACGGAATCTATTTTTCCTTAATAGGATTTGTTTCGAGCAGTTTTTCTCGTTCCGAAGCGCTTAGCGGACGGTGGATTGGAATCATTAAAATTTCAATTTCAGCTGAGAATTCTCAGGTGTCGCCGGTCTGTGTATTATAAATTCTTTACAGCCATATTTTCGCTTAAATGTACGTAAGATATCCAAGTAATTTAATTTGCGTCGCGTTGTGGAATTTAGTCATGAACGATTTAGTAAGGTGATTTGACACAAGCTATTTCATAATCTCTATTATATTGGATGAACAATACCAATGGTATAATTAGACGTGAAAGACTTTACCAAAAAAAGAGTATATAAGGCCCGTCACTAAATAAAACAATTTAACGGCCGTCACACATCTAGTCTGATGGAAGTCCTCAATTATAATATTATATTTGGTCACGGAGGCTCACCGAGGCATTTGATTAAGTTCTAGTTATCCCGTGGCTCACCTTACTGGTTCCGTTTAACCGGTCCGTCACTTTTAATTGGTTTTTAGCACTCCGATTTGATTAACGGGTTTAATATTACTGTGTCATCTATTTCGTAATCGCATTTCGACTCGCCCTTTGATAGATTCGACGAGCCGATAGCTTTATCCGAATTTTAATTAACGCTCAAAGAATCTTCGACAGTCGTTATCGCATTGAAATATACGTTTCTCTCGGTTGCATCGATCGTTTCGTAATGTGGGTCGTCCTTTATAACGAACAGTTCTTTTTTAAGTGTTATCTCGTCAAGTGACGAAACTCCATTTGGATGTACTGTTACAAGAAGCGTAACTAAAACGGGCGAATGCTCGTCACGAACCGATTGTAAATTATAAATAAACTGTCTGTGCATCGAGCACTCGCGGCTCATGAGATCAATCAATGTACTTTTGCTTTCGAACCGACGACCTCTCGATCATAATTCACTTAAGCCGGCGTCGAAATTAAACGGCGAAACGGAATTTGTTTTCTTAGTTTTAAAATGCCGCGGACACGCGTTTAGGGAATCACTGAACGAATGTAAATGGGGAAATGCCTTATCGCCACGACACGAAGTGAAATATGCCGCGACTGATGGATGTTCAAATTCTTGGGGCGACTCTTGCGATCTAAAAACAAACCGAAACTCATCGAATTGGCGTCATCCCGTCGTTAGGCGTTTGAAAGAGACCGCCTCCTGTCATTTTGTCCGGTATTCGGATAATTAAAGTGAGGATCGATGCTATTCTATATAGCGACGGACTTTATTGATGAGGCCTACTTCATCAACGTCCGCAATGGATTCCTCTACCTTCAATTCACTGAATTCGTAGATATTCTGATGTTTTATCTCAGTTTATCAACGTCTTCTCACTATTATTTAATCTAAGACTTTGCAGTTTTTCGACTTCATATCTGACATGGAAGTAAAATAACCAATGAACATGGAAACGATCTTTGAAAAGATATTTTTAATCCGTTCAAATTACCAGTAAGCCGATAAACGCCACAGATAACGCACACCTCAAAGCTATTTAAGACGATAAAACAAACGCTTATGAAAAGATTTTATAAGTTGTCACCGAAGCACCAGATACAGTATCTAAAGTGCCGGGTAATTTTAAAAATAACACCGTTATATTGTTAAGCGAGTGTCTCACACATTTTTATCGCTGAAACATTACAGATGCGTGCAGGAACGCGTAAGTGCCCACTCCTAAATGCGGAACGAATGAAATAAAAGCGTCTAATGGTACAGATATCGGACGTTAAACTCGTCTGTTTTCGAGTGCAACGATAACCGAAAGTTATATAAGTAGCAATGTTGAACTTTGATATATACGTTCGGAGAATAATAAAATAGACGTAGAGCGTCCGCCGAGACTTGGAATAGAAGTACTCGTAAATGCACTTAGTGCTAAGGGAGACATAAAAGATGCACTCGATCTATTTAATGTGATGTGGGCGGGGGTTCTCGAAACTCGAGCGGAGTTAGATGACACGTGTGGGGTTCGAATTCCAAGGTCTAGTGTCGAGGGACGTGTTTTTTTGGGATGACGCATGGCTAATTAATGGGGAAGGATCGACCCAAATGTGGTCTGATTTCTGAAGTTAAAATTACTATGTGTCAAAAGTAGGTAGGTAACAGATGGTGTCATATGTAACGCTTTACTTACATGAGTCATTTATTATAATGATACATTTATAAAACTACTTGAATCGGAAGAACTTGTAGCAAGAGGTTACAAAAGGCAGCAACAAAATAAAATACATTTCCAATTACACCAGTTCCGACATTTAAAATGTACACAAACAATACATTTTACAAGGTGCAAAAAGTCCACTTTATTCTTTGAGACTGCCGACAAATTCTCACCCCAGCCGTTGGCACAATGGTGGACCACACCTACAAAAACTGCTTGAATAGCCACCGTTGCTTGAAATGTAACACGATACACACAAAGAGTAGTGGAGTGCCAGTCAAGAGGTTCCCAAACAAGATAATCCCTTTGTTAGCCGAGTTATAATGGAGTCTCAGAAGTCTCTGCTATTATTTTCTGTTTCATTCATGCAGGCAGCTGCAAGGTGTGCTCGAGTGGTCGTTTCCGATTTCAACGTTAATGGAAATCCGATTTTTGCATTAGCGAAATTGTCTTGGAATTTTTTTGCTAAATTTTAATATTGGAAGTGCTTTCGGAACATTACATGGTTGTGTGCTTTCACGAGGTGAGTCAGGTGAGGTTGGCTAAAAGCATTTATTTGTACAAGAAAGTTATTTTATGGATGAAGATTTTAAGAAGAGTAACGTAATTTTGCGTACCTATGCATTGCTAAATACGTTGAAACGCGACCAATCGAATTCGATCCAAATTAAAACGCTCCGTGTGTATGCTTCATTACATTTATATTCTGATCACGGAGAGAAGAAGATCAAAGAAACAAAAACCATTTGCAACAACGTAAGACATCAAATTTTATATTTTGGACCAACTCGATTGACTATTCCGAAAACAACTTTTTTGGAAACGCAAAAACTATGCTCGACTGATGCAGAAACATTCTGGCTGCTAGTTACTGATGCGTCCAAACTTCACCATTTTTAAGTGAAGTATTTCTCACAGCCCCATGCTAAAATTGACGCTTAAAGCCATTGCTATAGAGACGTAAATCCAAAATTGCTGTAGCCGAAAAGTTAGCGGTGAAGTATCGGCATTTGGCAAATAGAAAACGAAAATTCAGCGGAGAGCCGCAGAGCAATTTTTGGAATTGCCCTTTGTACAAGTTCTTGTTCTGTTTTTAACACCGATCGAATCAATTGACTGCTGTCCACCCGACGAAGGTGAGTGAAGACGAAGTTCACGGTGGAGTGGGCATACTTCATGATAATTGAAGTTTCCCGGATAATCTAAAAACAAACTGTTACGATGTTTCATTCCTTTGTCCATAAAATCACATTAATTTGTATGGATCGAAAGGTTAGCTTTTTGTCCAAAATTATAAAAAAAGTTCAATCAAAAACCACATCGAAAAGGTACCAACATTGCCGTGTTCATTTCGCCCTGCTTTAGTTCTTGCATCATTCAACCTCTATCAACGAATCTTAATTTTCACACGTCAGTATTCCTGACCCACATTCGTTATTAACTGGCTCTCATTAACATTGGAGATACTTAGCAAGACAATGCTATGTGTACAAGGCAGTCGTGACGCGATGGTACCCAATATGGTTTCAATAGACTTCGAAACGTGTTTCTATGTTGTTGGTCGTGACGAACGTTTTTTGTTTCGTCTTTTTGTCCCTTTTCGATGCGATGGTAACCTTTTTTGTCGTACCTTCAGTTATCTGATTCGAGATTAGGTGCGAACTCTTCATTTTTTCAGCGCCCTCGAACTGAGAGGGCTGGAGATAACGTTGAAAAATGTCGTCTGCAGAGTTTTAAGTGGGGTAAATTTATGCTCAGTGAAGTCATTAGCGAGGAAGATTTTGGTACTGTTCAAGCTAGGTCTTAATGAGTCTGGATTCCGTGTCTTTAACATAGTTTTGTCTTCATGTACTTGATGTCTGTAATAGACTTTTGATATTTAGGTATTCGCTATTTCCGTGGGTGATAGCTATGGTAAGCAGTTAAAAATATAGAACACTAAGTGAAAGTTACCTCCTGATCACGCAAACTACCGTACCATCATAGCCTACCAAATTTTTCTTAGTATATACACTGTGGTATCATTACCACACTTTTGCCGCATGAATCTCGAATTTAGACATCGAATATCGAGTCCCAAACAAGACAAAAACCTCAAATTAGAATACAATGTTATTACCAGAACATGACACGGGCTATTGCTAAACCAGTTTAGATGTCTTCTCATTGTCTCATGCCGAACCTTTAGTTAATTTTGCCCGACAAACAAGTCTATCGCTGTCTCTATCTGGCACTAAACAAATGGCAAAGACAGCAATACACTTATCGGTTTGTCAAAGTTGAAGGGGTTCCAAATCCGGGCATCAGCAGAACATGACAAAGGCTATTTGGTAAACCAGTTTAAATGTCATCTCATTGTCTCGGAGTAAAGGACTCACCATGTTTACCGTCAGCGACTACCACGGCCACCCATAGCATGAGGAGCGCCACTCTCCTCCCCACCATCTTCACGTGCGCAAGGGCATCACCTAAAACAATAAACGGTGTTTGAGTAAGCGAAAGCTGACCAATATTTACTGTTCGATTCGAGAGCATAGTTGGAATACCTTGGACAATTGGACAGTTCCATGCACCTTGCTCTGGTAACTGTCCAGTTGTCTGTGTAGGCCTATTGTAAAACAGGTGTTTGATGAAAGGCAGCGTGGCGGTCTACGAATGCTTAAGCCGATTTCCGGCTAGTAATAATATATTCTATGGTAACAAGGTCCTTTTGCAGGTGAACACTCTACGACTTGGATGATAAACACATTTTCTATGTATAGTGTCTATTGAAGAAAAAGAGCTGAAGGAAAGGTTACGAAGTTTTGATAAGTAGAGTCCACATTCAGGGAAACAAATAAACATCATTTATCAATGTTATTATGTACTGTGTCGTTACAGAAATCGTTATATTGTTTTTTGGAACAATTTACTCTGGGTTGATTTGTGAAACCTGGGTTCCTCTAGTCCCAGATTCCTTAGATTCAGGAAAGCTTTAGTTAGGCTTTAGTTAGAGATCTGTGTATATTCTGATATCTGTGTAACGCGATATTACTATTCATTGTTGGCGCAGTATGGTCAGTATGAATTTTCTCAGGGTATTTGTTGAGTAGTAGCCAATTATTGAGAATGGACTCCTAAAATTTAACAACCGACATCGTAAATTCCGTATTAAATACATTCCGTTTTACTGCAGACTTTTTGTATGTTATGAGAAGTCATCATAATAAAAATGATTTCAATGTGAAATTACAGATATACCTAAAGTAAAACATTGGTAAGTATGCTTGTAAAAAATATTCGCACATTCAGAAGCCTGAACTAAGGAGACTGACCAGAAAAGCAAGTGTTGTAACAATAGCTCGTAACAATTTGAAAGTTTTTACACACCTTAAAACGCCGTAATTTCCAAAAATCAGACGATAAAACAATAAATAATAATTGAGAAGGTATTGAAATAAAAGTATATTTTGCAATAAACAAGAGTTTAACTGGTCATCAGACTTTACGGCCTCACATCAAATATGATGGAAACGACCTGTTACATCAATACACCGAAAAATCAACTTTATACATTTTTTTAAATCTACTAAATCGATTTATATGAAATGAAAAATCACTCGTTTGAAATGTCGTGCCATATGTTGGTGATGAGACAAATAATGCGTGGGGTTACAGTTCGATTCTCGTGCAGAGCGAATATATGCGCACCACAGAATAAGTAAATATTGCTGTTCGTGTTCATGGGAACTTATGGTCTTCGTAGTTTACGGTGCCTTAGATACATGGAACCCCAGTTTGTTAATGCATAATACATTATATTTTATAGTTTCATAACAATTCTTAACAACAATCCAAGAACCTTAAATAAAACTTCGCTAACAACAAGTCAAAACTCAACTCGTAACTTACAAGAGCCGAAAACAAAAAGCACCGCGTCGCGACGCCTTCCATAAATTATCCTAACCCATAACTATCGCAAAACATGAAAGGAGCCAAAGCCTATATTTCTGATAGTCATAATTTTAAGAAGGAGCCGTCATTAGTTGTCTGTCCGTCTGTTACCAGCTTTACGTGCCACCGCACCGTGACTAATTGGAGCCTTTCTGAGCGATTTAGGGTAGAAATAAACGGTGTTACAGAAAAAAATGTATCGGAGAAGATATTATTGTTTCTTATGGGCGGGATGGATTTGTGGCTGGATGGTTTAGAAATAAGGTCGAATTGTAGAATCGTTGAATTGGTTTTGTTTGGGAGTAGAATTGGATCTTTCCGATCTTAATCATTTTAAAGATTTATTTCGTATTTAATGGAAGTCGTATGTAATTAGTTTAAAATTGTCATGATCATCATCATCGTCTTTATCACATCATAAACACTAAATTTATTTATAACCAACATATAATTATGCTTCTTTACTTACCTACTAGAAGTCGGGTCGAATTTTTTAAATGTTGTTCAATTAAGTCATCTGTAAAATCTCTCTGTACTTTCCAAAGAATGCACCAACGTTACAAAAGCACGCGACAATCCAAAGCTTCTCAAACATTCTTATCAGCAGAACAAACTTATCAGTGACCGCCGCTGCGATACCCCCACGGTAGCGACTAGGGATGTCTAACTGTACTGTGACCGATACTACTCGGTTACGGATATATTTTTAGTTGATTAAGTATACGACATTTTCGGATCGGCATTGATACAGATTTGAGCTGTAATGGTAATTTTGTCCAAACATGTGGTAATAAATTACTTAGAACGATGTTCAGCTTTTAACAAAACTCAATCGTAATCGTAAGACGACGATAATTATTAGATATTAAATTGAATAATTTAACTTTGTATGATATGACAACCTTAAGTCCGTAGGTACATTAAGATACCTAGAAGACGCTATGTGGATTATAAATCATCGCTGATGGGTTCTGAGGAGGTGAGCACTAACCATGAATTGAGCCGTTCCAATTCAGAAACCAACATAAAAAAAAATCTTCCGTTTTTATCCGATTATTTCAATTACGGACATGCATATTGCACATCCCTAGTAGCTACCGCGATCACCAATAAACAACGATAAGAGCGCTGATACCACGTGTCGACAAGATTAACCCAGATTAGCGTAATATGTGTCCATTACCATGATTCATGCCCCGCTCTGGGTAAGCCCGCCTAATCAAGAATTATTTTTGTAAGCTCAGGGTAATGGATGTAATGGGCGGGTAATAGCGTAATAGTTCACACGGCTTTGTATAATAATATAGTCATCGTCTGTTAGTTTCGTATCGTTATTTCGTTGTAGTAACTCAAATGCTAACTAACTAAATCTACACTCTTTTCAAATTATTTAATCCATAATCTTTTTTTAATTTATCATACTTTGTTTTAATTCATTTCTGTGTTATTGAGGGTTGTGTTTCGACTTGTAAAAGCGCGAATATTTCCGCGAATTTTTAAATTTGTCTTTAAAGAAATAAACTTACAGAGAAAGTCCATGAATCAAGTTTTTTCTAGTTCATTTTCTTGATAATCAAGTATGTACATTTTGTACATCTATCCGGCAGCGGTCAGTCAGCCAGTCTCATTGTAGGCTGACCATGTTTACAATCTTCGACCACATCGTCACTAGTAAGGTGAGCTAGTGGTCAAAATACTAGCATATAAGTATTAAAAATAATCAACCAACTAACCAACTTTAGCTGCGTACGGAACCTTGTGAAGCTAAACTGTGTGCACACGCCACTGAGCCAATGACGAAGAACAAATAAGCGTTAACCGTTAATTCGGTTTACGGATTATCTGTTTGATCAATTCATTGGTAATTTGTGAGATCCACAGACATTATAAGGGGGAGCAGACCCAACATTACAGATATCTAGTCCATACTAGCTGTGCCTGCGACTTTGTCCGCGTGGAATAGTGACTGGGCAATAGGCAGCATTTTTTGGATATTATATCTTTTGGTTTATTTTGGATTACATTTTTATTATAATGTATAGTTGTATACAGAAAAAGAAGAAGATTATAAACACCGTCGTTTGTTTATTATTTATTTTTCTATTGGTATATATTCTTTATATAAAAGCGGTGGTAGCCTAGTGGGTGAACGTCCGCCTTCGAAAACGGAGGTGGCGAGTTCAAATCCCAGTGCGGGCACGTACCAATGTGTTTCTTGTTAAAACATATGTACGTAATTATCACTCGCTTTTCGGTGAAGGAAAACATCGTGAGGAAACCAACATGCCCGAGAATTAATTCGGAGGCATGTTATCCACCAATCCGGACTAGGCCCCCGTGGTGGATTATGGCCTAACCCTCCTCACGATAGTGAGGGGAGGCCTTTGCCCAGCAGTGGGACAGTTACAGGCTGAATTATATTATTTTATTTTATATATTCTTTACTTATGAACCGATTGACATGACGCAAACACTAAATGTTGGAATATTAATTAAAACTACACCTAAATATTGGATAAGCCGTTTCTGAGATTAGCGTGCAAAAGCGTACAAAATAATGGACAGGCAAACAGACGAAAATTCTAACAATCATTGTTTTGGGTGCTATTTGCGCTGATAGAGGTCCCAATCATATTTTTTCTCGTATATCTTCCATGTACAGTCAGCGATCCGTTACATTAATATTATAATAATGTGTGAGCTAGATAGATATAGATAGATTATTTTTACTCACACATTATATTCAATAGTTATTCTGCAATTCGGAGCGGAGACAAATTCAACAAAGCATCTTCATGTAATAACCAGCCGTTTTTGAGTTGTAAATGGTGTATAATTGTAATCTTAATATATATAAATTACGCGTTACGTTGTTTGTCCGCGATGGACTCCTAAACTACTGAACCGATTTTAATCAAATTTGCACACCGTGTGCAGTTTGCTGGAACTTAAAAGATAGGATAGCTTACATCTCAGTTATGCTCTATATATCTGCTAGTATATATATAATTGTAAATGTCTAACCCGATTTTGTTTTATAATGTAAGATTATAACTAATATAAATTCAATTTAAATGCACGTCTCGATAGGTCTCCATTAATCGATACCCCAGATACATTGTAGGTTCACTACCAAGAATGAGATTGCGTCACATTGTTCGTCGAGATAAGGCCAGCTTCCGTCAGTGTTCTTATCGCTAGAGTTTTTTATTACTTCAACCTTTAGGTTGTTATTGTAATCAGGAATAGGGTTACGTCGAATACTTGCAAGTTCAGTGTTACAGTTACTTCCTTGAACTGCAAATTGAACTGTTGTAGGTAGCCTTTTTTTAATAGGCTTGCGTCTGATCAATGTGTCACTTGTAGGGCAAGCACGAACCTCTATCGAGACAGTATGCGTCGTGTTAACATAAAAACAATTGAATTCTCATTGAATTGTTTTTACGTTAACACTACGAATTCTCATTCAATTGTTTTTACGTTAACACTACAATGTGATCAGCGCCCTTGCAATCGACAAGATGCGTACGCGAACGGTTACCTTGATCAATACGTTAACGATACGAACCGTTAAAATATTCGTGCTTGCTTTATTGTAGGACTACTGATTAAGTCTAAAACCAATTATTATGTAAAAGAAACGTATACTTTCACAATAAAGGTTCGCGCTCACTATACAGATGTAAAACGACGATGCGATCTACGAGGGTGTAAGCTTACTTAGAAGATAAGCTAGCTGAAGTATAGTAGGTACCAATGAAAGGGATTTCTTCGTATACCTATAATACAATTTATATTACCTTTTATTTGAAAGACATTATGTAAATACCTACCTACTCTGAAGTTGACGGTATTAGTTGATTATGTAACTGACATTTTCAAAAGGTATTGGTTGTATAAAATGAACTATGATCACGCATAATCATAAGAAAGAAATAAGTTTCGGAATTCTGCGCCTAAACTCTTCAATGTTCTTATTTTGATACGAATCATTGAACTAAACCATGTCTATTTTTAAACTCAATTTGTATCATTTAACAGCTTCATTCTCCTCAATCTAAAAACGTCTACGTCTCCTATACCTATTAGATCTGCCACGATTCTCTAACAACACGTTTGCAGAACATTAATTTTCCTGCCGGATAGTTGTTTTTTTCTAATCAGTATTTTTGCTGCCATCAATTTAAATGATTCGCATTACCATAATACTTAATTTGATACACAAATGAATTAGTTCTAAGCATTTTTTTTTGTGTTGGACAAAAAATGGTTTTCATTCATTGGAATACGGAAGTACTACATTAGAAATAACCCAACAAGAGTATTGTTCAGTTACTGGTGAATGTGAATTTTAAGTTTAGTTTGGAGATATAATCAGATGTTAAGATAGATAAAGTCTTTATTGAAATATCACAGAATAAAGAAAACTTAGAGCTAAAACTAGAGAGAGAAATAAAGATGGAGATTTGGTTTTAAGTTTCAACACTGGCTATGTTACAGTACCTCTAACAGATCTGTAATTAGCTCAACTTTAAAGAGACTAGAATCCACCGTGGTGCCACCATCACCCAAAAATTGTCAACGAAGCAGCGAAGTGGATATCGAAGCGATGTTTAAAATTTTCTTCGTTTAGTTAGATGATGCCCTCCGTTGCGTATGGTGATGAACCTATTGCAAAGTGTGAGGTGGAGAGTTCAATTCCCACAGAAGACAAAAATATGTGAGAACCATACGTATTTGCTATCAGTTGGATGTTTGTGGAACCATCGTCTTTAAAGCTCGAGCTTCCTTAGATACAAGGAATCGAAAGGGATCTGGTTCTACGAGTATATTGAACGTGCCGCGTCATTATAGTTTTCATATTAGCTACAATGTTTATCAAAACTTTAGATCCATTAATTTGAAGAACTATAATTACTTATTCGTTTGATGAAGACTCTAAATTCAAGTAACTATCGTCACGGGCAATAGCTACTGTTGCCAGCAGGTATGCAATGCACGTATTCAATTTTACGACGTTGCCTATAAAATTCAATTAAAGCTCTTGCCTTGGCCAAGATAGAAGGGCTTATATACCTTTTGAACTGTATTTAGTACTCTGATCACTTTTCGAAGGTTTATCGAAATTAAGGTCATTTGTGTCATGCTATAGATTTATCTTGCTTATTAATTTTACGCGCACTTTGTAAGAAACACCATAATTAAATTCAACGTTAGATTATTTGTGTGGATCATGTCAAATTTGTTTGGTCTGAAAATGATTTATTGATTTTGGTACACTTCGGAATTAGCTATGATGTAACTTAATGTTTTCAGTTTGCCAATCCCTAAGTATTATATATTAGAAGTGTTGTGCAAGAAATGGATGAAACTGATTAATAAATCTATCAAAGTCATGTTAGGTACACCATTTATAATTCAAGAACGGATGGGCCGATTTTCATGATCTTTGTTTTGTTGGATTCGTCTCCGCTCCGTTTAGTAGAATAACTAAAAACATGGGAAAACTTTGCGAAAAAATGAGTAAAATGATAATTCATTGTCTCATGCATTTATGATAGGACAAACTCTGTTCGGAGTATGCTAAGATTGTTACTGATTTTCGAGCTTTCACAGTTCGAAAAAAATATATTGCTATTTTATATCTTAGCTTATTTCACTAAAACGTTTTGTTATTTTAAGTTTCACTTATAAAACCGAAGATTTGAATGTAAACAACATTAAAGTCACTTAGCCGCATAAAAAGTAGATTTACCTACTTAGTTTTATCGGTCAACTTCATAAAACAAATCTTACTCTTGCATAAGATTAGCGTTTTACGAAATTTTACTGTTTATAAAACTGCTTATAGTTTTAGTTAATCTTGTAGATTATTCAAATCGGATTTTGATCTTATCAAGATACTAAATGATAGTCATCAACTTATGTTATGGATTTTTCAGTTTTTTATAACGTTTTAAAGCTACAAAGGTAAAAGTATCAAAGTAGTATAATCTAATACTGTTTAAAAAGCTTTTAGTAGCTTTACTCCATGATCGTTATGATTACTTGCTTTATTACTTTCCCAATGTATAGGTATAGATTTATATACCTCATCTCTCAGAGAAAGGTAATGGGCCATTTTCTACTTTCGCATAGAATGCTTTTATTAATGCCCTAGACTTCGGCCCAGTGAAGATGGTCTTAATAATTGAATGGATGGTTGAATTTGGATGTCCAAATATGGAAATTATTTCTTTATAATATCTTCCACCACTGTTTTACCCGATTTCCAAAGAACTGTTATAATTATTTTAGGCGTAGATATCATCTGCACTATGTTTATTAAATAATCGTATTGATACTGATCCGGGTAATAGAACGGTAGCCGTTGAATTCTGTCATAACAATATCGCTTTAATTGTAGTATATTATTTTTAGTTCAAAACTACTCAATAACAGACATTGCATTGACATGAAGAAAAGACAGCTAGACGACCACAGTTTTCTTAGCTCCTACATTTATGGTGTCGTTTACTTTGACTCCCATACCAAAACAAAATAATGATTCCACAATTGGTGGTATCATAGCCATACCATCGACGTAACGAGCTTTCTTCTTCCTAATCTCACCATCTACTCCACGTGACAAAACATCATAATGGGGATCGACATTAGCCTATTTATGCTCTTGGACCTCTGGTACCTTATCATTCCTACCATCACAATTGTTAATAGTGACTAGCACCTATTCTGCGTCATCGTAAAAGTTTGGTGCTCTCTAAATTGTGATAGCTCCGTGACAGCTATCGTCAGAGAATGAACATAAATCTTGATCTTATCATAGAACTGACTCGTAATTGGTGGGAATACGTAAAGCTGATAGAGGAACTGAAGAAAAAGGGTGCCAACATTTGTAAGTGGCTTTGATAAAAGCTCCCTATGTAGAGGCTCTATGTTACGTAAAGTCACGCACGGAAAAAGGATAAAATGAAAGAAAAAGATACATTCTCGCAGCATAAGTATTCATAACATTACCGTATCATAACGACACAACAATACTAAATCTTCCTGTTTTGGTTGTTCTTCATTATTATAAACTACGACGAATTATCATGTTATGGAAATTCGACATGGAGCTATGTGCCCATATTTTTCTTATAAGTGAGTACATTTAAATAGTTTCTTATTAACACAATAATTGTACTTACAGTATTATAAAAGCACAATCCACAACACATAAGTTCACTGAAATCGTACCGATTTAATACACATCCGTCAGTTAATACACGAACTGTCGCAATAGTCACAACATCACACGCGACGAAATTGAAATTGGTTTCACTTCACGTATGCAAATGACACCGAGGAAAACTGTTTCCACAAATTCGCGGTTCACGAACGCGAGGCGGCGGAGCTCCGAGCGACACGACCTACCCGCACCACCGCCGCTGTTTGACTGACTCTCGAAGGGGACCAGGCATTAGAGGGGAAGGGCAACCGGGGCGAAGGGGGAACCTCTCCAGCCGAAGAGATAACTTTTGATCTTTTTGGAGCCATAGAAGATTTTAATGATGCACTCACATCTGGAGATCGAACGGAAAAAGTTGCGGTAAGTGTTAATGCATGTCAAGGGCTCAGTAAAAACGACGTGCCAGAAAAAATGGAAAGGAGATTGCGGGTGACATTTTTAAAAATAGCCGACTAGACAAACCGTCCGGACTGATTGGTGCTAAAACTTTAGAGGTTTCAAGGATCTGGAAGAAGCGCTTCGTTTCTCATAATATTTTATACTATGTGATGGATGATTCAACCAGTCTCAGCAGACAATATTGCGCAAGGCGGTTTTTGTCCCTGCCAGCCGTGCACATGTCAGGGTATGAAGGGCGAAGCAGGTACAAAAGCTGATCCCACCCCGCCTCGAGTTACGGCCTTAGATTAATGACGGGAACATTGGGGAGTTAAGAACCCAAAAATTTACAACTGCATTGTGTACAACACCCAACAAAAGAACACAAAAGATAGGATCGGCTTCTGTTATTACCTTATCGTTTATCGCTCCAAGATTTCTCTCACTTTTCGAGTAATTCGAGATCCATTATTGACGGGAATTTCTTTCACGTGTAACCCTGATCCGCCATACAGATGTTTGGAAGGCGTACCGTTAGTCGCCATACAAATAATCACATTGTTAATCTCGAGTATTCTTCAGTTGCATCTTTTTGAATTTTAAAAGGAATTTGTTAAGTTACATTTACGATTATAATCTCCGGGAACCCAATCATTTTTCGATTTGTTACTTCTCATGTTATTATTACACTTTCCAACAAAGAGTTCCTTCCGATCGTTTCTGCACCATCGGTTTTGTAGTATGAGATCATTGGTTCTCTAATCCATATCCTGTATTACTTTAGCGAAATTGTTATTCAGCACTATCGATCATTATAGAGCTTTATGACCTGCGTCACTGTACTGACATAGCATACTAAATACAGCTAACATAGTGGCCGCTCAACTTTAACAAAGCTTAAAGTCTCGAAACAAAGGACAGTGTCACAAACATGAAGACACCACCGCTGATTAATAACATCTTTGCTCGCCGCAAAACCACAGAGCATAAATCATTTCAAACAGTAGTAGAACGTTGAAATAAGGCCGCTTCACACGAGCAAGTCACGGATAGTAATGAGTAATGGATGAGCGTTCATTACTCAGCGAGACGCCCTGCAGTTTACCCGGCGTCTGTCGTCGGGAGTCGCTTCGCGGTTCTCTACCGTCCTAATGTTCACTTGAGCAACCGCTTGTGACGTTGCTGTGAAAAAGTGTGAAACGGGAAACGTATTGGACGCCGTATATACTCGTAATATCTTTCCCAACTTTTTACTTCGGTCTTGTAATATTTTGAAACAGAACCCGCGAGAATATTTTGTTTGTTTTTGAGTTGGGTATCAATGTGTGCGATCAAATTCCTGATGAGTAATTCGCTTCTGAACGCTGATACAAATCAGCACACTTTGCGTAACCCACATCAGCAGCTACATCGTTAACAATCCTCCGAAATTCGATGCATCACTTTCGACAAAGCCGTTCGTTGTTCTCGGCACCCCGTAGCTACCGCGTTAATAATTTTTACAACCGCTGCGTGCGCAACTGTATACCATATGCGTACGGATCGCAATCTCAACTCTTATGGCTTTCAGAAATTTATCACATTCATCGAGATTTCTTTCGCGACCGCCCGCTTGATAAGCTAAATACGTTATACAAATTGCCTCATTTTTTACATCTTGAACCGTTCCGGAATTATTTGGAGATAATTAAAACTCTCCGCGTTGTTTCTTCGCCGTTTTCTACCCTTCGCTAATTAAGCCATACAATTCGTCTGCAGGGGTCTAACCGCCGTTCTGATTGCTTGCGACCGCGGACTCTCAGGAATTTATTGTTATTCTAAGAGCGTCCGCGCTTTGTACGTCCATCCGTCGCCATGCACTTCTTATTCCAATCGGAAATTTCTTTACGCGCACGTCCGAGCTTGCGGACGTATACTAGTTCCTTCATGGCCAATTTAAGCTTTTCTCCTATAGAAATTGGAGGAACGTAGTCTCGAAGCTCGATATTTTGACAGCTCGAGATAAATGCTCCTTTCGGCGCCGATTTTAGTGTTCCGAGAGGTCGCGACTCGAGATAATAGTTCGATAATATTGATGCATTTAAATTAGAAATTGGCTTGCTGGTTTCTGACGTAACTATTTAGTCCCTAGTTTTGCAAGTCTAGTAATATATATAATATCTACAAGACATTTTCGAAACATGAAGGAGCGGCAATCTACACAAAGGCGATAAGTAACTATTTCGACAGATACAGAGCACTGGCCGATCTAAAGTAAATAGCGACAACAAATTGTACCCATTTACACTTATTTATAACGACCCGTGAAACATTTCAATGGTCGTGCTCTACGTAATATAATTTTAGACTTTATTACAGCGGGGCGTGCTGCAAGTGCAAAAATTTATCCGCGGGACCGCGTCAGACATTCACTGTAATAACATTGCAAGTTCGAAATTATATCGTGGAAGACTGTTGACTCCGAGCCTCGGGGTAGTCCATCGCTCACAACCCAACTCAAACACTGAGTAGATTAATCCTAGCTTACTTCGTTAACTACCTACTTTGTTTGTTTTTCTGTACCGCGCTCACTTGGATCTCTCGATCGTGTTTCGGATCGAACGGTTTCCCCGTAAGCAAAGGGCGCCTAATATTCTACGTGACTCCGCCATCGATAATAGATCGACTGCTAAAGATTCCATTAAGCTTCTTGAACTTTTTTTTTTGTCGTGCACCTTGTCCTATTGTTAGAGAGAAATCGTTCGTAACCGTTATGCTTTTCCGCGTTTTCCTCTCGTTCTATTGTATCTTTGAATTCGGCAAAAACCTCCAGCGTATTGACTTCGCCGTCGATAAATTCTCCGAGTAATTCATCTGGACTTTTTGTTTTATTGGCATTGCGATTTATCGATAAAACTGGTTCGTACCTACACCGCGCTGCATTATCTCTTTACTAGCAAACAAATAGAGACTGAATCCCGTCTAAATAAGAGGTTTTCCTGCGGGATCTGCGGGAAAGAAATAAAATAGCACGAGACTGTGGTTTTATTGCAGCTAATAAAATCTCCTGAGCTTCGATACAGAGGTTGTTTGAATTATAAACGCGTTACTGGAAGATGCGGGATCGTGCGCTACTGTTCGGCTCACCTCACGGAGTAATTTGTCTTGTGGTTTGCACAATTTGCATGTTACATTAGTGCCTCCGGTTTTGTAAATTTTTAATAAGGCCGCTCATTTTGCGCCGCATTTGTGTTCTGATCTTTCCGGTAATACGAGTGTAGGCTGTAGGGTTCCAATTCAATTTTGCACTAATCTAATACTACCTCACTAGAATAAGGTAAGATTATCATTAGTATGAAGATCAACTAGGTAAAGTGGACCACTAATGTGAGATACAGTTCATGAATATTATTAGATACGTGCTCGCGTACTGAAGTATATACTTTAGTTCCTACTTTGTCATCCATAGTAGCCGCACAACTTAGAATGTCCAGTCTCCTGTCACCATCAGAATTTATCCTTCTCCATTGTCACCATTTCTCACAGCCCAGCCACTGAACACAATTCCTCGATGACAAAATTACGAGCCGCCCGGAGCAAAATAAGAAATTTTCACACTTGCACCATCAATAACGATTGTCATAGCATTGTCCAGTTATTCATACTGCAAGCGTGCTCGCTATGAAATATAAACATGACTGGATGCCCCGGGCAGGACGGAGGATCGTGGGCTACCGGTGCGGTCGGCTCACGACGCCATTTGTCTATCGCTTGCGGGCGCACTCCGTGCAATTTGCATCCACCAACCACGCCCAACGGCTTCCATACAATTGTTACTTCCAGACATCCGTATATCTACGGCGTCGTCTATACAATTTTGATGTGCTCTTGCCCGGTCATGCCGTAATACTCAGTACTCAAGCTCATGCGATATATTGCTAATGTTGCCTAATTTCTTGTATTAAATACCTATATTATTATGAGTATCATTCATTTTCGGAGTATTTTTAGTGACACTATCATAGAAGATTATTCATATTGAACAGTTCTATGTTGTTGAAAAGTCCAGTGTAAAATACAAAATATTACAATTTTATTACATAAAACGTTTTTAAATTTTGAAGTTCTGGAACAAGCTAGCTTAGCTATATTTTCCTTTATCATTTTGAGTGGTACCAAATCCACGCATGAATTAGTGCATCGGTGCAGTACCATGTTTTGGGTGTCACCGCTCTGTCACAGCCAACATAGCCTGGAAATAGTTCTAAGATTCTCAGCCTCTTACACCTCGATCGCTTCCTTCCTCAGCGCTCCCGTGCCTTATACGACTGCGTCTGCTCCAATATTCATTTTGATAGCATTTTTCTGTACGTAACTGGGCTGGAGCGAGCCAGAGCGGCAATAAGCGAGGAACTTTTGTTTGTTTGCAGATGATTTTGTTGCGCGCCCCCATTTTGCTGAGCAAATTGCTTGTAAATCCGGATTATGATAATGTGAGAGTATTTCTTTCAGGCAACTAGGTGAAGAGTGGAGCTGGTCTGTGACGTCATGATGGTAAGCGCTGCATGGCTTGTAGTGGGGAGGAAGAGAATACGTTATTGACTGTTTACTTTTTCCTTGTGTATAGTAAAAATTGTTCTATAGTGGAGAGAACAGCCGTAAATGTTTTTTTATCTCTTCTCTCCACCGATGACAGTGAGTGAGTACGGGTAAGGACCCACTACACCTACAAATAAGTATTGTAGTAAAACTAAGAACTTTGGATTCCAAAGTCTTGCCACTGGACTACGCTATTTTTGCCTGACTACCAAAGGAGGGATATGTTTTAAGCGATTAAGTTCTACATACAAGTTTTTTCTATTTATATTACCACGGATAGTTCAGTTACTCACTTAAATTGAAGTACTAAGTTAAGTGTAATGCAGCCTATGTTTTGCTCATCAACATTTCGATCAATAATATGGTTGCTTTCAGTTGATTATGATTATGTCTTTTGACATAAGAAGTTAATCGAATATCCATAATACTAGGGCCAGAACCCGCCAAACGGATATAGCAATACAATAAAATAAATTTAAATTATAATAAAAAGAAAACGTGATAACTGTCTTTTTATGTTGTCTTTTTTATTTTATCTTTAAAAACGTAGCCCCACACTAGGATTTCTCCTGTATCGTGGGTACCACATACAGACATGTAATTTCACATTACACATAACACCCAGACCAGAAACAAATATTTATGGATCCCACAAATATTTTTTTCCGGACGGGAATCGAACCCGCGACACCAAGCGCATCAGTCCGATTGCTCAGCCACTACGCGATCACGTCGTCACAAATGAAGTTATAAAGTGAGACGAAAAAAAATTTGTGTTATTTGAATCCTGCAATCATTTTAGTAAATGCGGTGGATTTTGATCCTTATTCAGAGACTGGTATAAAAAATCTAGCAAGTACCTACTTTAATAACTATGCTTAGTTCCAATGAGATTTAGACCCTCCCACTTATATTAAAAGCAAGGATCGCGTCAAAGTGATCAAGCGTTAATTACGGGTTAGCCTCTCGACATAACAGAAAAACTTAATTTAAATTTTACAGTGTGAGTGGTAAAGTCTAATTTCCTTTAATATATTTATTAACAATTTTATTATCCATTTCCATACCCAACTACGAGTCTAAGTAAGTATTTATCCATGAAACTATGAGAACAACTTACAAATCTTGAAAATAGTTTAATAGGAGAGAATAAAGCCCAAAAATTACTGTTATTTAATTATAATGTAATAAAGAAAGGTAAAAGTTTCACTAATGACGTTATTGTCACAATGACCACTCGGGTAAAAGCTTTTCGTATAATTTCCCATCAAGTTTTATACGAAGTGCAAAATAATTTCTCACAAAACAATAGACCCTAGTTGTTTATAATTCATTAAAGTGACTGTCTAGTCTGTTTCCGTCTCCTTTCTTATATTTCTTGCCATCAACTCATAAAAATTGCATTAAAATGCATAAGAAACTATGCGCTTCTATTCGAAGTAGAGTTGCCGCAAGTATTGGTTGCACGGACATATTATTTTGAGGCCCTCGCGTCCCACAAACCTCCTACGCGGGACATCGATAGTCCCAGATTCAGTTAGTACTTCCGTTGGATATTTAATCTGGGAGATTAAAGTTTATTTTTAATTTATAGTGGTTGTTAAAGATTTGCCTACACTTTGGCTTGCAGGTAAACGGATCTTAAAGTATAAGCTACCTACAAGTACCTACTATATACATACATCAATAGATAGGTTGTTACAAAGAGAACAAAACGTACACCATGATAATAATAATCCTACTATATACATACCTACATCAATACGTATATAGGTTGCTACAAAGAGAACAAAACGTACTCCATGATAATAATAATCATTATTGATATCACTTTTTCGACTGACTGTAGGTACTTTGGACGTCCGGTCGAGTTCGTTACAACTAAAATGAAAAGTGGTGACTCGACCGCATGGGCGAGTTTAGTGCAGTCGAGATAACAACCAACTCGCAAAATCAATGGGGTTCATACGGTTTCATTTGTACCCGAAATTTGGAAAAGCTTACGTGAAAAGCTGTAGATATTTTTAATGACAAATAAATATATTATGCTCTTTATTATGTAGTAATATTAACGATTTAATTGGTTTACTATTCGTATGAGATGCTAATCTGTGTAACTAAACTTGCTGATTGATTCCATAATAAGTAAGTAGGTTGAGTGAAATGTCACAAGTCAAAAACATAAAGCAAATGAAAGATCCGAATTAAATTCCGATCCCATTTTATACGTCCCGATATTATGACAACACTATTTTTTACAACGAGTCAAAGATCCCTTGCTCTTAACACTGATGGTCGCATTGGTCGCGTCCCATTTCTCGGTGACATTTTAACTTTTATATACTCAATTTGCATTTTAAACGTTAATTTGACCGGTACTTCTGTTTACCTGCATAATCTGTATAACGTGTTTTGATTGGGTTTATTTACATCGATGCAGTTTTAAACGGCCGTTAGATTTTATTTTATTGATTGAACGTAAGTAATAGGTTTTTAACTTTGGTTCTGTTTAATTTAAAAAGCAATAATATTAACGTCACTGTTTATTAAAAAAAATATTAAATTTTTATTAGTCGTCTTTGTTTACATTGCATGAAGAAGTATAATTTATGTTTGTCTTGTATTTTTTACACCTGTACTGAAATTTAACCTAATTTAATTTAATTTGTACAGTTAATGTACCTAATGTCTAATGGAGACAATTAAAATATAACAGCTTTTTAATTGTTCATCATTATACCTACAAAGCCCCGCAAACTCAATCTTTATTTTTACATAGCTAATTATCTATAGTGAGCTAATGTAAATATAAAGTTAAAGTTCAATAATAATTCATCACCATCACTCTCACTTATAAATCCTAAATTCATTCACAAATTCGCATTGCGAACCATAACCATATCATCTGCCGTATTGTATGAAAAATGAACGGCGCCGTCAAATAAAACATTAGTCTTAATCCCGAGGGCGAAGGAACGTCTGAAAACACGATGATTTATTAAAGGGAACAGACTTGTCGGTTGTCTAACATGAAATGTGGACAATTCGAAGGAAATATACAGTTTTGTACTACAATTTGACATCCATACTATCCAAATCCATACTAATATTACAAATTTGAAAGTAACTTTCTTTGTTTGTTACATTTTTTCGATTAAGCGCCTGAACCGATTTTAACGAATTTTGATTTAAAGATGGATAATCTTTTCATGAAAATGTTTGAGGCTGCTGATGTGTGAATAACTTTCAAACTCATTTTTTAAAGGTATCTGAAAAGAGATCTACAACCAAGTGGAGGACTTTGCGAGCAAAATAGTATAATACAGCAGAGGACTCACCTGTCTACCGACATCGTGAAAATGTAAACAAAATTCCAAAAAACAAGACAATCAAAACAGCTCCTCAGGCCCCTCCTTAAATAAGCTCGGCGAGGCGTATCATGACAGAATGTCCTATTTAGAGCAAAAGGGCAAATTTTCCAAGGCAACATTGCCCTTAAGGGACGATGTCACGTACTGTCCCGTTATGTCCCAATTTTTTGTAGAGATAGTGTTATATTTCAATGGAACTAGCTGTACTCGTATAGTGTTATTTGGGATACTTTTATGGCTGCTGTGAGAGTTTTAATGTTAGGCGCTATTTTATTATTGTTATAAAAATTGGTATTTGGATTAGCCTTACTAACAATAATTTTGAGGCAGACAAAATAAAAGGCATGGAAAAGAGAAAAGAGCTTTTCCATGCCTTTTATTTTGTCTGCCTCAAAATTATTGTTAGTAAGGCTAAAATAACAATAACAAGGTCAATGTACCTACTTCCATCTTCTTTTTGTTAATTTTTGACTCTAACTTTTTATTTATATTCTATTTTATACTGAAAGACGCAGCGTAGGTAGACCTCTCACTAGATGGCCCGACGACGTCTTATGAGTCGCAGGCAACCGGTGGATGTTAGTGGCGAATTGTCGTTCGGTGTGGCGGTCTAAGGGGGAGGCCTGTGCTCAGCAGTGGACGTCTTCAGGCTGATGATGATGGTGATGATGATGATGCTATACAAACAGCAGCATTACGAGCAGTTCGTATTCATCCGACGGTATGAGCCTGTTCATATTCGGTTGCATGTAACACCCAGTAATTAGTTACTTACATAATTATTGCATTGATAAATCTTGTATAACACTGCATTGCGCTCGTCACTATGAAAAATACGTTCTTATATCTCATACATGTAGGTACACTAATGCATTGCCTTTGTACGTTTTACCAAAAAATCCTGCATTTCTTCCATTACGACATACTTGGGTACTGCACCAACATTTCCAACTTTGCCTACAACGGCCGCAATAGCGTATTTGCATAAATGTCAGAAGGTATACTTAGTTCGCCGTCGATAACTTGACTGTTGCTTGAGCGCATAACAAAGTGACTTTTAAACTGTTCAGTTGATAACTATGTTTAGTGGTTTGGTTGGCAATACGGTCTGGGAGATCAGGCTTACAGAACTCGGTTTCAGTTGACTTTTCATTTCAGAGATCAGTTTTTATTTATCAGGAATCCTTATTCAATAAAGAGATGACTACGCCGTTCAAGTCATAGGTCTGACGGTAACAGTTGTTGTCAGTTTAGGGCCCCCTAAAATTTGCATTTACATGAATAATATTATTGTTTTAGTTCCATATCATTTATAGATAACTATTGATCTGGCTTAGCCTACGGCATGCATTTTTATATTGGTGTCCACAAAAAAAACAGGACAAGTACGAATTTCCTCACTTCCTTTCTTCTATTTTATGTAGAACTAGCTGTTGCCCGCGACTTCGTCCGCGCGGACTATATACCATAATTCCAAATAACTAAAAATAGACCATGACCTCGAGTTCGACATCGACATCCGATATGCGATATCCAACATTCTCGTACAACATCCACCATCTTCTATCAAAATTACCATTTTATACAAAAACCTTGCATTTTATACCAAAATCTAACATTTCATACAAAAATCTACCATTTCCTACCAAAATCTACCATTTTCTACCAAAATACCATGTTCTACCAAAAGCTATCATTTTCCACTAAACTCTAAAATGTTCTACCACAATCTAAAATGTTGTTTCTAAATCTATTATTTTCTTTCTAAATGTGCTATAATGTGTAATGTGTGCTATAATGTAATGTGCTAATCTACCAAAAGCTACCATTTACTACCAGAATCTACCATTTCCTACAAAAAACTACCATTTCCTAAATTAAATCTACCATTTTAACCGTAATCTACCGTTTTACCATTATACCATTTTAATTTCAAATTCACTAATATCTATCAAAAGCTACCATTCCTTCCAAAATCTACCATTATTACCAAAAATCTACCATTTCCTATCAAAAATCTACCATTTTCTACCTTTAATTTATCATTTTATACCATAATCTACCACTTCCTACCTTTTAAAGAACATAGATACTAAGTTTGAAATTGATCAAATCAATAAAACAGGTGTTCCATCCAAACTTTGCAACCCCTTTTCACCAACTTAAGCGTTAAATTTAAAAAAAAATATTCTTAGTGCACACTTTAGTCTCTTAAGGAATATGTGTACAAAATTTCAGTTTTGAACTAAATCTGATGAAAAATATTTTGCAACCCCTCTTTATCATTTAAGGGGTTTTTTAATGTTAAAAAACCATGAATGTATTTAAATAAATCCTTTAAATAATGTAAATGCCAAGTTTGAAGCTGATCAGACAAAGAAAACACGTTGTTCCACACAAACGATACAACCCCTTTTCACCCCTTTAGGGGTTGAATTTTAAAAATCACATTTTAGTGCATTCCTATGTCACTTATGGCATAATTGAGCCAAATTTCAATTATGAACTAAAACTGATGAAAATATCTTGCAACCCCTTTTTATCACTTTAGGGGTTGAATATTAGAAAACGATGAAACACGTGTTTAATTAAATGTTTTAAAGAAAATAAATGCCAAGTTTGAAGTTGATCGGACCAAGAAAACACGTTGCTCCATACAAACTTTGCAACCCCTTTTCACCCCTTTAGGGGTTGAATTTTCAAAAATCCTTTCTTATTGCTCGCCTACGTCACATAAGGAATATTAGTGCAAAATTTCATGGTTCTAGACCCAGCGGTTTCGGCTGTGCGTTGATCGATCAGTCAGTCAGTCAGTCAGTCAATCAGTCAGTCAGTTTTGGCTTTTATATATATAGACAAGCGTTTGAACAATTGCCGACAAAATCAAGAAACTTGGTAGAAACACGAAAAATGGTTGTGAGCCGCGGGCGTAGAGTAAATAGATCGACCCTTTGTCCTAAGAAATGTGCAATAAAAACGTCTCGGAACCTTCTGTTTGCTGTTCCTTCTATTTGAAAAATAAACATTGAGATGCTACCTCTCAAGTCCGAGCCTGGAATTTGTATTTGCATTATTCTTGTCATGATTTACTTCAATTTCCTTGTTAATCTTTACGGATTCAGCGTAAATGGCGATAAAGTGTCTGACTAGCTCGATAGTTCGATTCCTGAGGAAGTGAAAGATTGATTTTAACCACCAGTTTTTAATTTTTGATATTTTAGTTCCATTAGTAATTATTTAGCTTATGTGGAGAAATCTGCATTAAAGTAATCAGAAATGTAAGATTAACTTGATACTGACTCCAGGGCTTATGGTTTTACATAATCTTCTTGAATCCGTGCCATTTGAACCAGAACACTGTAAGGTGATGAAATACTACCAACGTTTACTTGTTCTGTTAACTTTCTGTTAATAAAAACTTACTTTAGTCGAAACCACAATTTCTCAGTAACCCTACCTCTAGTTTCTAAGCACGCAGTTAGCAAACGCAATCCAATTATACCAGAACCTTTCACAAACGAGGCAGAAATGTTATTTCCACTTCATATTCATACCAGCTTTCCAATAAAGATGTAGCCGCTTGACCCACGGTTCAGGCAACCTGATTGAAATCTTGACAACGCACTGAGTGAGGCCTGGCGTTTGAGTTTGTTGGAAACTATGAAACTATGGTTTTAAGTGAGCATATATAATATTACTAGTTGGTGCCCGCGACTTCGTCTGCGCAGGATTAGCGTTACGAGTAGCTTATATCATTAGCGTGGCGTAGAAAAGAACTACTTGGCACTTATCGTCATATTTTGGACAGTTCACACAATATCTTTATAAGTTGTACCCTATGTGTTATTCTGATGTATAAACTATATTATTGTACAGTTTCATTAAAATCCATTCCGTAGGTTTTACGTGAAAGAGTAACAAACATCCATCCATCCATCCATCCATCCATCCATCCATGCTTACAAACTTTCGCGTTTATAATATTAGTAGGATTATGATGTTTGAAACGGCCAATGAGATAAAAACAGTACCTAGCATCATGTTGAAAAATTTGCTGTTAAATTCATTCGGAATCATTGCACCTGGTTTTGAGCTATGACTGCACGTAAAATGTTTAAGTCAGCTAATGTCATGAAAATAACTATAGTATAGGTAAATTTCTGAAACGTCTGATCGGACTCTGAAATACCTTATAATAGAAAATGACTATTCCCGAGTGACATCACGAGGCACAGCAAGTATTTCATTAATAACTGAGAATCAGCGTCCAGATGCACGAGTGGTATCGTACAACTTGAACTAAGTCTCATAGACTTGGTTCACGTTGAACTTAGCGTTACGTAGATAAAACTTCAACGTAAGTAAAAAAGACAGCAAGAAATATACACGAAAGCAATTTCTCACTTCCCAAAATTGTTTTCACACCTCCATTCGAAAAGTCTTCCCATTGTAACAGAAGTAGCTATTAAATTAAATTACCATTTTAATAAAAGAAGTTTGTTTCCAAATTACATTGTCTGCTTCAAGTTCTGAGTTGCCGCTACTTAATTAACAGTATTCTCATGGGCATGAACTTTTATTTATGGTCATTATGCACCGTTTAAATTTAAATTAGAACTGCTTTCTTTTAACACTTAACATGTGTCAATAATATGCCAGTTTATCAGATAGCAGCTTTCTAGTGGGTTCTACAATAACCATTAACCACCCATTTCATATAATAATAATATTTCAAATCAAGCGTTAGGCAACTAGAAAATATTGACAAAATCTGATGAATTTGATGGAGAAGTGCATGGTCTCTCAGAGAATTTTGTTCAAATTTTACATAAGCGATTTTTTTTAAGAAAGAATACATGATAAAATTAAACACAGGACGACGTCTTATTGCCTAAAGTGGTTTATTACAACCATGTAGTGGTAGTGGTTTGGACAACCATGCATGAAATTAGAGACGTTGGCTTTTCACCTAGTTATATTTTATGTACTCGTATATATATTATTATGTAACCTATGACAGTATTCATTGTACTCTACACAGCTTAAAAAATATAGACAACAAAAACAAACCCACTTACCCTAAACAATAAAGATAATCTCAAAACCAATTATTAACAAAGCCACCCCACAGAGTCACTAAGACAGTGACGAAAACCCAAAAGTATTATCTAAATGAAGATACAATAAACTTAAAAATCGAAAACGTATGCGCACGCACAAAAAACAATCGTGCCTCTATGTTTCCCATAGTTGTTCCATAAGGTTCAATCAATCAATGTCCCTAAAATAAAAATGGTGGGTCTAACACGACCCACGTAAACTTCGAGATTGAAAAAAACTTTGGCTTGTATGTTTTTTGTGGCGACCAAGTCGGAGAATTGTTTCGACGGTCTAATAGGGACACGGTGTGGCTTAAAATGTTTCTTTAAATAGTTTCGTATTGGAAGTTCAAACTAAATATGTAGGTATGTTGTTAGATCTTAAACTCATTCATAAGTTAGGTATGTTGCTAACGCGACGAGTGACCCATCTTGTCCCGATCCAGGCAGATCCACGACTCACGAGGGGGTTTTAGTGGGTTAGTATCCCACACACCCCCAGAAGTTAAACTGCGAAGTCATTTCTCCCCTAAAAAAGGTTGTAATATATTGCTAAAAGAAATAGAACAAGATTTTATAGAACAAAAAATAATAAAGAAAATACACAATGATGCACATAGTACGCACTCCACCCCCTTCACGGTAATTACAACGGTAACTCTAATGGACGATGTCTGAACCGATAATAGAGTATTAGTATACCTTATCCTGCGCTCCTAGTCAACTTTTACTAACCATCAAGTGTATTGCTGTACCTTTGTCATTGGTGTAGTGCCAATTAGAGATGGACCGGGCATCAGTCCTAGAGTACAACAATGCCTTTTTATTTCCAGAATTTCGATTACGTCTTGCTTCAACCAGACGACCCAGACGTTCTGACAAGCCTTTCAATAATTAGTAGATAACATCATTTATAAGCTGGAAGCTATAGGTGTTCACAGTCATTGTCCAACTAGAGCAGTTGTTTTCGAAATTGCTACTGAAATTACCTAAAAACCTAAACAACTTCACCCATAACACTCACGTTGATTACGCCGGCTCCACGCGTAATAATTCAGGAGTAATCTTCAGGAGTAATCTTGTTCCCGTTTCATTCATCACCTCCAAGCAAATGTGCCGGAATATTTCCAAATCCACAGTAAAAAAAAAATTTCCATGCTCTACGACTAACGTATACGTCTTAGGTGGAGTGCTTTCCTTCAAAAGCGGTGCCGTCATTTAGCAGTTGCTTATAGCTTCGACTTGAAAAATAGACCTGCAAAATACCGTTATAGTGTCAAAATACATTCTCTCTAAGAAACTACACTATCTTTTTAGAATAGCCAATATTTGACGCTATTGAGAGACTGGTAAATAACGGTGCGACTGTTGGAAGAAATCCAAGCTTTACACGGAGTTTCTTGAGAGACGCAGAAAATATTCAAACTGTTCTGCGTCGTTAAAAATTTGTGTTCCAGATGGATCTTTCCAATATTTGACTTACTTTAATAAAATTGTGCGCTATTCACAGTTCTACACTAATAAAATAATGTCAACAATAATAACATTTTAAATAATATAGTTTTTCTTCTTTAAATAACTGAGATTTAGGTCAAGCGTTATATAAGTTATATCTAAGCGTATCATTCATTTGAGTTACCTTATTCTTATTTATAAGATTAGATAAATAATTGAGATACAATTTTCAATTATCTACCTTACTTCTTGAATGATAAGGTTTACAAATAATGCCACTGTTCCTTCGTTCCAGAGATTCATACAACGTTTCAAAAATCTGACTCAACCCCTCTCCTCAAGGTTGGGGTTATGAATATTTATATCTGCTGCGTATACCTGCGCCCCTGTCGAATGCCATCCACTAAAAAGCTGTCCATATGCCGCTTTCATTAAAGGTATAAATTAGGATTCGTACGCGAGGCCGGCATCGCCATATCGGGTGGGGCCAGACGTATTTTTGTGTATTATACTTTCAAATTGCGAAATTCCCGCAAGTCTACTTTTGAGCCATCGTTACGCCGACGGGTTCTTAGTTGTCTCGTTCCAACGTTAAAGGCTCGTCGATCGGAACAGATGATTGAACCTTTTTCTTGACTTATATGGACTCATCAGTTTGAAACTTTAGTAATTCTCCAACTATTACGTAAGCTACCAAATGTCCCGTATTTCTTAAACGCTCAACAGTGACGTTTTAAAAGGAAACAAACATTTGAAAATAGATTTAGTGTGTGTTTAAAAGGGTGACGGTGATATAAATAAGGGGTCATTTGTGCTAAATCAGTCGGCGTTACTGTGTTATGCAGCCTACAGTTGAACGTTTGTGTCCATTAGACATTTTCTTATCTTGTATTGGAGATTCAGGGTACAGTCTTGCAATAAAATTTCCTTCCTGACTTCAAACTCGAGAACCTTGATACTGTCTCCAGTAGCAGCCATTACTCAAAGAATATTTACCGTCCCATAGTAACCCAAACCCTAATCAAACATGACCTGTGTAGTTATGAGCTTAAACCCGAAACACTTTATGGCATAATTACTTCCGGACAACCTCTTTACAGCGTTCGTCAGTTTGAACCTTATAGTTAATGCCCTAAGGTTTATTTAGAGGCTCGTCCTTAATTGCCATGTTCGATCGCGACTTGTCAGGCGACTAATTGTTTGCTTCTCACGTATCTAGATGATGTATTGGTATTTGGTACATCACTTCGTGTCTAAAGTTACGTGCTTTAGGGATGAAATATTGGACTGAACCCTTAAAAATATTTCAAAGTTTCAAACGCGCAGGTTTGGCTGTGGGTGGTCTTCATACATTTTAATGTTGTACCGATATGCATCTCTCAACACATTGTTTTAATCATAGCTTTACTTCCGGTTCGTTTGTAGCAATTTCATGGTGCTTTACGATTGTGAAATTGACTCTGAAATCATGACAGGCAAGTTTTTTATGTGTTGTCTCTCTATTCTTGTGTGAGTAAACCATGACCATGGATAAAGTTTGTTTTAATTAATTAATGTTTGTGTAATAACATCGCCTGTTTAGTGTCAAACTCTTACTGTAAGGTGAGTAAGTTGATGGGTGCAACCATTGTAACAAATAATAAAAATTAAGTTACTCTGTGTTCTTTCTTGATTCAAAATATTTTGGTTGGCCTAAACTATGCCAGATGAAAACAATCTTATTTACCAAACACGTCACATAGTAAACAAAAAATCTTCACGCATTTAAAATCTGCAGCGTTCCCCACAACAAAAGCTATTTTTGACAATGTTGGTTTAGGCATTTGCGATGCACGAGTCTTAATTGGACGCATTTGCGCCGATGGTGTTCACCAGATACTGTCACTTGTGACGTTTCCTTTGATAAGGCACGTTGGTTTGAAAGGGTGTCGAGCATAACGCCAGCCCACTGTGCTGATTTAATTAATATCGCATGCGAACACACCGGATGAATTTTGACGTGTCCAAAAATGAGAGCAGGGAAAAGGGCGGCGGTATTTTTAAAAATAAAAATTGGATAGAATTTGTAACTTTTTAATTCCACCTGCGAGTGATGTTAGCCGGGCGGTCACTTGTCCGCTTTAGAAGGCAACCATGCCGGGTTCGATCCTCGGCCCCACATTAGTGATTTTCATAAATTCGGAGGGCACGTTAAGCCATCGGTCCCGATTGTTATCGATTGATAGCAGTCGTTAAGGCACGTCAGAGGACTTTCGGCGGCCTGATACACTCTGACACTAGAGGCTAGCACAACCTCATACGACAAACAAAGAAACAATTACACCTGTAAACTTTTTTAGTTCCATGCATTTTTAGTTTAATTTGTACTTGACAAATTAGTGTAAAGGGCCTAGGCCGTTCTAATTAATAAAATGTAAATAAATAAACAAATAAATAATAGTTAAGACGGGTTAGAGTAAGTTGGGCATACATTTTCAGCTTCATATATTGAGTGCAATACAGGTCGAAAAGATTTTCACAATGGAGACACGTGACGCTTGTTGGTTTATTGGTTTTTATTAAAAACAGATTTTAAAACTAGATCATCCGTTTTCTGTTGTACATGCATAGGTGTAAAGTAGACAGCTGATAGACAACTCGTTGATGAAACATCACAGAACGAAGAACATCACACAAACCCAATAACTAAATAAGACACAAATACTCATAGTATAATAATTATTTTATTGTTAATATTTCGATGTTAAGGAACATACTTCAAGGAACGAAAACGAAAATGATCTCTTGGTAAAAAATATACAGATCTAAATATAAAAATGCAAGTTTATTTCTAATAAAATAACTTTAAACATTTTGCTGCAACCAGAAACGGGGGTCAAAAGGTCAAAGTCAATTTTGTCAATGTTTCCAATAAAGTTCTACAATAAATTCGAAGTTTCATTTCAATGTAATCGAGATGTAATAACGGTACTGAACAGACACTACCTTGTTTTAGTGACTGTTTATTGATAACTAAACGCTATAAATTATAATAAAAAAAATTTAGTTTTGATGGATAAAAACTACGTGACAAAAATGTGTGTATACACAAATTCGTCATGATAGTTTACATTTACTTAAATTATTTTATGTCAGATTATGTAATTTATATCACATTATACTTCTATATTATTATTATGATTTCCTGTATCATTTCCTTCCTGTATCTTAACCATCACGTATTGAAGAATCGATTCCCTCCCTCAACTATCGAACGTTTCCCAAATCTCACGTCAAAACAAAACAAATCTCTTAGACCAGTTTTTGACTGGCTCAAATGCAATTTAGATTTATTCATCTTCTTTTTGTACGTCTGCCAGCATTGTCTCTGAAACAATGGCTTTAGTACTGTCATATCCGGAATTTATCATTCTAACACCATCGACGGAAACGCTGGGTGATATGTGTTTATAATGTGGAATCATTGCCACTTTACTCTATAAATGTTTGTATGGCCCATCAGAATGATGTAAGCGCCTTATTCTATTGGACGTGTATTGCATATTGAGTGGGCAAAGGACTCGAGTGTCACGGTCTTACGACTTGTACTTTGAATGTCTGCTAGACGCTATAGATGGAATTAATCATCCTTATACAACTTAATCTTTTTGAAATATTAAAGTTCATTTGATTAGATCAAAAGATTATGTACAAATAAAAAATGTATACGGGACAAAAACTGTCGCAAAGCTCTATCATACAATTTTATTAATAAATCATAAGACAAACGCGATTAGCATCAAAATGAAATGAGCTTCTAAAACAAAACCAAAACTGGCAAAACACGATTGATCTGACGGCGAGGATGATGAATCGAGTCAATATTTCGAACTGCGAGATGAACTTGATCCCGACAAAACAGAACATGCTTATTCTGAAAACAAAGGAGGGTGCTAAAAGTTGGTGTTTGTTCGGGACCAAATTTTATTATGAGGACGTCCGCCGACAACCGCCCGGAATCCAGGCGCCAGTCGCATTAGACAAACCGATACTGGAATCGAATCCAACATTAACCCGACATAAAAATGTTTAACGTCACATAAATTACTCCCGAAAGGAGCCGATGAATTCACAGATCTACGAGACACTAATGTTTTATTGCCGATAGAAATTCACTATAAAACTTTACTTCGAAATTTGTTATTTTTTTATTGTCCACAAATCATTGTGGAATTGAAATTTTATAATGACGATAATGGTGTTATAAACCGTAAAACATACCTGAATGGTTGCGGTTTGAATGGGAAGACAGTAAATAGGTTGTAAATTGATATAAAACGTTTTCTGATCACTCTTGCGTTGGCCCACGCGTTTAGAGGTTTGGAACACAACAATACTTTTACATGGGGCGCTGGTTTGAAGGACGAGGAATAATGATATAGGTCCCGGAGGACCGGCACAATGCTCCGGTATAATAATAGTTGTAGATTTGAAAGTGATTTGAATATGAATGGCACCCTCCCGCGCCTGTTCGTAATAACAAATATGAAGTGTTGCTTTTATTCTGCCCCTCGATGATTTTGACTGTACAGATTGGGAGTTACAGTTTTTAGTGATTATAGGTATGGTTTTGATTGTGTTCTGGTTTTTTGTTTTGATTAATATTTGCTTTATGCTATAGCATTGTTCAAGCTTTGTCCTCTAACGGTCAGCGTATTATTTGCAATTTCATTGTTTATGTTAGGGTTTATTTATTTGTTTGTATTTTTTTTTCAAATTATTGTAATATAAATTATGTTGAACGCTGACATGGAAATTATCTGTAAAATAAGCGTGTTATCAGAAGTATCTGCCAAAATTGCGAAAGGCACGCGCCCACTACAAATATTTATGGTGATTAGATATCCAATGCGTAACTATCTACCCTATCTTATAATCACTGTCCTATTATTTATTTATGATGCATTGTGTTAGCAAATTTTGTTTTTTGCATGTTGCAGCTAATTTATTAATAGTAGTAGGACAGATTCAACTACCGCGTGTAATTTTTTTCATAATGTATTACTTTTCATGTACCTACCTAAATTTTAAGCAGAATTTACTAGCCTTCACCTTTTGTTTTTGACTATTCAACGTTGAATTATGCGACTAAATTATGATCAAAAACATTATAATACTTGACACTTGCATTTAACAATAACTATTTAGAAGAAAATAACATAAAAAATACACTCGTCTCTTTTGAAAGAGAAAAACAATAGACAAAAGTTGACAAAAGATAATTGACAAGCAAAATGAGTCTTTTGCAATAGACCATCAGAGATCTAAACCCTAAAATGAAAAATCCTACCCGACATAGGTATACGTGAAACGGCGTAGGTGACACATCTGCGAGTGTTATCCGTATGTCCATATGCAAATTACTTTGCGCCCCCATTTTTAACTGTTTGTTTGTTTTGCACGTCTGCCTCCGAATACATACATTTGTACTAATTTATGGGCAAGGGATTGATTAGGCGAGTAATCTAGGTTTGTTTATATTCTTGTGCACTAAGCCTAATTTATGAGGAAAGCGACGTTTTATGACTTTGTGAGTATACTGGTATACAAAAATCAATACATAATTCTGGGTATTCTCCTATAATATCCATTATCGTGCTGCTTTGCCTCTCTATTCGTAAGACAGTGTAAACGGGGCATGAATAATTAGAGCAGAACTAATAAATTGTAGTACCAAATCGTAAAGCCAGGTTCAGAGTGCAAATAGATTTCAGTCGCTCGTATCGGAAGCGACAAGTTCGCGTTTGGAACACCTAAATTGCAATGCCGCATCAAACGTCGTGACAGTACGCTTGATACGCGGCGTGTTCGGTTCTGACGTGACAACCGGCGCCGCGCGGTTATTGGCTTTCTCGTATTCGGAAACGTTTTTGCTTATCGGTTTTGTCATTCGTTCAAAAAAACCATGTGATGTCAGAAGCATGTATTTTTCTTATATTGAACGCTATTTCTACCCCTGAGACAATTTAAATGGCTTTAGCTTTAAAATTAAATTTAGATTAATTTAATAAACATATTAACGTGACTTTAATGCCTTAACAGTGACACGTTTTCCCGCTGAATAATTATGTGAGTACCTTAATAATTTCATTAATAAATTAATTGAAAATATTAATTTTAGTAGCACTAATTGCTGCACACAACGATACAAATTAATGTTTATACATTTCGCAGCATTTTCTGTTAAATTCATAAAGGTAGAATTTTATGACGCTAAATAAAATATTGATGATGTCTTTGAGCAAATATTAAGTGTACCTACTTAATTACGTTATTTGAAGCTTAAACTAAGACATGTATTATTTACTTTAGAAATAAAACATCTCCAAGATGATATTATTTTCTGCTAATAATTACGTCCCTTGGGGCGTTGATGCCTCCGTGACACCTTGTGATATGACGCGTGACGTCTTGTTGATTACTAACGTGACATTTTACTGTACTGTCGGCAACAAAGTTCACTCATAACTTCTAAATTAAAATTATTAAGATTTGCGCAAGTTTTATTAAAACTTCTTCCATAGAATTGTAATTTCAATAAGTTTTAGTTAATATTGTTAACTGTAATGGCAGATTTTAGTTTAGTGACTTATTAAATTTTACGTTGTTTTTTTGTGTTTTATATTATACTAGAATTTGAGTACCTACTATCTCACCTGGTCTTAGGTGACGATGTGGTCGATAATGGTAGGTAAACATGCTTGCTTAGCCTAGAATGGGGTCGTCTACAAAGCCACCTCGTTTCTAGACCTTTTTTGTATTTATCTTATCTGTTTTGCCTTTTGGCCATGGAAGTTGAACCCCTAAAAAATTGGTATAGCTTTTGTCACGTCTGGACACTAGACACGTGACGGTCACGCGCTCAGGATACAATGACGGTCTGCACTCCCCCTTATGCAGAGCTTGTGTTTGATTAAGTTTGAATTACTATTGTACCTATAACTTTTGGTTCTTCATTTGAGATAATTATATCACATGTTCGAATAAAATAGTTTAACAACAGACCGCAGTGCTCAGTCCACACAAAAATAAGTAAAAAGAAATTATCAGGGCATATATTTTTTCACTAAAATAAAATTATCAATAGAGCTCTAATTTGAATAGCACAAATTCGTATTAATACTTTTAATTTATTTTTTATGCGTAATAGAAAACTAACAGATTTCTCACAATCCGTCGCTATATTAAAATAAGTAGAAATAATTTGACCTTACCCCGGACAATGTTATTGTAAACCTGTATTTACGTAATAATAATATCAGTAGTCGAACACCCCACTTAATTTACCGTTACGATATTTTTGGTGACTGCAAAACGTTATGTAAACTGACCTTCAACCTTAAAATCACTACCACAGTCAAAACTAAACTATACCTCAAAAACAATTAAGTTCAAATTTGTCTGCCATACTTTTTAGCAAGCTTTTATATCTCTACAAGCTAATTTAGACTTTATTATTAGAGTGTGAAAGGTGGTTATAGTATCGAGGATGTCAGATCGTAAATCAAATAGTGAAGTTATCAAATTGTGTGATCTAGTGACACCTGCCTAACTCCTGAACGGCGCCGGTAAATTAATAATACATGAAAACGTAATGGAACTGCCATTTATACTGACAAATTGAGTGCGATTGGGAAAGTGGATGAAAAATGGATTCGGAGGTTTAATGGTTTTTGTCAAAAAGACGGACTAATGCCCGGTTTCTCAACACCCAGTTAACTTTGACCAACCGATAATTAAATATCGCTGTCTCTATCTCGCACTAAGTAAATGACAAAGGCAACAATACACTTATCGGTTGGTCAAAGTTAACTATAGGGATTCAGAAACCGGGCATAGTCTTGGTAAAAACCCGGATAAAACCAAGTCGCATTTTCCAATAACAGTATACATTCGTCTCGACTGAACATCGCAGAACATTCCAGACTCCAGCACTGAACTTCTAACGAGCACTAAACTTCCTTCAGTAAAAGTCCAACAAAATTCAATCAAACGCCACCCAATACATATAGCATTATCTTCGGTAAGAGCAAGCGGGCTTAACGAATTCATTATAAAGTTTGTACGAGTTTTGAGGTTGGCCCATTTTAGAAGAGAAAGAAGAAGAAATTAGCTAAATCCATACTGAAGTTATATAAAAGATACGAAAGCACCTTTATTTTTGTATGTTGCGTTCTCAAGGCTAAACGATTGAACCAATCACGATGAAATTTGGTGTATAGACAGATTGAACCTTGGAAAAAGACATACCTAGAATACTTTTTATATTATTGTAATGTAGTCGGCGCGGATAAAGTCACGGGCATTAGCTAGTATTGATATATTTACAGTATATATAATGTATAAATATACCTTTAGTCTACCGACTCAATCAGTCATCAGCACTTAAAATTGAACTATAAAATGTATAAACATGTTTTTTAAAGTTTAATTTGGGGTGAGTGGTGTTCGTGAACCGAAATATCGTTCATCCCTTATACCTACACCTAAAACTCTCCCTCGCTCTATCGCCGCAAGGGTGCTACTAATTAACGACGAAGACTTTCCATTTGCCGATTGCACTACAGAAATATCAAATTGACGACAGAAAAATAAATGAAACAATAAAAAATCGACGATCAAATTGTGATCGAGTGTGACGTCACTTGGATAAAATGTTAGTTTCAGCCAGCACTTTCACTCCGAGAACTATTTCCTAATCTGTGCTGACCGCTGTGGGGGCGGTAAAAATATTTGTTGTATGAGTAACTGTATAGGTGTAACGCGAAGCCGTGGGTTTTTAATGAAAGGGGTTGAAAATACCCTATGTGGGGCGATTGTTTTAATTTGGTAAATGGTATCTTTTGTTTGATGTAGAACAATAAAAAAAACCTGCAAACACGATTTCGTTGGATTCTCACATTTTACTGGAATTTCACCTGATGAAAAGTGACTGTAATATTATTATAATATGTATATCTACTTATTCATGACAAAAAGCGGCAAGATAAACAAATTGCTGAATAAAAACGTTCTTTGTTCTATAAATTTACTCCCTTTCTGTGGAGTAAATAAAAGCCATAAGTAGATTTGGTGCTCATATAAATATGTATCGATGGGAACATTCCGATACTTAAGTACAATTAAAGTTAAATATAAGATTGAAAGACGAGACTACTTTTAAACCAATAATGATGTTTAAAGTAATTCTTAAAATTAATATTTTTTTATTAAAATATTAAGATAATAAAATTATAAGACTAATACAAAGTTAATAATAACGCTGTTAGAGCTGAAAATTGTAAGCTAGAATGAATACCTACGCTACTTACTTCCTCAGAGATTTTATTAAAAGCGAATCTCATGAAGCCAAGTTACAGCACAAAATGATATTCAGCCATTATAGCCAGATTTTCATATCCCAAAGATCTTTATGGTAAGGACTGATAATACCCAAAACCAGTATCCATTATAACAGTTTTATAGCATACCTTTTAGAAGCGAAATGGATAATTAATATTATGTATTTATGTAATTAATGTATTAGTAACATTTTACAAAGTAATTATTTGGGTGTTCACAGTGAAGCGTCTATGACAAAAAACGCTACCAAAATATTTTATTATTTTTTAAATTTAGCCCACCATCACAAATGTTGACGTAATGGTTCTAAAATTCATATATAATACAATAAAATCCGGTACCGTAATTTAAAACTTGTTAAATACCGATAAATTCTAACCCGTTTCAGTCCTTTCTTCTGTATTATGTTATCTTGCTAAACCGGTTGGTGCATACATGAACCACGGTACAAAATCCCGGAATCCCGGGGCTTAGTTTTTGAACCGTTAAATGAATTAAGCCCGGTGAATTCTGAGCTGAGAATATTCCGAACCTTCGCATAAAGTAAGCATAAATATCAAGGTTCTATCGATGCGGTTGTGGGCTGCGTGCTTGCACCTAGCGGTTTGTATAAAGGAATAATCTTTGTTATGAGGAAATAACTGTTCTAGTGGAATCGGGCTTAGTCGATGAGCATAGAAAAGGTACCTACCTACCTGTAAATAAAATTACACCAACTACAAACAACGCGAATGTCGTGATAGCAGTAAGGATCGGCAACGAAGAGACGAATTGTATTTGGCTTAATACGTATAATTTGATAAGAAACAAATATAAATTACTATTAGAAATGGCCCCGCGTTGCTGTGGCTAAGGTTTTTGTTATTGCGACAATAAATTGAGATGTAAGCTATCCTATCTTTTAAGTTAGACCAAACTGCATACTGAGTGTAAATTTGATTAAAGTCGGTTCAGTAGTTTAGGAGTCCATCTCGGACAAACAACGTGACGTGTAATTTATGTAGGTATATTGATTAAGAAGAAGATTATAATGGAGTCCATTTGTTTTCAGAAAGTCGCATCTTAATGCGATTGAGACTGAGTTTGAGCGTATGTAACCGAATTAGTGTTGTGCTTGACAATTTTTAATTCTCTTTAGATGTTTTTTTTTTTTTTTTTTTTTTTTTTTTTTTTATTTACCAACTAACAGTACCACAAAACATAAATTACTAATACTAATATATAATTATAAATTTAAACAAAAGTGGGACCAACTTCGTTAGCCACGAATTACTTATAAAGTAAAAAGTTTATACATTGTTGGAAGTAAGATCAATGTGTTAGTACATAAGTAGGTATGTTAAAGAAGCGAAAAGTACACAGCAAACAGTAAATCAGTGAGCATGACAACAAACAGTGTTAGCCAGAAAGCTTAGGTACCTATGGAACTGAATATTTTGATATTACTTAACATTCATTAACAAATCTAAAACAAGTTTTCTGAAGCAACCCACACTTTCACAAAATATGTCTATGCGTTTAAATTTGTCGTTATAGGTTCTTGTCATACGACTTAGCGGAGATCTAAGCCCTGCATTAGTGCGACAGACCTCGATAGCAAACGTTCTTTGATTTGAGCAAGAGTTCCGTAAATGAGTTCTGAAAGGCACTTTATACCGAAGTCTGTTGACCAATTCCGGACAATCATATCGATTGTGACAAAGATCATACAAAAGCATAACATCTAGTTGTTGTCTCCTGGACCTTAAATCAAGCAAGTTGTATCTTTCAAGCATATATCTTCATACGGTATAATACTATGGCAACATTTGTAGTGTATACAGCGTAAGAATTTCTTTTGGACTCTTTCAATGTCAGTATTATAGCAGTTATAAAGTGGGTTCCACACTGCGACCGCATATTCCAACTGCGACCTGATCAACGCTTTATATAACAATTGATATGTAGACTCATTTTTAAAGTTACTACACGATCTTATTACGAAATTGTACATTTTAAAGCCACGGGATATTATGTTTTCAATATGTATATTGAGAGTTAACTTACTATCCAAGATTATCCCAAGATCCTTTATCATGCTAACTTCATTAAGATTAGCGTTAAATAATGTATAAGTAAAATTACTTTTATTGCGTTTACGAGTGAAGACGATTGACTTACATTTATGTAATCTGAGTTTAAGTTTGTTTTCAACGCAATATGTCGAAAACCTGTCAAGATCAGACTGAAAGTCAAGATGATCTTGACAAGAATTAATACTGCGAAATACTTTCAGGTCGTCAGCGTACAACAGGAATTTACAGAATCTAAAGCATTTATCGATATCATTTATATATAGAATAAAAAGTAACGGACCCAATATCGAGCCTTGAGGAACACCTGAGCTGACCGGTACCATATCCGATTCGTAACCATTAATAACAACCTTTTGACAGCGATTAGTAACATATGATTTGAACCAACGCCACAAATTACCACGAATACCATTGAAAGCTATTTTATCGAGTAACATTTTGTGATCCACTCTGTCGAAAGCTTTTTCATAATCAGTATAAATGCTGTCTGTTTGTATGTTTTTGTCAAGATTTTCAAATATTTCGGAGGTATAAACTAATAGATTGGTAACTGTAGAGCGATGTCGGACAAAACCATGTTGTTGGGGAATAATTATTTTGTGCAAGTGAGGATATATAGCATTGTGAACAAGTCTCTCGATGAGCTTTGACAAGGTGGGCAGTATAGAAATAGGGCGGTAATTTACTACGTCTTTTTTCAAACCTCCCTTATGTACCGGCACTATGCGTGCCGTCTTCCAAATTTCAGGACAGTTACCTTCTTGTAAACATAGATTGAAGATATGCAATAATGGTAAGGAGATTGAATTAGCAGTCTTTTTTAAGAAGTATGGCGGCACATTATCAACGCCTGCACCCTTAGTGGGATCTAAACGAGTTAATTCAGACTGAATATCATCAATCGTTAAGTAGATATTACTAATTACTAGATCAGAGTCCGATTTGTTGTCAATTTCTGACGAATGACAGTTCTCTATGTCGTAGTTGTCAGGAACTGTTGAGGGTTCGAAAACTGAGAGAAAATAGTTTGAGTAAAGGTTGCAAACGTCTACCGGTTCACTTGCCGATTTGTCAGTATATCAAACACAGCTGGGAACATCACCATTCCGTTTTCTATTTGAGATGTAAGTCCAGAAAAAATTTATATTATTTTTAATACTACTTTCAACTTTAGTAATGTATAACCTGTAACATGCTTTTGTAGCTGTTCGTAATCGTTCTCTAAAAATTGCAAAAGTCTCATAGTCCGATATGTTTTTATATTTTTTCCATTTTATCCATGCCTTTCTTTTGTTGTTAAATATATGTCTTAAAGATGCTTTATACCAGACCGGAAAACCAGAATTTGTAGTAGCTTTAGTAGGAATATTTTTGGATATAATTCCATAAATAGCATCATAGAAAGAAGAAACCGCAGATTCAGATGATTTGTTGGTAAATAGTTTACCCCAGTCAATGTTCATTATCTCTTCATTTATAATCTGATAATCAGCCTTAGCAAAACAATATTTCATATGTGACTTGCGATGCAAGAATCGGTCATTACATACAATAGGCATAGTGACGTAAAAAATTGGATGATATTTATCAATTGGCACTAAAGGAACATGGGCACTAGATAGTTTACAATTCATATTATTAGAGATAAATAGATCAAGTATTTTAGCGTTTTTGTTTCGAATACAATTAAATTGATAGATGTTAGACAGTAATATGAAATAGTCTTTCTCGAAAAATAAAACTACTATGACGTGACAAGCTAAAGCATTGACATTTACAAAAGCATTCAATTAATATATCAATCATATCACAAAAACAATGTATCGCGCCTACACACATTTGTTAACACTAAGTACTTTCTATTAAGCCATGTTAAGTAGATAAAAGGTCTCTCTCCCATGCCTCATTGATGTCATGTCAATCTATTGTCTCGAACACAATGCCAATGCGTTTAATCTAATCGTTAATAACTAGTTGTCTACTAAACTTATTGATGCAGCTGATCCGCTTGTTTCGATAGTGGACTCACGACGGAATTATAATATGAAGATATTTTAGTCTTCAAATAAAATTGTTTGAGAATGTGAAACATAGTGTTGCTAAATTAAATACAACGGGCCAAGTGCGAGTCGGAGCCACGCACGAAAGGTTCCGTCATCTGTAAAAACAGCAAAAAAATCACGTTTGTTGTATTGAAGCCCCCATGTATTTACTTTAGTCTGTTGTAAGTATTTGTTGTTGGTGACAGACAGATGAATAGCGGAGCCTTAGTAACAGGGTCCTGATTTACCCTTTGGGTAGCCAAGGAACCCTAAAAGCACCAATTTCTCCTTTTTTGAGGTTTGTTTATAAAGGTGCCTACACACTAAAAGACAAAGCTTTCAGTTGGTTTCAAAATGCATAGTAACGAGTTTACATCGAAAACTTTTTATTAAACAATTTAAAAAATTTGACTAATTCCTGAAATATTTACGGACCCTCCTCTCTCACTAAAGACGTATAAATCAAGTAAGCTTTTTTCCTATCTAGTTTTATGCGATTCTGCAAATAATGTCCTTAAAACATTTAAATATTCGCTTTTTCTCTGCTCTCAGAACGAGCTTGGAGCTTGTCCATATATTTCACGGGTGGTCTGCACTTAATAGCCCGCCGGCAGCCCGATAATTTTATTATTGGCGGTTTTTTTCCTCCCTGACTTACCCCTAGTACACACGTTGCGGTTTACCGAAATGGTTTTCATACCGGTACCGTTTGAACTACATCTCTTGACCTTCATTATTTTAATTTGAACCATGTACTTAATTTGGAAATCTGTTATAATACTCGTAATATGGGCTTCTGATATTCAATCCTCACCAATACCATACAAAACCTATGATGTGTATACAACATATTTCTGGAGTAGGTAGACTCTACTTTTTTCTAAACTAATATTTTTACCGTATCGGTAAACCGTGTCGTTTAAACAGGAGACTACACTGGCAATGACAGTCTATCCAGTCTCATTGAAAAATAATAGATTTAGTTTCGCGCTTAAGCGGTGAAATGAATCTTCGTGGGGGTCCGAATTAATAGCGTGATTTGAACTTTTTTTTGGTGAGTGTGGGTTATTGCCAATTTGTGTTGTAGTCCTGCGCTTACGGTAATTATGCTTTTTCTAATTTGAATAATAGCTCTCCGATTTTGGTTTATGGTTGCTTGAGGCTAGATTTAAATGCAAATAGGGCTGCGTTTGAAATGTTGATTGATTTTACCGCTTTCTCTATCTAAATAATGTATTATGTTGTACGAACTTCAATGAAGTATTAGATAGGCACAAGAATAAATGGATTCCAGTTTAGTTATTTATTGGGTTTAATAATGTTTTTTGGTTTTAAATTAACATTTAATAATATATTAATACATAAAATTATATTAATATACTCGTAGTATAAATAAATACATGAGATTATTATGACAGTATAAATCATTCCACACAAATTATTCTCATTAATTATAATTTGTTTCAATGAATATCCCTTCGTCAGATATTTCATGGGAAGCAAACGTAGCGTAATTTGATATGATGACTACACTTTATAAAATTAACAAATACGACATAATCAGACCCCTTTCAAACATTGCGTAACCTTGAAGAGCAAAATAAGAGACCTTATTGCCCTTAACAAAAGGGCGAGATTAAACCGACAAAAACGTGCTTGCTAGTGTAAAACATGACATAAACCCCTTTCCCAAAGTGTACTTATGCCAGATCTTACCTTGGAAATAGTAAACCCTATGGCCTCAGAAATAAGGATGAGATAAATTTGATAAAAGAGTAGCTAGGCTAGTGTTAAACATGGGGTCAAAATGAAACGTGTGGGTAAGTACAATAAAATAAAATGGTTGAACGAGTCGAACGTACAATGGCGGGGTTCAAATCGATTAGTGGTACGATAATAGTCTTTGTGAGGTAGCTAAACGCTTGTGGTACTAAGAGAACATTTTGAAATGAATTTGGTATTGAACGTGATGATATCAGATAACGTAGTTTTATCTTTTCTAGGTAACTAAATGTTAAGTCCGTTATAAAGTGCACGAATTGGTAATGTTTCCTCGTTCTATATAAGTAGGTAGGTGTATTGTGTTTTAATGCGTGTTGTTAAGCATCCAACTTAGGACGGTAATAAATGTGTCCACGTTAATTACCGTAGATTGTGAAATTTTTGCGATTACGATACGATTTATTTACCGTAATATTATAACCAATACAGACCTATCACGGCTTTGTGCGAGTACTAAGTAAAGTATTTATGGCTTGATATTATTCCCTAAACTTTGTTCATGAACCAGCCTGTGTATTAGTGAAAACTGAACGAGAACATAACATTCTTTAATAATTAACAAAGTAGTACAAAGCTTAATATAAATAGCTTTATACTGTGTTCTACCAAATAAATGAATACGTAACTGTAACGATCATACTATCATTAATCATTCTCTAAAACATTTTGACATTCTATTACGTGTTCAATTGAATGAAGTGAATGATATATTTAACTTCAAATTTGTCATTTTAATACGATCTCTACTGCTTATGGAATACAGTAGTTTTTGTATCAAAATCACTGAGCTATATTTACGGGACAAAAATAAATCATTCATAGCACTCGGCACTTGGAAACGAATCGATTCAAAAAACTACGCTCATTGAATCGATAACAATGAAAATTGCTATAACAAAGCATCCGCGTGGAGTGGCCCAAATAAAAAAAAAGAGAGGATTGAAACGTTACAAATTAAATCAATATAAAATTTACAGAGCATTATGAAATACAAAAGGACGATAAGACGTCGGAGAAGAAGGTCATGACTCCAGAATATTCGAGAATGAACTGGAACCGCCAGTGAGAAAAACAGAGAAGAACATAATGTAGTGTAGAGCTGATGACCAATCCAGTAGGTATTATTGTAAAGATACCGCGAGAAGAAGAGATAATAAATATAACGCTTATATGAAGTCTATAATAAATTTCATTATCATCACCAGCATAACAATCGTTCATGTTTCTAGTTATCGATATATCGATAAAACTCAAGCTTTCTTTCAAATAAATTTTTTTTCAGAATGTTGTATAGTCAGCTCTATCACACGTTGCTCATACAGTCGCAGGGGGGACACTACATATAATCGGTTGAATCGAACAATATCGAACAAAGGACAAGCTCGAAGCAATAGCGTCCGCGTTGCACTACTTTGTACGTACTCAAAAGGTACTCAATCTCGTTGAAGATGCCAAACAAGCTCCCGATCTGCCATCTCACTCTTATTGAAAAATAGAGAGTGCCCCTTCTTCGAAATTTCTAATAGGTATTCTAAATATGATACATTCACGCATTTTTCCCCTTGGGGTATAGACTGAGATCACATCGTTCCACAATCGACATTCTACGATCTTGATACTCCTCTTTCGCTTCTTTCGAACTGGACTATGACGTTAATAATTGCTATCCGTCTCTTTCTATAACTTGTCCCAATCTCTGATACTGAAAATCGCCATAACAAAGCCCCTGCGTGGTGCTCAAAATAAAACAAAGCCCAACAACACTTGGTCCTATTGTTTTATAATGCGTAATGAATTGAAAAATTGTGCTGAGGATGTGATAATGAGCTATTTATTAGTATTTTGTTGAATACTATAAGCGACGGCTAATGAGGAATACTAATGCAAGACGTGTGAGCCGTGAGCGTGCTATAAAAATAATCTGTTAGTCTTTTTCTCTTGACATCGTTCATTTATGTACTATCTGAGGTATTTAAACGAGTTATTAGAGTTCTTGCAATTAAACATAGTTTGGAATGGTTTATAATAGACAATAACTTTACATATTCAATAAACAAATACTTATTTACACACAAATGCAAAATCTGTTATTAGATAGGTAAGTTTATAATAGTTGTAAAATTAAACAGCTTTGGGAGGAAAAAGAAAAAAAAACATAACAAGCGAAGCATTGCAAATTGGCGATAATATTATTAGGATACTAGATTACTCAGATATTTACCATCGCTTTCGTGTATTAGTTGAGTAAAAAATAACTAACAAATATCATTACGTAAAAAAAAATAAGAAATAAAAACAAATTACGTTCAGGAACGAAACAATATAATTTGATAATTAACAAATTCATTCGTGCACAAATTTAACCTTAATGTGAAAAACAAACACGACAATACAAGCACAAAGCACACTCAAAGCCATCAAACGTATAAATCAAGTGAAACTGCCTTTCCGCACGTAAACACTATTTTAAAAAACTTAACCATTTTTAACACATTACGAGCTCTTTGTCGGACAAATAACGAAAATTAGCAACCGAGATTTTATATTCGACAAACACGATATCATGAGTATGGGAGGACGGAACCATAAACATTCCGGTATATTCCATTATTTATCGCAAACAGTGTCTGTGCCAGAAAAAACATGCCTCAAATATTTTACGTGAATCATTTAGGATTATTTTATCTTCATTTCAGAAGTTTTTATTATCTGACTGTGGAATATACAATGACATTTTTTCAAATAGTAATACTTTCGTACTTATTTACGTTTAGTTTTTAGATTTCAATTTGTTTTTATATTACCAGATGATTTTTGAAATAAAATAATGTTGCTTTCGTAATAGTTATTAATTCGGTACTATTGTATTTTTACACCGATAAACTATGAGTAACATTTCACATTTTATGAACCCTAGACTCTATCTGGAAATAGCTTTACAGATTTTTTGAACATTCTCAAAGACCTACATATATACAGGTACCTACGTGTATTCCTCAGTTTACGTCGGGGGTTAAGCATAGCCGTAACCTACTTAAACTGTCAAATACCGTAGGTTATGCTGTACCGTTATTGTACCGGTAAAAGCGGTACTGCATATGTCGGTCCTTACTAAAACCTACTTAAAGTATTAACTTTCAACTTGTTAAATAATTTACTCGGAAAACATCGAGAGTCGCTGTTTGATAAGCAAACACATGATTACGGCACATGACTTTTCCTGGATATAAAGTTACTAAAGTGTGACAGAAATACCGAGCGCATCTTTTTAAGGAGCTGATAGACTGGTGAAAGAAAATGTGGAAACCCAAACTACAAATAGGTACCTACGGGGTATTTTTTTATTTTTTTTTTCGTGGAGTAGTTTGGGAATTTTTCTTGGAGTACTCTGGGAAAAATCCGTAGGTTATTAAAAAAAATTAGGAAAGAAAAACTTTCATAGATTTACTATTTTAGAAAATTTGAAAATATGTTTGTAATTCGACCTAAAATTACACACTCGTCCTAAACATGCACAGAATTGCATTGCCAGTATTATCACTCTGAATAGCAATCCTGATTTTTTGCAACCAGAAAAAGGAACCAGAATTCAAAAATATCTACTTTAACCCACCTATCAACAATCCACAACATACAGTCATGGACAAAATAAAGTAACTATCCCAACCACCAATTTACCTATCCTCAAATGCGTAGACTAGCCAACTAATAGTCTGCCTTTTTTGACGACAGTACAAGTAGTGCTTACTAGGTTTTGCCTTCATGTCAGCAGTAATAAAAGTAAGTAAATAATTCCCGCATTAGCATAAGGATGGTAGCACACACTATTCAATCGTGCAAGATGTATGCAGTGCCGGATATCCATTAACGTCTCCAGTCGGTCACATGTCTCTCTTATCTGCAGTGGGACTGCAATGCATGTTGGACACGGCTTTCGGTTGTAACCAGAATTAATGTTGGCGTATTTTGGTGGTGAGGTAACGGGTTTAAAGGTTCAGTATCCAAGTTTTCTACAGCCCTCTTATTCATAAAAAGTTATGTCAGGTAAAAGTTATTAAAAATGTAAAGCGGTAGTAGCCTAGTGGGCGAACGTCCGCCTTCGAAAACGGAGGTGGCGAGTTCAAATCCCAGTGCGGGCACATTTATGTACGTAATTATAACTCGCTTTTCGGTGAAGGAAAGCATCGTGAGGAAACCAACATGCCGTACTAATTATTTCGGAGGCATGTTATCCACCAACCCGGACGAGGCCCCCGTGTTGGATTATGGCCTAACCCTCCTCACGATAGTGAGGGGAGGCCTTTGCCCAGCAGTGGGACAGTTACAGGCTGAATTATTATTATAAGCATCTTTAATGTCAAGTATAGTGCCTAAAATTCTGCCAGCGGCGTATTATTGGCACTATAAATTAATAGAGACAAACTTTTTTATATTTTGTTCTAAACATAAGCTGTTTGGCTACGAACGGTCGTTTGAATGGATGCACTGCTTACATTGTCCGTCTGCATTAAGCGCTATCAAGCCCTTATCTGAGCTTATATACGCGCGGTGGAGCACATTTGCTAATCGCTGGATCGTTTTACTCCCTATAGATGGATACAGCGATAATTTCGTAGGGTTTTATGCCCGGATTGGAGGGAGATCCAGATTACAAGCAATTTGCCATACGGCTGTTTGGGATTACATTTTTGATGATGGAAAAGGTTTTATTGAGTTCGCTATGTCATGAGGTCTAGTCTTCGAAGCGTGTAACTAAATTGGGAATTTTTAGGCATCCATTTTATTTTTCTCGTGACCACGGTCGATGTAACTCGGCCGAAACATCGAGGTATGTCAATATTGTAGGTATATTTTGATATTAGTTTGTGCGCAAATTAGATCTATTTAATATCTATTTTAGTACTATTGATAACTGAACAGAAATAATTCATCCAGATAAAAACAATGAAATACGAATCTAGAAAACACCGTTTTGATCATCCGACACTACAGCAGAGCAACATCTCATTACGCAGGCACTTTTTGCTGGATCTGCACCAAACACCGGATTGATTTTGATCCCAGGTCGGACTGAATGCATAATGTATGCGACCTTACCGTTAGGGCCGGCTTTTGGTGATACGATTTCGCAAAATATACTCGTAATATATTATGTGCCAGGAATGACTATAGTACTCACACTAGTGGTAACGCCAGGGGCAAGTGAAAGCTTGGAGCATGCAATCTAAAAACTGGTTTTTCAATAAAATCTGATAGACGCAACAGATTGTATAGTAAACAATGAAAGATATGTAAAGTTGAATCAATTATCACTAAACCACTACATCTCACCTTTAGGGAATAGTTTTCTAAAAGGCTAAATAAGGCTAGCAAGAAAATATCTGATACCGTCACACAAAGCGCCGAAATTAGCATAATACCTATTTACAATTTGACAAGTTTTCTAAAGTTGATTGTGAAATGTACCTGTAAACTTGTGCGACTTAAAAACAGGCCCCTGGTTCCTGAATATGTGAGAGGGAATAGTACCGCGTTGGCCTCAGATCGACATCTACCAGATGACAATTTACATGGAAATGTCGGGGACCTTATTTTCTTGAAGAATGGTGAGCGCCGATGGAATTCTGACCTCGACAGTTGAGGTGGCGATTCAGGTCCGGGTGTAATCAAGTTCCATCATGAGGGTCTAATTGAAATACCAACGGGTGCGAAGAATTGGAGGCGTTTCTTTTCGTATTCGTTCGGTTTTGGGATGTTGTTAAGTACGGATGATAAAATAGGAATGCTGAATGAAGTAACGTAAGAATATCTGTATAGTATTTACCTAAAAATAGGTGTACCTAGTATGTGAGTGAAGATGAGATGTCCATAAGAAGATTAGTATAAAACAGCAGAAGGTGAATATAATGTTTAAAAAGGAGAATGCCAATGATTATAAAGATATATACTTATAGTCATCATCACAATAAATTCTTTGGAATAGATTGAGAAGCAATGTACAGGAATCACAACATTTTGGAACAAAAGAAAGGAGTATACTCCGGGAGTAAAATCACACAGTTTGATACTTTTCTTGCAACAACTAAAGGATTTTATCACATTCCTCGCGAGCCGTTGCGCGCTCACTCGCTCCGTAGCGCGGCGAAACTTTTTATTTGAAAATAGTTATGATGCAGTTTCAAAACAATTGTAGAAGTTTTAAACAGCAACGGTTGCATGGTAATGCGCTCCTTTTTCCTCGAATTCTTGGAGTAGTGTGATATTTTTATTATATTTTGAATAGGGTTAATACAAAACACGGGACAGACCAGACGTCACAGCAGTTGACAGCTCGAAAAGTTGAGACAACTAGTCTATTATTTTGCAACTGCTGATGCCGTTGATACTGGCTGCTCGAATATGTAATGTCTATGCATAGAAACAGTATTCAGAATCTCGTCTGAGGCATTTGGTGCCCCAATAAACTTTGACACTAGAGGATGGCAAAATTTCATACGACATACAACAACAACAAACCAGATGCATATAAGATAGATAACAAACAAGATGATGATGATGATGTGTACCGGAAACTAAGTAACTACATCTCAATTGTACTCACATTTTCGCAAATTAAAAAGATTATATTCTATTCTATTCTATATTCTATTCTATTATATTCTATTCTATACAGTAGAGGGCTACTTAGCTATGCAGTCGCTGCTGCAAGCGGTCAGCCACGATCATGACTACTTCAAGCAGCCCGTGTACGACTGCTCTAAATCACTGCACCTACCTTCATCTGCAGACAAGCCGAAGCTATGTTCAGGTCCTTGAATTAATGTGCATTAATCATGTTGCACTGTAATCGCCCCGCCTTTTAGCTGTATCTAGCAGACCCAATGTATATGTACAATGTACGAAAGTTTGCCATGTTGCATGAGTACAATAGAGAAAGGAAATACATAATGGAAATAATTGATATTCAATTGAAGATTGCCATCATCAACCGCATCGTGAACAGTCACATCAGTGATAATAATATTATGTTGTTTAGTGGATTTGGTAGATATGCCTAGCGTTTATCGTTTGGTACTAGCTCTGTGAAAAACTGTACGAAATGAATAATAATATCCTCTCAGCATCAACAATCACTTAAAGCAGTAAGTATTGCTATACATAAGAAAGAATAATAAAACAAACACTGGCCTAAAGGAAATCTTTGTGAACTGTGGCTAAATTAAGATATTATATACCTATGTCTATAGCGTTTTTATTTCGTAAACGTCGCCAGTTTTGAGATTTAAAGACTTTTATTAATCATCATGAAAACCATTATTTAACGCTTTCAATCATGACTATTTCTGATAGAAATATAAAAAAAACCAAACAACTTACAATATTTAAAAACTAGTTACTTACCACACTATATTAACGAAAATATTCGAATTGTCCTATTTCAACCTCACCAATATAACTAGGTACCTATTACGACGCCGCTACCCATAAACTCTATTCTCATTTACGAATAGAAGATTAACGTCCAAAACCGGTTCTGTTCCGTTCAGAAGAAATTCCTTCTGAACCTTCGGTGTAAGGTCTTTTACGACCCTTTTAGGGTCGCGGTAATGCCCTTGGATTTAGAGGTATCTCATTAGAGGTGGCTGTCGTATAACTGACTGGGAAGTGTATGTACTCGTAGAGGGGTTTGATCGTTAGAAGCATTCATTCAACATACTATATTTCTAGTATTGTCTGCACTTTGCGGATTCACCTGCGTTGACAATATTTTTTCGCAAAACCGTTAAATTTGTTCAGTTTATATCACACCACATTTACACTGCTCACGTGGATAGTATTACCCAGCTTATCCCACGTCCCTTCGGGGAGGTAACCAATCAACCAATTACAAAGCACAAAAAGGATTTAGCCCATTAGCTCATTGAAGGAAATTAACAATTGCTCCTCCGAATAAACTCGTCAACTTAATTCTGTAGCCGTTAAGGATGATTCACACGGGCGCGCTTTGACCGGGCCGGTTTGTGCCCGGATACCATTACTCGACACGGGTGTGCAATATTTTTTGACTGACAGCTGCATGAAGGCCTAAATGAAGCAAACATTATTTGAATCAAAACATTAATTCGCTTTAAATAGCTGCTGCAGTACTTGTATTGTTAAATTGAAATGAAAGTCATTGTTTTAATATAATTATAAGTCCGTACCTCATGCTACATCAATGCTGTGCCAAAATGGATGTGGACAAAACCAACTAAACACCAATAACACGTCAAAACGACCCGAATGTGTACCGTTTACACAGTCATGTAATTGTATATCCTTTAAAAGTTATTAAAGCTCCAATATAAAATTAATCAATGTTGAAAATTAAAGAAATAAATAAGTGTATTTAGCTATAGTCTGACAAGTTTACGTATTGTGACCATCCATCACCTGTCAATGTCCAAACTTGACCGGAAACCCGGACCGGTCATCTCGACCTGGTATGGATGCGCCTTAACTCCGTGATGTCAGTTATCGTTATATTCTCGCTAAGAGGACGGGTTGATTGACTTATTTATTGAGAACATTGGTCCATCTGCCAGATTCAAATTAGCTTTGATGAGTTTGATCTAAAGTTATTGAATATTACTGGCACGTGGAGCCAAGTTATGTTGACGGAGAACTGGTTACAATACAGACTGGACAGTTGAATCTGTATCATCGCCATCAGTGTTTTTCTACTGCTCGAATTGGTTGATGTATGCTAGTGAACGATGCAGTCACTGATCCCGATCTTTGGCTCTCCTCATCACAGACATAAAGAGAAATCAGACCGGGCATTAGTAAAGCCAGAAAAAATACATTCAGACATGGCCGAAGTCAGGCTGTCAATACTACTATGAGTATGCATATGCGTTCATAAAGTTTACTTTAGATTTATATTCGCACTGAATCCGAAATAATATTTTTACGTGTAAAATGAGATGTCAATAATATGTAGCCTTCACTAATCAATATGGCGGACGGCTTCACGGCTGTATTCATTAGATATATGTAATGTTCAGGCTGCTTCCTCTTATAACATGTCTGTGGTTCAAATTTTTTATTTTCAACACTCTTTATGGACATTTTAATCCATTCAATAGACAGTTAGTTCAATCAACTTTGGAAATAAATATAATCGCTATCACAAAGCAAAGCAATAAACGTTAAAATAAGATACAAGACGTGGCGGAAAAAAGCCACCTGCCCTTTGATCGTGATCGGAAAGTAAACAATCTGAGTTAGAGATAAAACGAATTTAGTAAATATGAGAATGCGTGTAACTTTTAGTATCGATACTGAGAGTATCGACTAGGTAAGTATCGGTTAAAATTACTAAGGTGGAATCAAAATTATACAGAGTTATTTGTTATTATGATGGGAAACTAATTAAATAAAAGAAGCGGATAAAGAAAAGCATGACTTCCATGCGTTATAATTTTCTAACGACCTCAGACCGGTATGAACACAGTCACATATTATTACAACCAACGGATCAGGAAACAAAGACAATCTACTTTCTATAGAGCTTATTAACTATTTTTTATTCGATGTTACCATTGTAATGAAATTACTTTCTAACATTTGTTATGGCAAAAGTTGTCGCCTATATTGTGATTGGTGAAACCATCGAAATGGTGAAAGTGTGGAGGGTTTTATTTACTTAAACTATAAGTTTTCTATAGCCTATAAGTTTTACAATAAAAATCATATTATTTGCTGAACGCACAAATAGGTATAACTTAACTCCAGCTTTCTTAAAAACTTACTATACGAGTATCGGTATAATAATATGAAAATGTCGATTTTAATAACCAAATATCAATACAAGTAGGTGCTAATGAATAAGAGTATCGATACTCCCGCGGTATCGTTGCACCACTAAAATCTCAGTTTGTTTACGCGAAGTTCGCGATCAAACGGAAACTGTGATGTTAATATTATCGATTTTTCTGTTTGTACGTGATACCTGCTTTTTATGATGAGAAATTATGAACTTATTTTTTGATAGGAAGTTTCGTTTTATTCCACAGGAAAAGGAGGTAACGATTATATTTTGAATGTTATATTTTGTAGTGTATACCAAAGTATTTAAATTTCCATTTTTTTAATAAATCATGTCATGAACATCATGGTACTAAGTCACATTTAGGAGAAAAATAATACGAAGAGATTTTTATTTTAGATAATTATGTTTACTTCTATGTTTCAAATTATGACTCATATTTGAGTATTTCCTGCATAATATTAGTAGGATAGGTAGGCATTTTCTTGATTTCTTTCAACAAACGTATTTACGACACATAACTCACATACGTACATAATTACAATGGATAATATAACGAAATAGCAGTTAGTAGTTACTTAATTCTCAACTTTCATTGCAGTACCTACGTAAGTAAATGTGTTATATCGAAAGGAAAATGTAATTACAGTAATATCATTAACGTGGCCAAGTGTCACAGCTGTTTTTTTAAGTCCTTCGTAACCAATGCTTCACCGAATGGTGAGAAATAGACGTTTTTATAATCTCTGTTCATTGAAGGTAGGAAAGTAGTCAATAAAAAAAATGCCGCCTTTTATACTAACGACAATAAATTACGTATTGTTTTAATGATTTATATCCCAGCATTTGACTACTATCTCGCTATTCCCTAAGTGACGATGTGGTTGAAAGTTGCAACCATGCTCAGCTTAGAATGAGACTGACTCTCAACGGCCGCATGACTCATTATCCGACAGTTCGTACCGAGTTTACGTACTGTTAACAATTCTATATTTTAACGGTGACAGTATAAATCGAATATGTTTATTCAAATCACATCCTTCGTATCAGTACATGTATTTTTAATCTAATATTGGTCGACCAAAGAAACTATTTGATTTACACTCAATGTGATCGGAAGTGTGACGGCTTTCTTAGAAAGATGGTAGATTTGATGCTGGGTAAATATTGATACGAATTGAGAGTTGCAATATGTGTAGGTTTACGTAGGCATAGTTAGCAATTCAAAGTGGCAATGCCGCCAGGCTGTTGGGTACGCTCCCAAATGAATGTGGGATGGGAATTAGAAAACTGTGGTTACCTATAATATTATGAGCCTGCAAATGTTTTATATTGTAAATGTTCTTCTGTAGTATGAAATTTACTTTCAATAGTCCTATAGTGTCAATAGTCCAGTTACTAGTGTCGGAGCCTTCAAGGGAGTGAAATCTTATAAATTTTATTTACAAATCCTCCCCGTAAGTAGTTTTATTGGCACCATAATAAAATGGCCTTTTTATTATGGTCACATTTAATACCGGACACATTGTACATTGATAAAAAAAGACTGCTTACCGGTGCAACAGCTAGCATGCTAGCTAACCTGAAAAAAATACAGACATTTCATAAAGAAATCATTGCTTTTTCACGGACTCCATAGAATTAAACTCCTATCACAATCTATCCATTCCATTTAACTACAGACTATGTAGAAATTTTCACAAAAAATATTCATACAAAAATGCACAACTAAGGACCAAAATACAGTACAAGCATCCTTCCAAAACAGACCACTCGACGGTTATCCGAATTACTAGAACGTAAACCTTGTTCCGCCCACTTTGACCGACGCTGGCTAATTTCAGCCTTGTCTAATTGTCTGTTGCTCCACTGTGGGACAGGAATCTCTCAGTAACAGGGTTGAGTCACTTCAGCTGACCTGTGGGTCACTGGAAACTAAAGCTCTATTTTACTGTTCTAAATTGTAGTGCTATCTCGCACTGACGACTATCGTTGTAGCTTGGTTACTTCTGGAGATAGGTATGTCGTTGCAACTGAAAAACGGGTCCATTTCGCGCAGAAACTATAATATCAAAATAATTATATAGTTTTGACATACCTCGACGTTTAGCGCGAAGAACCGTTTTAGAAGACCTATTTTCTATTCGCAAAAGTTTAATCATTTCTATTGTACCTATGCTACTTTTATGCTTGCTATAATAAACACATAAAAAAAGTCTAAGCAACATGCATGCATAACATGGACCCAAGAACAATGGGATAAAATTATGTTTTCCGATGAGCCGCGATTCGGGTTTAGGCCTGATACAAGAAGGCTGCGAGTGTACCGTCGGCCCGGAAATACTGAAAGGCTCAGGTGCATTCATGAAGTTCATCCATACAGCGGCTCAACAGTTATGGTATGGGCGGGTATTATGAAGAACAGGCGAACTGAGCTCGTTTTTGTAAATGGAAACATGAACGCTGAAAATTACGTTGAGGATATTTTTAGACCTTATGTCCATCCATTTGCACAAACTTTTGGCTCCGATTTTACGTTAATGCATGACAATGCGCGTCCACATACAGCTCGGCAAACCAGAAAAGAACCAGAAATTAGTACATGTTGCTTAGACTTTTTTGATGTGTGTATATTATACCTATACATTTTACGAATTCACTCAAAACTAAAAAGTCCGAGGTACAATTTGGGATTCACGAAAATGGACGTTAGGACAACTATAAAATACTTACAGTCAATTTTGATACTTATGAAATATGCAATACATATTATAACACATTCAGTGCGAATCTTCACGCCGGATTACCGCTCAACGCTTCCTGCCCCTGTCAAGGGTAGAGCTCTAATTGAAAGTTACTGGGCCTGTGACGGCCGTTAATAAGCACCACCGTCCGCTGTGCTTTGTTAGTTGTCGGATTAACATGCCTCCCTAGGCGCCGGGGCTAACAAACTATGGAAGGATTCGAGGCCGAGATTTTACATGAGAAACTTGGTATGTTTTAGAGGATGTACTCGTATCGAGCTTGATTCAGTTGGTTGTCTTCTATAGACGCAATCGGCCGCTTATAGCGTCAAGTCGTACGCTGCGTCACGATATATTATAGACTAGAAGCACCTCGCGGCTTCACCCGCGTTAACTACTATCCCGCGGGAACCATTATTTTTTACGGGATAAAAGGTAGCCTATGTGTACCGGGGATAGCATAGCTTCCCAACAGTGAAAGAATTTTTCAAATCGGTTCCGTAGTTTCGGAGCCTATTCATTACAACCAAACAAACAAAGTTTTCCTCTTTATAATATTATATTATAGTGTAGAAAATATGTATACATTATGTACAACGCAACCGCGTGTGAATGAGACCGCAAGTTACAGTCGCAACATCCTTTTTCAAACTCAAACCATAATCAATTTATTATAGTTTGTTTTCTTTTATGGGTTCATTAATTTGTTTATTAGATTGAAGTGTGTGACCTGTAAAAGTGCGAATTTTTTGCCTATTTACAATAAATGATTTGACATTGACTTTGACAGTACCTACACTTCTATAGTAAACATCGTGATGCGATGTTTGGCGTGATGCTTTATGCGGCTGTTGACGTATAAACTTCAACAGACGTATAAAGGAGACCACAGTCTACTGGCGAGTTGATAATTTAGCATGGACTCGACTTTGGGTAGTAGTTGTTCTGATTTTGGGTCAAAGCATCAAAACTATTTTACCAGCTTATTTTATGGTATCAAGCGACAATATACACGTACGTACGTCGTACATGAACAAAAGTAAGTATTTAAAAGTACTAAAACTGGAAGGTCAGGTTTCAACTCCGGAATTGTGGATGTCTATTTAGACAAGACAACCAATAACCATTGATGCCAAAAGGCACGACTGGTAATATGAAATAATACATGACGTCTTCAATAACAAACTTCACAGAATATAATTAGTAAACTATTCAGGTAAGTACATACACAAACGCGTCCCTACAGCTAAAATACCGAACAAAAGTTCCATGACAACATCAAAACTGTAAAATTACTCAAATGCCTTAACTCAAATCAACAATCTAGCATAGCACAACTAACGACCCACTTCCAAACTTCCAACTAACTTCCAACCAACTTCCAGTTTACAACTGGTAGTTTACAAGTCGACGCGGTGACAGCTCGTTGACAATTTAACAGTTTAATGATCGCGACAACAAATCCGCGTCAGTCGGGACTGACAGTGGCTTTGTTTGGTTGATTTTGTAAACCTTTTCCGTTCCTGGTTTTGATTCGTTTTCGGAAGTTTTCAGGCTAAGTTGCATGCGAATTTCTTTTGTCGTTGAATCATATTTAATTGTAATCATTTTAGATTGTATAACTGTCCAATTTTTTAATGGAAACGCTTTATTTACCACAAGCTAATAAGCAGTACACTAGTATGCAAATTGGTGTTTCATGTCTTAATTGTGTAGGTCACTTCAACTCATTTCAGTTGAAGACTCGGTATCCTACCACCTAGCTACCACGGGGAAAATCTTTCGGGGACGACCATTTTGGCGAATAACTTTTGAGGAAGGCCTTTATTTATAGTAAACGGTCAAACATCGGTCAAGCTTTGGGTTCTTTAAGCGTGTTTGTTCCAAGATCTTATAAAGTTATGAACTCATATAGCACAGTATCTAGGTGTGAACAATGTTATCAACAGTGATTAATTGATGTAGGTACTCCTTATGTCGTGCTAATTAAATGCCCGGCGTGAGAATAAATCAACACATTATTGCTTTTTGATAAATCTAAACGTGCCGTATATCGTGCAATGAGAACTTATTGGTATTCTGTTTAATAGATTGTGTCCGGATGACATCAGCGGGGTTTTAATACTACAGCTGATGAAATTCCATTGACTTGTAAAGTTTTTTTTAATTCAAAAAGTTGGACCGGAATTCATCAAAGTTATGCCCAAAAGGAATAGTGGGATTCCGAACGATTCTCATAGCACTCTTCGGCTAAGCAACTGTTTAGCAACGTCAATGTTTCCCGGCCTCAGAGACCAAGTCATGTCTTGTGAAAAATGTATAAGCACAATGACTCCAATAGTGCATCCACAAAGCGCATTGATAGCGATAGTACGAGTATACGCAACAATCATTATCTTCACTGATAAGGGGGAGAGAGTAAACGCGTGTATTGTGACACTTCGCGACAGATAGCCAGTGTCAAGTGTCAAGTTTAGGAAGATAACAAATACGTGAGTATGTTTGTTTGTAAAGTTTTTAGTGTTAAAGTTTGTGATTAATGTGCTGAAGTTTTAACCGTCTTTTTACTGTTTGTTAACTTGGAAAATAGGAAAATGACTTACGAGCCTTAACATACGTCATCAAATATACCTATGTATTTGGGTTGTACAATATAAAACACTTTATTATAAAATGTCACAACGCAATACTACTGTTAAATTCAAAATGCAATAAAATAAATAAAAGAACTTTCACGGCTTCAATGTCATATATCGCTTCCGCTACGGTTTGAAAATCGGAACAATATTTTTTTGAGCTTTTTTACATTAAACAAATTACAACGTAACTTTTCTAGTATCACTCTTTTGTCCGTCTGTCCGTTTATATTGTATTTCAAGATACACTCGTCTTGATCATAATCATCATTAGCCTGAAGACGTCCACTGCTGAACATAGGCCTCCCCCTTAGACCGCCACACTGAACGACCATTTGCCGCTTGCATCCACCGGTTGCCTGCGACTCTTCTGATGTCGTCGGCCCATCTACTGGGACACTCGTCTTGCATCTCACTTACTTTAAAATTATTTGGTATTGTTGTCTACATAAATGTAAAGAGACTGACACTATTGTATTAATAATAATTAACATCTGATATCACCTTAACCTTCTAACTTAACCTATCCGTGTCGGGCGGTCTTCGTTTTCTCCCATTGAGTCATATTGTTACTCGTTGCAACTTTTTTATAGAAGACTTCCCAACGTGTTACACTTGTGTAACAGTGTAACTCGATGGGAAATAACTCCCAACGGGTTACACTGTGACCGGATCTGGTGTGATTCGTTGAAAACCCACCGGAATTCTACCCAAAAAAACTACAATGAAACCAAATCTTTCATTGAAAGTATCATTACAATAACACATCACACAAATAATGTAATAATGAGCTGAACTCTCACACAAGAAATCATTATCAGACACATTTCAATGCTATTTTGTTTCTAAGAATCACCAACAGATATATAAATCGATGTTCAAGTTTGACTATGGGCATATCGAACGACCAGTTTAGCCAGAGCTTCCTCTCTTGCCCTAAGTTCGAAATTAACACGCGCCTTAGTTATGTTTATAGGTCGTAAAAAGCTCTTCTATCGTTGGTTGCGGAGTTTTCAATGGTTAATATATCGTTGTTTAGTTTGTGTTGTGCATAGATATTAACTTCTATCAGGAGGTCGTTACCCCGCGATTGTTCAACAAGCTATTTTATGCCACTCTTTATATTTCACGCCACTGCGATCTCATTTGCAAGTGTGTCGTTCAATAAATCATCAGTGAGTATATTTTATGATGACAGCTTGTTGGAATTTGTTTCTTTTATTGTTGGTGTGATTATTGATATAAGAAGCTCGTAATAAAATAAACTGTAAAAGAGAACTGCATGGGCAGTAGCTATGGTTTACGGTAATTTTGTCGGAGCAAGAATAGGGACCGTGGGATTTGCATCTACAGAAAATTATATAAATAAAGTCGAATCAAAAGTCTAATTGAATCCATATAAATCATCAATTGCTTTCTAACTTCCACTGCAAATTAATAAACAACATCCCAGAAAGTCCAGCTGAATGCTCCATTAATTCGTATGAATACCATCATTAATTATATTCAGCTTCAATATATCCGATCGCAGTATAAATTATTAATGTCTGTGAGTTTGAATTAGAATTGGCTAGCTATGAATATGAAATTCATTTATGACAATTCTGGAATTAGCTATTTGCCGGAGTCTGATTTGACGTTGCATTAATTTGATGTTAGTTTGGTATGTTATGTTGGGTATGTTTGCGATTGGTCAATGACTTTAGTAATATTGCATCATTATTGTGATGTACTGCTTTTTAAGGTTCCGTACTCAAAGGGAAAAACGGGACCTTTACTATTAAGACTTAGCTGTCCGTCTGTCACCAGGCTGTGTCTTATGAACCGTTGAAATGTTCACAGGTGATGTACTTATACTTATTTCTATTGTCGCTATAGGGTAAGTCCAGGATAGTTGCCATACTTTTTGAAAACGCTTTATATTTCTCATTTTAATTAATGAATCTGAACGTTTATCACACATGTTAATAGATTGGTCTTTCGACTACCACTTTGAAGGAAAATGAAAACATCACTGTTGATATTTACTAATCTATATCGATTTTCCCAGACCTCTATTTTTGAAAGTATAGATGCCCTATGGCGGATAGTTGCTCTATGCGTCAAACTCAGTTATGGGATACATGCCTCATTGATAAAAAAACCCTTTTTCAGTTTGAAATTAGGTATTCTTGATTGGAAGTAAAATCTAAACACAGACATTAATTAAAAATGTTCGTTTATAGTGTATTTTCTTTATAATCATATTAGGGTATAGATGCCTCATGGAAGAAGTTTCCTCTCTGAGGCATCTATACCCTAATGTAGTTACATCGTTTGAAAATAATGGGAATTATTTATTTTGTATGGTTAAACATAGGCGAAAAAAAATCGAGGCGTCTATCCTTTTCGTAGAGGATAGACGCCTTTTATATTCAGGAATGTGTATTCAATAAATATTATAAAAAAACTCATTTTAGTGTTAATATACAGTCCACTGTAACATTAGGATACAAAACATAAATTATTTAGTAACCATTTAAAAAGTTCCAGCTCCTCAAAAATGCTGTAGAAAAAGAATTAGCAATTTTTTCGTCGCACCAAATCTTTCATTGAGTATAGATGGAATGCACGACGGGTCAGGGGTTACCTCGCAGGGGGTACCGGGTAGGTGCGGGGATGTCTCTCGTTTGGCAATATCAACGACAGCAAAAACAAGCCGGGAAATCATAGTTTTTGAATTTGAGGCATCTATCCGAGCCGGGCATCTATCCTGGAATTACCCTAATAACAGAGGTTTAAAAACTGAATAAAATAAATATTTAAGGAGGCTCCCATACAACACTAGTGTTCGTTTTTTAAATAATTAGGAATGCCAGGGTTGAGTAAGAAAACGCAAGTAATAATAATTGACATCGATTTTATGAAAATAAATTTTAGAAACGTATATTTAAGTCTAGTCTAAACTTTTGTGGTAAGACGGTACAAGTTTCTAACTTCGTAAAGTTTCGTCTACAACTCTAAACAGTGACTCCACCTCCGCTCTACTTTTCCTAACAATTAGACAAGTAGCGTTAATATTCATTATCGCTGAGAACTCGATCGTTCCCCGTGTTCTAAGTTCTCGTATTATCGATCAAGGTTCAATATTCTATCATTAACGTCGAGACCAACTTCCAGCCTTACACTTCCATCATTAACGTTCAAAATCGATTGTACAGTTCCCCTATCAAACCTTTATTTGGACAGTGCATATTATGCTAAGGCTGAAATTTAATAATAAAATTGAATAATATATTATGGCATAAGAGAGTCTTTGCAGAAATGGCGATACAAGCCCTACTTTATTATCTACCAACAAGTACAGTCAGCAACGACAGCTGAACATTAATGCATTTTTGAAAAGTTTATCACCATAAGTTCCTCATAATAATTATGAAAATATAGGTGCTTTGTAAGCTAAGATGTGAACATTGACTTTTGTTGCCGACCGTACCCATAGAGGTCAGTTTCAATTAGTCCTATCGTTTCACAATAGCGCATTGTTCTCACTATGGTAATTTCTAGCAGAGGCTGAAACTGTGTTATGGCCATCTGATGGGGCTTCTGATATGACTAGTACGATTAGTACTATAACTGTTACCGGGGACTTTGCGCTGGTATCTTTATAATAGTTCTCTCATAAGGACACGAGATGCAAGTATACAAGTTTAAAGTTTAGAAAAATTTTGAATCTAAGAATATACTGAATTTGAATCTAAGAATAGTTCAAAGTTTGAAATGTCGACGTATGTTATATTGAGAGAAAGTACTGGAGCACTATGTATGTAAGTGCGAAAGTATGAAAATGCAGCTGAACGGTGAAACCCGCATTACAATCGGAGGAGTGGTATTTTAGTCAGTTTCATAAAGTTCATGAGTTTGTACTCTAACATCGTGTTTACTTGTAAAATTTAATGATAGTGTTTTATGGAAACTAACCCTAACAATTTAACCACGCTGAGTCCAGAACAAATTAAAATTAATTACTCTCCCTTCATTAGTGGAGTTCCTACAATTACCAACCAAGTCGGCGTTCTAATGAATCGCTCAAATATCCCAACCGGATTCTAGTATTAGTACGAATTTTGGATCTAGGCTGAGGCTTAAAAACTTACCACAGGTAACAATTTGATCTGGTCCCGTAAAATAACCTTTTCTTCTTTACCTATTTATTGTCTGAAAACCATTGGTCAATGACATATTTGTTATACCTCTCTATGTAGAGATGTCTCTAAGAAATAGTTCTGAACGTTAAGACCACCTTATTCTAACAATCGTTGTTAAATTTGTTTTTGTTCAATCTTAAGTTCTTCTTTAGTTCTGTGGTGGTCAATAAAGAGTTTATTTATATATATATATAATATATAATATGTAAAATAGCATTTGATCACTAATATTTCCCTCTAGTCTTTAGTGAGAATGTGGTTGCTCGAAGGTGGGAAAGACGCTCAGCTTAGCATGGGAGGGTCTCAACCTGAGCACTCTGGGGTTTGGGGCTGGACTCCTAAACTATTAACCGACTTTAATCAAATTTGCACACCGTGTGCAGTTTGATCTAACATGAAAGATAGGATAGCTTACAACTCAATTTATGGTCGCAATAACAAAAACCTTAGCCACAGCCGTGACCGTGTCTGCTAGTGTAATAATATATGCCAACATAGTTCTGATAATTATCCGTGTCAAAAATTAAAGCCAAAATTAGGACATGTTCATTATTGTTCATCTTAAACTGACTACGTACCACTGAAACACATTTCATCGTAATGTCAGCCGTATCTCACAAGAGTCCATCACCGCCGCAGACACCTCAGATGTAGCCGCAACAAGATAAGGCTAAAATCGTAATTAATCATCAGTCATACCTCTTTCAATCAGATATGTTGGACGGTATGTATGGACAATGGTGTGTATGACTGGCGAAATTCCCTCGCAAAGACTACGAGATGTAATTAACGATAATTTTTTGTTATGTTGGTATTGGATTATTGGTAAATGTGTTCGTGTATCATAGTTTTTTTTTACTTTTGGCTTCACACGGTTTTGTATTTAGCCAGTGTCATGACGTATTAAAATATTTCAAGTGGTTTGTACATCATTTTTAGCATATCTAGCATACACTAGGATATCTCCTGTATCGTGGGTACCGAATACAGACATCTAATTTCACATGCTCATAACACCGAGACCATAAACAGATATCTGTGGATCACACAAATATTTGATACGGGCGGGAATCGAACCCGCGACATCAAGCATAGCAGTCCGAGTGTTCAGCCACTACGCCAAACGTGTCGTCATATTTTGACGATAATCACAATCCTCCAATGGCAGGACGTTCGCTCAGAGCAAAGCAGGCAGCCAAGAGATGGCGAGTTCCATTCGAGTACAGGCATGTACTTTGTACGTGGTTGTTGGCACCTTGGAATTTCTTATTAAACATAATATTATGGACATAACGTGTAGTTATCACTCGCTTTTCGGTGAAGGAAAACATCGTGAAGAAACCAACACGCCCGTGAATTATTTCAGAGGTATGTATCCACCAATCCGTACCGGCCTGCCATGGTGAATAAAGGCTTAATCCTCCTCAGGTAAGTGAAGGGAGGCTTACACCCAGCAGTGGGACAGTACAGGCTGAATTATTTATTTTAATTAATATCAAGTTAATTAGTCAGATAGCGTCAAGAATAGTCACGATTCAGTAAAGTGGTGGATTCTCTACTGACACTTCCGGGAGTACTGGAAAACATGCGAAAGTACCAGTTTTTTTGGGGTAATATCATTTGCCTGCACTCATGCATGATAACAAACTCTTAATTATTTAATTAATAATAACATTTACACCCAAAAACACAAAGTTTGATAAAAATAATGCAAATACGATAAGGTTTGTACGCCATTCTGTCTAATTTAAATCGGTAGGTAAAGAAAGTTCCGATGAAAGTTAGATTGTGTAACTTCAGACAAAAATAAAATGTCGACATAAATAAAAATAAGAAAAATAATAAATAAAAAGACAAAAATAAAATAACGCCAAGTGAGTCAACATATTTTTTGGCTACAGTCTACGAATCAACTCTGACTGCATAAAACTAGATATTACTATCCTTTTTAAAATAATTCCAAACGGTTAAAACTAAAAAATAAAAAACAACTCACAATAAAACAGCTGGTAAACTGCCGTGATATAAATCCGTGTTTTGGTCCGTATCAAATCGGAAACTTCACAACACACCCTCGGAACACTTCGGCTGCGCTCGGCCGTGCTCGTAGCAACGAGTTTGTGGAACGAAAGCTTGGAAGCGACTGGCGGTCAGTCAGACTGTTTCCCAATGCTAGCGTTTTGTTTATTGTCTGGAATTCTGGATTCAGGAACAGGATACCTCAGGGTTTATTCTGCAGGGTACGTACTTCGGGCTTTTGTCACTTATCTCTCGTTATAACACTCCAAAAATCTGGTAGTTTAGTAGTTACCCTTATTATTTGAAGTATCTTTTTTATTATTGTTTATACCTAAGCGGTGGCAGCCTAGTGGGAGAACGTTTGCCTGCCAAAACGGGGGTGGCTAGTTCAAATCCCAGTGAAGGCACGTACCAAAAGAGCACTTTAAAGCACATTTTTTTACACCATGTTCATTTCAATCATCTCAGACTGTCTTTTCAGCGAACTAACTTACTGACTTACTACATATAAAAAGACTAAGTAACTCACTATCAATAAAACTATTATAAATAGACGTCTCAGATATGTTACATCTCACGTAATTAATAAGGTGTTGCAACTTAAACAACGGAAACTCGATCTAACTTAACACGCAAAATTGGAACCATAAAAAATCCACCATCCATATTAACGAGCAGAGCGCCTTATAAAAAATACAACCAGAACCAACACTACATCTTCAGGGAAGAATTACGCCCTTGCTCAGTACTCCGATATTCCCTTATAAATCCAAGAAGCGTGAAGGAGAGAGCAGTTCTCACAACCCTACTTAAACATAAAAGGCGTCCTGCAGACGATCCTGCTCTTTAGAGAGCGTTGAAGCATTAAATAACTGGCATAAAGCTGCCCATTCACGTGCCTGCGTTTGAGCGAGTATAGCTGTTAATGAGCCTTGGAGAGTTATCTAGTAAGCTGCTTTAGGAAAAGTGTTAGTCACTTGTTTGTGGTAAAAGTGTGACGTCATAACGTTAGTTGAAATGACGCGACGTCAGTTCGAAGACATAGGGCTGTGACCGTTGCGTAGTGCCGCAATCTAGTGGTTTACTTGACCACCCAAGGGCTTTAACGATTGCTATCAATAGATTACAATCAAAATCGAGGGCTAAATGTTTTGTCCCATAGAATAGGTGAGAAGACTTGCGTGATCCAAAATGACTCGACTACCTACAGATCTCGACGGTATCAAATGGACAAAAAATCGACTATACATTACATCTTAAGTGCTTTTACCGGAACGGATACCTATCAGTTGTCGATTGAAGACGTTTTTTACGTCGAACCATTTGATATTTTATAGAAAACTTTCTATGGAGCCCATAGATAAGTTTCAAATTATGGGGAAAATCTTTCGTAACTTAACAAAAACGGCTGTAAAAAAGTCGAAACCTATTTGGTGATCGGGTTCGTAACAATGGGGATTATGATGGCCACGTTTTTGTGGTAAGAGCTGCTGACCGCAGATGCAATGGTTTGAACGAATCAAAAGTAGGTAGTGGAAATTTTGTGCTTCTTTTTTTGAACCACAGAGGAGACAGTCTTGCGTCGTACAGGGTGAGCTGGCAGCAAGTGAGTGAGCGAGTATGATAGAGATAAAGAGATAGAAATAGAGAGATTTACCCCCGGTTTCTAGAACGCTAGTTGGCTTTGACAGTAGATTAAAACTATCGTTGTCTCTATCTAACACTGAACAAATGACAAGGATGGCAATATAATTAATCTGTTGTCAACGTTGACTGACGTTTCAGAAACTGGGGGATAGACAGAGACAGAGATGTTGGAGAGATATCCATAGAGTCATAAATCTGGTTGATTTACTATAAGCATACAAAGTTGCCACATAACAGCTATTTATGTTTCCGTGACTAAAAGTTTACTAATCACAGATTGCAATTCGTGTCCATTGTCTTAATTTGGAGATTTTAGCTTAAATAACGAGCTGCGTAAGTGCAAAATTACCAGTGTGTTCAACTCAGATTTATCTGCATTAGCTATTTTCAGTTGAATACCTCTAAAATTCTCGGTTGTCAACAAAAATGCAAACCTTTGATGCTGCCTCTAGAGCTTGAATTACTTCAAGGGCTGGCAATAATTTTAAGTTTCTCATTGTACTGCTTCTTGCTGAAATGAACATGCGTTTGGCTGAATGCGTTTGAATGGGAAATGTGAATATTATTATATTACAGAATCCGTAAGCCTGGAAGCTTGACTTGAGCTTCATTAGTGGAATTGTATGATAAGTGCTGTGCTGGCTGCTGAATAATATCGAGTTCAGGTGGTATCAAAGTTTCACTGAAAAAATCGGTAGCTATAAATGTTTCTATTATCCGATATCCGCTAGCTTTAGATATAGATTATTATGCATAATAATATAAATAACATACCAAATGATAACGTTGGGCTTTCCTGAAATATATCTTAATACCGAAAAATTATTAATTATATATAAATTATAATATATATAAACTAGCTGCGCCCCGCGGTTTCACCCGCGTTTCACATTATAAAACCTATAGAGCAGTGGCTGTTAGATACGACTTGTAACATTGTGTCAGAGAAAATACAGAGGTTAGGTAGTTTTTCACAGTTATTATCGCACTGATGGACAAATAAACAGTGATGATGATGGTGATGATGATGATTTGTAGCCTATATTGTGTCTCTAAACTATCTGCATAATACATTTTATGCAAATTAAGGTACTATTTCACAGTTTTTAGGCCACTGTGTATGTGTAAGTTTGGGGTATAAGGTAATAAGTATATAAGCTATAAAAATAACAAATTTCATGCCAATGGGGTAGTTTGTCACTGTTTTTATTGCACTTATGCAAAACGGTGGTGATGATGATGAATTAAAGCCTAAGTCGTAAGTAACGGGATAACCTATCTACGTACGAAATTTTACGCAAATTGGGTAGTTTTTCACAGTTTTTATCGCATTGATAGAAAACGGCGATGATTATGATGATGACTTAATAATAATGTTCGTAGCCTATGTCCTAAGTTAGAAGATAACCTATCTGCGAATCAAATTCTCTCTCCTCCCACTCTCCCCTCTTCCCCCCTCCCCTATTTCCCCTTACTCTCCCCTCTTCCCCGACTTCCCTATTTCCCCCCACTCTCCCCTCCTTCTACCCCCACTCTCCACTCTTTCTCCGCCCACACTACCCTCTTTCTCCCCCACTTTCCCTCTTTCTCCCCTCTTTCTCCCCACTCTACTCTCTTTATCACCTCTCTCACCTCATTCTCACCCCACTGTCCCCTCTGTCTCCCCCCACTCTCCCCTCTCTTTCTTCCCACTCTCCTCTCTTTCTCCCCGCTCTCCCCTCTCTTTCTCCTCACTCTAACCTCTTTCTCCCCCCACTCTCCCCTCTCTTTCGCCCACTCTACCCTCTTTCTCATCCCATTCTCCCCTGTTTCTACCCCCACTCTACCCTCTTTCTCCCCCCACTCTCCCCTCTTTGCCCCCCACTCTCCCCTCTTTCTCCCTACTCTCCCCTCTTTCTCCCCGCTCTCCCCTCTCTTTATCCCCACTCTACCCTCTTTCTCCCCCCCACTCTCTTCTCTCTATCGCCCACTCTACCCTCTTTCTCATCCTATTCTCCCCTGTTTCTCCCCCCACTCTACCCTCTTTCTCCCTCCACTCTCCCCTCTTTGTCCCCCACTCTCCCCTCTTTCTCTCTGCTCTCCCCTCTCTTTCTCCCCACTCCCCTCTCTTTCTCCCACTTCCCCACTCCCCCTCTCCCCTCTTTCTCCCCCCACTCTCCCTTCTTTGTCCCCAACTCTCCCATCTTTATCCCTGGTCTCCCCTCTTTCTCACCACCCTCCCCTCATTCTCCCATCTTTCTCACCCCACTCTCCTCTCTTTCTCTTCCCACTCTCCCCTCTTTATCCCCCACTCTCCCCTCTTTCTTCCCGCTCTCCCTGTCTTTCTCCCCACTCTACCCTCTTCCCCCCACTCTCCCCTTTCCCCCCCACTCTCCTCCTTTCTCCTTCTCCCCTCCCCGCACTCCCTTTTCTCCCATCGCACTCTCCCTCTTTAAATAACGATCCGTTCAGTCAGCCATTTATTGTGGTCCGTTGGGGGTGCATCTAAAGAATAATTTCATAATTTCAACCCCCTTGCTTTTCCCCCTTTAGGGATGATTTTGCAAAAAAGCTGAAACCCGTATTTATTTATTTAGTACCAAAAGCCTAAATAAGAATTTTCAGATCCCTAACTTGAAGAATTATGGATTCCCCATACAAACTTTCAACCCCTATTTCATCCCCTTCGAGATTATTTTTTGAGACAAAAGATAGCCTATGTCCGTCTCATAGGTCCAATCTACCCCTATACCAAATTTCATCGAAATCGGTCCAGCCGTTTGAGCGTGAAGAGGTAACAAACATACACACATACACACACACTCACAAACTTTCGGCTTTATAATATTAGTAAGATTAATTCGACAAAGTTACAAACCCGTGTGTTACTAAAAGCGTAATTAGGTATGTAAGTATAATTTCGACACTGTTTTTAATCGATATAAGAATTAATCGGCTGTCTTTTAGATCGATAATCTCTGAACAGTCTATATCTTTTACGATCTTTGTCGATAGACCGTATTGCAGTTAGTTGAATTAAAATCTATGCAGTTTACTTTTCAGTAATATAGCGACTGACAGTACGTATACACTATACACGTGGACCACTTTATCAGGCATGAGAACAATCTACTAAACTGAGTCATACTACGATATCTGAGATCACAGGACTAGTTCCCATATATTATAACCCGAACAAAACAAATCATTGTACGACAGATGCAAGATAACCGATTCCGAATGCATCGTAAATCTGTACGTGTTACAATTAAATAAATGGTGGGTTAGGATTTGTGCACGGGAGCGTTTTTATTACACTCAAATTATAAAAAAAATGCTCTCAAGCCAGATCACGTAGGTATATCAGAAGAGCGATGGTGACAGAGTTTAAATATTTTTTAAGCTCAACCATGTGCTAACCAACTGACTAATGTGCAGAGTTCCGTGACTTTCGATCTTACCACAAAAGATTTAAACCAGAGTTGAACAGATGTGTCTAAATATTTACTCCACAAATTGACGTCTAACTCTCGATTTTTCTAACACCATAATAAATTCACAAGTAAAATAATTATTAGGGAAGTCAGGATTGCGTAAGAAAATGCGAGCGATAGACGTCAATTTTAAGGAAATAAATTTTAGAAACCTCTGTTTAACTCTGGTTTAAACGTTTGTGGTAAGACGGTTAGTGTTTCCCTATCTAGGTGGTTATGGACTGATAGCAGTCTTAAAATCACGTCAGATACCTTTGATCGTCTGAAATTAAACAAAGAAATGCCCTTGGAGGGTTATTTTGTTGACCGAGGACCTGACAGACTACGAAACTATCTTATTGAAAACCTTATTGAAACGCTCAAATCTGAAGAATGGTTTAATTATAGTTTTATTAATAGTCTTAGTCCACATTGCTCCATATACCTGCGCCTTTAGACTGGATCAGTCCCAGTCTATACCAGCACAATGTAATTGGACCGTCACTGGGTATTGATCGATATTTATCTCGATCGGAACAAGCGTTTCTATTCGAGTTATACGATTTATTCTCAGATGTTTCTTGTCGAGATTTAATACAATTTGAATGTGTAATGGGTGGAGCATAGAGCTATTTATTTAGTACAATAGGTTTAATCTAGTATATGACTTTGATGAAATATCATAGCAAATTGTGATGTGTGGATTTGCCATCATTAATGACTGGAATGGATATTATGATGACAATTACAATGGGATAATCTATAATGACTTTCAACGATACTTTTCACACCATGATTCCACGCCGCGATATCTAAGGGCAAACATACGCATCGCAATTAGTGCGCTTAAATCAATATTTCACCACAAAACTAAAGTGAAAAATAAGCTTAAAATATTCTTTAGTAAAACAACTTCCAATCCCATAATAATCGATCAAAATGTAAATCTCGGTGCCATATTATTGCATTGCTGACTTCACTAGAGAGGTAACAAAGAACGTTACATTTTGTTTACGGATTAATACGGCAGTTTATTTATTTATTTTAACATTTGAATAATAAATATTATCTAACTGATAATTTGCCGCGTTTTTAAATATTTTTTTATATACTTTGATTTCTTACATACCTACAGGCAATTTTTAGTTAAGAGTCAGAGTCTATTTATTATGCTATTATGACGCACGTTATTAGTAAGGTACTAGAAAAAATATTTGGATGAATTGAGGACCTCCTCCTTTTTTAAAGTCGGTTAAATACGATTAATAATACAAAATACAAATAATTTAAAAAGTGAGCCATCAAGCTTCCTGGCGATTCTTCTCGATGGTAGAGTCACTTTTATGCTCGTAATCGTGCCTTCTTGAGTGAGACTGTGAATATTTTTAAATTAGAGTTTTGACTTTGGCCTGATCGGTAAAATATGTAAAACATCGGACATCGGAAAGTACAGCCATCCCTAGGCCGACACAGATCAATCATTTTTGTCACGTCTATTCTCAGAAATCGAGTAAATTGTCCGATAAAAAAAAACATACGAAGTGACACTGTGACAGTAATTGAGTGGCTATTGATATTGATAACCAGGGGTTGTGAATGGACTTTAGTTCATTATCAGTTTTTATCTACTTTGGAAGCAGAACTCCGCCTTATTTTTCGGATAAAATCCATGATCGTTTATTATCTACTTGCCTAAAGGGCATCATGCAAAGCAAAAAATAAATTAAAAACGCTCCTATCAAGAGGACCATCTAGCAAAATTAGACACCAATTTAAGACATGTCATAAGTTTTAATTAAGATAAGAGCGTCTTAATTAAAAAAAAACGAACCGCCAAGTTTGTCAACAACCAGCAAAATAATTATTTACGTCTATGCCAGAACCTTACGCTAATTTCTCATCTTTTCATTAAAATCTCGCATTTAAAATACGTTAGGCTTTATCCAACCCACAAGGGCAGATATCATAATAACAATAATGAGGCCTAATTCATTCAATTCCCACCGAAATCCTACAGTAGTAGGCAAACCATTTATACCATCAACAGCTAATAGCCGATGACAATGGTAATTGCCCTCACGCCCCATGCGGGTGATACAGTTTAGAAGACCTCTTATTTAATGTGTTAATTATTAGGCTTAGAGATGAAGAAAGATGGGATATGACCTCTGGGAATAAGAGGTTTGTATATCAGCTGTAAGTATTATCATTTGAATACATACTTTAAGGACTATATTAAGGCCTTCTGGTCTTAAATGAAGATGTTTAAAATACCTTCGTGTTATTCTTGAATATGACTTATGTACGTTTGGAAGATTTTATTTATACACATTTGTCTGCTTTTGATTGAGACGGCAATTTAAGACATGTCAAAAGTTTTAATTAAGATTATAACGTCTTAGTTAAAAAAAAATATGGCACGTGACGTACGTACAGTCGACGTATTTAGGTTTCTGTAAAAATAAATTATTTTAATTACCGTAATACCGGAAAAACTTGACAACATAATACCATAGATTATACAATTCAATCAAAAACACCCAAAACAAATGAATTAACGACTTATTGTTTTCATAAACTCGAAAAAAGAACACGCGTTCGGATTTTGAATGACGTTGACATTTGTAATGGGTTCGTGCGCACGCGCCGCGAGATCAAAAGGGCCGGTGTTATGCGCGGGTGGCTATACGGCGACAATTGTATAGAGTAAGTAATGGACCAGAAGTGAAAAAATAAAGTGGTACCTACACGAGTTTCTGCGAAATAGCTGTAGAAGTGATACATAAGATACATACATGCAGGAATTAGACGGCTAGTTTGTTTGTTGATAGTAGAGTCAAGGAGTAATTATTATTAAAGAGTATTTTCAGTATGGTAGATATCTAAACGATTAAAAATATGAATACATACCATATTTTTATCAAAATAAATGCTGTTAACAAGAAAATACGTTTCATTGTCTGTGTATTATGCCAATTACAAAAATTCACAATAATCATATTATTTATTTGTTTAATTAGACAAAGATTCATTGCACATGACATAATAATCTACTCTGCAGAAGCGACAATATTGAATCAGATTGGGCAATCATTAAAAAAAGCATTGCCATTCGGTTTCCAATTCATCTTTCCCTTAATTCAAATTATAGGTACTTTTTGTTAGTATAGTAAGAAGGTATCACACGGAATAGGTAGGAATAGTCACATCTGTGTTGAATTACCTATTCTAGATATGGCCACCGCAGTCGTGCTACGCGACGGAAATGCGGCCGTCACTTCATTGAAATGTAGCCGACTCGTGGAAACTGTTAATAACTGAACAGAACAACTTGCACTGAACACTCTGTGGTGTTCAATGAACATAATTTGCATATTGGGTGTTGTCGTGTAATTTCAAAATGCTTTAGGCATACATTGCTACGTGTGGTCTTTTCTAAGAAGTGTTTTGTGTTGTTTATATGCAATGTTTTTCTATATATGTGATACTTAGGTATGTGAATTTGGTGTCAAATTTATAAATCCAACAAAAACACAACTTTAACATAATTTGCGGAAGTTTAACAAGTAGAAAAAGTAAAGAAAAAATAAATAAGTGGTTTATGTCTAAAATCATCCCACTGGACTAACTAATCATTAGCAATTATTGTCATTATAGCAGTAGCCACGGGAGGGAAGTGCTCATGCTATTCACCATAAAAAACGGCACTTCTCATAATGTTAACTAGAATTTAAACGGGTCTAATTTGCGCACAAACTAATATCAAAATATAAGATTTTGGCATACTACCTCTACGTTTCAATAGAGCCGAATTAGAATATAATTTGACCCATTTAAATTCTAGTTAAAATATTGTATTCAGTTCGCGAAAGTTTATGAACATTTCATAATTTCTAATAGTTCAATCCCACCTTAGCATACCTTAAAATTAAACCATGATTCACCCTTAATTTACATTACAACCCCTTGAGACCACAATCTGCACGCTTCGGAGGTTTGGGTTCATGTTTACAGAGGACCACAGGGTCCGCAAATAAAGGTATCGCTCCGGTCGGTTTGCGTCCATAGAATAGAACACAATAGAAAACTCTTTATTGTATGTACACCAAAAGAAAAACAATACAGAAAATATCAAAACAAAAACACAATCTCATAGTGAAATGAATGGTAATTACATATAATTATTATGGTAATGTACTATGCATTGAGTCGAAGAAGAATGTTGAGGAAGCGGTAGTCTTAAGCAAGAGATGGAGGAGTGATTTTACTTCAATCACTTTCTATTTGAACTTATAGTATCATCTTCATAATCATAATCACCACTCAGTATGTATAACCTATCTATATATCGAGAGTATTTTTAGCAAAAAAAAAAACGGTATTTTTAAGATTCCACCCATATAAATGTATATCGAATTTAATAAATATCCTCAGCAAACGACTACGAACACTTTAGAATAGTTATTATAGGTAGGTAGTGTAGATAACATAAAAATAGAAGTGGTCCAAGCACACTGCCCTGAGAAACTCTGTGAAACGGAGATCGTGCTTTTAGTGGTGTTCACTAAGCGGCAATGATGGTGACACAAGACTTGCATCAAAGTTGAACATGATAACTGAATGCTATTGAATACTTGAACCATTGTTGTTGAAGTTGCTGTTGAGTTACTATTGGCGATGGTTACACACAAAAATGCAACACCATCGGTTGTCAATATTAGAAATTTGATTGAAGATGTCATAATAGAACCTGTGATAGAACCCACAACCGTAGTTAGGGATGTCATAGAACATCTCATAGAACCACCAACCGTAGTTAAGACTCGCTTGTTGAATCTACAGAATCTTGGCTGACCCAATCTTACACACCTTCCTATCACCGTTCAAAACTTAACCAAAACTTCGGATAGTGTTTAATCAGTTAAATTATATTGACATGGGAACGCAATTACCGTACATTGTTGTCTCACGAGTACGGATAGGTATGAAGTACGATGAATGAGATACTTAATGGGGCGTTAGTTAATGGTGTATTAATAGTTTGGTGTTGATGTTGTAGGCTTTAATTAACGGTTAAATGATGTGGTTGATTAGTTTGCGCAAGGCAATTTTATCGATGGTGAAATGGAATTCCATGCTTTTTTTTATTTTGAGTAGAGGTGTTGTACAATCTAACGGCATCTGTTTCAAAAGTTCGCTTCTTCTTACACATTTGAAGTTACGTGCGGTATCTATTGATGAAATAGTAAAGACACCGCGTATATTAAAGCCTCTCGAATTCAAGGATATCTGTCATTCTATTGTTGATACAGCGTAGTAAATTATCTTTTTCCATACTTATCTATCTCCTTCTTTCTATTTATATTACTTGGCGAAAGATAAAGCTTGACTGCCAGCCAAAGGAAAGGAAAAATTAGAGATGGTGAAGATTAGAAAAGTTAAATATTGGTTTTGAGAGTAAGTGCACTTCTACGCCATTGTCATTAATACAAATTGTTAAACGGAAACCCGCAATTATCAACCATTATTAATATTCCGACCTGGCCATAAAGATCGGCAGCGGCAACATAAAACAAGAGATGAAACCACCCACAAACTAAAGATCCCAGATAACAATAGGCAAACAGTTAGTGGGCGAGACTAACTTAAATGAGATTTGCAATAAACCTTTTTCGAACCTTCCAAAGTTTAGAAAAAAGATTAAAACTTTGAAGAAAAAGATACCGAGACATTGGTAACAAATGACCTTATGGCCGTACATGCCGAATATAGTAGGCAACCCGAATTGATTATTCACGGTGGAGGAACACAAAGCGTTTGATCGCTTTAACTTGTCCTGGTAAGCAATGGATCTTAGATAATAATATTACGAAATTGACTTAAATTTTTGTAATTTAACATAAATAATATAAAAAAACTAAAACTAGCTAAATCTAAAGTATACAAATCAAAATCTTAAATTTAGATATTATGTTTATTTAATGCCTTTAGGCGATTGCTCATATTGAAAGTTAAATTCATTAAAGTTCTTTGTTCGGCGAAGGGTCTGCTGAACCATAAACGTATTAATAAAAAAAAGTAACCCATTTTTTTTTCGTTATGTTAGCCGAGATTATAAAATTTTATGATGGGCCTTGAAACAAATAAGACGATTGATAAAATCTCATCTAATTTGATAATGTATACATATAGCCTGCCACCTAAGCTGTCATGCTATTATTCTACCCGTACAAACTGAAACTGTACTACTAACTCAGACTGTACAAATTGACAATTTCGTTAGCGGGTCCAGTTGACCGTTTAAACTATGCATTACGTCAACTCATCCCGCGGACACAGTTTGGAGCGGGCTCAGTTGACATAACCCAAAAACCATAATTGACCCCAAAACCAATAACAATAAGTATATTTTGTACTAAAAGCACGAAAGTGCTACTAATGTAGAATACATCAACTTCTCAGTGACTCTCACATTATCAAATGGAGTCAAATAAAAACTCAAACTTACTAGCCATAGCAATAAGATTACAAACCTAAATTCGGATTATGAGCACTTTTAAAGATAAAGCTATATTACTAACTTAAACCAAGATAAGTAATAAGAAAATTATACGAAATTCTTTGACTATTATTTTCTAAATGACTACAAGAAGCTTATTGTTATAAAAAATGAATATCAATGGTCAAAACCCACAACACTTGTAAAATCTTGGTACGTGTAGGAGACTAAAAAATTACAAGGAATGAATCTTATGATATTATTACGTATTATATAAAATCATAAAAATAATCATCACGATGATGATGTGATAGATGTGATGGAATTAAATGCTACAAACACCATGTTTTAATGAACACATATTTATTACAATACATTAAGCAAATTAAATAATAGTTTTATTAGCATGATCACAATCTTATAGATACATAATTTGAATTTTAGTCCTACAACGGTAGAAGGGCCAGAATTGAGCTCTAAAAACGTATTTGTCTTGACGATGTCGTAGTAAGGTAAGGTAAACGGTAATATAAATTATCTAAAAAAATAATCTCTACCAACACTAAAATAATATACTTTAAAATAACACTTATGATACTGCACGTGCTCATGAACGTGCATCTCCCTGGTGAGTTTTGGTTATAAAACATTTTACTCCGGAATAAAAGGAATAAAAGTTATTCTACAAATAAGGCTGGATGTCATAAGTATCGTGACTCGAGCATTAGTCTACTAAATATGTATGAGGCAAATTAAAATAAGACAAGGAGAAAGTAAGAGATCGGCCGGCTGGAGGTAGGATATCGGTTTTAAACATCAATTCCATTTATATGCTCTCTGATTTGAATTAAGCGTATCTACTGTGGTCTACCGTGAAGCATTATAGCTTAGGATATAGCTGTTCCGCTTCCCACACGGCATATCATGGTGGTACACTTCTAGATGTGGTGTCCACTCCTTTTAAAGGTCCATGGTATGTAGTGGCAGAAGTAACCTCTTTTATTTAGAGGTTCATGTATATATTGGAACACGTAACTTCCCGTACATTCTCATACAACATTAGCATAAAACACGGGGCCTTGTGTTACAGATAGGTATTTTACATGTAACAATTTGTCCTCTTTTGTAAATGTCTCTTGGTGCTTGGTCATTTCCGTTGTGGTTATGGATATGGGTAATGGTTTTTAAAACTTTCTCGCGGTTCGGTTATTTGAATTTCGTTTGATTTTGGAAAGTTTTGTAAGTAATAGAAAGAGTTATGGCTGTAATTAGATAGACTATACTTTTCGAATCGATAAAATTAGAAAAGTTTTATCAAGACTACATTCCCATTTGGATAATAAATTTGTACTTTTATTTAAACTCCAAGACAGATATTATTACAGGATGAAACATAAATACGAGGTAATTAATGACATACCTACGGTAAAATAAGGTACCAACTACAAATTGCAATTACATTTATTGTTTCTCTTGCAAAAACGTTTATAAATTCAACATGCTTTGTCGATATGCAGATTTATCTTAAATACCACTATTAATCATTCCGCGAGGCAATTAAAAGAGGTTAAATACTTTTTAAAATAAATACGTTCTGTCCAAAACTGGGCTTGTTAATTAAAAATGTCAATCAACCGTACCCATGTTACAGTCGATTTGGTTTTCTTTGTGGCAAAGATTCGAGAATGCGGTGCAGATGGGCCCTTAATAGAAGAATGGATAAAATGGGTAAAATGGCTTTACCTAAAATTAAAACGCATTTTACTAGTATAGCATAGCGGGGCTAGTACAAAGCGAAGCTAATCCACAAAACGTAATTTACGATAATGCGACTGTTATGGTAAAAAGTAATCAAGTTCTCCTTGTACAAGTACCTAGGTTATTAGAAATAAAGAATAGTAAAGCACATGTTAGCTGTAATGGAAAATAAACGCTAATTGCGTGCTTTCCGCGATCGAAGGAGTTTTAGAGGAAATGGTGATTATTGTTTGAATAGTCAGTGGGTAGTAATGACGAACGCAAGCCTACTCACCGATTACCAGCTCAGGTCCTCGATCAAACGGCGCCATCTATTTATTAAACAATTGTTGCAATGTACGATTACGAAAAGTACGATTGTTATTGCCATAGCACCACACTACCGATGCCGATGAAGCCCTACAAGCGATAGGGCTGCAAACTTGAGGTGTCAGGTCGAGTTTAGGATACTGCTGTGAGCAAGCGTGCTTCACAGCTCCGGCGTAAGTCTAGAACTGGCGCGTGAACCAGCGAGCGGCTATTCGACTACAAACTTCCCTCAATGATTGCATAAATAATATAAGCAAAATAAATTGTTACAAATTACCCTCAAAATGGTCGATAATTTTTAAGTTCGAAAACGACCCTAATGTTATTAAGAAAATTTATACCTACTTATTTGACGTTCAAAAACAATGAAGCTTGTGTTATACTAATGTTATGTCTAACTACATCCAAACCCGTTCATTCGATACCTACCTACGGTTTCCTCAAACGATGCACCTTCCTTTCACTCTGTCTCTCACTTCCTGACTCCAAAGAAGTTCTTTAAAAAATTTAAGGTTATGGCTTCGCCAGGTTTTTGCATTTAGACAGTGTAAATACAGTAATTTTGTTATGATCATCTTATGAAAATATGAAGTAGGATAGTAGGTATTAATTCCTTCATTACTGACCTGACCAGAAAGTCTCTTCTATCTCCGAATAAGATCCCTACTCTCTACCGCCCAAACGTAACGATACAAACAAATAAATCGTCAAATTAAACCTCTTTAAAGTTAACTGCATCGTCAGATACTCGAAAACTCGTTAATGAGCGAACGGGTTTATCACCTTAAGTTATTGCTATTGAATCACCTGATTTAGGAGTAAATATCTCGGGAATAAACTCTAAATAACTTTTTAGTGCGCCGTGAATTTTTCCCCGTGTCGTCGTGTCGCTGTTAATGTAGTCGGGCTGTCAAAAGATTTAGCATTGTTCGGATAATTGGTATGTTGAAAAATTCAAACGGTTTCGAAGATTTCGTTTTGGTATGGTATTTATGTTTATTTTAGAACAATGTCAGAGCGTAAGATGAAAAAATATCTTTGGTTACTTTCGCGGCTGTTGGCTCTATTTGTGTATTAAAAACAATTAAAAATATTATATTTTAGGAGAATGTATCATACTTTATGTTTTTATGATTCTCTTTGTTAACGAAAATTAGCTGTTTGACTTGTAAAAGTGCGATTTAATTGCCTATTTACAATAAATGCTTTGACTTTGACTTTAATCAAAAATGAATAATGTGTAATAGAATATGAAACTTAATAATTCATTTTAGTATAAATATACGAGTTTATTCAACAAACAAAAACATATTCACACAAACACAAAATAAAAGCTAGGTAAGTACGTATCTAATCTTTTGCTTAAAATTAAATTGAAATCAAAAATAAACTGAAAAAAGTGGGTAGATAGGTAATGTAGAAAAAATTTTCGACGTTATTAACGCTAAGAGACAAAAATGTCCTTCTTCTCCCATAATATTCCTTTGTATTTTTAAATTTTACAAAGTGCATATGGCTCCGTTGAATTTATGAAGTCATAAAATCCCTTTTCATTGATAGCATGCACGGTGGCCTTTCAAGAAATTGTAATAGGATATGGCACGAAGAGTAGCTTTTGAATTTATTGCAGTTGTTAAAAGTTATATCTGTTTTAAAGACACGTTAACGGTTTGAATTAACGAAATATTTTCTTTTATTAATGTTAAGTAGGTAATGAAAGAAATTACAGTATTTTTGCCCCCGAAACATATGTAGGACTTTTCTTACTAATACAACAAACTCGAAAGTGTGAATGTTTGTTAATCCACCATTTTTTTTCTGTTATTTTATATTATTTACCATTAAGACTTCAAAATTAATATCTTATAAGTAGTAATAGTGCTTTTGTATAAAGTTCTCTATTGTTAGATAAATACCATGTCACAACCCACACTGACGTAAATACGACCTAATGGCACATAAATCTTTTTTTTTAATTTCAAACGGCTGAACAGGTTTTGATGAGTACTTATAAAAATTTTGGATTGTACTCGTTACTAGACTACTTACATACTTTTTACTGACAAAATCTACTTACTCTTGAAACCGCGAAAAATGTGTGCAGTACCTACAAAAAACTACGTGTAAAGCTAAGGGATCACAGTGTAGCCTTAAACTTTCCTTTACCACAAAGCCAACCAAAAAGTAAACATCCCGCAAGTGCATGTAACGCCAGAAAATAAGAAAGAAAAACTTAACGCTGCGAATAAAGATTGATGGAGAATCAATCGAGGCATGTCCCACAGATAAGGCGAACGTCCATACAATCAATTTTAATCTGGGAACTTCGCACGTGTTCCTCCGTCCTGCTCGCTCTAGTGAAAAAGTCGAACAGACAAAAAGGGACAGAGACGTCGATGAGACCTGCAAAGGTTTTGATGTAGGTGCCATTACGATGACGCCCGGCCTACTTACGGAATTAAAGACTAAAGAAGATTGAGAAGGGGACCTTATCTGTTAAGACAATGATGTAAGCGAAAACGCTGATGGATATTGCCGGGAAAAAAGGGGATAATGATGGCGGGTTGATTAGTTTCCTGAGGAAAAGCGATCGATGCCAGTAATTATTGATATTAAATAGAGAGAACACGACGGCAAAAAAATTGTAGACATGCATTATACGCTGTGTAACAATAAATATTATGCGTTTTTAAGAATCAGTAACAAACAACACAATTGGAATGTAAAAAAATGCGTTTAAATCAATTTAATTGCATGTAAAACATAACTGCTATTAATACAAACATTGACGATGGTGTCAATAGTTCTAGATGCATTCTCAAATATCCCAAATAATATATCAAGTTTCCCTCTCCAATCTTATGATGAGGGAAGAAGATAACACGTACTTAAGACCTGTCAAATTAAACGTAACTTTAGATCGATAGGGAAAGGTTCAATTCTTCAAAACTACAGTTTTCAAGTCAGCTAAAGCGCATGAAGGAATCAACAATGACTCCTAAGAATTTTGGACCCCCACATACTTACATATATCCCTACTTTACCGCAAATTAAACGCCAGTAGCCATGTTTTCAGCTTACAGCCGCTGCTGCAGTTTTAACATAACGTTTGCACGGCGGCCCCTGAGAGCTAACAGATGGTTCCGTAGACTTGGAGTTAGGAAGGAAGTGGATGCGGTTCCTATTGCCAGATTTCGTTTGGCTCTTGATGAACAACTGAGCTACTGTCTGTCATGGCCAGTATTATTAGCTCACTAGTATGTTGACGTCGAATATTTGAGTTGATAAAATATTCGGGGTTGTTTAATAATTCCTAATTTGATTTATTTCAATGTCGTTTTGAAGGCATGACACAATATTATAACAAAACGACGAAAAGGAAGTCTGAAAAATTCGTCATTTATTCAATTTTGTATCAGACACTCATATTTGTTTTCAGCACTATAATATTAGCATTGATTCAGGCCGATCATAAATTTTACCAATAAAAAAAGAAAGTAAACCTACTAATTTTTTTTAAGCCAGTTTCGATGTGGTTATTATTGTATTTGCACTTACCTTCTCCAACTTTTGGCCACTATGGGTAATGTATTATTAGCCTTTATCCAGCAAGGTGGCGTTTCTACAAGGGGCCAAGGCACCCTTACCATAAAAAATTCACGTCTAACGGAAGAAGCCTTTGCTTGTCTTCAATTGTTTTCTAACTTTTGAACATTATCAGGGTTTTAAGGTCCAATCTTACATCAACAGTATATCGGTGGATCTCCAATTATTGGAACCTGAGATTTTGACGTGCCTTCTGAAAATGGGCCGATGGAAATTAGGTATGTCATTGTGCGGGCTGAGGTTTCGCACCCAGTGTCTCCCGGTGCAATATACTGCTCACCCATTTTTTTTTAATTATTGCAATGGTTTGGGTTTGACCCTTTTACCTCACCTGATGTTAAGGGGACATGTGGTCTAAAATGCGGTTTTTTCTATCCCACATTCTTAAGTCAAACTTCCGGCGGAATTAAAGCTACATATTTTTATGTCATCATTTTGAATAATATACATTTCCGCAAATTAACGTCTGATTCTATCAACTAAGTTTGTAGCCTTTTCACTTCTATTTTGGAACCATCACCATTCACCCCATGTTGCGTTGTATTGAATTTGCTATTTCTGACCCTATCTAAGTATATAATATAATATTCTAACCCTATATAAATAATTTATTTATGCTATTAAAGCTGCAAGTTAAAACCATTTTCCTAAGTTTTCACAAGTTTCCCAATGGAGTTGGGAAGTTATGAAACTAATAATATTGAGATCGATTGGTGTGAATTACCAAAGTTTGATCAAGTTTGAGTTAGCCGTTTTAAGGTTTTGCTCTCCGGTTGCTGAGTCTGGAAGTTTGGCTTTTCAGAACTGTTTGTTGATTTTATTCAAAAGTTTATTTTAATCCGGTTATGACTGAAGTTTTCCATTTGCTTCCAAGAGAAAATTCTTTTTGATAACTACCTATTGCTTTTTTTAAGTTTTTTGTTTATAAAGTTGAATTCATTTTCACTAGCAATTTCCTACACCTAATTACATCTATTTGCTTCATTAACTTTTCATATTGATACAAGGGGGGTGTTTGATCTCTGATCCACTCTAAGATAATCTGAAAAAGATCGCTCACCAGTGATAATACCAAATTGTTTCGCTCATAAATTTATCAGCCATACAAATTACCCCAAAAAATTATGTAGGTAGATTACAAAATCGATACCCCACATTAGGGTGGGCCACTGATGTATGAAGAAAAAAAAAATGTCTTATATAGATTCATAATAGTTGTAAAAAAGTGTTACGCTATAAGAGTAGTATGTTCTGAAAAAACTATCACTATAGAACCTTATCTTCAGCCTCCGGATTGAGTTTGAAAAATCATAATATTTTCAAAAAGAGCTGTTTTTAATTATATTCCTAGGAGTGCAGATTCAAGTGTAATTTCAATTATTTTGCAGTAATAAGAGTACCTCTATAAATTGTGTTTATATTAATTAAAAATATTATTATAAATCATTACCCATCGAGATAATACCTAACACGAAAAGCGAAAAAATTGCAGATTTTTACTTCAAAATTTTCGCATCGCTTTGCGAGACTATCGGAGTCGTTATTAACCCTGGTTTGCAGATTTATCGCACAAAGAACACGCTGTTTCAGTCACAGTCTTGACAACCATTTCAACTTCTTGTGTGTGGCAAGGTAGGCGTAGCAGAAGCAGTTCTCGCTCTCATTTATGTGCATCAAACATTCTGTAACTCCGCGTCTTTTGCACTCTCGAGAGCTGGAGATTCCGTGACATGTAGGTGACAAATTGATGAGGGTAACGTTATAAATTGCATACAGGATAAGCTCTGGATGTTTAAGAGTTGGACATTTGACTACTTATTGGCTCAAGCCTTAAAAATACAACACGCTGCTCACGAATGTGATTTCGCGGGTCTAGTTCTCGAGGTAAGCGAAATAACTATTTCTTTGAATTACTACATTGATGTGGGCTTTGAGTTAGGCTGGCAGATACTTAGAAGCACAATATACCAGCGTCCACAGGTGTCGTGCTCCATCCTTACAAGTGGGATGAGCTTCAGTAGCAAACCAAGTCGGAGGGTAATTTTTTACATCATAAGTTGCTAAAATCTTTAGTTTTTAGGTGGAGTTTTCGTCAAAACATACAAAATACAATGAAACCAAGTAGGTCACTTTTCCCGTTTGGTATGAGACATCTTGCCTGGGGAATACTGACAATTTGTTGGCTAAATTATCAAGGAAATCAAAGAAAATCGCCGAAGAAATCTATACTGATACGATTGATCGGTACTGAACTCTTGAGGTGTTAAATCTGGTAACACTATGGTTATTAGTTGGGACTAAATCACCTGTGTGTTACGAATAGTTTACTTAGTCTACTTTATAGGTGGTTTCCGATTGCTTTTAAACGTTTAAAGACCCGATGTCTCACCGGTAATGTACGGAAATAAATTTAGAAATGATAATAATTTTTGATGGCATTAATGTGCACTTGCCGTGATATGCTTTTACGATTTGTATGGCTCTTGTTTGTTAAACGATAGAAAAGGGTACCCCCGACCATTATCTTTAACTTTCAAGCATCATACTGACAGCAATCTGTTGAAATATGTGTTCTTTTCGAGTACCTTTTCCTAATTTTAACTGTCGCCTTGTCCAGTCTTTATACTTTATATGAACGTCTGCATAAGTAAGCAATATTGGTTTTAAATTACCTATGCATGTTTTATAACATAAAGAACATTTAGTTGTGTTTGGCTTGCGCTTCATTTTTAATAAGTACGACCTGCTACCTAATAAGCCGCGGCATGATTGAACCGAGATTTTTTTGTGAAAAGTGCAATCGGTGCCTTCTCATCTTATACCAAAAACTAATTAGTCTACTCGTTTATTGGTTTGTTTATGTAATAAGACCATATAAGCTATCAAATAATGTGACACTGATGCAAATATTATGAACACAATCCATAACTCTTGGTTCTTGAAGTCACATCTAAAAACTTATTTTTCCGATTTTTCAAAGTGAATCCGGAGGCAGTTGCCAATAAGAGAGACAGATAATATTTTGCATACGTCATTTCTACCCTATTTAGCACCCTTTTGCAACTATTACGTTACAAGAATCCAAAAAAAAAATATTCGGCCCACCCTACCCCACATAGTGATTTAATGTTATTGATACAGATACAGACATTGAATAGCCGCAGTTTATACAACAGTTAGTATCAAACCACGCCCCTTACCTGCATTAATCGTTATTCAAGTACCTATTATTATTGAAGAAGCTATTTTTAGTGATTTTCTGTTGGCTTTGATGTCAGTTAAAATATTTCTTAGTGACGATTTTTAATTATTCGTTTAATCACGTTTAAAAATTCTGCATAGGTACTCGTAATTTAAGGACAAGTATGTAAAATCGTAGAAGACAGATGGTTTTAATAGTAGTAACAATTTTTCAATAGCAGAAATACGCTCGTTTTTTAAAGATGTGAAATATAACGTAGTCATGAAATTGAAAGTATTGGTATAACTCAGAAAATGAAAAAAAATAGTTATACTCGTATATACCAGATAGAAACGGGTCCAATTCGAACACATATTAGGTACATAGTGCAAACTTTCGCGCCATTGCCCCGTTAGGTTAGGCAGAGACTAACCCCCGGTTTCTAGAACGCTAGTTGGCTTTGACAGTAGATTAAAACTATCGTTGTCTCTATCTAACACTAAACAAATGACAAGGACGGCAATAGAATTAATCTGTTGTCAACGTTGACTGACGTTTCAGAAACTGGGGGTTAATCTTTCCACACGCTACTCTACGATTCTTACACACCTCTTTCGCTTCTTCCACTTTTATGAGCCCTTTCATACATGCTCGCTGGTGATAGGTACAGAATATTAATCGCGCACATATAATAAGTCCTCTAATTATCAAAGATTGCTCTGGACAAGAAAACCGCCCACTGTGTCACTAGCTTTTAAGCTTTCTTTGTTCTGTGGTGGTTCAATAGAGAGTTTATTCTAGGTATCTACCGTAGCTTTGAACTTGTAGCCTGTCCAACTTGTCACCACCATTGTACCACCTACCTGGAATCAGATATGCCGCAACACTAAGTAGCTGCCAGATGGATAAGATGGGGGTTTAGTGATAACAAAAAACAGGATGCTGGTGTGTTATCAACGTTATCACGGATGGTATGCCGCGAGGGCGGTTATGGAGACTATCGAGATTAAAGCGATCGAATGTGTTGGGTGTTCTTGAAACCAATTAATTATTATTTATTACCCAAGTTATTATCATCCTGGTAATATACAAAGTTAAAGTTTGTATGTAACTTTTCAAGCACTAGAACTACACAGAGTACTTACAATAAAACAAGGTATACCAGTCCGGACCAGATGATGACGTAATGTGTCTCTTTCTACGTCATCAACGTATGATCGGGAGCTATAAAATGGTATCACGTTGATGACGTAGAAAGAGATACCTACGTCATCGTCTTGTTCGGAGCAGCGAAACTGTAGTATAATTTTTGTACCATGGAACTGTTATTATTTTACAACTATCGCCGTTCATATTATCAATAGATTTATGAAACCTCAAATCTCTATTACTACTGCCTTCAAACCACTAGTTGGGTGACCGCATTCCTGCTACCGATTGTAGTGAAGGCGATAAATGGCTAATCAATTCGCAAATAATACCGCTTCTGAGCGAGGATTGCCGACTGCTAAAATTGTGTATAGAAATAATGGATGTGGTACAATCGATGAGCTCTTGAGATGAAGCGAGTGTGAAATCAAGGCAACTTCGCAAAGTTATACGAATCTTTCTGAGATCGACAACATGTTGAACCGCAGTAAATTAAAGTTAGCTCAGAAAATTTACTACCTATACCACTATTTAAATTAGTTTGGTTTAAAATGGTAAAACAAAAATCTACGCGACCTCCTTTGAAGTATGATCTACTTACCGAATACAAAAAGAATCATCAAAATCAATTCCCAATTGGCGCAGAAATCGCGTTACAAACATACAAAATAAACACAGTCAAATAGACAACGTCCTCCTTTTTGGAAGTTGGTTAAAAAGAGATACAAAATCAATGTAATTTACTGTATGCTTCGGTGACTGACTCTGTACCATTTCTTTAATGTTAATTTGTAAGTATGTAATCGGTCTCCTGACTACTGAGCGATTAATAATATTATAGCTCTCCGCTTTTAAATCGGACCACGCTTACATTGGGAGGCAGCTAGATAATTTTGTATTGAAAATGACAGCGATTCTTGTTAGCCTTATAGTTAGCTGTATAATCTTTGAAGTAAATAACTAACTAAGTAACTAACTGGACCTGATAACGAGAGCGTTGATTGAAAACATTAAATGGTACCTTTATTGGGTAGTTTTCTTGGTTGTAGGAATTCAATGAAACTATAATTGACCTGAGATTACGTAATTAATCATTGATCAGACTGATCATAATACAGTACAGTATGTTGAATTTGAAAGTTTGTAGGTAAACCTACGGCAAATCGACTGTACGGATTATGATAAAAGGTATTATAATAGTTAAGTATTCGGAAATAATCGGGGCGCCGGAGCAATGAAAGACCGAGTCGGCGACACAACTGATTTATTTACTGCCTACCTTCATAAACCGAGTAACAGACGGATACCACACGTCCTCCCTTAAAACAAAATAAGCTTATTTCAATAGTGCTTTTACCAAAAATAACCAAAAGACACTTCAATAAACTTAGGTACTAAACAAAACACAAGACCATCATTCATTGTATTCTTGGCAACAGCTGATTATGGGCAATGCATAAATAGCCTTGACTGAATAGGGCAGCTTATAGAATTGATTTTATGACACTGTTGCAATTTATTCAAAAATAAATTGATCGTGATCAATTTACTGCGATGGTTTGTTACAACATAAGAATTAGTTAATAATATATTAAGTATATGACTAACACTAGGTAGGTACTTACTTATAATAAAACAATAAAAACAGTAATAAAACAAAAGAGGTACCAACCAACTCCGTAGGTATCTAAATACCTAAGTTTTGGTAGGTAGCATAATAACCTGACAAAAACACATAGTACAATTTTTATTATTATAGGTCTATGGATAAACATGATATTGGTACTTTGGTGCGCTATACAATGATTCCAGATAGGTAGGTTACATAACAAAACAAACTTTAATTGCGTTTACGTAATACGCAAGCCCGTTTAGGTCGTACATTTGGAGGTGGCTGAGGACTTTGAGTGGGTGATGGCTTCTGTACCGGGTGAAAACTAGGGTCATAGGGGTCCTCAGTAGACGCAGATGTGACTGATTTGGGGCTGCTCGTCTCCGCCTCTAACGCGTCATCAAATACGTCATCAGGAGGTTCGTTATTGTAATTATCGTCCTCGATATGGACCGACGAGTGACGTAAAGTAGTTAATGACTTTCGAATGGGCAACAACTGATCAATGTGCCTTTTCCACTCTTTACCGTTCGAACATCTGACCCTATACGTGAGCGGAGTGTCCCTAGCCGTGACGCGTGCAGGCGCCCACTTGTCAGCGCGCGCGCTGTAGTCTCGCGCCAGCACGGCGTCGCCGAGCGCCACGTTCCGCTCGGCGCCGGGGCGGAGGCGCGCGGCGCGCTCGCCTGTTGTCTCACTGCGCCGCTCGCGCTCAGCTGTGGGCCGCACCACGTCCAGCCGAGTGCGTAGCCGTCGCCCGAGCATAGCTACGGCCGGTGCTACGCCCGTGGTGGCGTGCTCGCAGTTACGGTATTGCAGTAAAAATTTTAAAACTGCCGTATCGACGTCCATTCCGTCGTGCGTGGCCTTTTTCATAGCGCGTTTGACGGATTTCACCGCGTTTTCCGCCGCGCCGTTTCCTGCCGGCCTGTACGGACTGGTGATTGTGTGACTGATGAAGTTTTTTGACATAAATTTCGCGAATTCTTCTGAGCCGAAGGGCGGACCCCCGTCGCTTATGACTTGCGATGGTAACCCGAACCGAGCGAAAAGTTCGCGTAATTTTAGAATCGTGGCACTAGCGGTCGTTCCCGCCATCTTTTGCACCTCGATCCATTTACTATGAGCATCGACGGAGATTAAATAGTGCTTACCTTGAAATTCTGCAAAATCTATATGAACGCGTTGCCAAGGGCGTGCGGGAAACGGCCACGGGTGCAATAGCGAGCGCGGGGGTGCGTCGCGTTGTTGTTGGCACGCAGAACACTCCCTACCTACGCGTTCTACCTCCGAGTCCAAGTTCGGCCAGTAGACGTAGCTCCGCGCGGTACTTTTCATTTTTACTATTCCTAAATGGCCTTCGTGCAATTCATTCAATATCTGTTGTCTTAACGATTGCGGAATCACGACTCGATGATTATAAAGAATACAGCCACTATCAATATTTAAATTATCTTTTCGATAAAAATAAGGCTTTTCTGTCTCTTCCGTAACTTTAGCGGGCCAGCCACAATTAATGTAGCTAAATATCTTGCTCAATACGTCGTCTTTCTGCGTCCGTGAGGCTACCTCTTTAGCACTAACCGGGAACGACTCTTCCACATAATGTACGTAAGATACCGTCTCCCACTCATTACAACGTCTTTCGTACGGTAGCGGCAGGCGAGATAATGCGTCAACATTCCCATTGTCTTTTGATTTTACGAACTCGATGTTGAAGTCATAAGACGCCAATCTGGTGGCGTATCTTTGCAACCTACTCGCGGCGGTTTGTGGTAAGCCAAACTTAGGCCCAAAAATAAACGTCAACGGCTTATGATCCGTTTTAATAGTGAATTGACGTCCGTAAAGATACTGATGATGTTTGATCACCCCGGCGATGATTGCTAGCGCTTCTTTATCGAGCTGACTGTACGCTCGCTCGGCTGCGGTCAGTGACCGCGACGCAAAGCATATCGGTCGCTCATCTCCGTTCTTAAACCGATGTGACAGCACGCTGCCGATGCCGTACGAGCTACTGTCCACAGCTAACACTAACGGTAACACTGGGTTGTAGTGAACTAATACCTTACTACTAAGAATAGCTTCTTTAACATCATTGAAAGCCTTTACACATTCGGGAGACCAGGCCCAAGATACGTTCTTGCGCAGTAGCTGATGCAACGGGTGTAAAATAGTACTCAGGCGAGATATGAACTTCGCGTAATAATTGATTAGCCCCAGAAACGACCTGAGTTGCGTGACGTCACTGGGTGCCGGTGCATCAACAATCGCCTTCACTTTACCTGGGTCTGGGTGCAACCCGTGTTTATCAATAATAAACCCGACATACGTAATGCTATCTTGCATAAAGGAACACTTTTCCAATTTCACCCTCAAACCGACCTCATGCAATCGTTTAAACACGGCTTTCAAGTTAGCAACATGTTGCAGCTGCGTTTTTCCGGTCACTGCAAGGTCATCGAGATAGGCTACCACTGGGAGGCCCTTAAGGGTTTCCTCCATAAATTTTTGAAATTTCTCTGGAACGCACGACAATCCGAATGGCGTCCGCTTATACACGAACGTACCTACGTGCGTAGTGATCGCGGTGCATGCCTGTGAATTTTCTTCTAATGATAGTTGTGCATAAGCGTGCGTGAGGTCAATTTTCGAGTATTTTTCGCCTCCGCTAAGCGCAGCGAATAGTTCTTCAATGCGAGGCATTGGGTACGGCTCGCGGATTAATTTAGGGTTAATTGTGACCTTATAGTCACCGCATATTCGTATATCGCCCGATTTTTTTATCACTGGCACTATCGGTGTTCCGTAGTCCGAATATTCTAGCTTCTGAATAGTACCCTCTGCCTCGAGCCGCTCTAACTCTAACTCAACCGGTTTTCGTAATGCTAACGGTAACGGTCGGGCTTTAACAAACACAGGATTCGAGTCTTTTAGACGTAGTGACAGTTTCTTAGTACAAGTACCGAGGCCTGGGGCAAACACAGCGGGAAATTCGCGTTTTAACTCGTCGATAAGACTGGAATCAACCGATAAATTCAATAACATTTCATTTATCTGTATGTTATCGATGTTTAAATGTCGAAGCCAGGACCTGCCCATAAGGGGAGGCCCTCCGTTTTTGATAACAAATAATTTTAAATTTTTCGCTGTATGTGTTCCCATTACTACATCCTCACATATTATGTACCCGACCGCTTCAATTAACGTACCCGTGTACGAATGTAGACAAACTGCATTTTCTACAATAGGTAAGTTATAAAACTTCTGTTTGTAAAAATCCATGCTAATAGCCGATAACTTACTGCCAGTGTCCAATTCGAATGTGATCACCTGTCCGTTCACGTCCGCCCGGACATGATACGGCTTATCATTACTACTGTTCACCTTTATGTTAAACATATCGCACTCTGAATCGCTATCTCTTTCGATATAATTCTGACCACGAGATTGACCCGCCGTACGCGATCTATCACTCACTTGATTAGCACTTCGCTTACACATCATTTTGAGATGACCCTTTTGCCCGCACACGTCACAAGAGTAATTTTTAAAACGACACAAATTAGGCAAGTGGCCCTTGCCACAACGCCAGCAAGGCTGCATGCCGCGGCCGCCACCGCGGGCTGCCGCAGGCTGGTCTGCGCCCGCGTTGGCCGTGCGGCGCTCGCGCGGTGCCGTGCCTGCCACTCGGTGGAGCGGCTCGGCTGGCGCCGCCGACGTGCTGCCCGTGCCGCTTGTCTGTGCATGCCGCTCAGCTGCTTCCAATGCAAATGCCAATTCAACTGCCCTCTTATACGTCAATGCAGGTTCTGCGAACAGTCGCGATCTCATTTCATCGTTTGCTAGCCCTGAGACAAACTGATCTCGCAGGTTTTCTTCCAGATTACTCCTAAAACTGCATGTGCTGGCCAAATGTTTCAGAGCTTGTAAATAGTCACCCATACTTTCACCGCCATTTTGACGTCTCAATCTAAACATATGCCGCTCTGCAATTTCAGAACGCTTTGGTTCGAGATGGTCGCCAACTATCTTTACCAAATCCTTGAAAGTCTTGTCTTCCGGATTGTCAGGTGCACACAAGTCACACATTAAATCATATGTGGCTTCGCCTACCAACGTCACTAACGTAGCCACTTGTAATTGACATTTTATTTCGTTCAACGTCATGAACTGTTCGACGCGTCGAATGTAGGCACACCACTTTTTACTTGAAAGATCAAACTGTTCTATTTTTCCGATAGGCATTTTCGTTATCTATCACTTTAAGTACGTAAATAACTTAATTACACGCGATTTTCTCGTCGCCAGTTAAGTATTCGGAAATAATCGGGGCGCCGGAGCAATGAAAGACCGAGTCGGCGACACAACTGATTTATTTACTGCCTACCTTCATAAACCGAGTAACAGACGGATACCACAATAATAAGCTAATAATTATTCCAGAAATCGTGGGGTAATACAATATTCTAATGACCATAATAGGGAATAGCTAGTACAATATTCCAAATTTCATATAAATCCATTTGCCCACCATATTTTGTCCATTGCAGAGGGGACTGTAGAGGGGACAAACATCCCTACACACAAATTTTCAAATATAGTTAACATAGATTGGCGCAAGCAAAATCTTTGGTTAAAATATTTATTTACCTACTATAAGTCTCAGTGCTACAACGAAGGTTATATAAATAACAGGACCAGTTCTATTAGTCCTAGCTTTATTTACATTTAATCAACTAAGTCCATGTTTACTTGCAATCAAATACCTAAATAATCGTTTAAGATACAGTTTGGTTAAAGCAATAACTTTAAATTGATATATTTTATCTACAGTAGCAGTGCAAACTGTATATTTTCGATACCAAGCTATTAATGAAGGATATACTCGTACTTACACAATAATAAGTGTATTAAAAAGGAAAACATAATTTGTGTTACATAATATTTAGACTTGAGTAGGCGTAACTAAATCTAACCTTATTATGGCTAAAAGTTGTGTTCATTTACTAAAACAAGTAACGAAAAAATAATAAAGTAGTAAAATATAAAATACTAGACATGACTTTTGAGTATATGCGTGGTTGTTTAGAAGATATCGATATGAGCAAAAGGACCGCACGTTGTAACACAAAATATTAAGTTTTTCTACCTTTTCTGTTTTCTTTCTAAACAGTTAATCTTTCTACATTCCATCTATTTGTAAACATATGAACGCTGTTCATTTTGTATCATATATAGTTTGACCAATAAATTTTATTTCTTGACAATTCCATTACCGCGGTCGGTGTCTTAAATACCGATATCTTTATAAATACCAGATCCACAACACGTAATATGAGATGCTAACGGTACTAAAACACGTATCTCCTAATAATAGAGTTCTTTTTAGCTTGTATCACAGAGTTCTTAATGTTAAGGGTAGGCAGAAGACATTGATGGTAAATCGACTACCATATTAGGATAGCGTATCGTTTTTGATTAAACTGCATATTAAACGCCTGTATAAAGACTAAGGAAATTGGCCATGTAAGATGCAATTTATATGCAAGCTTAATTGTAATTTTTTTTCTTTTTACATCAATTTCAGGTGAATAAAATGATAAAGGTGGTATATTAAATGAAATTACAACGTGGATTACAATGAAATTTACCGGAAGATAATATGACTCAAAATTACCACACAATAAAATATGTAGTATATTGAGAAAAGCTATAAAAAAGACGATGTCATGTATTTCGTTTTCACCCGTCTAGTTTGATTCTCGACTTGGTATCATTCACGCTTCAATTGCCAGCAACTATCGGTTACTTATCATCAGATGTGACTACTGTCAAAAAAAAGCTGTACGTGCATTAAAAAGCTACTGTTTATCTATGCATCTTTAAATTAATATGCAACATGCATAGTTCAAAATAGCAAATGAGAAATGAAGAGTCCAGCATGGTGAGTTGAACTTTGTCGTGAGATTTAACTCGGCGCAATAAACGTCACTGGCTGCGCTACGATTGTTAAGTGGCGTTTTTAAAACTCTACAATCGGATTACGACTGTGCAATGGAAAAGAATTAGCGGGTTTAGGGCACTCAAAAAAAGCACTACCATAAATCACTATAAAGCACAAAAAAATTTGCCGTATTTTCGTCCAGCTCTTTGCTTTTCATTCAATCAAGTAATTTTATTTCCTAATGCGACATTTACAGTGTTACCACAAAAGATTTAAACCAGAGTTGAACAGATGGTTCAAATTTTTTTTCCACAAATCGACGTCTTACCCTCGCTTTTTGTAACTCAATAACAAATTCACAAGTAAGATAATTAGGAATGCCAGGTTTGAGTAAGAAAACGCGCGATAGACGTCGATTTTGTGGAACGAAATTTTAAAAACATCTGTTTAACTCTGGTCTAAACTTGTGTGGTAAGACAGATTATGTTAATGTAGAAACATATTTTTTACTACGTAGTAAAAATGTCATAATAATGTATACAAAAGTAAATTAATGGGATTATGTGTAATAATTAATTATTATACTATAATTAATATTAATTAATGGGTCCAAATACCTTCAAAATGTTGGGGTTCAAGCCAAATGAACGGAAAAAATGTACTTATTTTTTCGTGATTTGGGCTTTCTTTCTCCCGAACACGTTGAAAATAATCAATTAGTTACTATAAATAAACGGTCACTTTAACTATTTTTACTGACTGCGGAAGAATGGAAATGGACGTAAGAAAAAAGTAATGAACAGTGTACTTACCAGTTTTGACATAGTTGAGACGTAAACCTACAGAAAAGTAAATCGCTTATCTCTCGTCCCTTAACCCCTGTTTTCTGTTTACCAGCTTGTCGACTTAATAAGGTACGTATTTGCATGCCAATTGTTTTAGTGTTAATTCCCTTCTTCTTATTGGAATCGGAAATACAGCTTTTGCCTTTTTATTTGTCGCTACAAGCTTTTTATTCACCTTCGTTGCTTTTTTGTATCCAGGAACACGAACTTTGTTGTTTTTTTTTTCAGATCTTTTTTAATGAAATTAACTTAGTTTAACTTTGGTACAATGTGGTTACTGATCATGGACCTACGTTAAATGTATAATATTAAATTGGTGTCCATTAATATTACATTATTTATTCAAAAAGAAAAAGGAAAATAAACAACAAATAAAAATATATAGGTACATAAAAAGAACAAAAAAGAAAATGAGAAAATATGAGTGAGAAGAAGCAAGAATTGTACGCACCCGTTTTGCAATTCTCACCCGACCACGGCCCATCCGAAAATGCGTAATATTCCACTGCAACCTCATCAATCAAATACACTAACTACCTCACAAAGATTAACATGACAAACGGTCATTCAGCGCCAAATAACTTTTCACCCCAACGCGACATCACGTAGTAAAATAAGAATTGAAACAACCCACTCAATTCTCAAACAAAACAAAAATGGCTAAGAAACGGCACAAGGCGGCCAATAAACGGCGAACAGCTATAGAGATCGGATTGCATTGAATAAGACATTTCGCATTTAACTGTTTGCGAGGAGGCTTGCCCGTGGGTGGTAGGAATGATACTTGAGGAGTTGGAGAAATTAAAGAGATGCAGCGAGTTGTTATACTTTATTGAGGAAGTCTAAAGTATGACATTTAGACTTGACTTGAGTGAGTAGTTCTTCACAAATCAAGGGCACCTGATACAAAACCATCACTTTGTATCGGAGAATTTCATCATAAGCTATACAAATCGTTCATGTCCACTGGCCGTACACCGTAGGCCATGCTGCTTATTCCCAAGGCAAGAATTTGAATACTATCATACAACACCTATTTACAAAAGTTTTCTTTGTCATTGTGTACAGTTTCGATTACTACGCGTCTAGAAGCTTTAGGCTTGAACTCAAATATTAAATAGTTAGGCCAACAGGAAGACAGTTTTAACAATTCAACCTTATGTTATATCTTGTGAGACGACTTACTCGAATGCATTGCTCGTTTAAAACTTATTTATAAGTTTTAACTTAAACCCACAACTGCTTAGATTAAGTTGTAACCGATATGTTTCATTTCTTCATGACCTAAAGATTAATTTTATGTTCCAATAGACGTAAGGATCAAATTGAATTACGATACTGGAAGGCATCAGCAGAAATATCATTTTATAAGTGGAAATTGTTTTCTGTATACCAATCGATTGTAAATGATAACTTTATGACATTGGGTACAAAACTCAACTTTTTTGTGCTTTTCTCTAGCGTCTATTGATACATAAATCATTTAAAAGATGTATCACTATTGTTATTCTTCATGAAAGTGTATTTATTGTTGTTGTTCATTAAATTGGTTCCTATTTCTCGTTCAATTTTAATCATTATCACCAACAGCTTAATGCATGCTTACCGCTGTAACTCAGACATAATCTCTTAAAACGTTATTACTTAGTCAGGTCATAAATTCTGTCACATGTTTTATATAAAATAATTGAAACAAGTTTATTCATTATGTAACCATTTATATACCAAAATGAACTTAACAAAACATAGATTCTTATGACACTAAAGTTTATTCAAAATGACCTCCGTGATTTTGAATACAGGCCTTCAATCTGCGCGGCCAGTCGTCTATCGCAGCACGAACGAGGTCCATGTCAATATCGGCGGCTGCCTTAATCAAGGATGTCTTGAGTGACTCCAAATTGGGATGAGGCTTTGAGCACACCTTTTCCTCCAAGTGTTGCCATATCTTGTAATCTAGCGGATTCAAATCTAGACTGGAGGAGGGCCAGTCTTCGTGCCGGATGAAGTCGATTTCACGCGCCGCCAGCCAGTCTTGTGTGCTCTTCGCTCTATGAGCTGGCGCCGAATCTTGTTGGAATACCCAGTGCCTGTTATTAAACATGGTATGAGAAACAGGTTCCACAAGGTTCGTCAGGACTGTATTTTGATACACAACTGCATTCGTTTTTACACCTTTCTCACAAAAATGTACCTCTGTTAAGCCCCAATAAGACACTCCCAACCATACCATGAGCGAGGATGGAAAATGACCTCGTTGGACACGCGGAATACGGTTGCTCGCTTCTTCACTACTGTGTGCGTACACCTTATCATTTTGTTTGTTGTAGCTCTCTTCTACGGTAAAAATTTTTTCATCCGAAAAAAGAATTTCCCGATATTTTTTTCCCGCGTACCGCTTCAACAAAGCGCGGCATCTCTTCAGTCTCAGGTCCATTAGACGAGCATTCAAATGATGTCCTGTTTTTCTTCGATATGCCCGAAGCCCTAAGTCTTCATTTAACACCCTTTTCACCGTGGTTCTGCTTAATCCCATCTGAAGGGCCAACAGTTTCTGCTTACGTTTGGGATTTCTTTGAATTCGCGCCTTCACAGCTTTTATCACTGCTGGAGTCCTAACAGACCGAGGGCGACCACTTCTTGACCTGTCATCTACACTAGAGTCTTCATTGTATCGTTTGATGGTACGATAAACGAATCTCTTGGTTATATTCAAATTTTTCAGTATGTCAAAAATTTGAATTGGCGCGCAACCGCAACGATGCAACGCAATAACTGCAACACGGTCTTCTTTAAGCGTCTACTCCATATTTAAAAATGAGTAAAATTCTAAAAAGTATACATTTTTATTTTCATGAACAATTCGAAATTCGAATTCAATAAACTTTTTTGTGGCCAGCATTCTAAAAGAAAAGTTTTTACTGTGTGACAATACTTATGACCTGACTAAGTAAATAACAATATTTTCTAAAATAGCACAAATTGTGTTGAACACGCGTTAAAGCTGACCACATTCCATTTAAATTTTCGTTTCGCGGTTTTCAAACCAGAAGCATTAATAATGAACGATTTGATATTTTGAGAAATGTTTGTACAATCGAAAGTAATTTTTGACACATAACAATGGATAAAGGTTAAATTAGTCTACGCGGACGAAGATGTATGCAACAGCTAGTTTATAATATTTCGTAATATTATTATATACCAACAGAAAATATGAACACCGCCCAGGCCTATAAAGCCGTCTATTCCAGGTCTTATAATACATATTTTATTTTCTACTGTTCTCCATTGCCCTCGATTGGGCCGATTCAGTGTGGTGTATGAATTGAATATTTTATGGAAATCGATTCTGTAGGATATTAGGTTCTGAATCCGGATTCTAAATGCTCTCTATAGATTTTCTGTTCTCGTTTTATGGGTTGGTCAATATACATTTTGATGTGTGATTTCAATAATCCTATAATAACAGTCTAATAGTAGGTATATAGAGATCGCTATGAAAGCAAAGTTTGATCGAAAACCGATTATTTGTCTATCTTTCATTCACGTCGTGTTTTACAAGAGACACGCACGCACAGTCAATGTTACAAAGACACATTATAATAAAAAAAATCAAATAGTATTTAACAAATAAATTACACAAAATTTCAAACTATTCCGTCGTCAAAAAATTGGTTTGAAATTGAAAGATTCACCTTTATATCCGTATATACGTACAATGTACATACAGATTCAGGTGAGTCTTAAAAAAAAGGTGTTTACAAAGATAGAACTCCATAACTGTTTTCCTTTATTTAAGTCGCACCGAAACTGAACAGTCAAAGGGACACCGCAAAGTGTGAAAGCTCTAACAAATTGCTGGACCTAAAACGGTAATGTTTAGCACAAACGACAGGCCGGTAATGAGACAGTGGCTGCCGGTGGCTAACAAATGATAGAATAGGATGTACCAGAAGGGTTGAACTTCAAATGAAGGATGAACAATAGGTACCTAGGCTATTGTAACTGAACTTATAACAAGTAATTGCGTGAATGGTGACATTTTTAAATTTTGATAACTTACATAAGTAGATATTTTACTTGTTCAATTACCTATATATTATGCTAGTGTTGTAGATAAGTAAAGGGTCGGTAGTAAGGCTGTTAATTTTCACAAGGAGCCGTAATAAATAAAGTTTTTTATTTCATATTAGTAGGCACCTATTGAAAGTTTTATATTGAGAGTTTTAATGTAGCAAAGTGTCGGTTAACATAATAATTTACACTAACAGACACGGTCAACGGTCACGCGTTGCTGTGGCGACTATAAATTATTGAGCTGTAAGCTATCCTATCTTTCAAGTTAGACCAAACTGCATACGTTGAGCAAATTTGATTAAAATAGGCGTTCATCGCGGACAAACAACGTGACGCGTAATTTTTTATTTTTTTTGAGTGTATTATGTATAAATAAAATTTATACGCGTAATTTATATATATATTTTAAGGTTAAGATTATGCTATGAAAATAAAAGGTGCTTACTATAAAGAGTATTTTCTATTCTATCCTTTCAATTATGATGGGACTCTTCTGTAATTTACCTATTCACTTATACGCAGGTCAGGATGGCATTCGTTAGAGACAAAGGTGTAGGTGCTAATGGTGTGAAATGAGGAAATGTATGAACCGACCTGTTTGATAACGAAGAGCTCGCAACGTGTTAACTTGAAAGAAACGGGAACACCTTTAACGTAAAAGATACCACTATGAAAATTTCAAGACAAACAATTCGACCACAACGCTTGCTATATACCTATTGGTCATACAAATTGACGAACTACTCCTATTCTTTTGGTCATATAAATCATTGGCTTTATGAGGTTTTTGCGTAATGGTCAAACTATAGTATTAAAACTACATTCTAAATATTATCTTCTAAATTAATTTCAATTAAATTGGATCGGATCACCAAATAGTGCAGATAAGCCGTGATAGCCATTATTTGTAAATAATAAAGGCAGTAATAAATCTGACTAAGTACAAAAAAAGAAAATCAATACGAATCACGCGACGATACGTTTTCCAAAGAAAAATCTAATAATATCGGAGAAAGAGAAATACAAAAGCGACGTAAACGGCCGCAATCAGCTCCTCAAACAGAATAAGATAGTACTTAGCACTAAATAAGCAGATAACGGTACCAAAGGTCCGCCATTTTTAAACATACACAATCCGGGCTATAGCTCTTAAACTTTCGCAAACAGGAAACATATTAACTAGCTAAAAACGGGTCTAATTCGCGCACAAACAAATATCAATATATATAATTTTGACATACCTCGACGTTTCGGCCGAGTGACATCGACCGTGGTCACGAGAAGACTGAGTTTTCTTTTTCGAGATATTATGTCAAAATTATATATTGTGATATTTGTTTGTGCGCGAATTAGAGCCGTTTTTAGTTAGTTAATATATTATATTATTAAATATGCGCTGTTTTTATGACTGCACAGTGCACAATGCACACAGAACAAAATTGTATTTCATAAGTCAGTTAATGTGATAAGATATAACAAAAAAACGATTTTCATGTTATACACTTCTAATAGAACATTTATGGGAGTTTTGGCGTTTTGATAGTGTGACGTTGTTGGTTTTGTATTTTTTTTTCTCTAAATTGTGTCTCTTTGAGTGTTAATGTGTATTGAATATTGGTGGAATAATTAGTCAGTGAATGTTCTATAAAAAAGATATCAACAGTAGATAAAAATATCAATAAAATATATCAATAAAAGTATGGCATGTATATATAAGTACATTAAAGCATTATAGCTGACCTGATTTGACAGTATTAGGAAATATTATTAATTCACCTTTAATTCACTTGTTATCATTTATTTTTATCACATCAGCTTAGGACGATGCTTGCTTGTTTGCTGCGTTTGGCAGCATGGTAGTGATGGTAGTACATTACAGTTAAGCAAACAGGAGCTTCGGTACTGTCTACATATTCCACGGTGGCCAGAGTCTACTGTATCGATTGCAGGTACGCCATTTGCTAATGCATATTGCATGAAGTCGTCCGCCGCAGTTATTGTAGTAAGAGGGGGAGATAATGATAGTGTTGTTTTTATTTTAGAAAATCAAGTTTTTTTTTAAGTTTTTCCTTTATTTGATTTTTATTAGACCCTAGGCTTTGTTCGAAAGTTCGCTTAGTTGTCCAGCCAATCTCAACTAAATTGACTCGAAGAAAAAGGAGACAATTTCAATAATTATGTCGGGTTAGAACTACATTTAAAATGATTACTGTATTCACCGCAATTGTGGCCATTACAATAATTGCTTATTGATTTTACCCAAAACCATTTATTTGCTCTCGAGCAATTTGCTTTGGGTAAAAGCTATTTCAAATTGTGTGGATCCATAGTATTACATAATACATAAAGTAGTTATTAATTAAACTTTGACTATAACGTAAGCTACATATCTTTCTATCAGTTACGATGACTATGTTCCTGACCCCAAAATATAAAGGGTATAAGGTAGTAGGGGCCGTATTAATAAATCAAACTTAGCTCTGAGAGCTATCTTCAGTGTGCACTTGCTCTTTCGTTCTATTAAATATATACATCTTAAGTTGAAGATTAGGAACAGAAACTTACATGATCTCTGGCAAATTAATAAATGACACTCAGCGGTTAAGTGCTATCCGATTATGATACAATTGACACATACAAGACAGTATTTAGTAGCCAGTGCTACATCTCAATATCCATTTATTAAATAGCAACGGTTTCAAGATGTAGATTACATTTTGAGTGTGGATTAGCTGGTAGCGCACTTGGTAGCGCTATTGAGGTTCATTTACTAAGATTCACAATTTATTAAGAACCACTGATCATCCAGATATTACCAACAATATTCAAACACTTATTTTACAGAACTTAAAAAGCAAAACCTTGTATGGAAATTATCTTTCCCCTTATACCAGTTTCCTTGAAGCCGTATAAATTATAGACAGTGGACTTGCAGGTTGTGTTTCGCATGATTTTTCATTCAGAACGGCAGCCTTTCATTACCGTCTGAAGGTTTGTCATTACCAGTCTGTCCGTTTGTGATTACGGCTCTATTAGTTTGTTATTAGCCGTCGATTATTCCCTTTTACTATTTGCTTTGTATTTCCCCTTTTCCTGGATTTACCTGAAATTACAGGGCAATAGTTCCTTTGTGTGGATTGTGTGAATAATACTTATACTTTTAGTGTAATCACACATTTGCTAAGCGTAGGGCTTGTCGTTTTTACGTTGGTATATGATATAATAGTATAGATCAAATTAATATATCACGTTAGAGACACAATAGCTATTTTTTAATAGTCTATATTGATATTATTTTGTGCACGAATTAGACCCGTTTTTAGCTAGTTAATGCAATAATAGCCTTCAACGAATTTGGCTTTTGCGGAGTACAGACGTTATTCCAGTCAAGTGTCTCGTGTGGACGTGGATACTAGTTTTGGAATATTATCACGTGGAATTATATTTTCCTTTTTTTAACTAACACGTGCAACTCTCAGCATTTAGGCGTTTGATATTAATCATCTGTCATTTTGATGTTCATTCTTAAATTTCAAAGTATGTTGAACTTGTATGTTGTTCACTGTAAACAATATCCAGCTCTGTTTTCCTCTATTTTCTGTTTTCCTAGTAGGTACCTAGTGCCAGAGAATCCGTTAGGTACGAATTACAAAACACAAACATAGTCATAATCTTAAACTAACTTCCTCCCATTATTTGCTCTCCCAGCATCTATTTCAGTTAAGTGTTACCGTATAATTTCGGTTGTTTGTCTCAAATATTGTGTTTGCATTAGACACAGTTCTAAATCATCGTTAACAAAGGCTGTAGATTACAGAATTGCGCCTTGTGCAAAGTTTGCATAGTTGTTGAGATGCCGTCCTGTATTTGCATGGTTGAATGCTAGTGGTGTATGGTTATTGGTATACGGGAATAGTGTTTTGAATACTTGCCATTATATTATTATTTACCGGGAATGACTGGAAATGTAAACGGTTTGGAAGTGTTTGTAGTATTCATTATAGATTTTACGAAATTTCTTAACCCCACCGCCACTACAATTCCTGACACAATAGATATTCAATTGTGTCTCGGTAGAAGCCTTGAAAAATCACGGGAGAGATTATAAGACGTTGTATATTTTATTGTAATCTAAGATTATAATTTGTTAGTAATCATAATAATTTACAACATTGTGTTATTTATGAAATTGCACTTAACGAAAACACAATGTAAGTATTTTTAATGGACAAGGACCTATACATTGGAATACATTTGTAAATCTTGAGACAAAATTCCGTCCAACGTTTAAAAGCAACGTTTTACCTCTGTAAACAAATAAATCAGTCGAAGCGAGTACGCGACGTTACGCAGTGTTTTGCGACACGCTATGTGACGTAAAATATAGCAACAAGATTTCAGAATTTAGCACAGATAATGGTGATCGTTAACTTATTGGTTAACTTCAAATATGTCAGTTATTTTATAACTGACATACTTTTTATTTTTGCTAGCTATTGTGCAATTTAAATGTAGTAGTTTCGTGCTAGTCTATGCATAACACAGTTGACCATAATATTATGTCAAATTAAATGAGATGAAACTTTATTCGCATACCGAGTTCCAATACATACTTTGTGGTACTATTTATATACCACAAAATACGTCATAACAATGGAAAATTGAGAATGCGGATCGGATATTTCCAAAATTATTTTCCTAAAGAAATTAATACAAAGTTTGTTAAATAAAATCAATACCAAAGTTAACAAAGTAAAGGGGAAAGCAATTTCCCGAGTCGCTGGGCCCAAGCGTTTCCAACTCAAAAACAATAAACAGATTCTCACAAGAATCTAAAAACAAAAATTCCGCCATAATTTTCCCTCTGATAAAACATCCAGTCAAACCTGAAATTGTCTATAAATATAGCTAGTGATGTGCGCGGTAGTGGCTTAGCCGGATATTTAGAAGTTATGATTTGATAAAAGCTATTATTGTAAAAACTTGATACAATGTGATGTTTAATGCCTAGCAAAAGAGTTGCTTCCAAAAATGCTACAAGCACACTCTGAAGAAGCTTAGTGATAGATTGTCAGCTTGAGAACGTTAGCCAGGTAGATAGTAGAATCCTACCACGAAGATTTCAAACTTACTCTACATTCATAAACCAGTTTAAAGTTGTATCATCACTTCCGAGAAAAAGTGGCCGGTAAAATCGTCCCGATTGTAAATATTAGCCGGACCCTCTACACCACTAGGTCAAAGATTTCTAAATATTAACCCTTATAAATATTCCGCTCCAAGTTAATCTTCAAAAGGATTGTTTTCAGTAAACATTTCGATTCGAAGTTAACTGAAGGATTTGGGAGACTTACTGTTGGAACATTTACAATTCTAATTAATCTTTCGGTTGCAAGATGAACATCTTAGAGAATGTCAAGGCACAGTGCTGCAGGTTAGATAGGAAAGTTTCTGTTAGAATGACACCCCTTATTAGCGACGGAAAAACTCGTGCAAACCCTCGAATTAAACATGTTATTTCAAAAATATCAAGATGGCGACTAAATAAAACAAATTATGGTGCTTATTGGCGTCAATCTTGGTTTTTACATTATACACTGGAAAAATAAAAATAGCGGTTGACTTATAAACATAAATATAGAGAGGAAAGAGAGTTTGTAGAGTTAGTAATTAACGCAATTCTTACAGATATAAGATAAGGTAATATTATAATAATTATGCCCACAAAAATAAAAATAAAACATTTTATGCGACATATTGCTATACGTAGTTAACCCTTCAAATGCCTTGACAGAGCAACGGCGCAGAGTTTACTGGATTGGTAAAATGTTCCACAAAACCTTGACTACTGACTTCAATGAAGGCATTGTCTAAGGATTGCTTCGTAATGGCTAAATTGGACGAAAGGTATTCCAAGATTTGCATCTTGATGTCCAGCTTTGACAGCGGAATACTAATTTTGATTTAGCGAATTGTTGGCCACATAATTTTGCAGTAAATCATTTTGGAAGGGATTGCAATTTTAAATTTATTTTGCAGCTCTGTTTAGAGAATTATTCCTGGCATCACTTTCGTTTTATTATTAACTGACCGAATTAGTTTTTACGAAACACTTTTTTCACATTTATTGTTATGTATTTTTTATATTATGTACCTACCTATTAATATTTTGCATGATAGTAATGTAACCTACCTACTACGTAGTGGGAGCATTAGTCGAAAATACTAAGCTTACTTTACACAGTTGCCAATAGTCAGCTAGTTGGTTGTCGATAGGACAATGGTCACCAATTAGGAGGCCATGTTTCGCCCACCGCACTGCATCTACTGTTCAAATGATTCCAATTTTCTCCACGACGCTACGCGACGCTCGTATAAAGCCACTACCACACAGGCGCGAGATTTACAGATCTATAATAAAATCGCGCCGAATCGTGTTTTGTATTAATTCCCGTTGATTTATTATCGTTGTAGTATATAAAAACAAACGCGTTCCAATACAAATTCTATTAGAGCGTCATGCGAGCGTCCTGCGCTTGTAATCTAGAATATATGTTTCTAGAAGACATTTCTAGCTTGCAAGCGATAAGTAAGCATGTCGCCGCTATCGCAACCCCAGGAAAAACATAGGAAGTAGCATCCCATTTCGATCACAGTGATTTTATCGCAGCAGTCCGTAAAATCGCTCATGTGATACAAAACGAAATGCAAACAGATACTTAACGGCAATACGCCCGCGATAATCGATAATAAATGATAGCACTAGTGCGGAGCAGGCTTTACTTGGTACTGCCCACGTTGACCTCCACAGGGCTGTGTTGGGTTAATTTAGATGTGCAGTACTTGTCTGTTTTCCGTTGTTTTGTGCTGTTGTGTTTTTTTTTGCCGTTTGTGTTTGTCTGTTTGTGTTTGTTAACCGACTTGCAAAAAAGAGGAGGTTCTCAATTAGAGTGTATGTTTTATTTTGTACCTACGCTTTATAATACCTAAGCCCACGACGCAAAACCTACGTCGATAAGATTCCCAGATGATTATTATAATTAAATTAAAGATTATGGATTAGCCGTTACCCGCGACTTGGCCGCATTTAAATAGTTCGTAATTTAAATTCGAATATTTATTCGGCCGATTTACCTAATCAGTGCGCTTAGTGTGAATTTTTACGCGCTCGACATAAACGCGCAATTTATATGAAGATATCTTTAGTTCATAAAAGCGACGGTAGGGACGCTGTACATGATCTTCATAATATAATGCGCGCGTTGACTCGTACTATCTCGAGCGCGTAAACTTGCCGCAAAAACTCACATTCAGGACACTGACCTGACCTGAGCTGACCTGATCTGATCTAACCTGACATGACGTCTGACGTGACGCGACTAACTTGACGTGAATGACGTAACGTAAAAGACGTGAGGTGAATAATGTGCCTTGAATGATAGAGTCTTAAAAACAGATTCGTGTGAAAAACACCAATAATAATGCTAATTGATTACAACACGCTTCGAAACTGGAATACTGTCCAATATCAAGAAGGGCAGAAAATAAAAATGCATGAGAGTTGTTTTGGGAGGTGGAAAGGTAGTTACGATGTTTGGGCTGCAACGGATACGGATATGAAATGTGCCAGCGGACGGTGCACTCGCGTGATGGTAAGTTGATAACAAACTAAGTACGTTTGAATAATATTATTATATATTTGACTGTGTAAAACATCAAAATTAAACCGTTTTCTCGTGTGTTTAAAATGTTATGGCGGTATGGCCAATGTGTACTCAGAAGGATTGTTGCCGTCTACCACATAAATTTAGACCAGAATTAAACAGATGTTTCTAAAATTTCGTTCGACAAAATCAACGTCTATCACTCGGGTTTTCTTACTAAAACCTGGCATTCATAATTATTTTACGTGTGAATTTGTTATTGAGTTGGAAAAAGCGAGGGTTAGACGTCGATTTGTGAAGAAAATACTTAGACTCATCTGTTCAACCCTGGTTTAAATCTTTTGTGGTGAGACCGGTATGGTTGTAAAATTACAGTGATAAATTTACACAGCCTGAGACGATGCGGTATTAGTGACAAACGGGCGACGGAAGTTTGTAAAATTTTGTGTTGATTCATTGATAGAAACGTCATTTAACAAGTAGTCTTCTAGCTTTTTAGGTCAAACCGCTGAGGTCGTGTACATGTGCCAAATAACTCATACTGTAACAATAAAGTTATTTCCAAGTTACATAATGGAGTCTAACACACCAACCTAAATGAGAAAACCCCATCACTGCTCCTATACCTACATAGATGCCACGCTCCGTACCTTCGATGGACCCAAATTGAATGGCTTCAACATTTTTAGGTAATTGGAATTTGGACTTGGCAGATTAATATGCCGTCCCAGGCATGCCATGGCTTTGCTAGTGGACTGATATTTTTACAGGGATTCCCGTATAAGATTTGAGTATTTGTTGATTGAAAATGGTGATCGGTTTTGAGGTAAGAGATAATAATTGCTAGTTAATAGTAAGGTACTTAACCAAAGTTTTTATATATACTTAATGGCTGAAATGTCTAGGTATAAATAAAAAATATAAGATTATAGAGTCGTGAAATGCTCTTATTTCGACATTACCAACTGACCCCTCTATTTACCTTATAAAGTTTATGTATTTTGTTTTATTGATTTTGTAATAAAATACATTCTGATTACATACATATTACAAATTATCATTATTATTTATACAAATATAAGTATTAATAAAAATACCATTGTTTTGAAAACTTTTGGAGTCTGTTAAAAGCAGTAAATAAATGTTTATTGTTAGTGTTAAATTATTATTTATTCGAAAACAGTCAAATAGACATTAAAAAAAATTAAGTCTACAAAAGAGGCCACCATTTTGTCAATTTCACCAACTTATTTATCACCATTTTTACCACACTCAAAATTAATTACCAAAGTGGCTACCCATCACTTTGCAAGCAAGGCATCACTCCAAGGTGTACCACCTACCTTCGAAACAACGTTTATCATACGTCACCCTAATATATTACTTTTGGAACTACCAACATTCGTCTTACGATACCTAACAGTACCGTCTTAATTACCGTTTATCCGGCGGTAACTATAAATCTTTGGACGGTAAAAAATAGTTTCAGTTGTGATTGGTTTAGTTTAATGAGTTTGTTTTCGGAGTTTTTTTTTCAATTATTTTAGTAAATATTTGAATTGTTTCAATAAAATCTTAAACGACAAAAGCTTTTGTATTGTATTTTCATGTTTCGTATTCACACGATATTATTAATATACCTAATGGAGCCTCCGCTCACTTCGCTTGTTTGGCCAATAAAGTTAAGTGTCAAGTTAGTATTCAATTAAAGTCATTCCTACTGTGACTTGAATCAAACCACCGAAGTCAGAGATACAAATATATTTTTTTTAAATTATCTGCTTTTTATTCGATGATAAAAAACAAATTCACATATATAATAAATAAACTGCTATTTATTTTTGTTTAATATAGGTACCTTACTTTAATTTTCACAAAGCTCGTAGGTAATTTGTGTCCGCAGAACCCAGCTGCGCCTTTTGACTCGGGCAACCTTTATTGCCTTTTCTCGAGGGTTCCCCCACATTGAAATTTATTGAAATGATCTCTACTTTTTTAAAGTATGCAATGTCTCGTTCCTTTTCTTAAAATAATGGTAATATACAATTTCATGAAAACTTGCGTGTAAGTTACTTTTGCTTATTTTTGCAGTTAGCATCATCGATTAAGTTTGTATTGTTATAATTAGTATTTTGTGGTAATAATTGCTCCATAACCGCTTCTTTTTAGCTAGCGGCTCATTATAAATACGACTTTACATCACGTCTCTAATTAGTAGGTACGTAATGTACTTAACATACTATTTTAGTTCACAGTATTACGACTGCGTAATTAAAGTGAGTTTAAGTCTACGTAGATCAATTAATATTTGGTTCTGTTAATTAGAAAACGCAGACGCTTTCCCTTCCACCGGTCCCATCCCCCCCACAGCCAAACGTCATCAAATATCGGCGCCGACGAGTGTACGGCAAACAGCGATGCGTTTTGCTTAATTGAATGCTTAATCACTGTACAGTACAGTGGTACCGAGAGCTACGAAGGCAGACGTAGATTTATTTATTGAATATTATACAGTATAATACCCCCTACAATACTACAGCCAAATACCCCCGTTCGTTGATAATTTAATGCATTATTTTATTCCATTAGAAGAAGTGAGAAGTGAGTTCCATTAGAGAAGTGTCTTGCGGTTTCATCCGCGTTAACTACTATCCCGCGGGAATCGTTAATTTTTACGGGATAAAAATTAACTCATGTCACACTGGGATAGTGTGGCTTCCCAACAGTGAAAGAATTTTTTAAATTGGTTCAGTAGTTTCAGAGCCAATTCAATGCAAACAAAAATCAAACAAATTATAGACAGACAAAAAAAAAATCGTATAGACAAAGGTTTCGATGACATCGAGTACGGTAAACGTAGCATTCAACTTGGTGTTTTATGAGCAAAATAAGCATACAATTATTGGGAAAGAAAATAACATTACAGTAATTATAAAATGTTTTGAAATTTCCCGAAATAGTGTAATTTCAAATCACACCATAATTTGATGAACCTTAATATCTCATTGCAATTGCATATATTGTAATTCCGAGGTACGTGATATGCGCAGCTGTATATCGCTATTTGCTTTTAGCTGCATGGATGGAAGTGTCAATATTGTACTTGTTTAATTGAATTTAACATTTGGTTGGATTTTGCGGCGTCCAACGTCGCGTTTGAGGAAAGCGGAAACAACTTTAGTGCCGTTTACGGCATTTGTGAATGCTGAAAAATATCAAGAATGTATAAAGTGCCCATGTTTTTGCATTCAAGTGCTTTAGTTACGCCACTGAAACATAAATTTACTAAACATATAATATTTTTGCCGCCGTAAGCGTTATCTGTAGGTCTATAGTTTCTTATGGAAGGTAAAAAGCGACCGCTAAATGACGGCACCGCTATTGGAGAATCTCCAAGCCAAGGCCAATATACAGGCTACCCTGTATACATTACATTTACACGTACATTTAAATCCTCATTGAAATACAAAGTGTTATAGTAGTACCCAACTGATATGGCTTACCGATGTACCTGCGCAGAAGATGAATTTTCAAAGCGCGGAAAATGCTATTGACCGCTATTGGTCGGCAGCCGCCGCCATCTTAGCGAGCTTAGAGTGAGATGGAACTAACAGCTGCAGTGTATTATGAACCTTATAATAGTGAGCTTAGGTTGATTGTAAGTTATAAGCATTCTTTCGTTAATCTTCGGACCATACTTTCTTTTCTGCGCGAACGAAGATTCACGACGCGCCTTATAAGTTTGGTACTAGATACACTCAATTTCGCGCAATGCTAGCGAATTATTATGCCATCTCAAGTAATGTTTGAAACTCTAAATCCGATTTGTTTTCACGGAATGTAGATTGTAGGTACTTATCAGAGCAGTAATGACGTTCTTGCATTATTGCTTGTTGCAGCTGTTCAGTTGTGGTCAATGTTTGGTCCAATGCCATACCAATAAGTGTTAAGTTTTGATATTCACTCGTCATTGTTAAAATACATACGTCCGTCGTGTGTTTTATATTATTTATTATACGTCCCTATTAAAATTTCTAGAATTTGAACATGTACCAAACCTAGACGAAAATATGTAAATTAAAGCTTTAAGCCTTATTCAAAATATATAGCTAATGTAGGAATTTCCATGACAAGAGTAATTATTATTTTCTTACCTACCTCTTTGGTCCTCTTTGGTCCGAGTCTAGTTTGGCTTAACCCCGAAAATCTTTTAATCTTTTTCAATATCGAGCAGAAAATAGACACTTCAAACACACTCTTCAGCTACAATATCTAAAAATTAAAATTATTTGCAAATTGTCAACCGAAAACGTTAGACCCATTACACTAAGTTCCGCATTGCATCTTGCATTCTCACGTGGTTTCCATTGAATATAGGAAACACTCAGGATAACGTCGAATGTTCGCACCAGTTGTATTTTATGTCTGTTTGATATTTAAGGCGTGATTTGAAATTTAACAGCCGCTATTTGAATTCATGGCTCTATTGCGGCTTGCTAGTGTTTGGTTCTATTGATTTTACATTCTAGAATTCGGCCATACTTAGTAGAATAATAATCGTTAGTACTATACTTATTTCTACGATTTGTGAATTCCTTATTAGCAGTTGTAGTATCTTCTACAATGGTAGTAATTGATCTTTAATTGCTTTCTTTAGGCTTGTGGTTACCTGTGCATAAATTTATTTGATTTGAATTTTTTTCTTAACTAATTATATTTTACAGAAGTAAACTACCGTTTTACCAAAATTCCTCGTATCCACGTCAACTGCAATTAATTTTAATTAAAACTGCTCACTGACAAATTCACATGACTTTTGGGAAAAATACTTCACATACTTCCGTACCAAATCTTGGCAGGAAATATTTAAATACCTATCTCAAGCCGATCTGCCGACCAGTTAAATCGGAATCACGTTTGTGAGGCGACGTAACGAGATGCAAAGCAATGCTCGCTTGACAGGGCCCTTAATTTAAGGCGTGGTCCAAAGGAAAATATTGGTTAAAAGTTTGAAATTGGTTGAAACAAGAACCGCAAATTCGACATTTATTATTTTACCAGCAAAATTATTGTTATGTGCACACATATTTATTATTTATTGAAGGACTTAACGATATTAGTTAACGAGCTGAAGATGTAGTATTATCATGCTTAATGTTATATTTTAGTTGGATCCCAGTGAAACTAAGTATATGGTTACAATTTAGAGATCAATATTTGAAAGCAGACAATCCATTAATTAAACTGTCGCTATTCAATTGGACCACACTACGGTATATGCTATGCTACTGTTATTCGACGAACGAATGCTAGGAACGTGACGTTGGTGGTCCTTTTAGTTTGTAATCTTATCTTAACCTGTAACGAATTCTGGTTAAGATTTGTGATCGTCAAAATCCAACATTTTATGAGCAGTCGTTATATCAGAAATAAATAAATTCGAAACTATAGTGTCAGAACAGCAGCACATGGGGTTTTGTCACTATAGGAAGATTTTAGTTTTCTAAAAGAGCTCACCCCACCTGGTACTGTAATAAAGTCACGGGAGATTAATAATGACGGAATGAACTAAGACTGGCCAAATTTAGATCCGTACCGCAGGTTCTGAAAGGATGAAGAAGTCCCAGATGTTTAAAAAGAACTCGGACTTTGTCAAATTCAACTGAAAGAGAAAATTGTTGAGATATTCGAACAATCGATACAATCGACTAAAACATCTCTGACTCGCCTACTGCTTCACAAACAATGAGTCAATACTTAACCATCTTAATCATAATCATAACCGTTAAAAAAAATATGCCTATCCCAGAATTTTATTTCACCCTTCATCCCACTTCTGATGGGTTTCGTGTTGAGCAATAATCTCCCCCAAGTTTTTTCTGGTTTTAATATCTATTTTCTGTCCGAAACAGACACCGAAACCCTCTAAGTACATCTAAAAGAGTCGAATTGTTGCGAATTCTGGAGCGCCGCCAGCGTGACACTGCGGCGCCGACCGACGTGACATCTGTCACTACAACGTGCTCGCTTTTTTTCTTTGTATATTTTTCGTTGCGGCACAATGCTCTACACTGTAGGGGATACATTTTAGTAGATGTGGGAGGGATAGCGTGAATTTGCGTAGATATAATATTGTTGAAGACAAGTGGGACGAAGCTTTTTCGAAAAAGGCAAATGTATGGTGAAGTTTATGATGAAATTCAAAACGAACTGGTTACATAGGCACTTGATGGAAAGATTGCGCGTGATACCATCTTGACAGTCAATCATTGAAAACTGTTACTGTAATAATATTAATCATGTCTGTTTGACAAGTCATAAGTTATGCCACAACAGTGATTACCACACATAATATTTGGTCATTAACCCTATTCTCTATCAACCTCAAACTTCCTTCGTTGCACCATCTACCAACATTGACATCTCTTTACACTTTCACTATCTTGTTTACAACGTCATCAACCATCTTAAACAATAGCTCTTTTGTCGACAATTTGGGTTAGGAAAGTTCACTCAACTTGTGGCTTACTCCTGTAGGATACACAATCCCTCCTCTCTCTACCATGGTATCATTTTCATCGCCTGCATTGGCTGCTACTTTTGTCTGTTCTACATCCATTGCTTTATCTGCTGCTCTTTTGGTTTCAGTCGATCCTTTCATAGGAGTAATGTATTCGACCAGTATAGTTTGCGTTGGTGTTATGCCCGTTTTGTGGTTGGTGAGTAACATGATACCACGGAACCTCATGTGGTTTACACAGCAAACACAATATGAAGTGACTATTGACTATTCCTGTTCCCATGCTTTGGAAGTCTTTTTAATTTTGCATTTTCTATATAGAGGATAGTGTCGGATTTCCAAAGGGCTTTACTTTATTTTGTTTTTGTTCGGTTATTCTCGGTTAAGTAGGAAATAATAAGAACGTTTTGAAGCGAGTATCGAGTTTCAAATTTGAATTAAGTTGATTGACGGATGATCGATCTTTCTATTGCTGTTATTTAGGTTTCCTGTAGGATGAATCATGCGGGTTTGTCTTGAATGATGATTGACGATCCTTTTTTAGTTTTTAAGCCAAACAATCTGATAGCGTCCCTCAAAGAAAATGATTGTCATCACACCATGGACACCTGCATTGCTAGAGGTGTTGACCAAGAATTATCTACCTTCCAAACTCATTACATTGGCCTTTTTCTTCTGCTGCTTTTTAATGACAATATTCGAATAGCGGATGCAATTTAGTCACAAATAAACAAAAAAGGTTGTCATTTTTAAATTATAAATTATTGAATACGTTTACACGATGCGTATGGGCGGGGGAAGTAATGCACATTTACATCTTTGATCTTCTCTAAACACTGTTAACTTTTTAATTGTTACTTGTTTTATTACATTAGCAGCAGAGATTTGTTGACCGTTAGTGGAATAGAAACTCAATTGTTCAGTTCAACAAAGATGTTCAACAAAAGGTCTCACAGTACGTTGATTGGTTCACACTTTCCTGCTAAGGGCTTCGACACTTTAGAAAGTGTCAGATGTGTTGTGTCTTCGTCAAATTCTCACTGACACCTTCACGATGTAACACTATGAGCATTAGGGAAATTGTGTGGAAATAGCATTATTCGCACACATGCACACAACTTACAACAGTGGTGACAACCTTATGACTAATGACTACTGATGAGAGAACTTCCACGTTTTAAGTACAGAGTAATACATTCGTATCAAAACTAAATCAATGCGGGCCCCTGGTGGATGATAGGGAGACCCGCGTTTAGTAGTTCGTGTATTAATTAACGGTAACGGGTATTAAATTTACTTGTACAAAACAGAGCATACAATTTTGTTGTTTTGTTAAGCGCCCATACTGCTTCTCTATTCATACATCGCTGACTGCCAAAGAGGAATAGAAACCGCTATTCCAAACAGTGAACTTAAATCATGCATTTCGTTATCCACTCGATAGCCGAAGGTGTGGATTCGATTGCGAGTGATTTAATCGATGCTCTATCGAATGAGGAAGTCGATAGTTATCTCGATTATAGTGGCGGGTTGGGAATTCGAGGCGCTGGTAAATTGTGGAGTAGGATGATAGAAACTTCAGTTTCATGTAAGTGCTGTATTGTTTTTGTGGCTGTTTTGCCGTTGCTTGTTACTTTCATTATTTCATAACAACATATTTTCATTATTTCACTAACTCGTCGCGCGTAGCATTATACTATGGAATTTTTTCGTTTTTTATTGAACTGTGCCCTGAGTGTGAGTTTTGCGGTAGGTAAGTCAACGCGCTCGAAATAGTACGCGTCATCGCGCGCTTTGTATGAACATCCTGTACAACGCATTTACCAGTGCGTTTATGAACGAAAGATCTTCATACAAAGCGCTAGTTGACGCGTATTATTACGACACAAATATTTTTTTTTTGATGGGTTAAACAAATTGTAAGAGATCTGAAAATTGTATTAGGGTCATAGGAGAATTATATTGCAAAGGAAAAAATATTTTGGGATTAATTTCATCTTCTTACCTTGACGTTCTCGAATTTTTTGACCTCCCCTCGTATGAATATCGAACGCGTAAAAACTCACACTAGACAACTTTCGCGTGGTATTTGTTAAAAAAATAACGTTGTCATTCACAGAGTAAATATTTGCATTTGAGTCTAGATAGGTGTTTTTGGGGATCATGCCCCCTGTTGTTCCTTGTTGCCTAAATACAGGCCTGCCTAGTTAAAAATCAGAATTAACGTTTGTGATCGTGAAACGATGTTAAATAATAATACAGGTATCTACAACTATCACGATAACGTAAAAACGTTACATTGCCCAAAAGCCCTACTCAAAATCAGGTCATCTGAAACATTGATAACGTATAAAAACGTTGTTAACCCTCTCGGACCGCGTTGGAAATAGATTTGTACCAAATTGACCAAACCCTATTTGGGTCACGGTAATGTTGTTTTTATTTATTCACACTGCGCACCGTTTTAGGGGGTTCCATGTATTTTAAATGGATTAATTTCTGTCCGGACCCGTGACAGGCCCAAATGACCGGTAAATTTTTGATATGGGTATTTTGACCTGTTTATTTATTTTTATTTTTGAGACAAATTAAGGTCGCAGTCACATAATACTCTATATTAATACTCTAAAAAACCATAACCACTTTATATATTTCTCAGTTTATAGTAATTAATATGCCTCGATATAAATTATTAACTAGTAAAAGGAATTAAAACAAACGAATTAAAACCCTTCTCCCTTTTTTTGTTGAATTCGACCACAAGATATGGGGGAGAATGTTGCACAACAAATGAGATAAGTTACATGACGCATGTTACGTCATAATGCCCCTATGAATCTGCCGAGCAAGACATCGCTGTTACCTACCGCGCAGATATTGCGAAACCAAGTTGCAAGTAATGAGGGCGCCGCATCAGCACACTTCGCGGAAACATTGCTTCACCAGAATTACTTGTTTGTTCCCTTTTTTAATTCCAATAATTTGTCATTGTTAACCTAACATCGGTTGCATTCACACTTCAACTTAGAATAGGAATTTATATTGTAACTTTTACTTTTAATTAAATTAGTTTAAAACTATTTTGGTTTTTTTTTGGATCCTTCGGCTGTGGCCTACGTAATTGGCGCAGTCGGTAGGATCGGGTAGGTTAGCTAGGAGTGATCTATTAGTGAAATCTTCTTGCTGTGCGCGTTGCGTCAAGTGCTGCGTGCCCATACCGCCCGTATCCTGAAAGAACCTAGGCCCGCGGCTGGAGGACAAATCCGAACATTGATTCCAAAGGAACCAGGATGAAATATATGTAAGTGCTTGAATTGCTCCTGTACTTGCTCTCCTTTTAATTTTAATCCTTGTAGTGTTTAAATAATTCAAAATTTTCCATCCAAGGAAATCATCCCCAAGTCCTGCATCGAGTAGGCAATCTCGTAGTAAAATAGCTGATAGTCGTAGATATCTAGATACTATTGTAGAAGTTAAAAATACGATGGCAGACCTTGATACCATTTTTAAGGCCTTACGTGTGGTGCCTGAATTTGATGGTAACCCAAATGTATTAACCCGATTTATACGTTTATGTGATCAATTGTGTGCTACTTATTTGAGCGCGGAACCGGGTAGTGAGCTTTCCAATCTCGGCTTATTAAACGGGATTCTTAATAAAATCACCGGGCCCGCCGCCCGCACTATAAATTCAAATGGTGTTCCTGAAAGTTGGGATGGCATTAGATCCGCACTTATAAATAATTTCTCTGACCAGAGGGATGAAACCGCCCTCTACAATGACCTCGCTCTTGCTACTCAGGGCAATAATTCACCTCAAGAATTTTATGATCGTGTTCAAACACTCTTCAGCACTATCATGACTTATGTAAGTCTGCACGAGGTGATTCCCACCACCATCGAGGCGAAACGCACCCTCTATAAAAAGCTGACTATGCAAGCGTTCGTGCGCGGGTTAAAAGAGCCCTTAGGCTCTCGCATACGATGCATGCGTCCTGATAGTGTCGAAAAAGCATTAGAATTTGTACAAGAGGAACTAAATGTCATGTACTTGCAGCAGCGAAATGATTCAGTTGGTGATCGTAAAATTAATTCTATGAATGCTGCACCGAAACCGATGCAGTTGCAACCATTCGCTATGCCAGTACAAAAATCTTTCGTTCCTTCTGGCCCCGTGTATAACATGCCATTTAATGTGCCTTTTCAACGACCAATGCCTCACTTCCAATCTCAGCAACCCTGGAAGCCTAACTTCCCTATGAACCGACCTCCTCAAGGTCCATCTCGCACTCAACAAATGTTCCGTGCATTGCCACCAAATTATAACTCGCATAATAATTCTTTTAGAATGCCACCACGGCCTCAACCCCAATATACAGGCCCTAAGCCTATGAGCGGCGTAAGTCACTTTGTGACTAGACCCTTACCATCTACTGGTCTGTCAGGACACGACTGGACGAAGTCGGGTAACCCGCCGCCCAGTAATTACTTCAAGACCCGCGAAGCTAACCTCAATGAGTGCTCTGGCTACGAGGGGTACTATTATCAGGACTATGAGCCCTATCCATGTTATACTGACTATGACTATAACTGTGACTCTCCGACTGGTTATGAATTCGACGAGTCTCAGTTTTACCAAGACTATAACGTGACTGAAGCGAATGACGCGGACAACAATTTGAATGACCCTCAGCCCTCTACCAGTGGCTGCGACCCTCAGGATTTTCAGAAGGGTTCGATATCACGAAAGTCAAAATAGAGGTCAATCTCCAAACACAAAGGCAATTGCCTTATATTCAGATTGCTGATCCTCCCCTAAAACTACTTATTGATACTGGGGCTAATCAGTCTTTTATTAACCCCGAGGCAGTTGAAAATTATTTTCCACAGATTCCTCTGAATTTCGATCCTTTTGAGGTAACTAATGTGCATGCAACTACTCGTAATAATTATTCTGTGTCGATGCCATGTTTTTCGGAATTTCAGGACTCTGATTCTATAAAACTATTTGTGTACCGTTTCCACAACTACTTTGACGGACTTATCGGACTTGACTTGTTAGAAAAATGGGAAGCTAAAATCGACCTTAAGAACAAAATTCTTATTACTCGTAACGCGACCAATCCTATTCAAATGTATAACTCGCAAAACGTGAACTTATACGAAGACGTTATCGCGGCCAATTCTTCGAAATTAGTGAGAATTCCGATTAATGTTCATGACGGAGAGGCTTTTATACCCGAGCAAATTATTTCTAACTGTGTTATACGGGACTGTCTTACGGTAGTAACGGACAACCGAGGCATTCTAGAAATCACGAATCCGTCCCCGCATGACTTAATATTCTCAATGGACCGGCCCGTATTAGCCGAAATTCATTCGAACGAGTTCACGTGCACCGAACAACCGCCCTCGCGAGTCGACGACGTTTTATCGCGACTACGTACGGACCACTTAAACGCTGAAGAACGCGTGAATTTACAAGCCTTGTGTGCTAAGTACGCGGACGTTTTTTATATTGACGGAGAGCCATTGACTTTTACGAATAAAATAAAACATCGGATTCGAACTACCGATGAGGAACCGGTGTACACGAAAAGTTATCGGTACCCGTATGTTCACAGAGATGAAGTTAAGCAACAGATAGGTAAAATGCTTGAACAGGGAATAATTCGACCCTCCGAATCAGCTTGGAGTTCCCCAATATGGATCGTGCCTAAGAAAGCCGATGCATCTGGTAAAGTAAAGTGGCGTATCGTGATAGACTTTCGGAAAGTGAACGAAAAGACGATTGACGACAAATATCCCATCCCTAACATCTCTGACGTATTAGACAAGCTAGGTAATAGTCAATACTTTACAACCCTTGACCTAGCTAGTGGGTTTTATCAAGTTGAAATGAGCTCTGAGGACATTCCTAAAACTGCATTCAATGTAGAGCATGGGCACTATGAATTTCTGCGTATGCCTATGGGATTGAAAAATTCTCCATCCACATTCCAACGAGTGATGGATAATGTTCTCAAGGACCTCCAGAATACTGTCTGTCTCGTCTATTTAGACGACATTATCGTCTATAGTACGTCTCTCCAGGAGCACATGATAAACCTCCAGAAAGTGTTCCAGAAACTCCGGGAATCTAATTTTAAAATTCAGATGGATAAGTCAGAATTTTTAAAGTTAGAAACGGCGTACTTAGGTCATGTTATTAGCAGAGAGGGTATTAAACCTAACCCTGATAAAATCCATGCTATTCAAAACTACCCCATACCTAAGACCCCTAAAGAAATTAAGCAATTTCTAGGCCTAGTTGGGTATTATAGAAAATTCATACCCGACTTCGCTAAAATCACGAAACCTCTCACTCATTGTCTGAAGAAGGGTAGTAAAATAACCATGTCTCCTCAGTACGTTGCTAGTTTTGAAAAATGCAAAACACTTCTAACCAACGACCCCATCTTACAGTATCCTGACTTTAGTAAGGAATTTATTTTGACCACAGACGCATCGAACGTGGCCATTGGTGCCATTTTATCCCAAGGACCCGTAGGATCAGATAAGCCTGTGTGCTATGCATCCCGAACTCTAAATGATAGCGAAGTCAACTATAGCACAATAGAAAAAGAACTATTGGCAATAGTTTGGGCTACCAAGTACTTCCGACCATACTTGTTTGGTCGAAAATTCAAGATCCTTACGGATCATAAACCCCTTCAGTGGATTATGAACCTTAAGGAACCAAACTCCCGATTAACAAGGTGGAGGCTTAAACTTAGTGAATATGACTTCACAGTCATATACAAAAAGGGTAAAGCCAACACAAATGCCGACGCACTTTCTAGAGTCGAGATTCACAACGAGGAGATAAGTTCTGTAGCTGTAAACGCTTCAGAAAAACCAGCTAGCTCTGTCAATGGTTCGACTACAGTAACAGCACATACTAGCCTAGAAAATCCAATCCTCGAGGTACCTATAACTGACGATCCTTTGAACAAATTTCACAGACAACTCATCTTGACGGTAGTAGGCGACATAAAACGAAGGCCGACGGCAACCAAGCCATTTGACACCCATACCAGGACTTCTGTACAGATTTCCGAGAATAACTTAGCGAATGACGTAGTGAGTGCTATAAAGGAATTTGTCAATCCTAAAGTCAAAACCGCTCTCTTTATAAATCCACCATTACGAATGTACGATATAATTCCTATCATTCAAGAGAAGTTTCGTAGCTCAGCAATGAACCTGGTGCTAGCCAAAAAGGAGGTCGAAAATGTAAAAGAGTACCTCAGGCAGCAAGAAATAATTCGAAATTACCACGATGGTAAAACAAACCACCGCGGAATTAACGAGTGTTTCTTATCCCTCTCGAACAGATATTTTTGGCCCAAAATGAGGGACCACATAACGAAATTTATTAATGACTGTACATTATGTGGCCAAGCTAAATATGATAGAAGCCCGATTAAACAGAAATTTAATATAGTACCACCAGCAACGAAACCTTTTGAGATCGTTCACCTAGATCTGTTCACAGCTCAATCTGAGAAGTACTTAACTATTATAGATGTGTTTTCCAAATACGCCCAAGCGTACCATCTTCGAGATGGCACTGCTGTCAGCATAATCCAAAGCCTTCTCCACTACTGCACTCACCATGGCCTTCCTTTGACAATAGTGACGGACAATGGGACAGAGTTCACAAATCAGTTATTCTCCGAATTTACTCAATTACATAAAATCAACCATCACAGGACATTGCCCCATGCACCTAATGACAACGGCAATATCGAACGATTCCATTCTACTATCTTAGAGCATCTTCGCATTCTTAAATTACAACAGAAAGATGAACCCGTGGTAAATCTTATGCCTTACGCTATCCTTGCATATAATAGCTCCGTTCACAGCTTCACAAAATGCCGACCATACGACATAGTTAATGGACACTTTGACCCTAGAGACCCAGTCGACGTAGACTTGACTAAGCATCTATTACAGCAATATACCCAGACTCACCGCGAACAGATGAAAACTGTATACGAGATAATTAACGAGACCGCATTGACTGACCGCTCTCATCTTATTGAAAACCGTAATAAAACTCGTGAGCCCGAAGTAGAATATGAACCAAATCAGCAGGTTTTCATTACCAACCCCTTCGCTACTCGACAAAAGCTTGCTCCGCGTTATACTCAAGACACCGTTTTAGCCGACTTACCAATTCACATTTACACCTCCAAAAAACGAGGTCCCGTAGCTAAAGCCCGCCTTAAGAGGGTTCCTAAATCTGCAAAATTGTTGCAGATTCCTTCTGACTCTGACCGTGATGACAAGGCTGGAAGCTCAAGAGATAAAACTTGAAAGCTTGGACGAAGGACCTGGACTTTTACCGTTTAAATTGGGACCGACTACACTGACAACTCATTACCATACATTTTTACAGTACATTGAACTTGACAATATTGAGAATCAAATTAACAACGTACAAACTCAGCTATATGACTTTAAGAATAGACTCGAAAATGACACATTCTCATTATATGAACTTCAGATTGACTATTTATCTAGTAAACTACAAAAAATTCTAAATCATTTGCACAGTTTAGAACCTAATCGTAGTAAGAGAGGTCTAGTAGACGGGTTAGGTTCTATCGTTAAAAGTATTACCGGTAATTTGGATTATTCAGATGCAATTAAATTTAACAATGCCATTACAATTTTGGAAAGTAACCAACATAAAGTAACAGATGAATTTAATAACCACATTAGCCTCAGTAAAGATTGGATGGCCCACCATAGTAAAATCATGTCGCAAATAGTTCAAAATCAGGAACGAATAAACGTAACTCTAGGACTTCTATTAGACCACGAGGCGCATAAGGAGACGAGTTTAATCAAATATGCTAGATTCGCTCAACTATTAATTATTATCTCTGAAAATACAGATGATATTATGGCAGAACTTAGGAGAATAGAAAATATTTTAAGTTTCGTGCGTGCATCGAGCACACACCACTCTATAGTAGGCATAGATATATTAGCTAGGATGATAGATAAATTAGAATTAATATACCCTAAGGGGCATATATTAGGTTTAGATTTGAGGGAATACTACGATATAATTAAACCGGGTTACTATTTCTCAGGTAAACGTGTAGTTTTAACCCTGAAGTTTCCCATAGTATCTCCCATAGAATACGATTTATTTAGATTAGCTATCCTTCCTAATAAGTATAACCAATCCATTTTACCCCCATATCCTCTCATAGCAAGTAACAGGCAGGCGTTCATGTACATAGAGACAGAATGTCCGAAGTACGGTAACAGGTTCCTTTGTGAAGAAACCCTGAGTCATCAAGTACGGGCACAAGCGGACTGCATCCAAAATCTCATCGTCAATCAATCTCTTGACGCAACCTGCGAGATGACGACAATCAAGCTAACCAAAGAGGCCGTGGACCAACTGGACGAGAAACATTATGCTATCTCTTTCCCTCGCCCGACGAAGATACACACCGTCTGCGGACACGAAAGCTACGACACCGTACGAGGAAGTTTCCTCATCACCATTCCAGTCAGCTGCACATTGAACACAGAAGAACTCACCATCAGAAATAGTTACGACCGGATCAAAGGACAACCGCTGAACATCATGAAAATCTCCATGAAGTTCGAAATACCAACTTCATCACCATTACCACAAATTAAACTGAATTCAATAAACCTGCGAGATCTACATGAATACCAAGATAACGTGATGCTGCAGCCAACAGTACAACTGGACCCTATTTCATCTGATGTCGTATATCACACCACGATACCAATCTACGGTATATTACTCATCGCAGCGCTACTGGGAGCCGCCCTGGTTATCCGCCGCTACTACGCCTATCGTACGAGAAACCTGAAGAACGAAGCTGGAGAACATCAGTACGAGGATGCTGAAAAGCCTACAACCCCATCGAGAGCACCGGCAACATTTTCACTCAAAGTTTTAAAATAGTTGCCGTTCTGAGGGTGGAGGTGTTACGTCATAATGCCCCTATGAATCTGCCGAGCAAGACATCGCTGTTACCTACCGCGCAGATATTGCGAAACCAAGTTGCAAGTAATGAGGGCGCCGCATCAGCACACTTCGCGGAAACATTGCTTCACCAGAATTACTTGTTTGTTCCCTTTTTTAATTCCAATAATTTGTCATTGTTAACCTAACATCGGTTGCATTCACACTTCAACTTAGAATAGGAATTTATATTGTAACTTTTACTTTTAATTAAATTAGTTTAAAACTATTTTGGTTTTTTTTGGATCCTTCGGCTGTGGCCTACGTAATTCGCAAACTAACCTAACAAAAAAAATAATTACAAACAAACAAATGCTATGAATCATATTACTATGAACGCGAAAAAAAACGAATGATTTCAAAAGTTCTGAGTAGCACCGAGCGCGTACAGGCATACATCACAAAATTTTACACAGTAATGTGCTTTTTCCAACGAAGCACCATCCCATCTCGATACCCATAAATTTCACCATGATCGACACCCTCTCATCCGCACATTATTTACTGAGTTAGTACCTAAAAAAAATCTAATAACGCGTCGCACATAATTACGTGAACTCTCATGCAAAAAAAAAAACGATTTCACTCCAATAACACTAAATTCTCCACAATTTGAAAACTCCTAACTTTCCCATAAATCATAATTATACAAGGTCTCACGTGCACTCCATATATTAACTAATAACTTCTTTCTGGCATATTTTCAGGGTGATTAGGGACATCCCCGGGCTAAAACATATGTCTCCAATTATTCCTCGCCTGTAACTATCGTGAGAAATAATTATTTTAATTTCTTGCATGTTGAGACCAAGGGAGTCTGCGCTTATTGTTGCGCAGGGAACAAAAGGAACGAGTGAAGAATTTGGTGGATTCATGGTTTGTTTTTAATATTACGAGTAAATACTTTTTTGTAAGAACTTTTTCAGTCATACACTATTAATTTATGAGCATGGTAAAGGTTTATTTGTTGGTAGAGTTCAGAATTAGGTTGATAAATTAATTATACCTACTTTGTGGCCTTTTTTAATGACTTATAAATGTTAGAAGGGGATGTCAATAATACCGGCGGCTCGTTTGGCGTAGTGGCCGAGAAATCGGACTGCTGCGCTAGGGGTCGCGGGTTCGATTCCCGCCTGGAAGAAATATTTGTGCGATCCACAAATACTCGTTTCTGGTCTGGATGTGATGTGTATGTGAAATTATATGTCTGTAAACGGTACCCACGATACAGGAGCAATCCTAATGTGGGGCTACAAAAAAAAATACCACTTGTTAATCATTTTAATTCATTTCGATGCGCTGCGCTTCGCGATTTATTTATTCGGCAAGACATAAAAGTGTTGTGCACTTTATTTCCCATTCAGATATAAACCGAGTTACTCCGTATCCACCATGTTTTTTTTGACAAACTAAAACAAAATCGGCAAAAATACTGAATTCCGCTTCAAAAATACTGAAATACAGCTTTGAAAATACCGAAATTGAGCTTCGAAAACAGTCGTGGCTGCGCAAAAATTCCTATTTCATTTTCGGAATACTTTTTGGATTGACTGTGACGGTACGAGATTCTCTTTGGCCTTTTGCAGTAGGTAACACTTTCACATTGTGCTATGATGATCTAAAATTATTATTGTACTATAAACAACATTTTAGTGTAGGATAGAGCGTTTTTATAAAATCAAGTAATTAGAACGCATATTATTGACATATATTCATATTTCATAAAATTAAATAGGTATTTGGTAAAGTGAATGTGTAATACTCGAATAGTTTTGTAGTCGATTTTTTAACTAGATAGATGATAGAGCTTTGTATTTTATGCGCGCCATTTCTTGTCATAATCAGAATAACCGTGTCAGTTACTGAAACATTGCAATAAAAGGTGAACAAAGAACTCATTTTTTTATTGAACAAAAAATATATATTATGAATATTTAAATGGGTTTTATCATTCACATTCAACATTTCTCTAGCACGGAAAAGGTTCCGATACAAAATATTCTTAATACCTATTTTTTCAGGCTCACTGAACCGACCTCCCTTTCAGGGTTTCGCTCGAAATATTTTATATCTGTCCTAAGCTCTGCCAATAAAAGAAGATTAATATTTCATATTAATATTTAGGTAGAATTTCTAATATTGGTTACTTTTTATTGAACCGTATGGAAACAATATTGTGTTTTCTATCTCTTGCAAGTATTTTCTCCGTTTCTATATATAAACCAATATTATTAGTCTATTTATACACTTGCTGCAATATATCGACATATTTCATGTTAGAGTATAATATATCCTACTAATATTATAAACGCGAAAGTTTGTGAGAATGGATGGATGGATGGATGTTTGTTACCCTTTCACGCAAAAACTACTAAATGGATTTTGATGAAACTTCACAATAATATAGCTTACATATATCAGAATAACACAAAGGCTACAATTTATAAAGATATATTATTGTATATTATCCAAACGCGGGTGAAACCGCGGGGCGCAGCTAGTAGGTAATATGTATTATGTAAAATGATAATGTGTATCAAGCACATAATTACAAAATGTGTTTTTGGTGCAAGATCTAGGCTTCAAGCCCAGTGTATTTAAGTACTAATCCATACCGCTCAGATCACCACTTGGATATCATATCTTGATATAAATACTAACTCCTCATCATGCATCATCGAGAATAAAAACAAATCAACTAAATTCACCAAGCTTACCTTGATAGGGGTTTCTAATTAATTCCCCGTAATTAGAAATTTTCAAGCGTCAATGTCAGCTGACACTCGTACTTATGGCTGTACTAAGCTTGTATAGTACCCCGTACTAAATCGAGTGGTAAGAACCGAGTTGAGCTCATTCATTGGACCTTACGACGCGGGAAATTCGACGGCTGACTTGCGTGGACGTATTCTGGTAACGTTTCTGTTTAGTTGGCGTCGGCGGGTGTCGGTTTCGGTGTCGGCGTTGGTGGCAAAGTTGGCGCTACGTAAGCATTTGCACTAGTTTTGGTATCGGAATCAGAAGGGCAATTCTGGTAATTTAATATGTTCAAAATCTAGTTCCGATCAACTTATAATCTCATTAAAGTCTATAAATGGTATTCTCGTAACTTGAAAAGTGACATTTAACGTTCGCTTGATCGAAATGATATCGTAATGTAACCGAACGCTAAAATGGTATTCTAATAACAAAAATGAGTTGAAGTTATATGTCATAGTCAATGGGTTGACTTAACTGTAACTAGATCGTAAGTTGATTATACCGAGATGAAGTTGTACATTTATGGGAGCAGAATACCAATTCTCAGTCAAGTCATAATCCAATCACATTTCGGTCAACTTTCGTTCAACTTTTTGTGTAATTACGAGAATTGACACCCAGATATGTGTCGGCATCTGCTTGAGCCTCGAAGTCTTTATAATCATCAGCGTCAAGGAATTTCAAACTGACAAATTCGATTCCGGTCCGATATTAGAACGACGTATATTTCGTAAAAGGAATCCGAATAGAAGCGAGTGCAGCGCGAAATACGGCAATTACCTCAAGAGTGCCGTGTCACACATCCTGCTAACTGCCTGGTATTAGGGTTGGGAAAACATATTACACGGACTACCCGTTGTCGATAAAAATGATGGGTGTCGCAAACAAATTACGTTTTTCTTTCTTTATTTTTTTCCATTCCGCTCTTTGTTTATTTTGCGTCATGTTTGCTTCTGTATAGAGTGTTATCAGTCATGCCTGGAGAAATAATAGGTAGGTATCTAAAGTAATTAATATAATTATTTTCCAAATCAAGATTGTAGGAAAAATTTAAATTGAAGCACCAGTAGGGAATGTTTTCATCTTCAGTTTCGGGTGCGCGTTTAACCTCCAATATGAGCGAAATTTTTAGAGAAAGAAGAAGGAAAAAGGATTACCTAACGAAAAACTTCACAAAAGAGTAAAAAGTAGACCAGGCAAATAGAGAAGATAATGACAAAATAAGCATATAATATGAAGAATTTATAAAAATGAATGTACTACCAGTTGAACCCAGTATAAAATATACATCTCTAAACCAGTATAATAATTATTATTAATGCTTTCTTCCTGCCTATGCTACCCTGGTACTTCTGGTAAAAATATATTATAGCTACAAGCGGTCACAGAATCGAATCGATATGGGAAAACCTTTCCCATTTGTCGCCGGCGGCGACAAGGTGGCGGCGACAACTGGGTACCTAATACCTATATACGGTTGAGCCTGCCACCTGTGTTGTCATGTAATTCTAATATACTTTTAAAAAACATTTCGCGTGACTGTATACTCGTATATTGAAAATTTTGTTGATGGGCTCAGTTGACCGATTCAAATATTGATTAGATTAACTGATCCCGCGGACTCAGTTTGGAGTGGGCTCAGTTGACGTAACAGCCAATTAAAAACACACGTAACAGGAGACTTTCAAATTGACATTCGAGTTAAGCTCACGAGCCAGTTTGATAAATTTCAGAAAATAACCCTAATTGATATCGATATTTGTATGGATTTACTATCGACGCTGTCCCATCACTGCTGAGGCATACGACACCCGTCTCCAAGTCCGCAGTGCTCCACACGGCTGCGGTCTAATGACCCGTGTCAAGTACTGAGAAGTCGTATACAACTGCACTTCACTTATGTAGTCCTGGTAGCGAGAACTACACTACTGGGGGTTTCAAATACCATAAAACTCTTTGAATCAATCTATAGAGCTTTAGTGTCACCTTTTTGATAGAGTAAAATAAGTGTCATACATACTACTTGGTCCTTTTTTTTATATAACAAATAACTGCCAAAGGACACACTTTTGAAATCGTCGGCCATTACGCAAAATACTACCACTGCTGCGAAACGGGTTTAACCACGGCCCTGGGGCCAGTGTCACTACAAACGGTCTTTATCGTGATTGATGCCACTTGTCTACACCGCTCGGCACATGCTAATTTATGCCAAAGAATAACAAACATAGGTGCCACTGAAAAATATACAAAAATACACCTTAACTTTGAAGGTACAAAGTTGGTTGCGAACGCACAGCGTAGGGTTGCCACTTTGATAATCTAAATGCCACTACCGCTCGTGTTAATGCAACCGTTAACTATGCAAAGGAGGTCTTTTTTTAATTTTCATCGCTTTGTTTTACTTTTTATTGGTTATGGCCACGGTTTGCCGCCAATTTCGTTTAAGTGCGGCTTTGGGAACAGGAATTGGCGCGTTTTATACGGTTTGTTAGTATTTGCGCGTTTTATCGTTCAATAGCTGGAGAGGGAAATAAAGACTCGTATACAACATTTTTTCATAACCCTCAGCAAAAAAATTCAATCTTTTTCGAACATTTTACTCAATAACTATTTTTTTTTTATTACTTTGTTCTTCATGACTGCAAAAACTGCGTTTTTCGGTTCCACCCACGATTATGCTTCTATAAAACGATAAAACTTCCCGACAAAAAAAATAACCCATGTTGTATTCCAGGATATAAAATACCAACGTGCAAAATTGTATCAAAATTTTGATCTTGTAAGTTTTATTCAACAAACGAAAACGTTATTGACACAAACACAAAATGATAACTAAATAAATCTAATCTAATAACTCCCTACCAATGGGCAACGTTCCCAATATGCTGGTGGCAATGCCACGTTGAATGGCAATGCTTGGCAATGGCAAATGCAAAATTAAGTAGTCGTTAAAAACCCGCTAATTCGTCACAAATATATAGTCATACTTTCACTTACACAAACACAGTAAGATTACTGAACCGAATAATGGATTGTTCATTGATTCTATCAGTTAATTCAATGTAAAGTTCGTTTATTTTTCGTTTTTTTTTAAGTTACTGCAACATGATTCACTACCACCCTTAGAAGCATCCGTCCAACACCGCAGCGTCGCGACAAATGTAAGAAAGTTACATGAAAGCATTAATTACTTAGCCGTTGGACATTGCTGTAGAATACTGGAAAAAGATGGCACATGTTATAGGACACAGCGTTATTTAAACTAATGAATTAATGCCTTAAATACTCCCAATTTCAATCATAACGTAATTTTATTGTGAATTGCTTTGTAAAAAATGCCACAGTACAGTATTCATTTGCGTAATGTTTTAGTCTACTGCCTATGTAATGGGTACAGTATATTATAATACAGGTATTACTAGCTACGCACCGCGGTGTTACGTGTTGTTTTCGCAATAAAAAAGCTTTTATGTTAATCCAGGATGTTGGCTATCTCCATACCAAATATATTATCAAAATTGGTACAGCCGTTTGAAGGTGAAGAAGTAACAAACACACGCACAAACTTTTGTCTTTAAAATTATTAGGTTTATGCCGATAGTAGTGGCATTATATTTTGTTTTATGGTTATCTTTGTTAATGAGATTCCATTGTTTCACTTGTAAAAGTTTTTTTTGCAGATTTACAATAAAAATGTTTGGCTCAGAGTAAAGTTTCTTGAATCTAAATCGCCTATATTCTTCCATTTGCAACTTCGAATGTCCAAGACCACAAATGAATGGTCCCCATTTAATCTCGAGAGTTGTAATTGCAGCACCTTCCGATGCCAATGGATCGCGCCGACCATTTATTGGGTCCAAGATTTATTACCACGGTCCATTTATTGGACCGTCTACTTTTTCGTACCGCAGGACATAATTTCATGCGATTATGTGGGCAACCGCGTAATAATAGGTCCCATTGTTTAGTTTGATTTTAATGTGGATCGGCATAAATAGTGTGAAGTTAGTTTTTGACCACAACTTACATTGTTGTGAACTTAGTTACTCTAAGAAGATATTTTTACGCAAGTATGCGCTTCTTCTGTAAGTTTAAACAAATCTACGAGTATATTTGATGTTACTAAATAAAGAAAAACGCCGTTAGAACTTTGCTGATTGGCACTATGTATTATTTATTCTTTGCCTGGCAAACTGCCACCCTCACGTATAAAATGTGTCGCCAAAAACCCCTTTTAGGCTTCCGTAAGTTGTCCTTGAAAACCAGTTCATTCTAGAAGTTCTTAAGCTTTCGCGAATTGAATAATGATAATTAGTGTTTAAACGGGTCTAATTCATAAATATTTTGATATTAGTTTGTGCGCAAATTAGACCCGTTTAAATACTAATTAACAGTTCATTCTAGGATGAGCAATGAGCATGAAAACCACTTCAAATGGAATGGTAAAAAAAAATAAAATAAACAGTCTACCTACAAATATATTAGTCAGTCACTACATGTTTGATCCAAAGTACAGGAATTATTAATAATTATGCCGAATCTGTATCTGCTCTGTTTTCCGTACTATATATTGCATGTATTCTATACTAATATACCAGCTACATTGATAAAGGTTCTCCAATTATTTCACTTCTCCAAGGTTCTCAACATCAAATTCACGACCATTTATTTTCATAGAGGAAAAAGGTAACACATATAATACGACTGTGCAATGCCTCCCTGCACTCATTTACAAACACAGGAGGGTGGATGAACATACAAAAATATTAATATTTTTCTGTTGCCCTGTAAAAATATACCATCTATTACAATACCCCATCTCCTTTGCGATCTAATTTCCTATTCATCGAGTGCCATATTTTTCACGATTCGCTGAAAAACCTCATACCAATTGCATTCTATCGCATTTGTATTCCGATGTGAGAGAGTCTTAAATCGCGTGTTCTACGTCCAGTAGGATGATTGGTAATATCACAAGAATTCGATACACAGTAGGAACATGAGGTAGGTAAACGTAAAAAAGTTCACGAGCATGCTTAGTTTATGCTTAGTATGCATTTAATCGTATAACACCTAAAAGGACGTGTGATATAAATAGTAATAAGAAGCATATATGGGGCACTAGCAGGGAGCGAAATCAAATTTTATTGTACTCTAAACTCTGTGACAAAACGTTTTATGATTTAATGGATAATTATGACAAAATTTTGAATGAAATGGAATGCTCTTCGACTGATGTACTATGTAGTATTGACTCCCACTGTGAATATATTGACAATTTTTATACAAATATTGTCGGTGCGTTGCAGTCGGCTGCAGAGCAAACTTGTAATTCGGATTCGGAAGCGTGCGGCCGATATAAATCGTTTAAAGTAATTGGTTGGAACTTTCACGTCAAGCGTCATCATGCAAAGGCTCGGGAAATGTTTTCTATGTGGGTGCTACACGGGAAGCCACGCTCGGGAAGTCACTACGACAACATGACTGCCTCACGCAGAGAATTTAAAGCCGCGCATAAGTATGTCCTTAAAAACCAGGATAAGATAAAGATGGAAGTACTGGCTAGACATCGTGCGAATTGTAATTTTGTGGAATTTTGGAAAGAGACCAAGAAACTAGAGCACAGAAGTGGTTTACCAGTGAGTGTAGAAGGGTTGAATGACAAAAATAACATAGCTAATTTATTTCGGAATCATTTTAATGTTAACAACGTAAATGCTAAAACTTATAATACTAAGACCAGTCGATGCTCGGAGCCTCTCCGCGTTAGCATAACGCCGAAAGATATTGAAGACATTTTAAGGAGTATGAAGCGCGGGAAGTCTCCGGGCCACGACGGCCTTAGCGTAGAACATCTACTATTTGCAGGCCAATATATTTGTCATGTCCTAGCGCGGCTTTTCAGTCTCTGCGTGAGGCATTGCTACTTACCTGACGAGCTCATGCGTACCTTGGTTGTACCTATACCGAAAAACAGAACGGGCGATATCTCGAGCGTGTCAAATTATAGACCCATATCTCTGGCAACGATTGTGGCCAAGGTACTTGAACGGGTTATTCACTCTCACATGACTTCTTTAGATATAGACGATGCCCAATTCGGCTTTCGTCCGAAACTCTCAACGGACATGGCTGTTTTCTCACTTAAGGAGATAGTTAAATATTATAATAAGAACGCCACTACTGTATACGCCTGTTTCCTGGACCTGAGCCGTGCTTTTGATACAATTAATCATGAACTTTTGTGGTCGAAATTGCGCGGCTCTGGGGTCCCATCAGGGGTTGTCGGTCTGTTAGCGTACTGGTACGGCAACCAGACCAACAACGTCAGGTGGGACTCAGAGGTCTCGGATAGCTACAGGCTTTCCTGCGGAGTGCGGCAAGGTGGAGTCACCTCGCCCGACCTCTTCAACTATTATGTTAATGATCTGATCGTGGAACTGAGCGGCACCCCCGTCGGGCTCAGGTTGGATGGCAGGTATGTCAACAACCTGAGCTATGCTGACGATATGGTGCTGCTCAGTCCCACGATCAAAGGGTTACGAAAGCTGCTTAGCATCTGTGAGCGATATGCGAGTAAACATGAGCTAACATATAACAGCAAGAAAACAGAAATGGTCATTTTCAGGTCGGGTAAGGGCCCTCAGCGTGTGCCGGAGTTGCGTCTAAATGGACAAACAATAAATACTGTAGATAGTTTTAGGTACCTTGGACACATCGTTACGTCTGGGCTAACCGACAACGAAGACATGGAACGTGGGAGACGAGCTTTGTGCGTAGTAGGAAACATGATTGCGCGGAGATTTTACAACGCAGCGCTTGATGTGAAGGTTACGTTATTTCGATCATTCTGCCAGACTTTTTACACCTGTCAACTCTGGACTAACTACACAATGAAGGCGCACAACTCCATCAGAGTGGCGTATAACAATATCTTCAGGCAGCTGATGGGGCTTTCGCGGAGCTGCAGTGCGTCTGGCATGTTCTTCAACGCTTGCGTCGACACATTCAACGCGATTCAGCGCAAGCGGATCGCCTCATTTATGTCCAGGGTTGACAGATGTAAGAACTGCATTATAAGGAGCCTGGCGGACCGCCTGCTGCGATCTGCAACGTACCGACAATGGTTGGCTATTGCCACCTAATATTAATATTAATATTATTATAAATTCTTTTTTTTACTGTTTTTTTTTGACTGTGTTTTTATTTAAGACACATTGTTGTGAATAGTTCATATGGATCCTTGAGTCCGAAATAAAGCTCTTTATTATTATTATTATTATTATTATTAGTGGACCTGCAGCTGGTAGACTTAACTTTGCACATATTATAATCAATCCACCATGTGAGTGAAAGAAAATACATAATATTATGTTGTGTGTATTTAGGGTGATATATTTTTTAATTATTGAGTACCAAGGTTTTTTTACCTTAACCAACAAGTGTATTGCTGGCTTTGTCTTTGCTTAGCGTGAGATAGAGACGACGATAGACTAATCGGTTGGTCAAAGTTAACAAGGAGTTTAGAAAATGCAATGAGAACTATCTTACTTTAACAGGAAGTGCCACCGAAAATTCCACAGTGTATCTTTTGCGGCTCTTCTATGCTCTCATTTTCGGAGTCCAACCGAGCAAGGGCCCCGTAAAACCCTTTGTTCGCAAGTTTTAATAACCGTGTGTCACTGTTCTAAGCATTTTTTCTTGAAAGGGAAAAACCTGCTTCCTCGGAGCCAATCCGATATATTGGATTTAGATAAGAACATGATTTACGGTCGATTAGGTTAGGAAACGTTTCGAAAAGGATTATGGATTGTTTATTTTAAATTCATAAACTTTACTGAATTAAATACATATTTCAGAAACCGGATTCCCGCACAAATTAATAGCACTATTATCATTTTGACACAACTCGACGTGTCGATCAAGTTACATTGACCGTGGTCACGAAAAGACTGGAAGAAGCACGTATCACCGTCGGGAGCGGCAGGTGTTGTTTCCAACTACCCACATTCAGTATTCTTAAAAATCCGAGCGCACCCTTTCCGTCTTACCACAAAAGTATAGACCAGAGTTAAACAGATGTTTTTAAAATTTCTTTCCACAAATTCGACGTCTGTCTCTTGCGTTAACTGACTCAATCGTGGCATTTCTAATTATTTTACTAGTGAATTTGTTATTAGAGTTAGAAAAAGCGAGGTTTACCCCCAGTTTCTGAAACGTCAGTCAGCGTTGACAACAGATTAATTCTATTGCCATCCTTGTCATTTGTTTATAATCAGATAGAGGCAACGATAGTTTTAATCTACTGTCAACGCCAACAAACGTTCTAGAAACCGGGGGTTAGACGTCGATTCGTGGATAAACTATTTAGTCTCATCTGTTCAACTCTTGTTTAAATCTTTTGTGGTAAAACAGTTTGTCTAGTTATGGAAAAAAAATTTAAATTATTGATTGTTTTATATCTCAAAACTTAACTTTTTACGTAAAACTTCTGCCACTGCGTCAGTGCCTAGGTATGGTTCTACTTTTATTACCGATTTATTACACGATTTTAGCACAGGTGCATAAAATTCAATGGTTTTTCATTCAAAAACCTTCATCACGGTAAAACAAAGAACACAAAGCTGTCACGCAAAGCCTTTGCAAATTTAATTAAAAACAGACAAGGAAACTGCGAGGTACGGTCACAAATTAATTAATAAAAGCAGTAAGGATACTCCGTCGGCTGTCGAGCTCGATTGATTGCTTCGACTGCATTATCTGTATGGGGCTATATTTTTATACTTAATAACGATATCAGACTTCGATAAATTAATAACAAATGATTTTTGGGGCCCATGTACTAACAAAAATCAATTCCCAGCGGAAAACTAGTGTTGACCCATTCAGCAGCGGTAGGTACCTAATATGCCAAGTTGTGACTATTTTACGTCAATACATAGGTGCCGGTATTATCGATGCTTACACACAGAGCAGCTTATTATTATTCGATATTTCTAGTCTCCTTGTAGTTTTATGTGTGCCATATTGCACAAAAAATTCTAAGACAAAACGTACTAAAAACAGAATATTATATCGTAAGATGGCCTGCGATATTATGGACAAATATAAATGTATATCTGTAGCCTACTCCATAATTTTATACATTAGCCTATGTGATAGGCTTTATAATTGAATAATACACTTTACATACTAAGCAAATGGAGCGTATTGCAAGCAAATGTGTTATGTTGTACTCTCCATACTGTCGTCAATTGTATTGCAGTGGAAACGAGACGTAAACCCCGATTAAACTGGTACAGTCGGGTAATCATTTAATTAGGTGACGGCGAGCTAAAGAGTTTGCCAGGATCAACCGGCTTACGGTCGGGCGACTTTGTTTATTGGCTGTAGTTGACTGTACGATTCCAATGGGGGGAGGGAGGGGTGAGGGAAGAAGACTCCTTCTTAAAGCAGGACGATATAACATAATCGTTGCCTTATACAATGAAATGTTATACCTGAGTGCGTAACCTAAGTTCAGTGCAGAGTAAGTAGTTCAAACAATGGACGCTTCGAATATTATTAATTACTTTGCAGAAGAACGTCTATGCAATTAACGTAAGTGAGTAATGACCACTAGGGTGGAGCGCGGTTGTATGGAAAATTATTTTTATCCAGATTTTCTTTCGGGCCGCTGCGGAATGGATGCTCTAAAGCCTACTGATTAATGATACCCAATATGGGCTAGGGTTATAGTTTTAGAAATACTGCCCCCGAGCCATTACAAATTTCAGAAATTACAAAAAAAGAGAATTTTTACGTGACACTTTTTAATCATACAACTTATAAATTATTAACTTCAATTGCTTTAAAACAATAGCCAACGATACATTCAACATGATAATATCCTAAAGTTTAAGAGTATATACTAAATAACGCGCCAAAATATTATACTTGAGCGAGCCTATTTTCGTAGATTTCATAAGAAAAGATACGGAACTTAAAAAAACACATGGCTATCAGCTGTGATGGATCTGCATGAATACCGGCTATAAATCAGGTATTATCCGGTTACTTTATGGCAAGCTACAACATCCACTTCAATGGCTTGTATGTCGACTTCATGGCAACGAACTCACTTTGAGCATCTAGATGGAACTGCAAGAGAACCAAAAAGTTTTAGCGGCAAGGTGGGACGGAGTCTGAACAACTGTGAATTTCTCCCGGTCACAACTTTTCATGCAATCGAATGCATATTACCAAATATAACGAAATCTCGAGTAGACCTTAGTACCGACCAGCTATACTTGCTAGAGATTTGTCGTGCGATCAACGACGGTCATTGCGATCCAAAACTTAGCCAAATGCAATCCTGGGAAAATCTGTCACTCACGCTGGTTGACAACAGCCAACAGGATTCTTAGGGTATATGTTTCTACTTATCGCCATTAGAAAATCTTATGGTTTTAGCAGAGTTCGTGATCAAGGTGTACGCGCTGATGTGGTTTCAGATAAAGACCTTAGTGTATTAATGGAGCTCAACGCGTATTTGAGACCATTATGCTGTCTCGTTATCTGCCTGAAAACTTAAAGAAGGTAGTGGACCAGTGATTCAACGGAATGGCTATTTTGACCACTGTGAAAACATAATGATAGCAATGCTATACGATGATCGACGGCACATAATAGAACTCGCTCTGAGAAGTATTCTTAAAATTCGGGAGAGGTCAGCGTTCACACCTAGAAGGGTGTTTCAAGTGCCAATATTTAATTTCGAAGCAAAGGACTAGGCGGACTTGATCGACTGGAAAGTGATTGCGGAATCACCGCTGATCATGCAAATACCAACTGCCGTCATTTCCAAAGCCATTTTGGACCTCAATAGCTTAAATGCTACGAAATTTTTGGACTTCCAGCGCATACCTTGTCACACGCAAGTTACAGAAAGATGCATAAAGTTGATAACGTAATCATGTTCTGCTGCCTACTGCCCAGAACGACGTGAAGGATACATTACAAATAAATAGGAGTCATGCCGAATAATGCCCATATTCGGGTCAAAGAACCATTACAAAATTGGGTAAAATTTCGTTATCTTTCAATTCAATGTAATTTCTTTGTTGCCGATTATTTTATGTAATTTTGCTTTTTCTAACTACTTTGTGTTTTAAACCAATGTATTATAATATTAACAAAGTCGTTTTTATTTAACAAAAGCACTTTTATTCCTCGACGAACTAAAGTTAATTTTTGGCATTTTTTCCAAACTTCAAGTCCCTTGGGGCAGTATTTCTACTCATAATGCATTGATTAGGTCATATTGACTTAATATCGTATTAACATAGAGCATCCATCCCACAGTGGCCCAAAACGAAATAAGAAAAAATAAAAAAACACTCCACCCTAATGACCACGCCACCCAACTACCTGGCTATTCAGTGAGAAGTTCTTACGTTTTTATTATAGTCTAATATCAGTTCACTTTCACTACAACCTTGAATAATAATAATTGTCATCGGGTGTTTGATTTTCTGTTTATTTTAGCAACTCCACTTTTCTGGGTTACAATCTACTGCCGAGATGACGTGTCTTAAACATAAAATAAAGCTTGTAACAAACAATCGACTAGGTACCTCAATAGTTGATAGATCATGCAACTTCCGGCTGAAGGTTTTGCTTATCGTTTTCAGTTACCTTGAATTTTCCAGGATTTTCCTTGAGTTTCCTTGACCCTCTTCCACAATATATCAACCATCGATCTCTGGAGTATTCCCGGTGGGGTCTGGTTAGTGGGCGAATTCAATCAACCACTTGATTACCTAATATGTTTGATAGGTACCTAACGCTTTTTCACGTTATTCCAAGATGTGAACCGCTTTTTCTCTGTATTTCCTTATTTTTTATCATGCGTCCTAAACATAGATCCTGCCTATATGGCTTTTTAATAAGATTTTCTGTATTAGAAAACAAAATATAATTTGGGCCGAATATGGCATACAATGTGGGACGAAAGCAGATTTTTTCATGTGGGCCGATTTTCCGTCGGATGAATAAGGAATAAATCGAAAATTAGGAACTTCGAAGACCATGATCAAAAACAAGCCCCTGACTGAAGCAGACACAATACTTCAAATAAATAATACGAGTATGAATGATAAAGAACCAGTACTTACTTTCAACCGATATAGAAAAAAAAATTACGATAAAACACCAACCGAAATCGCCAAACCAAATAAAAACCTAGAGTTGTATTCTTTGCCATTTTATCTTCAATGTATCGACTATCGCTGAGCATTTCCCTGGAGAGAGGGTCTGATGGTGGGCAGATTCAATCAGCCGTCGCCTAATTAGTAGTTTGATTGACGTGCCAGAGCCGGGGAATTAGGTGCTGTCCAGTTTTTGTGGAAATGTGTCTTTGCTACAAGCGATGGATGTGGGGAAGTAAGCAAGTAAAGTCAAAGTCAAAGCATTTAATTGTAAATAGGCAATAAAATCGCACAAGTCAAACAGCCTATAAACGTTAAAAAGAGAATCATAAAACAAAAAGTATCATAAATTAAATTAAACGGTAATTGATTATTATTTGAGTTAGAAATAAAGGAGGTAATGTAATCTTCAAGCCACCTTAGAAAGTGTGGTGTGACCAAGTGTATCTTGCGATATGCGCCTCGCGACTAAGGTCGGTTTCTGGCCGAATATTGTTCTTTACTCTGACGTAGAGGCAAGACTCGAGTTGTGATTTCGTGGGCATCCGATTTTGAACCAACTCTAAGTAAAGAGCTGCTAATAATCATGTTTAAACCAAAGTTGTTTCTGTTCAGAGACACTGGTTGAAACTCCGTGTATGTATAAAAAGGAACTATGAGAGGTTTTCCATTGGATCGCAATATTATTTTGTATGGTTCCCTAGTATCTTCAAAATTGGCAACATCATCATCATCATCATCATCAGTAGTCCCCTTTTTCAGTTACACACCCACAATCGATATCCCCGTAAGCCCATTAAAAATAGACCCAAAGTACTTCTCCCTTAGTTTCCATAAGGGCACAGCTTATCCCTTCATCTCCTCACAAATTCACTCAAAGTAAAAGGACCGGTATTTTCAATTTTAAGCCGGTCCTAACACGATTTATTCATGTCCCGCGTAAGGCCGAAACGCATTACTCTTTAACCTTTTCCGTCGCATGTAAAACCGGTTAAAGTACGGATATTCCGGGGAAGTACGGACATCCGATAGCGGTTAATTTATTTAGTCGCGGTGCCCGAGGCGATTGACCCGGATATCGTCGGGTTTTTGTCCGGGAATAACAAGGAAATGCTGGTAAGGAGGTTCGATTGATTGTCGAGTTGCATGTTGGGCCAGTTCGTGACTTTTCTTTTGTCAAGGAACCGTTTGGATACCTATGTGAAAATTACAGTATTACCTTCAGTGATGTTATTTGCAGTATATTTTTGGGGTAGGTACGTACCTACCGTGTCCAAAAATGTTCCACGGGGATTGTACATTCACTGAGTTTGTCTGTCGTGTTTTGAAAGTATTTAACCATAACGTGCAACATAAATTATAGATACCTCATTATTTTGAACTGGTACTAGTTATTAATTCGACGAGGCGACCGAAATCACATCTTACCAGTAATCATTACCGTTTGACACTGTAAGATACAGCATTCTTCTTTCCCGTACCACACTGTATCCACGTCACACTCTGCTATAACTCCCCCAGCTCCTCCTGTCATTTGTATCAATTTCACGAAACTATGTAGGAAATAAGCCCGCCGCAAACTTGAGATCCTAAGGGATAACGCACGCGGTGTGATTGAATTAGTTTTGTTCTTAGAGCTAATAGTTTTTGCACGCGTCTACGTCTGGGAATCTAATTCGTCAATGATATATTTTGGCATACATTTTTAGATTATTTGTTACGAAACTTTATCGAAAAACTACAGTTTTGCTAGTGTAAAATGTATGCATAATTATATAGATAGTAGCTATATCAGCCTGTAACAATTTTGTTACATCCGAAAACCGTACCTTCATATTTTTAAAATGTTCAGTCCAAATCCCTTCAGCCAAACATTGGAATTGGGAATCGGTCCAGTAGGGAAGGACAAACAAACATACAAACACTCAATTTACAACATCATCAAGTCCTGTATCGTGCAACCGCTGAATTTCACGATTTGCTTTCATTGTTTCCGACTTTTTGTGTCGGTAGTTCCCCCGGGGCGGTATCGACTTTGTTTTTGTTTGATTGACTACAAATCAGAGGGGATTTTGGTATTGTTTCATGGTAAGAACTCGAAATCAATCCAAGGTAAGAACGAATATCTCAGGAGTGTGCCGATTCACTGGTTGGGTTATTCTGGCACATAAATAAATAGTCTTGGGATTCGTTTCTCCATAGGTTTATTTAAAATATAAAATTACAAAAGCATTTTAATATGTAGGTATATCAAGCTGCCATCCTGTTGGCTTCGTTATAGAGAGCGCGAATGAGTGAACGAATGCACAGATAATGATGAACGATGGCTAAGACAATGAACGAATGAATGCATGAATGAATAGTTTATGTGAGATTCGAACAAGGAATGGCAAAACTAATATGACGTCAGTAAAGTATTGGTAAAAAATCTGTTAATATAATTTTACACATTAAGCCGTGCAATATATCTGTTAATCAAATGATATGGGGATTGTATGTAGTAAACAGTCGATGAGGGGTGTAAAGGACAAACCTTTGTAGTGTCATCGACTGATCAGTTTAAGGTCTCAAAATGTTTCAGAATTGAAATCACGTTTGTTGTATCGGAGCTCCATTAAATATTTTTTTTTAGTATTTATTGTTGTAGCGGCAACAAAATGCATCATCTATGAAAACTTAAACTGTCTAGCTATCACGGTTTATGAGATACAGCCTGGTGACAGATGTATAAACAGACAGACAGACGGACGGACAGCGGAGCCTTAGTAATTGGGTCCCGTTTTACCCTTTGGCTGTGGAACCCTAAAAATATCACCATACAAGACGTGGACTTACCCTGATGTACCTAAGCATAACTTGTTTACACCCCAACCTTATTATTCCAAACCCCCAAGCTCCAAAACAGATAAACCCAAAAAGCATAAAACTCGCCAACCGTGGAAAACACAATCTTGTTTTCATCCGAACCTGGGTTGGCAGAGTTGCCAGTGAAAACAAATGAAGTCATCACGGTCATTAATGCCGGTCACGTGGTGGCGTGGAATAAGAAGAAATTGGGGAAAGTCGGGCTACAGTTCGGGGTAAACGTTATCAAAGCAAGCGTGCTGGGGTAAATTTGAAATTCTATATCGGGTAGCAGCAGCTGCTAAGGCATAAAATAATTAGGTATGTATATTTTATACAGGCTGAATAAGGAAGTGTGTGAAGCGAGAACACAACGACTTTTTTTAGAGCTAATTGCAAGTTTTAGAGTTAATGATCACTCCTGATAAAAGATTATAGGGTGTAGGATGAATCACGCTTGTCTTTGTTCGACTGTTTGTTGCTTAGAGACCTCCTTAAATTAGCTTATTTATGCATTGCCTCTGGTTCTAACGAACTCACTAACGGCCGAAATTAATAATCAATCCTTATCCAAATTTTGCTATCTGGGGTTGATATCACAATCCATTTTTAGGGTCAAACGTGCCAATAACCGATCCATGCATTGGTTTATAAAGGCACGCAGATTGAATATCGATCGAACGATAGGCAGCAATCCAAGATCGATTTCAATCTTGGATAGAAGATACAATATTAATTTCGGGCGTAAGTATGTTCCAATTTGGAAGTACCTACGATAGTATTCATTCATCAAATAAAAATAAAGCTCTGTTCGTCTTTCGATCTAGGACTCAATTTCCTTTTATACATTATTTATCGACGCCATGGGAAACGCAATGTGCGAGCCTTCTATACAAACTCTACCATAAGCCACTGTTTTTTCATAGACACGCCCATAGAAATTACAGTGTTGGAGCTACTGGCGCCGTTCCTTAAAACCACAGTATAAAGTGGAATAGATGCCACAAGTGCATCCTAGATCGTGTCCAAGATTAAACCGCTATTTTCAGATAGCTCAAACAGAAATGTATTGAAGCAAGAATGTGCTAGATGTGATGAATTAGCTGTACTAAGAACCATTTTATATGTTAATTAATCTTCCAGCACATTTCTAAATCGTCAATGATTTACACTAAAAATACAGTCTAATTGAAAACCTCCCACTTTTTGCGTAAGTAGTCGAATTAAAATTACTAGAAACGACAAACTAATCCGTGTAGCAACAAAAATGTAACTAGCTATAATTAAATCACAATATATTCAGCAGCAAACCACCTCAATGCACATGGTTGGATGGAACACCGACTCGATAGAAAAACATCTGCGAGATCTATTCCCTCTATATCTGTGCTTGGAATGGTTAATTAATGACATATTAGAGCATTTATTTGTTAAGGCTCCGGCGAGTGTTTTGAAGTGTTGAAATATTTTAGTGTCAGGGAATTTCCAGTGAATCAATAGGAGGCGTTTCTGTATATAATTTAATATGACAGCAATCAATGTTATATTGTATAGCTAGAAAATAAATTGGTATAAAACATTTTTTGTTTTAAATAACGGCTGAGTGAAGAAACCTAGAGGCGCTTTTTGTTCTAGTGTCAGAGTTTGTCAGGCCGCTCAAAGGCCTCTAACGTGACTTAACGACTGATATAAATCGAGAACAACCGGGAGCAACGGCTTAACGTCCCCACCGGAGCACGGAGTGATGAAAAACATAACCTATGGATAGTTATTGGTGAAGGGCCGAGCATCAAACCCGGATTGGATTGGATCATTGGATTGTAAAGCTATCGCCTGGCCACCATCGTAAGAGGCACTGCACTGCACTGAAACCCAGTTTCTAACGCCCTAGTTAACTTTAACCAACGAATAAGTCTATCTATATTTCATTCTGGCACTAAACAAACGACAGACAGCAATACACTTATCGCTAGGTCAACGATAACTTGGTGTTCAGAAACCGAGCACGAGCCCAGCCTTTGATAGCCCTTTCAAGAAATTCATCAAGTTTGGACGACATTGTTCCTATTTCCGATAACTCCTTTATAAATTCACTAAACTACTAAGGCCGGAAACAACTAACACTTTGAGCTTATCTGGCGTGCGGGTTAATATCGCCGTCCCCTGTACGCGTCATCAAATATGCATTTGGTGTATTAAAGTGCCGAGCCAGGGGTTAGAGGGAGTTAGGATGCCGTTCAAAATAGAGGTTCGGACGCAGAATTTTGCTCTTGACGTTTGGAAAACTTTCCACTGTTACAAACCATACTGTTAGCATTATCAAACTGAGATCTCGCAAGTCTTAAATTAGTTAAGGCCCAACCACGTCCAAATTCAATAAGTGGATGCTTTACTGAAACTACTTCGGCAGTTTTGGAGAGATAACGAAATGACACCACGCGATCCTGGACAAACATTACCAGATATTTGAATAAGATTGCATATAATATTTCGCTCAGCTATAAATTGCAAAGTTCTCTTTTTTATACTGAACATAAATGGTGAAATTAAAATTTTAACGCATCCAGTTGGAAGATTGTAGCCAGCCAAAAGTTACACCAACTTCTGGAAGTAAAGCGATAAGTTTAAGTTTGGTTTAAGTTAAGCACTTGAGCAGTTTTTTCATTTATGCATTATTAATTTTACTTGCAATATCATCCGGAAAAGTATGTTGATTTTACTGGATAATAGCTAACTCCTATTAAATATTCGGTGATTTTTATGGTAATTAAATGAAACAGACCCATCAGCCTTAATAAATATTTTAAAATAAGTATCAAACATTTTAAAGTATCCAAAAAGATAATAATACGATATACTCGTGTACTCTGAATGACCTAAGATTACTTCAAAAGTATAGTTTTCTTTCACTTGGGCCTGGTTTATAATAGACAATACAAAATTTAATTATTAATAAGTCTGGATAGTTTATTTGTTTGTAAAGCGGTTTCGTTATGCGAATACTTTTGACTTTGTTAAATACGCTCCGTTGGCTTTTCATTGAACGAACATTCTTAATGTGTACATTCATAATTCTTTTCAACTCTAGTTAACAGGTTTTCATTCTACATTATCTACTTACCTCTTTTTTCTCTTTTTTGAAGTTTATTTAGAGAGCCCAGTAGACACCTTTATAGAACAGACCTTTAGTTATATTGTCAACAGCTAGGATCTCATCACATCTCTAGTGAACCGCCCATTACTGAGCTAATATCAAGTTGCCTCGTGCTATAAGTCTTACCGTCGCGCTTCAGTGTAAAGTTTCACAAAGTAAGGAAGTGACGGCATCCGAACATCTCGTTATAACCGTCTCAAAGGGGCTATTGTGTCACTGAAAAACGGAACTAGAAAAGTTCCAAGCTTGCATTATTTTATAACAGCAACAGCTGAAACAAAATAATGTTGTGGCTGGAACTGTTTGCTGGCTGTAATAGATTGGGACGGTGTGTCCAATTTGAAAGAGATTCGATATAATAGTAAGATATATCAACCACGTCCATAATTTGTTTTACACGAAAGTTCGATCAAAAGTACTTACCATATCGATGATTATGTAACTAAAATCTATTTACATAGCTTTGGTGAAATGCTTGATGGTTTGTGTTGTTTTCACGCTACTGAAAGAATATCAAAATGTTTGTAATCGAAATTGTATTAGTAACTGTTTTCCTTCACTTTTTTCAGCATGAAAAGGAATAACTATACTGTCATAATATTAAACCTTACCTTACATTTTAACCTTACATTGTCAAATTCAACCTCCTCAATCACACATCACAATAACTGCTAAAGAACTCGTCCAAAAAAGGGATAAGGTTCCAAACATCTGTTGCGGACAACGCGAGCCAGCTTGCGAATTTCTGGCGCATATTTATACTGTCTCTCAAAGAGTAAATTACAAGAAATATTGTCGAGACGACGGGGAAGGTTGGTAGGACGAGCGGGACAAATTGGCAGTCCTTCGCGTTGATACGCTATCGGATTCCAAGCTATTTTATAGCATAAGTAAACACTGAGGCAGGTATTGCATCTTCAGATGTAAAATAATATGCGAGAGTGCACATTGGAGATTGCCCACTTACGATGACTTACCTGAATATCCTGTACCCAGTAATTAGCTAACGTTAATAATAGTCAATTATCTCCTCGCGTGTATTTTTATACTTAAACACAATGTGTTTTTCATTATTATCTCTCGGGATTGTTGACAAAACATTAGGCACTCTAGGGAATTATGTTATCGATGTCAAAAATCTAAGTCAAAGATCTCGTTTTCGCCTATTTCATTTGTATCTCGGCTGTACTTTTGGATAGTGTACGGATGGAAACGAGATGTTGCCAAATTTCTTTCTTGGTCTTCCTGTCATATTATTTATTTCCCTTATTCTTATTATTCTTATCCTATATTTCCCTTCCTTTACCTTATCTTATTATGTTTTAAGTTTTACTTTTTACTCCACACTTCATGTTAACTTTCACAAGTTAAGAATTTCATTGATTTCCCTTTACCTTTGTCTGTAGCTAAATATTTAAACAGTCTAGTCGGTGTCACGTCAAAGGTGGAATTGCTGGATTTCCCCGAGACTCCCCGGCGACGGTTATTATGAGGGGAAACAACGAAGACAATTTTGCGTTTTCATTTGAAATATTGAAGTGAAATCAGAGACGGAAGCCTTTGTTATGTATCTAGCTATCTCCCTACTTACCTACTTATGATAAATTCCAACCATGCCTTTTGCTGAAAACATAATTATTGTAATTGATTTAAAGGATCACTGTTTGGAGACTCTAATTAGAAACCTTAGCATAATCTCCAGTTAACGACATAACGAGTCATATCTATATTTTGAGTGTAATCAGCTGTAGACAAATTCAACCACCTGAGTTCAGTTGGTAAATAACGCGTTTGTTTAAATACCAAGTGAAAACTACTAAACCGGTAGCAATGTACTTTTAATTGATCCCTAATGCCCAAAATGAAATTAAAAAAAAACATCATCATCCGCCTGAAGACGTCCACTGCTGAACATAGGCCTCCACCTTAGACCGCCACACCGAACGACAATTTGCCACTTGCATCCACCGGTTGCCTGCGACTCTATTAAAATATGTCATCTTAACAAAAATGTATGTATGTCGAAAATATTTATTTCTCTCACCTATTCCTAGCCAATGCGCAAAATACTCCCTAACTTATTGTTCAGAACATTTCTTGTACAAAACTCACAATACATTTATATCTAAACGGGGAACTATCAAAAGAAGGACGCCTTTTGTGAGTTCTGCACATCACTTTGTTTCAAAAGTAACTACACAAAGACTTTCCTTATACAAACATTCTAATATTTTACCCGAACCATACCAAACTCATCCTTATTTCATATGTTACTAAGTCCTGTTTTCTAGTCAAGTTGTGTTCTTGTTTTGAGCGAGCACTCGACTGTGACATTTGGAAATTTACGTAGGTGGCTATCCTGTAAGTTGCGTGATTTTCGTTGAAAATTATAATAGTAGGTAAATTCTTCTATGGTGGGTAAATAGTCGGTCACACAAAATCATAATAAAAGATTGCAAATATATTGTTTTTTCAGTACCATTTAAAGTAGCATTATACAATATTATACCATGCAATACAATCTGAGATTTCAGACTACATACATTTCTCTAGTTTTTAGTATGAAATCCGGAACGCTATGTTGAAAATACGAGATTTCGATGTACGTCAGTTCGAAAGTACGCGATCTCAACGCATTCATTTTCGGTAGTTTTAAAATAAAAATATATCCCGTAACAGTTTTAGTAATTTTTTACAATTTAATCCGCGGCCTGATATTCTGAAAATGTCATTTTTAACGGCTTTAGTTATCTTGACCTATTCGTTATATTACTAATTAAGAGCCTTAGTTTTATAATTCACTAGTCAAAAACAACAAGTTACAATAATTTACGTCGGTCTCATTTTTAATTGATAACAGACAGACAAACCAGCCAAACTTTGTCTATAGCTCATTTCATAGAGATAGACCAAGATACTATTGATCGTTCAGTTCAGGAGCCAGTGATGCGTGCCTGTTCCAAGCGAAGTTAGACGTAGTTTGGTCCATTATGCAGATGCTCAACTCTATTTATTATTCGGTTGAGAAGCATTTGGTTCCATAGTTGAAAACTAGTAAGTATAATATTATACCAACTGGTTTTTCCCATCTTTGCTTTAATAAAAAAATCTGCTATCTGCTAGTGACAGTCCCGTCAAAACTGGTTGCGCCATTTTGGAAAAGAGTGAACATTCTTTATCTTAGAATAATAAATAATTAGAATATTCTTAAGAATAAATATTCTTTCTTCTGTATCTGTCTATCTATTTGTTGTTCTCTCTAAATGTTGGAAAGAAATAATATGTGCAAATAATATAAGGCTGATATTGCGATATTACAGACATACAGTTTTTTATTCATTTATATTCACAATCTTATTTATTTGTGTACATAGGTCTAGGAAAGGAGAAGTACCTACAGCTCAAGCATCCAATATTCTTAATGAAAGCGCCAAAAGCCTAACAAAACAACACCATATTCCATACTACGCACATAAGGGAGCATTTTAATCACGAATCTTTTCAAGTCACAGTGAGATATTAAAAGTAAAACAAAACCTTTTGTTTACGCGCGCGACGCCCTCGCGACGCCCCCTATGCGACGCGTTTCGCTTTGCAATTGTAATTACTTGCTAGTTTTTTGCTCGACGCGCTTTTGAACGCGTTGCTCGCTTTAAAAACTTCTGTGAACGATCCGCCAGTTGGCAGTATGTGTTTCATGAAATATGTATGCGATTTTTCCAGCTTTGTTTGACGTGTTTGGTAAGCAATGTTTTACGCTTTTATATGAAAAATGCTGTTGTATAAGCCTTATCCCAAGGTAACAAGCGCGTCATTGAGGCTACGGATGAGTGCGTCATCGTCCACGTAACCTCGACTAGACGTCCCGGAGGAACACCCCGGGTTTTAGTGGGTAAAATCACTAACTTTCATATAAGCAAGGTGACCCGCATAACCAAAATGCTTGCCCCATGCCTTGGCATAGTAACGGACAATCCTGGGCATAAAATAAATGGTAACAAGCCTCGAGGCCTTAACATTAACATGTTAACATTTCAGGGGGTAAGGGGGGTCACCATTTCTTGAGGCAGGATTCTCATTATTGAGGGGATGGCCTTTAATATTATTAATATATTTGATAAAAAAAAACAATTACTAAGCAGTTTTACTGACGAGAGTAGCAACCAAAAAGAAGCTAACCTAAAAGAAAGTATTTTTTTCATAAAATCCCTTACCAATTCGAATTATTTCCCCGTAATAAATACGAGGCTCCCATAATTCCTGATTCTAATCTAACAGGTAGCTGGAACGTTATTAATTCGTAAGCGAGTAATCGACTGGAAAAAGCAAACGCGGCATCGTCTAGGAAACGACAAACCTCGATTTGACTACGAAGCTGTTCGACTAACATTTGAAATTATTTTTGAGTCTACGTATATAGAGATAATAATATGAGAGTTGAGGATTAAAAAGAATTGCGTCAAGTTACTCGCTCTTGTTAATAAAGTTGAGAAAAAAATTATTAATATCGTTCCCGATAACAATCGTAAGTTCACTGGAACGTTGGTAACCCGTGGGCAAGTAATCGACTGGAAAGTGCAAACGCGGCATGTCCCGAGAAAGGACGAATTGTCAGGTGTAAAATCGACTCAGACCCTCCAAGGTTCTGTCCTATGTGAGCGGTATCATGTAAAGCTATGCGATGCAAAGCAAATACGAACGGATACATGACAGTGGAGCCCTGATAATTGCACCGTTTCGTAAACTATTGGTGATTCACAATTTTGCACTAAGTAGTACAATATGAAATTCTATTTTACTACGGTCGTGAATTAGATAGTGATGCAAAAGAGTTAATAAAACCCGTAGACAAGCATAGTAAAAAGTTGTTAGTTATCTACTTGAGTTCTGTTTGCATCGCATCGCTGCGAAATCACCTCTCCCGTAGGACAGAGGCGTAAAGTGGTAGTACACGAATGCATTATCGCAACAGCAAATTCAGACCTATCGCAAATAGTCCATTTATGAAATTGCCGAATGTTCATCAGTATTGTTTGCGCCAAACAACGGGTTGTTTGGGAACGAAATGCTAATTATTGATTCGATTAAGCGATATCTGATTGGGTCGCATTGGCAGATGTTTAATGCGTTTAATTGATTCGAGTTATGAACTTTACAATCAATTTGGGATATGTATGAAATTACTATAATCGAGCGCGGAACATGATTTTCCATAAAGGGTAGGTACTTGTCTATGGCCTTAAAGATGCTCGGATTGTGGTTATCGAAGAAGAACAAACATTAAAGCGTTTTATTTCTTCGCGGTGTCCGTAAACGTTGAAGCAGAATGCGTAGCAAATTCTGTGGAATGTCAACCATGATACGGATGTGTATATTTCCTCAATGTAGGGATACCATACATTTGTACCTGCGTCTTTTTGCCGATGATGGAACGAAGATAGAACATGACTAGTATAGCGTATATCTCTTTGAACAGACAAAGGTGACGAGTCAAATTGACGAATTTCCGACAAAAGTCTGTGCGTAATACTACAAATTATTCGCGACGAGACACATACACCTTCCCACCAAGGACACGAGCAAAATAGGTCAAACCATACGTGCAAGTAAACGAATCAAGTTGTTTGCCAAATGTATTAAGCGGTCGGCTAACTCAATTTTACGGCTGGAACGAGTTCATGAAGCGAGGGTTCCACGTCACGACAATTCGGGAAAATTCAGAATTGCCGTCGGAAAATTCGGCATTGCCTGGAAAATTCGAGAATTGCCTTTTTAAAGTACGACAACGGAAATGAACGTAATATTGGATGAGGGGTGGAATTCGCGAGACAGAATCATTTCCTGTTTCTTTTCGGTGAGTGCAAGATTCTGTTCGTGATAAAGTCAAGGGCAGTGATAAAATGAATTGGGAAGGCGGAAAACGTGACGTTGAATTAGATTTGCAGAGGTTCTTGAAAACGCAACTTTAGAAACTTATATCTGAAGAGGAAGCGATTCATTTATTGAAATGTTGTGATGCAGATTCAAGTGCGCGGAATTACAAATTGATTGTAGAAATTATTGGCTAAAGAGCAGCAGATAGATAGGCACAGCCTTGATGCATGATACGAAGAGTCACAGTAATGGATACATTTTAAAATAACATAAGCCCAAAGACACACTTTCTTTGTTTACAACGTTCGACGTACGACGAAAAGGTTCTTGTTTACTCTTTCTCTTTCAAGCTAGAGATCCATCTCATCCATCTCTATTCAAGAATCTAAACTGTCCAAATCATTTTAGAATATATCAAACTACTAAGAGGCACCCATTGAAACAATTCGATGATACGTAAAGTGAGGCACAACCAAGCAACAAAGTATGGACAGAACTTTTTTCCCCAAAAACAAAAATAAATCAATTTCAACACTTCGCCAAAACACGTTTTCACTCTTTCAAATAATTCGAAAAACCTCAAATCTCATTGAGGGCGTCTGTGTTCGGCGTTACTTTGAAAAGGGAAACCCTATAATACAACGTCTAAGGGTTGGTTACGAGTGCTTCTGCTCAAGATAAGTTCAGGAAAGAGCTGGTTTTGAGAGTCCTACAGAAAGGACTGGGAAAATATTATCTTCCTCCGCAGGCTGTGGAAGGAAAATGTTCGAAGGAATAGATGGTAAGATAACTTGTTGAACTGATTGCGACACTTATGTAGTAATGAATAAATACCAGTAGATAGCTAGGTACGGGACATCTTATGTTCAAATTATTTGACATTTCCAAAATTATTAAGTTAAGGTATATAATTACATTCCAGGTGACTGGGACTTAAAATACGAGAATAGAACGTGATAACTAAATAAGAAATGTTGAATAATGTGATCCTACTTCACCTGGCTACAAATTATGATTGTTGTTGATTTTTTTGTTACGAGTAAAAAAACGATTATTAACAGAATTTGAATCTCCAAAAAAACTGCGAGTAGACGAGTTTTTCATTAAACGATAAAAGAAATACAAGACAAAACTACGATTATTTTCGAATAAGGATAGGGATATAATGAAATTTAGCGATCTTCCATAAATACCAATGCACTGCAATGACTCACGCGGCAATGCACTTCAACATTTACTTTGCACAGACCATTGGTGCTCTTTGACTGCACGCCTAACTTGCGCCAGTAATGGACTGCGAAATGAACACAGAAAACGATGTGCATCGCCTTAAGCAGAACAACTTAATTTAAGGGCACATGAGAACTAAAGACTTTTCCAATTATTATTACTTGTTATTATATTACTTTATTTATTAAAATTCAATTTACCTACACTTTAAAAGCACTTTTCTTTTCAATACCTTCCATTAATTTCGTGTAGCCTAATAAATTCGTACAAACCGGTCACTTTAGGTAAGTATTTTTTAAGTAAAGCGAAGCGAGACTAGGGCAAAGGGGAACTAACCCATTTCCTCGGCTGGTCGACGCCACTGGTGACAAGAGGGCTGGTTCATATCTCGCATAGGTTTTCTTGTCACCATGCCTCATAGACAACCGCATTCGTTAGATCTTAAAGTTTACGTTTAGTTGTAATATTAATTTAATTAATCTCAGTTCAATTTAATAATCAAGTTTTTATCACTGGCATCTGATCCACCAATACTTGATTCGTCGGATTCAAGCTTACCGGGGCTGATGGTGAGATTTTTGAAAGCTCCGGTGCTGCATCAAGTCACCAGGGCCGGGGGAACAGTCGTTTCAGTTCCAAGGATGGATCCTTCCTTACAGCTGTACATTTATGGCCCCATTCGCTCTCTTTGAGTCCACGCCCAACTTGCGCCAGTAATGGACTGCGAAATCGTTTCAACCCGCCGCGTCCCGAGCGGTTCCATGAAACGGATGTTTTTCTTGTATTCCAAATTGATGGCTTGTCTAGTGAATTATTTTGGGAATTGTGAGCGTTTTCGGGAAGTTAGTGTCATTAGCTGCCAGTTTTGAGAACTGTGTGGTGACAAAGTTTAGTGTCATTGTGCACCCTGCGATTTAGAAACGGATATTCCGTTTTGCTGTAATAATGTTTTTCTTTTCATTATAAATCATAACCTTTAGTACTCGAGTATAGTTTGATCGTTTATTACCTAGAAGCAGACACGGACACGCGTTACTGTGGCTAAGATTTTTGTTATTGCGACTGTAAATTGAGATTTAAGCTATCCTATCTTTTAAGTTACATCAAACTGCACACGGTGTGCAAATATGGTTAAAATCGATTTAGTAGTTTAGGAGTCCATCGCGGACAAACAACGTGATGCGTAATTTATACGTATATAATATCTGGGGGCACGGCAGTGCCCCGCCAAGTCGAGCAAAACAAAAGGCACGGCCGTACTATCCTTTTCTCGAAGCGATTCGGGCCATTTTCGACCCCCTGTAACTTCGTTATGGATAAAACTAGAAGCCTACATTTTTAGTGACCAAGAGGGCATCACGTCTACAGATAATAATCCAAGTTACATCAAATTTGAACCAGTAGTTTAAGAATTATTGCAAGTCAAAGTTACTTAATTTTGCTGCCCACTGACTGACTGACTGACTGACTGACTGACTGACTGACTGACTGACTCACCGATCATCAAAATTCTAAGGTACTTCTAGCCGTCCCACAAGTTTCATATTTTGAATATAGCTATTGTTTAGCCTATAAAACATGGAAAAATTCTGACATTTCATAATTTTCATCCCGTTTTCTAGATATATGATCTGCATAAATAACTTTGTATTCCTATATAAATCCTATTAAATTGTATGTGATTACAAAGTTACTTTTACAGTTCATAATTAGACTTCATTGAAATTGAATGAAATAGGTAACAGGGATTAAAAATGAGAAATGGCTTCGAGAAATTCAACAGTTGAGCGCTTTTTAAAAACTTCCACGATAGAAGAGAGATACAAATACCTATACTATAACTACCTACACTTTTATAGGTCGAACAAATTCGTTACCTAGGTACATTAAAATAGATACCTAGGTACCTTATACCTAATACGCATCTGTGGAGACGCAAAGACACTCGTTCATGATAATTTATGAGCATGACCTATGTCGCAAGGGGCCCCGGCCGCACAGGCGCGGGGCGCGCGTTGATCCGTGTTTTGCAAAAAAAACTAAATAAAGAAAGAAACCTACCAAAAGAAATGAGATCCCATCAAAAACATTACATGTACAAAAATGCACAAGTCTCGCTACGCAGTTTATCTGCCGTAAAAAGTTGTGAGATCGAATGTAAACCAAGTCGGTTAATTTCAATACCTACTTATACCTATCTATGGGAGCTGTTATATCTATATTTCTTTAGTAAATAGAGTGTCTTGGCGATTGTACACGGCAGCATAATCTACTAGGCAATTTAAATATAGTCTTCCGTATAGGTATACTTTCAAACAAATACAAGCACAAAGCGCTTAACATAGATTTATATTGCTGTGTGCAATTGCCAAGTCACTCTATTTACTAAAGAAATAAAGATATAACTGCTCCCATAGATAGGTATAAGTAGGTATTGAAATTAACCGACTTGGTTTACATTCGATCTCACAACTTTTTACGGCAGATAAACTGCGTAGCGAGACTTGTGCATTTTTGTACATGTAATGTTTTTGATGGGATCATGATTTTAGGTTGCAACATTGATTCCGGAAATTACCTCATACAAACTCACAACCAAACTTGACCTCTATTACTTATATATTAATTTTATAGATAAGTTTACTTCTTCGTAACGCTTGAGACGTTGATATGCGCAGGTTCAAGTACCGTTCGCAGCCGAAATCAATACTTAGTATACTTATGGCTGTCATTGTGATGATTAATGTTCTTTCTGCCAATATGATGACTTGCTAACGGTAGCTAACGCGGTGTGAAGAAACATTATTCACGGAATATTGGCTTTACGACGCACATTGACGTCATAGACGTCAGCTTTGATTTTTGGCGTCAATTAATTAAGGACGTACTTTGCTTACTTGTTTCAAAAATTATGTAAAATTGTATTGAGACTAAGTTAGTGTGCGCAAATTGTAAACTACTTCGTTCATTTTTATGTACCAGTTTAGATTTCTTCGTTGAACTCCTGAAGGTTGCTAAAGGGTCTCGAGCTATAGATATTGTAATCGTTCCCTACGAATTTTAAGTACCCAGATATCTCTGACCATTTAGCATGACTCAGCTGATATATCGTCCAAACTGGCCTTCCGAATGCATATTGGTTGAAACATGGATAGATCAGTATTACTATGAATACACTTTTGTTTTAATTTCTTCCAAAATAACTAGTTATCAATAAAATCGACCACCGCTAGGGTTGCCACACTCCACACTACAAAACGTCTACATCATTTTCCGATCATCGTTCCCGCCACCCCACTTTAAGACTTCCCGCACACAAATATCCCAATATCCCAGTTTGTCCAAACACTTGTGTGCCAATAACTTGCACGTGTCGCTAGATATCTCAATTTGATCGCCACTTATTGCCCTTAAATCTTACTTTGGTCACACAACACTCAACTTTATCCTCTTTATTTTAATGTTTATATTCAAACGGGTGGGTCGGAAAAGCTTATCAGATTTTTCTCGCTTCGTCAGATGAATTAATATAGCATGAAAGTGACAGAGTGAGTGTTTGGTTCAATATGATTATTTATTTATGTTCGGGGAGCAGTTGTAAACAGATGTGCGCACTGATATGAATAGTTTGAGTCAAATGTCGAGATATAAGTAAACTTTGCCGTTAGATCAATCGTACAGCTTCTGAATGAAAATACGATATTACCGATCGATTGTAAATGATTATAATTATCTATGGGCCGGCCACATTGCTCGTAGAACTGACAACCGATGGTGAAGAAAGGTTCTAGAGTGGCGACCACGGACTGTAAGACAATCCCACTAGATGGGCCGACGACATCAAAAGAGTCGCAGGCAACCGGTGGATGCAAGTGGCAAATTGTCGTTCGGTGTGGCGGTCTAAGGGGGAGGCCTATTAGTTCAGCAGTGGAAGTCTTTAGGCTGATGATGATGATGATGATTATCGATGTAGCCAGCGTGGATAACTTAGCAAGTTAGTATTCCATACAAATAAGTAACATTTAAATAGGTATCTGTTCGTAATGTCATAATAACAGCTTTGTTCTTTGTGCCAATGGAACTATAATATATTATACACGATCAAATCTTGAGTTTGGGTCTACCGATACCGCACTTAGTGATATTCAGATTCACTTATTAATACGGCCCTTACAGATTGTCGCTCTCGCTCCTGATGTGTGGGGTAGCTAGGTAGCCACCACACAGCTACAACACATTGAAACTACTACTGGTTTGAAGTCTCCCTCTGCCGCCGCGTTCGCTAATTGTCATCAATTATCACCACTGTGTTCATTTGCAGACGCCCTCAACCTGCCAATATAGAGATAAGGGCGCTTTGTGGTCGTTCAAGGGGTGTGCTGTTCTATTAGTCTCTTGAAATATGGACGATTAGCTGTGAACTAGTTCGCGCGTTACTTGGACGAATTAGGACATGACCGTAGAAAGTGGCACAAGCTAAAGGAGGCCTTTACCCAGCAGTGGGCGGAATAAGGTGAAGATGATGATGATGTTGATGTTACTTGGACCAAATATTTATTCATATTTTATCTTGTGATCCCTGAAAAACAACAAATAAAGAGGTGTATAATATCAGGATCGTAGCATGTGGGAAAATGTAGTGTCTACCCTACCCAAAGGGAAAAATGCGTGATTGTTGTATGTGCAATTTATTGTGGTTGTATGAATCCTGCAAAATATAGGATTCATGAGTCGTTTATCTAGTGTTTTCGTATTAAAATAACAGACTCAAAGTCACAATGGTTTCCGAAGTTTTTCAATTAAATGTATTCTCATAAATCTTTTAATGTCCGCGTCAGGTTTTAGCTGTAAAGGGTCGTAAATTTGCCAAAAGTAGGTAATTAAAACAGATTTCATAGCTTTAGACGTCAGGTAATAAATGGGGGTTACTCATATTATGGACTGCAAGCACCAATGGAAGAGCTAAGCTTGTCATTTAGTGAACTGATAGGGTTATGACCTGAATAATAATTTTTAATAACCAATAAAATGATGCAGGTATTCATTATCGAAGAGGAAAGTGGATTATTACTAGAAGAAATAAGTGGCGCCAACGATACTTAATATTATGGTGATAGAAAGAGCAGATCTGATGATAGAGGGAGACGAAAAGTAAACCGCAACTCTTCACTGACTATTATTAATAATATTTATTACCTACTTTACTAGTGTTTGTATGACGGTGATATTTCAACTCTCCCTGAGGTCAAAATCTAAGATAATGGCACGAGCCCCATCACGGAACTCAATCGCCTTCTGAAAGTAGTTATTTCGATAAACCTTTTCTATAGATTGGCACTTCAGCTTTCAGTAGTCTCGCTAATGAGCCTGTTTCAGCGGACGAGCTTGCTACATTTGGCGTGACGCTCGATTGCACTCGAATATACCGGCTGACGTATCTATACTGTTACTGTGTTTATTTTTTGCTTAGAAGAATAACACAAAGAAATCATACCTAGTGACACAGATGGACAGACAGACAGACTGACAGACGGACAGTTAAGTCTTAGTAATAGGGTTCCGTTGTACTCTTTGGGTACGGTACCCTATAAACTGCCATTTTTAATACGATGCTTACACATAAATTGCCGTTTATAGAATCCGTGCCTATCTCTTCGAAACTGCTCATCAAATAATATTTTACAAACACAAAAAATACTATTATAACCCAGTTAGTAGGTAAACTGTATTTTAAACCCATCTTTCAATAAAGCCATCGGCACGTACGTCCATAGATGCAAATTACAGCGGATGCAGCAGCCAGTGCCGCAAAACTGGCATTAATCTACATAAACTTGCCTACAGAACCACCATTAACCGCTGCATAGAATCAAACGCCTCAAGACATCCTATTGCCTATTCATAACCGTTAAACCAATTTTAACTAACAACTGGTAAATGCATTAAAACCATCCGATGATTTCTAAGTTTTAGCAGCAAAGGGTGATAATTGCCGTAGCAAAATTCGGCGGACGCATTTATAATTTTGTTTTTGTTGTAAGTTACCATCATGTTTTGCTGTTAGTTAATATTTTGCCATGGGATTGAAGCTCTTATTGCTTGAGTAGTGAAATTAAAGATGTATAAGATTGTGGTAAAAGTGTTACAACAGTTACAGCGTTTGCCAAAGGCTGTGTTTGCGACTAATCATTAAGAGCTATTGAAAATTGATGTTCCCGTGAAAATAGAGGATTTCATGAATATTTTAATTAACCAGTTATTTATATACAGTCACCACATCTCGCTGGAAGTGTCGTTAGATTGCGAATTAATAGCGAGTAGTTATCGCAGGGAGTATCCCGTTTTATAAATATAAAAAGTCACATTAATATAGAGCGTAGGTTTTATAACTTGTTCTAATAGACATAGATATTAAATTGATAGGTAAACTTTTTATTGAAAGACCACAAAACATATAAAACTTAAAAGTACAATAGCAATAAAATAACAATTAGTGTCATAATGGACGGTATTATCGCTCAAAGCAATCTAAGTATAATGTAATTGTTTGGATCAAAAATCCGACTTCCATTTTCATACATTTACTAAGTAAACAAAAGACTGGAGATTTTGATAACATTGGAACACAATATGGATATAATTATCCGCCTAAATTAAAACTAAAGAAAAAAATCAGTTCAAGAATCCCGGAGATTTAAAGTAACATGGAGGAAAAAACAGTCAAATTCAGAAACTCCTCTACTCGTATATTGATTTCCCTTCTTGCAATCGGCTAAAAAGTTAACAAGGCCGTTACAAAAATAGCATGGATCCCAAAAATAAACACGAATCAAAGATAACGTGCATATACTGCAAATAAGGCAATTCTCCCAAACATTTGTACAAATATTAGTGCCGCATTTGTCCAACTTTTCGCAGTAAACTTACATAAAACCTCCAGTATAGACACTTCATACTAATAAAACCCGAATCAAAATAATATGCAGTTCGATCGATCGATGTGACGGTGCAAATATCTAACGGGCGGCTTGCGGCAAAAAACGTGGCTGTAGCTCTTTTTCGTTTCGCTTCGCTTCACTGCCACCTTAACCTACTACCCTACCACATGAAAGTCGTGCTCCGTTTAGTCTAAACACAATAGAAAAGAGACATATTTTTCACTATTTTCTCCAATTTTAACGTGACTGAACGGACGTGGGATGTCAAAATTTAAAACGTATTTGAATGACCGGCTGAACTGGCTGGTGGCTGGCTGGGGATTGTACAATTTGGTTGAGACATCCATACTGCTGCTACAGTGCGTCATTCAGAAAGCGGACACGTACGAGTAACCAATGCTACACAAATGTGTATCGATTACCATAATACGAGGCAAGAATCTCAAGCGGATTTAATGCCCTCCAAATCTTTGGGCTATTGCTGCTTTACATGGTATGTCTTACTGTAAATACTGTTACATCTGAGCTTTCCCGATTCGTTCAATAAATTAGTAAGGAATAAAGGAAACTGTATTCTTAATCAATACAATTTTATTTATATTTTCACAGAAAAAATAATTACATAAAGTCAAAGTCAAAGCATTTATCGTAAATATGCAATTAAATCGCACTTTAACAAGTAAAACAGCTAATTATCGTTAACAAAGAGAATCATTAAAAAATAACAGTAAACAGGAAATTAATAGTAATTTTAGTACAAATGTATTATTAAGTATAATAGTAGAAACACCCTGGGAAACTGGCACCTACTCGTAAATTAAAACCTAGAACGAACTTAATTTATCAGTTTTTATATGGTACTGCTTAATTGTGAATAAATAGGTACAAGAATAAAAACATGTATTTATCAATATTCTTATTTGTTAGGACATATATATGATTAGGTCTTTTGCGCCTTTTGGAGCTAAAACAATTTAGCTGCAAAACGTTCCGTTCTAAAAATGACATAAAAAATTCATTATTACTCTTAAATAGAACAAAATTATTCTCAAAATGAAAATTCTCATAATTACCAAATAATTATTCTAAAATCATTGATATAATATCAATATGATTGAACTACACCGGCTACGAATCCATACTAATATTATAAATCTGAAAGTAACTCTGTTTATCTGTTTATCGGTTTATCTGTTTATCTGTATATCTGTTTGTCTGTTTGTTTGTTACCTTTTCACGGCTAAACGGCTGAACCGATTTCGATGAAATTTGGTATAGGGGTAAATTGAACCTATGAGACGGACATAGGCTATCTTTTGTCTCAAAAAATAATCTCGAAGGAGATGAAATAGGGGTTGAACGTTTGTATGGGGAATGCATAATTCCTCAAGTTAGGGATCTGAAAATAATTATTTAGGCTTTTGGTAAGAAATAAATAAATACGGGTTTCAGCTTTTTTGCAAAATCATCCCTAAAAGGGGAAAAGGAAGGGGTGGATATTATGAGGTATTCTTCAGATGCACCCCCTACGGACCACAATAAACGGCTGAACGGATCGTAATTTATTTGGCAAGTAATTAAAGGGGTAGAGTGCGATGAGAGAAGAGGGGGAGAGTGCGGGGGAGGGGAAAGAGAGAAAGGGGGATAGTGGGGAAAAAGGGCGAGTAGATATTAGAGTGGGGGGAGAAGAGGGTAGAGTGGCGAGAAAGAGGGGAGAGTGGGGGAGAAAGTAGGGAGAGTGAGGGAGAAAGAGGGGAGAGTGGGGGAAGAAAGAGGGGAGAGAAAGAGGGGAGAGTGGGGTGAGAAAGAGGGTAGAGTTGGGAAAAAAAGAGGGGAGAGTGGGGGTAGAAAAAGAAAAAAGTGGGGAAAGTGGGGGAGAAAGAGGGGAGAATGGGGTGAGAAAGAGGATAGAGGGGAGAGTGGGGGCAGAAAGAGGGGAGGGTGGGGGGAGAAAGAGAGTAGAGTGGGGAGAAAAAGGGGAGAGAGGGGAGAAAGAGGGAAGAGTGGGGGAGAAAGAGGGGAGAGTGGGGGAGAAAGAGGGAAGAGTGGGGGGAGTATGAGAGTAGAGTGGGGGGAGAAAGAGGGGAGAGTGGGGGGAGAAAGAGGGGAGAGTGGGGGGAGAAAGAAAGTAGAGTGGGGAGAAAGAGGGGTGAGTGGGGGGAGAAAGAGAGTAGAGTGAGGAGAAAGAAAGTAGAGTGGGGAGAAAGAGGGGAGAGTGGGGGAGAAAGAGGGGAGAATGTGGGAGAAAGATGGGAGAGGGGGGAGATTGAGGGGAGAGTGGGGTGAGAAAGAGGGTTGAGTGGGGGAGAAAGAGGGGAGAGTGGGGGGAGAGAGAGGGATGGGAGAAAGAAAATGAGTACGAAATGTATAGAAATAGAGGGAGAGGGAGTGAGCGAAGGAGGAAAAGGGAGAGATATAGACGGAGAGGGTGAGGGAATATAATGGATGAGATGGACAGGGAGAGAGAAGGCGAGAGATTTAGAGTGGAGAGGGATATTAATGATAGAAAGATAGGGAAAGATATAGAGATATAAGGAGATGGAAAGAGATAGAGGTAGAGGAAGAGAGGTAGAAAGAGCGGAAGAGGGAGAAAGATAGAAAGAGAGCTAGAGAGGGAGAAATATAGAGGAAAAGGGAGAGAGAAAGAGACAGATATATACCTACCTAGCTGTTACCCGCGACATCAATTGATTTTCTAAACACTTTACATTTTATATAAAAATGCGAACGAAGTTGCGGGGCGGGTATCAGCTAGTGCTAAATAAAAATAGGTCTTGTAGGAATTAAAATATTATTCCTATACAATGTTGATGCGTGCATTGCAGATGTGATAGTATTTTATAATTTATTTTGATATACCTATTTGTTTCTATTCTACCACGGGTGTGCTAAAACTGCTAGAAGTAGAATGGTGGAACTATTATGTTGATTAGCTACTAAAGGTAGACGACGCATCGGCATTGTCTCTGGCATTGTGGATGTCCATAGGCGACGGTGACCACTTACCATCAGGTTGGGCGCCTGCTTGTTTGCAACTTTTGTAGAATACAATACCTACAAATCGTTTCATAGAGGTTAAAGATACAGATCTATTTTACTAGGCGATCCCGCAATAGGGCAAGCCTGTATCGCGGGAGGCTGTGAGTTACAATGCAAACATTAGGTACCTATGTTCTAAATTCTAAAAGAAATTAGATTCAAGATGGATTCAAGGAATTTTGGTCTCATGTGGATTAGGTCTTTAATCAAACAAAGAATGGAATCGATGATTATTTTTTTATTTCTTGTTTCCACAACAGTAACTTAGGTAACGAAACACCACTACAACTCCAAACGTCAACTTAAATGTATACATTAAAACTTAATATTAACTTAAAATCAAATTTTGTCAGCGTTAATACATAGTACGTTGTGTGTTTTCTTTTTATTATTTGGTGTAAAATATTAAAATTTCTATTCTACGCTATTACAACTGTAACTTTATTTAACCAAATGAAGTTATGGATTAATTATACACTAACACACATAATTGTGTTATAATAAAAGTTGTCTACAACTTTACTTGCAATAACATTGTTAGCAAAGTTGTAGACAATATTATTGGTAACAATACGAATTAGTTCGTATGGTGACCAAAACATCCCGTGCGGACATACCGGAAAATACGCTCCATTTCCGGAATATCTTTGACAATAAGGATCATTTTAGAAATTCCTTTATTAATAAAGATGGATTCAAGAAATTTCTGTCTAATCCATCGTTAATCAAACAAAAATGAAATCGAAAAGTATTTATTTATCTATCGCCTCCACAATCTAGGTTACGAAGCAGTAACACAATTCCAATAGGTCAATTTAAAACTAAACATTAAAACTTAATATTCACTTAAAATTAAATTGTGTCAGCGTTAATACAGTGATAGTACCTTATGTGTTTTCTTTCACATTATTTGGTGTAAAAGTGTTTATATTCTACTCTACTAAAACTGTAGCTTTAATGTAACCGCATCAAATTATTGAAAAAGTACTTAATTATCTACCAACATACATAATTGTGTTATAATAAAAGTTGTCTACAACTTTACCTGCAATAACATTGTTAGCAAAGTTGTAGACAATATTATTGGTAACAATACGAATTAGTTCGTATAGTGACCAATAACATCCCGTGCGGACTTACCGGAAAAAATACGCTGCATTTCAGAAATGTCTTTGACTATTATAGTTATAATAAGGATCATATTAGAAATTCCTTTGTTAAAGTGGAGGCTAGACGCCGTAGCTACCTAATGCATTCTAAAGTCCCCTCTAGAAACTGGTTAGAGAAAGATTGACGAAAGAGTTTTAATGACCAACTAGTATGAATGGATCAGCCAGTAGGGCTTGACGTTGGGCGTTGAAGTCTCCGTTTATTTGTCACATAATGTAAATCCGAGCACTCTTTACTCATCTCGGATGAGTAAGGAGGCGTCGGTCTTGAGGGGGAGTGCGGGTCGTCGAGGCTCTATTCTGCGTGGACGTTGGGACGGGGACCGCTGTGGGAGTCAGGGGTTCTCGTCTTGGGGGAGGGTACAGACACCTGTATCTGGACGATGAGGTGGGGCCTTCATGGAGGGGGGGGGGGGGGCTATCTTCATTGAGGTTCTCATTACGTGTAGGCCTGTGAGAGGTGGGCGGAGGAGGTGTCGCGAGGTCCTGTGAGGAAGTATCACCTTGCTGGAGCCGGTTCTGAACGCAGTTGGGGGGGGATCGCGGCTCACTCTTATTTCACTAGACTGATTGAGACTGCGGTATTCAGCTGCCACGTCGTGAAATAAGGGAAAGTCTAGTTAGCCAGACTGATTAGTCTGTGAGACCGCCGGACTCGCTGACTGAATTGGCTGAACGCCTCCTAGTGAAATAAAGGTTAGCCCGACCAATTTTTGGTGCTTCGGAAGGTTACACTTTACGTCCGCCCTCGACGACGTTCGTCGAGCGACTGCCACCGCGGCGGCGTGCCGACGCAGTGTAATAGGAGCGGTAACCGAAGGTACACCGCGGTGACTTAACATACATGGCAGCCTTAATCAGTGTAGTGCAATAAGGGCATTTTGCGCAGGCACGAGAAGAAACGGGGGGAGGGGGGGAGGTCCGAGTGCAGTTGTGCGGACCCGAGAAGAGAGTAAGGTGTACCCTGGCAGTGTCGAGCAGGGGGGAGGGGGGGGGGGGGCGGCACGCTCCCAGACATACCTGGAAGTGGACGGTGAGGTCATGTGGGCGCTGCGCCAATCCGAGGGGGGGGGGGGGGAAGGGTTGCTTGAAGGGCGCTTTGGCACAGGCTCGAGGGGGGATCCGAGCGCAGTTGTGCGAAGCCAAAAAGGTAGTAGGGTGTGTCATGGCGATGCACTTTTGGCTCGGTGCATTGCAAGGACACGGGACTGGGGCTCAAAGGCGGGACCCCCACACCCCATTACAGTTATCCGTTCAATGGCTACGGTGTAGGGCGCGTGTTGCATGGGGGGCTGGGGGAGGGGAGGTCCGTTCTGGACTTATTATATGGGAGCGGACACCTGGTGAGGTCGTAGGGCACGGTCCAACGTGGAGAGTCCCCCTCTTGGTGCCCGACCGGGCGCTTAGGGGGGGGGGGGGGGGAGCCCAAAACTCTGTTGCACGGAATCGATTATAACGAAGTCGAAAAATTTACGGATGAGTTAATTACATTTACTATAATGATGCTTATCAGTAGCCTAGGAGTGCTGTTAAGTTACACTGTCATAATCACCGACAGTTGGGCAACCAACGTTTATAAGTCGCATTGATGCTGGCATCTCCAGCTATAGTCAGCAGCTGAAAGGCAAATAATTAATATTATTACGATATTACTTATACTGACTAATTGAAAATTTTATTACTATGTTACTATTATATACCGTAAAATTGTAAGAACAGACATACTACTACTTTACAAATTACTACTAGTGCCTCGCGGTTTCACCCGCGTTAACTACTATTCGCGGGAACTGTTAATTTTTACGAAATGAAAAGTAGCCTATGTCACCCGGGGATAGTGTAGCTTCCCAATAGTGGAAGATTTATTCAAATCGGTTCAGCAGTTTCGGAGCTCATTCAATGCAAACAAACAACCAAATCTTTCCTCTTTATTCATCCCGATCGATAATCTAGTCAAATATTATATAAACGGTCGATAGGTAGATTCTAAAACACCAAATAATTAGCCATTTAATTTTATCGTTTGTATTATACCTTGACGTGTATTATTCAAGCAAGTATACCTATAAGCACGGTCTTGTACCTATGCCATAGAGTTACGGCCTTGTAGCTACCTTTAAGGTCCGGCGGTAAGGGTGTTTTGTTGCGTTTATTCAAAGTACTATTTCCAGAACGCAGAGCTACGTAATATTCGAGTACATTTCCCAACATTTCCGTGCATTTTTTATATAATACTAGCTGACCCGACAGACGTTGTCCTGTCATTGTCTCTATGAGTCAAAATGAGTGACAGTAGTCAACTGTACAACCCGATTTTATCAGATATATATTTTTTCCAGTTCCAAAAATTTTCCCATGATAACGAGATAAATAGTATCCTATATCCTTCTCCTGGTTTTCAGCTACCTTCATATACATTTTCAGCCAAATCGGTTCAGCCGTTCTTGAGTTGTAAAAAGTGTAACTAACACGACTTTTATAGATTTTCATTAGTTTGTGCGCTAATTAGACCAGTTTTAAGTTGTTCATACATTTCCTAAGCCTAATTCCACATAATTATCTGATATGGAAAACTAGGCCATCTTCTTAGGTTACTAGATCTCTCTGTCCCTCCATCTCTATTTCTTATTGTTTATAACCAGAAGTACCTATTTATTGCTCGTTTACTCCACTGTAACTAACGTGCCGAATTTAAGGCATGTTCAGTTTAGAAATGTATATTACTCCTAGGAAATGTGTTATAAATGGTGGTAATCACACATTCCCTATCGATTTTAGGCATTAAATACATATTGAATACATTTGTAGATATACAATGACGGGTAGGTAATAAACGATGAGACAGAAACTGTACCTACTCAAGTATACACTAAGATCTACTGTACTTCGAACTAATTACGCCCTTCCTTTGAAACAAATATTTTATTTCGTAAGTATCCGGCTACGCTAGTATGTTATGGGTGCGTACTGGCGGACTATACACTTCGATTCACGAAATATGACCACGGCGCAGAAGGCATATTTTAGGTCCCTTTGGAGGTGCGAGGTGAGGCGCGGGCGGAATGCGTCAAGACCGGAGCGACGCCAAATTATTTAACCAACATTAAAAAATATTTTGTCTTAAGTCTTTTCTTCATGAGTGTACGTGCCGCAGACGGCCGCCATTTGTAGTCATCTTTCGTGAATCGTACTGTACAATCAATATACGCCGCTGTGGTCCGATGTCGCGCCGCTGGACGTCTACTGAGATAAAATGTCGTGTCAGTGAGAACACTAGGAAACTAAATATTATTTGAATTCAAAGGGCATGACTTACACAAAGTCTTGTACGTTCAAACGTACCTATCACAGAAGATTTAACATACTTAATAAGTGTCGTGTTTAATTAATTTAATATATTACACACTGAAGCTAAACCTGACTCAAAGCCTATCTTCAATTAATTCAAAGTGAACTTGTGAGATATTAAAAATCAGCATTTTGGTAGGTCACTTAGATTGAATAAAATATTAAAAAAACCGACCTAGTGCGAGTCCGACTCGCGCACGAAGAGCTAACTATTACGGTTCATGAGACACAGCCTGGTGGCAGACGGACAGACAGACAGCAAAGTCTCAGTAATAAGGGTAATAAGGGTAATAAGTAATCCGTTTTACCCTTTGCGCACGAAAGCTTAAAAGTAAAGCTGTAAGATGTCTATTATAAGAAGTAATCAACATGTTATAATTATGTTTGGATTCTGCTATGACGTGGCGTACTTTTAATTAAATAAAGCTATGTATAAATAGTATAATAATAAAACTGTGTAAATCAGTATATAGGTACCTATACCTACACGATACGTGCGATCCAGACGTCGCGCTGCAGTGTTGGCTAGCGGGCGCGCGTCGGCGACGGGCGGTAACTCTGATTGGGTCATCGAAGCCGATATACCTATGTAGGTACTTGTATACTACAAGTCTTGTAGAGCTTTGTTCCTTACTTGCCCGATACCTGTAGCATTTCAAAATAATTAATGTCATGGAAATGGAAAAAATCAAAATCCAGTATATCTACTATACAAATATTATTCACCAACAAATCCCCAGCACCATTTTAATAAAAACCTAAATCCCACAAATACTTCGCCAAATATACAGTTATTAAACGGCCGAGTTTGTCCTCCGGATCTTGGCTGGATGAGCCCAAATATTAAAGTTTACCCAAAGGTATATTGCGGCGGAGTCGAGGATTAGCCTGTGTCAATGGGTTGATTAAAGCTCCCACCACACAGACGCCTATTACCGGTTGATAAAATGCGTCGCGTCCCACTTTTATCACGACCGATATCGCAACCAATATCGTAGGCGTTTTTGCGATAAACTGTAATTTGTCTTGATTTGGGTGGTAACAATATTCTGTGCGCGTTTTTTTTCTGTTATAGGAATATGGGAAGATAAACGCAGCTGTGTGGCGAGGACGTGGAGCATATTGACCATCTCTCTCGCACATCCATCGGGCGCCAGTAAGAGTGAGCGAGCGAGACTACTCGTCCTGCGCATTGCGCCAGGTGGCACTTGGTAATGCCACCCTATTCACAGCCAATGCTTGAGAACAGTAATTTACCGTACAGTAATTTACAGGCACAGTAATTTACCGGCATTGAAAAACTTTATTGAGCAACCCGTTTTTTCTAAAACAACCGTTACACAACGAAGTTTACATTTTAAAAGATAGGAAAGTTGGAAACAAAGTATTGAATGTAGAAATCAACGTAATGAGATAAAAGAAAACCGAGTAATTAATATGATAATTTCAAAAAAAGTACAAAAGATATAGGTACTCAATGCGTTTCTAATGGAAATTCTAAGGTGCAAGACACATGGATCGGGAACGGGCGTAGCGCATGCGTAGCACGGGCGACGGCGCGGCTACCAGTGCTTACAATAAAAACAAATATGGCGGCGCGGCACGGCGTGGCGTAGGGGCTAGGTATCGATTGATAACGCCACTCATCACGCCCGCGCCCGTCCTTGAGCCTAGCACATAAAAAATAAAATAGATGTACCTAATGCAAATAAAAACACGGTTATGCTGAAAATGAACGAAAAAAACAAGTCATGACTTGGTTCAACGTACTAAGTAGATACTTACCATTAAAACTCACCTGTATTAGAAAATCACTTTCACAGAGCTTACTATTAAATGTCAAACGACTTTAATCGTTAACTAGATTACTGTTAATCGTTTTAAAGACTAAATTTACTGTATTTTAGGACGTCAGGCAAACATGAACCGTCTCTATTGTCAGTCTGGGTGCGAATGGGGAAAGCAGGGAGCCAGGCCAGTCAGATTTGTTCCCCTCCCGTACCGCAAGACTCACCCCGCCTGCCGTGGGTAAATACCCTTAATCGATATACATAATTGGACGTAAAAGCACGATGGCCGGTAGTATGGGGAAAAATTGGCGTTACCCTAATGATTACAGACAGCACCAACGGTTTGCCGAAAAACGTTAGATCAAAACAGTGTTTTACCGGTAGAAATTATCAACCAAACCCCCTTTAATCTCATTTTACGCCGAAAATAAAGAAACAAATTGGTACTTAATTGAGTTTAAGAGAAAGTGGTGATTATTTTAACTTAGGGTCCTATAATAATATTCCAAGAAAGTCAAAAGCCGAAAAAAGCTCACAACTTCAAAAATTTTACCAAAATTTTTTCAATCACATAGTCTTAAAATATTATATCATAACTATGTAACAATATTAAATTAATCAACGATTGTCGCGAACTTCATTGCAATTTGTGATTCTTTCCATTATAATAATAATTTACAGCTAGTTGCCCAGTTTAAATAAAAAAAAAACAATTTAAAATTTACATTTGCGAGTAGATAAACTTAGGGCCGTATTAATAAATGAACCTCAATAGCGCTACCAAGTGCGCTACTAGCTGATCCACACTCAAAATATAATCTACATCTTGAAATCGTTGCTATTTAATAAATGGATATTGAGATGTAGCACTGGCTACTAAATACTGTCTTGTATGTGTCAATTGTGTCATAATTAGATAGCACTTAACCGCTGAGTGTCATTTATTAATTTGCCAGAGATCATGTAAGTTTCTGTTCCTAATCTACAACTTAAGATGTATATATTAATTAGAACGAACGAGTAAGTGCACACTGAAGATAGCTCTCAGAGCTAAGTTTGATTTATTCATACGGCCGTAAGTCCGTGGCCCGGTTCATACCAACTTTTGAAATTGTTCGTCTAATACTATAACTACTCGGATGTCCGAACTCCGACAGACTATTTTACCAAAACCGCAAGAACCGTGAAATTATGCTTCAAGGTCACGTTAGTTATATGAATTATTTTGTATGTATTATGTATTTTTGTTGTATTTTCTCACACTCACCATACAATAGATAGTTATAATTGTGTTGAAATCTTAATTTAAAATAACACACCAAAAAAGATGTCTGACGACGTAGAAAACAAAACAAGTTAGATATAACTATGTAGTTGTAGGTAATTATTAATTTCTGACCGCTACTTTATCTGAAAATAGATTTGATAAAAAAAGTACAACCAAGAGGTAGGTGCATTAAACCCATATGATTTGATGCACTATTTTTACCTGCATAAGATGCAAAATGCGAATGGTATTTCGACGTTTAACCACCAATACCTCCTAACTGACATTTTTGTAAAAAAATTTTTTTTATGAAATTGTGATCATAAACCTCATACCTATCGCCCACTAAAAACTCCTATATGATTTTGTGCTCCTAACGGGTGTTATTGTTATCCTGCCAATACCTCTTAAAAGTCGGAGACAAATTGTTTGCGCCAATTGCTGCTAACTACCGTGAGCTCGTAGCGTTCGCATGCAATAGACACGGATTCGCGCGCCGGTAACTTAAATGTAAGTTTTCTGTTAATATAACTGTTTATTTTAGTGTTTAACGTTTGTTACTACCTAAAACTAATACTATAATGTTATTCTGGTGTTCTTATGGCAGTTTAAATTGACATTTTAGTCATAATCCGTCTCTAAAGTAATCAATAGGAGATAGAAGTTATTGTTTGAATATATTTTTTGCATTTGGGTTTGTTTTTGTTTCGATCGTATAACACTTAGGAGGTATTTCCACTACCATTTTAGTCTTTTTACAAGAAAAAATAGGCTTGTGGGTAAGGAATTTACGTAATTCTTTATAATAGAGTTTAATACACTTCTTGGCGAAAATAATGACACATTTTTAATAATTAAAATATCCCGTAGGTACTTACTTATATTTCCACCATGTCAATCCGACTACAAGACCAGAGCACGGAACCTATCCCATTGCAGAAAGGCGTGAGGCAGGGAGACGTTATTTCTCCGAAAGTGTTCACGAACGCATTGGAAGACGTTTTCAAGCTCTTGGACTGGAGCGGATTCAGCATCAACATCAATGGCGAATACATCACTCACCTTCGTTTTGCAGATGATGTAGTCATCATGGCAGAGTCACTGGTGGATCTCAATACTATACTCAGCGACCTCAGTAGCGTTTCCCAACTGGTGGGTCTTAAAATTAACAGTCATGTCTAATGGCCATGTTGTACCCGTGCCGGTAATCGTTGGGAATGATACCCTCGAAGTTGTTGACCAGTACACCTACCTTGGCTAGATCGTCCAGGTAGGCAGGTCCAACTTCGACAAAGAGGTCGCCCGAAGAATCCAATTCGGATGGGCAACGTACGGGAAGTTGCGTGACATTTTCTAGTCCAAAATTCCACAGAGCCTGAAGTTAAGGGTCTTCAACCAGTGTGTGTTACCAGTGATGGTACATGGTACCGAGACGTGGTCCTTAACTGCTGGCTTTTTGGAGAAGCTCAGAGTCACACAGTGGGCAATGGAGAGAGCTATGCTCGGAGTTTCTTTCCGCGATAAAATTCGGAACGAGGATATTCGCCAAAGAGCTAAAGTTTACGACATAGCTGTCAGGGTTTGTAAGCTGAAGTGGCAATGGGCACTGGGCAGGCCACATCGCTCGTAGAACTGACAACCGACGGGGAAAATGGGTTCTAGAGTGGCGACCATGGACTGGAAGACGCAGTGTAGGTAGGCCCCCACTAGATGGGCCGACGACATCAAAAGAGTCGCAGCAACCGGTAGATGCAAGTGGCAAATTGTCGTTCCGTGTGGCGGTCTAAGGGGGAGGCCTATGTTTAGCAGTGGACACCTTCAGGGGGATGAAGTGCTTATATTTTGTTTTGCAGAATGAATTCTAATCGTTCAAGACGATAAGTTGAGCTGTCATTGAACACAACTGAGCACAATGATGTGGACTCCGACAAAAATTAGAGACCCATCAACGACTCAGCCATCAATGTTACTTCCATAACCGATCCTGTTGAAGATTTCAAAAAACGGAACCCTTATAGATTCCTCATGTCTGTCTGCCTGTCCGTCCGTCCTAATGCACAGCCACTTTTTTCCGAAACTATAAGAGCTATGCTGTTGAAACTCGGTAAATAGATGTATTCTGTGAACCGCATTAAGATCTTCACACAAAAATAGAAAAAAAATGGGGGTTCGCCTTGGCTACTTAGAACTGAAACTCAAAATATTTTTAATCAAGAAACCCATACGTGTGGGGTGTCTATGGATAGGTCTTCAAAACCAGAGTTATTTTACTTACTTTATTTACTCTTAACTAACAGAATACCGACAAATTCATTTACAATTTAGCGAGCATTATCTCCTAAATGAAGAAAAAATAAATCCTATCTACCAAATTGGTATAAAAAAGTTGTATCAATTTCTCCTAACATACCTACCTCTTTATCAGAGTAACATAGACAAATATTTTTAACATCACTTTAAAAATACCTATATTTGTCACCAAGTATATTTTTGTTTTAACAATATTCGGAATATATTCAGAAATATAACGTTTTTTGTGTCTACTGTAAAATTTGGTCCATGTGGGTTAGGAGGTATTGGTGGTTAAGCGTCGATTTCTCATTGTTTACACCATCCTAACATTAGAGGGCTCGATAGATAGAAACACTTACTTTCATGGGCTAGCGTGGTTTTTACCATTAGGTAAACGACCTGTTTTGTACCCATGGTTGATATGATTATGTTAAAAACTGGTCCTATCATGGTACACAAGTAAAACCTAAAATACCTACCTACCATATTATACTAATTAAGTACAGTTTAAATGCAAATTAGCCTACAAATTAACTTAGGTTATGTTGACTATAAAATAGGTATGTGTATACATTTTTATTTATTGTATTATTTTAGCTGAAGCTACTTGGATTACCATATTTTGTGTTATTAAAATTGTTATACCTTAAACCATTCAAGACATTGATATAACTTTGATTGAGTGTAAGCTCGAAGTCGTTTCTAAATTTACCTTTCACAAATTCTTAATAATCGTGCATTATTGGTTTTCTGAAAAAGATTGCTGTTTAGCAATACGCGCCGGCCCATTGCAACTTTACTTTAATATTAATTGTGTATTTTACTCGTTTTTCTTGCAGTAATAAAGAGTTGTTATCTTACGAGAAATGCTTATTTAATTATACAAGGATGTGAGCGACTGGTTAAATACTTCCTCTCGCTGCCCGCTGTATATTAACAAAAACAAAATGATTCAAGTCCTGTTTTGATCCAGCCGTTTTATATAATATAGGTATAATAATATTATGTTACAGTCAATAATCATAACTGCCCAAAACCTTTTTTGACAAAAGCCTTTGACGAACTACAGTTTTTTTTAGCTTTAGTTTTCTAATATTTTATAATATGTAATTGTTAGTTACTTAATGCTATGTTATTAGGCATTGTTTTGACTCAGAATTGGATTGGAACAGTGATTTCTTCGATACAAATATTTATGTTAATTAGTATTTAAACGGGTCTAATTCGCGCACAAACGAATATCAAAATATATAATTTTGACATACCTCGACGTTTCGACCGAGTTACATCGGCCGTGGTCACGAGAAGACTGAGATAGAAGAACGTCGAGGTATGTCAAAATTATATATTTTGATATTCGTTTGTGCGCGAATTAGACCCGTTTAAATACTATTGTATTCAGTTCGCGAAAGTTTAAGAACAAATATTTATACCACAGCTTACTTACAGCGCCCACTGAACGCTTCTCTTCGACTAGGATAGTCAGTCGAAATTACTTTTGGCCAAGGATGCCGGTCATTGCCAGTTTTGACTGAATTTTGGAGCCAAACTCGATCTTGACCGGTTCTGAGGTTTGGGAGTAACATAATAATATATAAATATATTATGCATCTGTAGCGGACGTTGCCACTACTTTATCAGATTTCAAACGGAGTATACGTATAAGTACCTATCTTATTTTGTTACTATAATTAATTCTTGTTATAACATTAACTAACATTTATTGTTATAATGTGGTATTTATTAGTGCTGTTTGGTATAATTTCTAGTAGTTATAGTGCCTTATACTATGATGCTTATTCTGGGACTCCTATATCCAAGGAAGAATTGAAACGACGGGATAAATCTAATACTACTTTGTGAGTTATACTTTTTAAAATAAAATTGTATGGACGGAAACATTGCGTACCTAGTTATAATGACTTAACGACATTTAGTAAATTACGCTGCGGCTGAATGTCATTCAGGCTGCTAGTTTTGCCGTCGTTTAGTTAAAAAGCTAGGCTGTTTATTGAACGGCTATTTTTGTTAGTACCTAATACATTAAATCCTGGAATAGCACATGGGATATTTTTAATCTCGTAAAAATATATAAAAAGTGCGATAAACCGATTGCTTATTAATTATAAACTAGCTGTTGCCAGAAGTTCGTCCGCGTGATCTACATTTTTAGAGACAACAAACATCCTAGTTCTTTCTCCAAGATCCAATCTATCTCTATACCAAAATTCTTTACCAACAACAACATCAGCTCAGCCGTTTATTCGTGAAAGTGAAGCAAACAAACAAACTGCATTAGGTACTTTCACATTTATAATATTTTGAATGGGTGGATGGATGAATGGGTGGGTTATAGTAAGTATAGTATAGTATAGTATAGTAGTATAGTATGGATATTGTTTCAGTTGGTGCGTCACTGAGCTCGAGCCCTGTGATCCTAATGAAGGAAGACGGATAGATGGTTCCTGCAATAACCTGCTGCACCCTACTAGAGGCGCAGGGCACACTCCTTTTCTTAAGGTCTTGCCCTCCGTATATGCAAAAGGTATGCGAGTTTTAATTCTTGTTATTTTGCCTTTCTCATGCCCGGTTTCTGAGCCCCTAGATAGGATTGACGAACGAGAAAAACCGATAGGACGAACCAATGGGAAACTACATGGGATCGGCCAAAATAAATACGTGCTAAATCCTGCCACGGACACTAGAGATCATTGACTTAAGACTTTTTTTAAGATTTCGAACCTAGGAAGGCCAAATCGGGCAACTCGCTGCCACTCGCCAGGAAACTGCGCACGCGCCTGCTCTCTGAAGGCCGAGTGCCAAGTCTGATGTTCACTCAGTTAGCCATACACTTCCTAGTGTTCATGTCCGGCGATATCGTTTCACAACATGACACAGGTAAATAAACCACCTTTATTTAGTCATAACTTCAGAGAAATAAGCTGAATTTATAAGGTCATTTACTTTCCTTAAGATTAAGAGTTCGACCGGACCGAAACTATATGCTTGTGGAACGCCAATTTAAAAAAAATATATTCTTGGACAGCCAATCTTGATGCAACTAACTTGAAAGATAAAACAACTTAGATCAACGAAAACGAAAATTCAATATGGCTTTAATTTCAGTAAAGTACATCCTATGGAAACCCTACTGCTGTCTCGAAAAGGGCAAAACGGATAGTCAATGCGTACCCAACGCGATCCCTCATGACGACCCCGTCCATCGCTTCTCTGAAGTACGGTGTTTGAACATGACCAGGCCAGAGTCCTTCCAGTCCGTTGGATGCCTGAAAAATGATACAGTTCCTGATAGAGTAAGAGTTCTTGATCTATGTTCAAATGTAATATTACCAAGATATAGTATAAAGAACACAGAATCGTTACCTCAAAAGCAAACTTGAAGTTTATTTTGATAGCATCACGAAATAAAAAACTTCTTCTTACAGATAACATCTGCTACTCCCCATTTAGACCTGTCTGGTATATATGGTTCATCTAATAAAGCTGCACAGGAGAAATTGAGGAAATTCGAAAGAGGTTTAATCAAGGTTGATGTTAGTAATGGTAAAATTTGGCCCCCGTCAACCAAAACTCAAGCCAACGTGTGCCTTTTGAATCAGAGACCTCAAGAAACTAGGTGCCATGATACACGTAAGTAAAACTGAATTTTCTTTCCTTTCTTTTTAATTTCAACCTAACCCCAACCTAGAATTTTTCCTGCATCGTATGTATGTGGGTACCGTTTACAGACATATAATTTCACATACACATAACACCCAGAACAGAAACAAATATCTGTGGATCACACAAATATTTGTTCCGGGCAGGAATCGAACCCGTGACCGGTCCAATTGCTCAGCCGCTACGTGTCGTCTTCTATCTATTACTCACAGTTTACCATCTACTGGTCTGGTCTGCTACACAACAAAGCTTGTTCAACTCCTTTCCATTACGATAACTATTTTACTATAATATTTTCCTGGTCATTAATCTTTTCGTGTACTTCGAAATTGGTCTTCAGATCTCCGATAACGTCATATTTATTTTTATAGCCGACGACGGCACTAATACTTTAGCTGGCATCAATTTAATGGTTATCCTATTCTGGAGGATGCATAATGAGATCGCATCTCAGCTGGCCGAAGTCAACCCCTGTTGGAATGACGAGAGACTCTTTCAAACAGCAAGAGACATCAACATCGCCATTGCTTTGCAGATGTTGTACTATGAAATGATGCCGCTCCTACTCGGTGAGAAAGTTCTTAAGCTTTAGTTTGATTTACATTGTTGTTATTTTCACCATTGACTTATTTTTATTCAGTTGTTTTTTACTTCTGAAAATTCTTTAGGACGTGATAATCTTATATCGTCTGGAGTTATAACACCATCATTTGGTTTTCGTGATATCTACGATCCTAAAGTCATGCCTCAAGTTTCTCTCGAGTATCCTTACGTTCTTCGCTGGCTTCATACTATGCAGGAAGGAAGATTGAAGTGAGTAACTAGCAGTACCATCAGCATTATCAGCATGAACTTTCACTATTGGACAATACTGACAATATCTTTCAACGATTCAATATATTAATGGTCTGATGGCTTAAAATCCTGAAAACCTTTTTATATTAAAAGGGGAAAATTCAAAATTCAAACGTTTTTCAGGATGTACGACACAAAAGGTTATTATCTTCGATCATTTCCCATTGTTAACATGACGTTAAGGACAGGGCTGTTTGATGTGGATGATAACCTGGTATACATTACCCAGGGCAGCTTCAGGCAAGGGGCTGCAGCGGCCGACTATATTGTAGATCCTGATGTAAGTTTCCGAGGCTCATGCTATAAGTTGTATATATTTATTTTAGCATTTGGTGAGCTGACAGCTAATCTCATTGTGGTTTATTGGTGGAGAGATGTAAAAGAAGGAGAAGCCAACAATTATATCTCCGAAGCATAATATAATCTCCGTCAATTCAGCGAATATTGGTAGCTACCATGATGATTATAACTATGAATTAGATTTGTGGTTCTTGGTTTTTTTCAGCGTGTCTTCCTAACTTGGCTCAATTTTTTGCGCAGGTTGCTGAAATAGGTATGGGACCTCACCAGAGGGCATCAGATCTGGGAACTAATGACGTGTCCAAAGCCAGATACTTTGGCTTCCAACCTTATGTTAAATACAGAGAGTTCTGTTTCGGCAAACCAATCAGAAGTTTTGATGATCTCGCTGGATTTATAGATCCTGAGGTAACAAGTCAAAATAAATTTGGGTATACAAATATGTTATACTATGGTATTCTACATAACTATCTAGAGGTTCTCGTACTCAAAATAAAGTCATTCATCGGTCGATTGTAAGTCGAAATAAAATTACGCACTCATTTGCAGAAGCATGGAAATAATTATATTCTAATTTTTTTTCATATGAAATGTTTTCTTTTTTCTGTTCTAAATGCTATACGGTAGCACTTTATTTTAATTATTGCCTTAATGAAGCCTTTTCATCACTTCATCTTCATTGCACAGAGAATCGAAATCCTCAAGGAAAACTACGAACATGTGGAAGACATTGATCTCTTGGCCGGCATCTGGGTTGAGAAACACATCCATGGCGGTCATGCTCCATCCACCTTCTACTGCCTGGTTAAAGACCAGATGCTCAGGAATGTTGTGATGGACCGTCATTGGTATGAACGCCCAGAAAGACCTAATGCTTTCACATTCCGTGAGTACCCCGCATTGAATTTCATCCAATAACATAGTCCTGTGGTGTTAATACTGGGCTTCTAGGATAGCTATTGAACTGAATTATTGTTGCAAAAGGTAAACTTAGTTTTTCTGTAGGAACTGTCAAAATCACCGATTTTGCAGCAAAACGCGGTTCAATAGCTATTTTGACTGAGATCCAAGTAGATTTCGCCTGGCTTGTCATATACGTACACCCCTCAATCAAATAAACTGTCACCGAATTTGCTTGGGGGCGTCACGGCAGCAGTAGGTACTTGAGAGCCAGTTCCATGCTATAGTGTAAAAGATCATAATTAAACATAGTCGATAAGACCAGTTTAGATCATAGATCAAATCTGGCTAAATCGTAGTGTAGGATGTTCATTGTTCATTGCACAAGTACGGCTGGTCGAGTTTGGATGAGGAAAATCAAAGATGGGCTCAATGGCGTTCATTAAGAAAAGTCTACGTCAAGCAGTAAACGAATATAAAATATAAATGATGATGATGATGATAATGAAGAGCTAGCTTTAATCATTATAAAACAAAGTAAATTTGGAAATGTATTTGTTGCAGCTCAACTTCTGGAAATAAGGAAAATGAGTATGGCAAGGTTTATGTGCGATGTTGGTGATTCAGTTACTGAGATCCAACCTGAGCCTTTCCTAAGAGCGGGCCTTGGGTAAGCACTCGTAGCACTTCCTATCACGATAATAACCTTTTCGCCTCGTGCCTGATAAAACAATGAATGAATGAATGAATGAACGAACATAATGATTAATGATTTGAATGTTCATTTTTTAATTTCAGGAATACAATTCAGGGATGCAATCAGCATGGAAAGATTGACTACTGGTTATGGAAGGATCCCACTTGTCCAACGAATGTTGAATGGCAGAAATTCTTCCCTATTCAATACTAACGTACTAAAATGTGGTGGCATTTTTCTGTGTTTAATTTTGTACGACATAACAGTTTTACTACTTAGTTGATGTCAATGAACTTAGCTCTCATACCAGACCATTTAACGATTATGCAAATGTGTCCAAATTAAGGTCTGGTTATTGAACTGCGACATTTTAAAATGATGAATATTTGATTCTAATAAAATATTATCTCTTATGTTTTATTTTGCTCTAAATGTGTTTTAGTCGATTTTTACACAACTGACGAGATCAGAAGTTAATCGTGATCTGTGTATCTTGCAAACCAACTATACAGAGTTCTAGAATTCTCCTGATACTGCGAGTTTTAAATGGTACGTTTATTTCAGTGACAAATTTTATTAGTGTTTTTCAAACAAAAATATTTACATTTTCTGACTTACCGCGAAAGTTTAGACCAGAGTTAAACATCTGTTCCTAAAATGTCGTTCGACAAAATCGACATCTATCACTAGCGTTGTCTTACTCAATCCTGGCATTCCTATTTATTTTACTTATGAATTTGTTATTGAGTTAGAAAAAGCGAGGGTTAGACGTCGATTTGTGGAGAAAACTAATTAGACGCATCTGTTCAACTCTAGTTTAAATATTTTGTGGTAAGACCGTTTAGGTTCCGCAAAGATGTAAGCAGTGTTCCATCTTAAAAGTAAAATTTGAATGTATCTTCAGTTACTTTATTTAATTTTCTATTTATATGTTTTCATGTTCCGTATAACTTAATTGTACGCGTAAAAGGAAGCAGCTCGTAGATACAACACACATCTACCATCCCATAGCTTGTTGCAAGATCAAAGATAATCAACTTCTCACTAAGTGCTACCCGTATCAAAGTAAAAAGGGAAATTGCCGAGTTCTTTAACGATTTCCTACCCAATTTCATGCGTGAACGGCGATGGCCCTCCATATCTGGAGAATAAATTAATCCGACAACTTATCCAGGGCCAACGCAACGGGCCTTTGTTGTGACAAGAGAGTAACGTTAAAACATAACGTAATTACCTTCCTACGTCAGTCGGGTAAAACTACGTAGAATACACTTTTTTGTTGTACTTGTTTCTTTTTTTTTATATGTATGTTATTTGATACTTTTTGAATACACATAGTTGAAATTTTAACAACCACTCTGTACTCTGTACCACTCTAAACCGACCCAAAACACAACCAACTGCAAGAATATTTTCAGTTAGCAGCATTATTATTGCATTGATATGCATCCAAAAGTAGCAAATCATTTTAATCCCGTACAAGGCTCGATAGCACACGTACTATTTCTAAAACAAACGGTAGATGCCGTTAGCTAAACCATTGGCACGTCCATCAGTGACAGTCGTGCCGTCTCCTTGGCAACGCACCCCCGACCTACCCTACAAAGGAAAAACCTAATAAAAATACTCATATCGCAAACTTATAACCTGCTTACAACCTCGATCCTAACTTCATTCACATAAAAGTTATTTTACACTTTCCAAACGGTAAAAGTGTTGGTAAACTGTAAGACTAAACGTATAAACAGTAGGGCAATTCTGGTAATTTAATATGTTCAAAATCTAGTTCCGATCAACTTATAATCTCATTAAAGTCTAAAAATGGTATTCTCGTAACTTTAAAAGTGACATTTAACGTTCGCTTGATCGAAATGATATCGTAATGTAACCGAACGCTAAAATGGTATTCTAGTAACAAAAATGAGTTGAAGTTATATGTCATAGACAATGGGTTGACTTAACTGTAACTAGATCGTAAGTTGATTATACCGAGATGAAGTTGTAAATTTATGGGAGCAGAATACCAATTCTCAGTCTAGTCATAATCCAATCACATTTCGGTCAACTTTCGTTCAACTTTTTGTGTAATTACGAGAATTGACACCCAGGTACAAACGCTAAACAAGTGAGGAGGGACCTCACTTGTTTAGTAATACAACACTTTTGTATATCAAAGGGAAAATGTGTGATGACATTTTTTATTTTTACTGGATTTCTTCTTTGTTGTATTAGCGTAGCTGTAAAGATCCTTTTCGTAGTCTACGTTCATTTAAAAAGTTTAAAAGTAAATTGAATCTACCAAACGCAAAGCCAGTTGTAGCCTAGTGGGCGAACGTCCTTCTGCCAAAGCAGGAAATGGCGAGTTCAAATCCCTGTGCGGGCACGTCTAAAAGTGTTTCTTGTTAAACATTATGTATGATTAGTACTTAGCCTTAATTATTTTAATATTAGTACGTAATCATCACTCGCTTTTCGTCTTCACGAATGGAAGGGGAGGCCTTTGCTCAGCAGTGGGACTGTTACAGGCTGAATTATTTACTTATTTTTACTACCAAACAGTGGCATTTGTATTACATTCGGTTCAGTCGAAAACAAATACCTAAACACATTTTCTGTATCATTATGTTCTAGTTAGATAGCTATTTCAGAAAAATATTTCTGTTGCAGTCTAGTCTTTATTAAGACGTAAATAAAAGCGTCTCTCTCGTACAAGAATACGAATAGTAATACAAGTAATATCCTTTCTTCAGTCCTCCTTCGGAGTTGTAACGGGAAATATTGCAAGGAACGCGACCCGTACAAGTGTAGCTTTGGTTTCTTTGCGGTGGTTCTGCAATATCATTTGGTTATAAAATATGAGGACGCGCTGGAAAAAGTTTAATAAAGTTCTTGGCGAAACATTGGGCATGTTAGTTACGAGTGGAATATTATTTATGCCAACGATTTGCTTGCTTATCCAATTAGATTTTCAAAAAGGAGTTACTATATAGCAAAGCTATTCTGCTTCTTCTTTATTATAGTGTTAACTGGTTTTAAATAAAAATATACGAGTACTAAACAGATATCAGGGTATTTCCTATTTCAGACGATTGCAAATCAGGGCGAGATGTCGAATCAGCGGCATAAAAAAAAATTATATTCCCAAACTGGGTGTAGATGTTTGGTTTAAAAAATAGTACAGTCGAGACAGTAATGGGCGAATACTTTTGTAATAAGGTGTCCGTCTATCAGCCGTAGATCGTAGCCACATCGTAGCTTTATAAGCGTAGAGCACGTAGATGAGCCGTAGAAAATAGTCGTAGAGCACGTAGATGAGCCGTAGAAAATAGTCGTAGAGCACGTAGATGAGTCGTAGAAGCGTAGAAGCGTAGATGATGCATAGATAATAGTCGTAGAAGCGTAGAGCATGAGTAAGAACGGCAAAATTTACAATACTGCCCGGTGCATGTTACACGTTTCGCACTTGCCTGTCTACAACATACCTTCAACCCATAATAAGTAACATTATAAATCCATTAAATCTACGGACTTTTGAGGGCATGTTATTTTTCACCGTGGTTTTCTCAATGACCGTACTTCTGTAGACATACACCTAGTACAAGGATATACAAGGATACGGCGCCCAAATACTACCTACTTTTTAGGGTTTCGACCCCATAGGGTGAAACGGGAACCCTATTACCAAGGCTCCGCTGTCTGTCCGTCCGTCCGTTCATCCGTCCGTCTGTCCGTCAGTCCATCTGTCACCAGGCTGTTTCTCATCAACCGTGATAGTTAAGCAGTTGACATTTTCACAGATTACTTATGTATTAAATTTCTGTGGCTGCTATACCAACAAATACTAAAAACCAGTACCTATACAAAATATTTAAGGGGGCTCCCATACCAACGCGTTTTTTTCAATTTTTATAGATAATGGTACGGAACCCTTCGTACGTGAGTCCGACTTGCACTTGGCCTGTTTTTCCAAAATATAGAAATATACGCTGAATATAATGCTGCTAATACAATTGGTATTTTTAAACCTTTACAAATATCGCTTTCGTAGTAACCTTCACTGTCTAAGTTTAGTGAATCTCTTAATTTTAACTTTATCACTCAGTTCAGTTATTCAACTTTTTTCCCATGAATCTGTACCTATATAAAACAAAAATCTTATTTCCATAGAAAAGTACGGAAAATTATTTATTTCCGCAACAATAGAAATAATCACCCAGTGGAGCGAAATAAAAATGTTCCGGAATGCGTCTGACAGCCGTCTGCGGCACCACTCGCGTCACTACACTATACTCGTATTAGACAGGGTGTATTGTATAGTAACGACAGTAAAAATAACGAAGAGCCTTTCAAAAGAAACTCTATTAACGTCTCGAGTGTCAAACGAATAGTTTAAATGAAATAAAATAAATTATTACATTTAATTCAGACCATAGACCACAACTAAAGAACTAAAGAACGAAAGAACGAAAGATTGAAAGAACGAAAGAACTCAAGAACTAAACAACAAAACAACTAGACCAAAGAACCAAAGAACTTAAGGAAAAAATAACTAAAAGGGGGGGTCTCACAATTGTTACCAACTGTGACAAGGAGACGGGAGAGGGGTCAAAAATCACGAGAACTCCTTGAGCCAATGACAAAAACTCGCAAAATACTGCTACACTCCCAACATCCTCTCGTGCCAAGCACGGGTTTCACCTCACTTATCAGGATTAGGCCATAATCCACCACAGAGCTCGACCCTAATAATTGATTCATTTATCTTAGAATTGAACTTTAATCGATCTCAATCGACAAAAACACATTGCACGTACGTAAATGCAACTGATAGACCCGTCAATATCTTTCAACCCTCGTTAACAATAACAATTAACAAACACACCCCGCACGGTTCGGACAGCATATCGCCCTGTCACATACCAGTCACCCCGATTAGCCACCCTGATGATTATTCGAACACACCACCAGCCGCGTCTGTTTCTAATGATCATGGCACGTGTCTGTAGGGGTAGGTGGTAAGTGGCAGCTATACCTACTGGTGCAGGGTTAAAAAAATAAATGGCTTAAAATAGTTAATACAGTAATTTGACGGCACGTTTGGCGTAGCGGCTAAGGAATCGGACTGCTGCGCTTGGTGTCGCGGGCTCCATTCCCGCGTGGAACATATTTATTTGTGCGATCCACCTATATTTTGTTTCTGGTTTGGGTGGGATGTGTATGTGAAATTATATATCTGTAAGCGGTACCCACGATACAGGAGCAATTCTAGTGTGGGGGGTACTATGTTTAAACATACAGAAAATAAAATAAAATTGGTACCTACCTACGTGATAATGATGATTTACCTTTAGAATAAAGCAGCCCACACATACTATTTTTGGGAATAATGTGCCTATTGACTGTAACCTTGCATGAGTGCGGGGTTTATCACATTGCTACATTAAATAGGTACTCCTTTATCAGTTTAACTACCTACTAATATTGGTTTGTTAATAATATTGAGTGTCTGCGGCATACCTTAATTCTATCAAGCTTATGCCTTTACCAAGTACTTGTGCCAGTAACTATTCTGCAGCAGACAATATTATAGGACAAGGTGGCCACAAAGTGGCAGCTACTGGCGACAGCCACTCACCACTGTTGACGGTTGAGTACTTGAACAATAATTTATATACTTTGGTCACCGATTGGATAATTAATATGGTATTATTAATTTGCATAACTACTGGTGCCTCGACTTATCCGAACAGTAGTACGTAACTATAAATACTCGAGGTTTTCCGTTTTTGCCAACGAGTGATTGAATCCGTTTCCTTTCCAAGATTCTCAGAAACTTTCAGTCAATGATCCACCGGCGCTTAACTGAATCATAAGTTGACTCATGATTACCTGACTGACTTCGGATCAACATTTTGACTACTTAAACATAATCTTATGACACTGGTTAACGCGCATATTTTATGCTGCAAAACGAAAACACAAAAAAAACCGTGAGAAATATTTTTATCCATTCTTAAAACATGCTTTATACACATTGAGGAAATATTATTCCTCAATGTTTGTACACAAACAAAATATAAACGGTCTTGTAGCGGATGTGTCACATTTAACTCAACGATATAAAAGTCAATAGAGTTTGTCGGAATCGATCAACATTCTGTAGGGTACGTGGAGCGGGCGTCGCGCGATTTTAATGCATGTCGTGTGTGAAGCGAGTAGACGAGCGGCTTAGACGCGGCGTTTTATCTGTTGTAGCCTAAGAAGCTGTTTTTATCTTTTCTCGCGATTTCACGCATGTCACGCGTAAGATGGGTAGACAATCGGTTTTAAAGAAGTGTTTTAAACGTTATTGTAGTCTAGAATAAGTAAAACTTTATAATTTTACACGTTTTGCAGAATAGTCAATGACAGGATGTTTAAATAAGCCCAACGGTGAACTGGATACAATTTTAACATTCAACAACAATTAGAAACATTACGAACGCTATGAGTTCAAATAATTTGATATTGCTTTATAATGTGGGATAAGTGAGTGAATTGGCTATATTCTGGCCAAAGAACAAATAGAAATATAATAATATATTTTGATATTTGTTTGTGTGCGAAATAGACCCGTTTTAGCCAGTTAATATGAATACAAACATGTTTCTGTTTTCCATGATTTGGGCCACGCTATCAACAATAAAACGCAGCGTTTTCCACGCTCGTCCTCACTGCAATGGTAAGCATGTTTGACACGTTGCCATCACTTACTGACATTATCTGTGTCTCTGCGAATTCCTCGTCTGGCGTATTTCCTATCGTTTGTTACTTTGTTGATCGATGCACTTGAAATCGATGATCGACACGAGACATGTGAAGTGTTTATGATTTTCCGGTCTTTTTTGCTATTTCTTTATTCCTTCCAATATGTGACCACGGTCGAAGTAGCTCGGTATAAACGTCGAGGTATGTGAAAACTATATCGGTGTATTGATATGAGTTAGAGAACAAGGCCGGTTCTAATGTCACCATTATCAGGTAAAAGACCTACGGCCTACGGCCTTACCACAAAAAAATTAAACCAGAGTTGAACAGATGAGTCTAAATATTTTCTCCACAAATCGATGTCTAACTCTCGCCTTTTCTAACTCAATTAACAAATTCACAAGCAAAATAATTATAGGCATGCCAGGATTGAGTAAGAAAACGCGAGTGATAGACGTCGATTTTGTCGAACGAAATTTTAGTAACCACTGTTTAACTCTGGTCTATACTTTTGTAGTGAGACCGCTCATGTTGAACATAGGTCCGTATTAATAAATCAAACTTAGCTCTGAGAGCTATCTTCAGTGTGCACTTGCTCTTTTGTTCTATTTAATAAATACATCTTAAGTTGTAGATTAGGAACAGAAACTTACATGATCTCTGGCAAATTAATAAATGACACTCAGCGGTTAAGTGCTATCCGATTATGACACAATTGACACATACAAGACAGTATCTAGTAGCCAGTGCTACACCTCAATACCCATTTATTAAATAGCAACGATTTCAAGATGTAGATTACATTTTGAGTGTGGATCAGCTGGTAGCGCACTTGGTAGTGCTATTGAGGTTCATTTATTAATACGGTCCATAGACCCCTACCATAGAATGCCGTATCATTGCGACTGTTTTTCGTAGTTTGATTTGACATAATGCCACTGACGCACGACTTATAACGGCAAAGCACTCGTCAACAAACACAGTACCACAACACAACGTCTCCAATATCAAAATGCAATCATATTATACACCTCAACTTTCCGAAGCCCCCCTTACCTCAAACTTTCCTGCTGACGCCCTCGTCTGAATGCCCTTTAATTCGCGTCCTAAACTGCCGGTTTGCAACTATATTGCGGTTGAAGCGATGGTAACGAGCTAGGCGTAACATATATTGACTAGTTTCAAGTGGTACATAATTATTATTATCTTGAACTGTTACCTATTCTATGTTAGAAGGTATTAGTGATGTTGATAAAAGATAATTATTGTTACTAAGTTATATTTTAGGCTGATAGCAGCTGTACAAAGCACTAATAATCTGTTTTATAAAAGTAAAAAATTTACTCCTAGGTTCATGGTTCTGGATAACTTATTATCATTATCATAGTTAACGCAAGTAAAGCAGCGGGGGCAGTTCTTCATTTTAAAATAAAACTTTTACATAAAATAATAATCGCTTTTTTGATTCTTTAATTTCTTCCGTAATTTGATAATATTTCAAAATATACACACATAATTATTATAAATCGATTGCTTACCCTATTTGTGCACACTTACAAACATTTCCGCACGTACTCCAAGCCTTTCCAATCATAAATCACATGCCAAAGTCACTAATAGAAAAGTTAGAACGACGCTTTTGAACGCACCTGACGCCATTTTGAAATTAAATTGGTTCACACCGGAAAATGTTGACTTTAACCTATTTTCGTGTTTGATGCATATTTCATTGAGATACTGGCTGCGTTCCACATTTTCACTCACGTTTACTTAAAATGTACAACCTTTACAATTTATTTTCCAGGTAAATAAACATAATATGAATTAACAAAACGTAAATTTCAAAAACCGGCCAAGTGGGAGTCGTACTCACATACGAAGGGTTCCACACCATTATATATAAAAACGGCAAAAAATAACATTTTTATTGTATGGGAGATCCCATAAAAAAATTACTGTATTTAGTAAGTATTTGTTGTTTTAGCGACAACAGAAAAACATCATCTATAAAAATTTCAACCGTCTAACTATCACGGTTCTTGAGGTATACCTACAGCCTGGTGACAGACGGATAATGGAGCCTTAGTACTTAATAGTGTTAACAAATTAGTACTATTATTACTTATTTCGCGTATTTATTTGCTGATTTGATCTTTATAAAACCTATCTGACATAAAGGTTGGACATAGACAAGAAAGATCTATGGCGGATCCTTCTTGTCTATGTCAAACCAGAATAATATGGATAACGGACAAAGCTCGGGCATTCGTTTGTTAGCCACCGATTGGAAAGGTTGTGTTCTAGCAAATAAAGTTATTGTTACTTATCGAGTATATTATAATTACACGTTCCCCAATATTAGCCATTAAAGTAAATATGCCGGTGTAACGGCACTATAATTTGGCTTTGTGAACCTGGTTGCTGCTCAACGTAGGGGTGGTAATAGCTCAGAAGTGGGATTGCACTGAAATCGTTAAACCAAATTTTGGTGTGATCCTGCTGCTCACGCTAATAAGTGGAAATAAGAACGTAAGTACACTTTTATTGTTATGATTTACTGAACCAGCATAACATAATGGCCTATTTATATCAAACGGCAACAATTATGATGTATAATTGAATGCATAATGAGATATAACGTTAGTTTTGCTGTATTAAATAATTTTTCTTATCACCTACCCTCTTTGTCAACGAGGTCGGTAAATTTATGTTGTCATTACGCCCGTGTTTTTTTTTACCTGTCTCAATAAAATAGACGGCGTAAAATTATATTACACAGAGCTAATTATTGGCGATTATACTAGTGCGACTTACATGCTAACCTAAATAGTGCGACTGACGTGATAATGTATATTCTTTGTTATTAACGCTTGGATTGTTTTACGTTCCGAGGTTACCTTCCACGATGCCCAAACGAAAGAAAAGGGCTGAGTCATCTGACAGCGACTCTTCGCGAAGCACTAGTCGGTCTCACGAGAGGCGGTCACGACATAAACATCGAAAACAACATCGATCGAAACATCGTGTTCGAAGCGACCCCAAGCTATCATCGCGGTCGCGCCGCTCCAGGAGCGCAAGGTCGAACACACCTCCACTGAATCAGGCAACTGGGCGACTACACATTGGCAGCAAGCACCAGCTGACGCGGTCTACAAGCTCGGACCACGTCAATACTGAAAATACGAACGTAAATTCAAGGTATGTCGACAGTCAGCAACAATTTTTCGAGAAATTTATTAATGTAATGCAAGGTATTCAGGATAAACCTACTCCTGGACGTGACAAGTACCCTGTTTTAAATAACGTTCTCCCCGAATTCGACCCCCTTTGTAAAGAACAAACTATCGACTCGTGGATCCATAAGATTGAGGAATGTGCACAAATTTATAGCTGGGACGATAAGCAAATAGTTCATTACGCCTTACCCAAACTGGCTGGAATAGCAAAGACGTGGTATCACGGCTTACCTTCTTTGCTATTCTCATGGTCGGAATGGAAGCTTAAACTGAAGGAATCTTTTCCGTCACGCGATAACTACGCTGAACTTCTAACTGAAATGTTAGGGAAGAAGGCCCGGTACGGTGAATCGCTTGAACTGTATTATTATGCAAAAATGAACCTCCTCAATCGATGCGAAATAGTAGGTAAGCGTGCTGTAGACTGCCTGATATTCGGCATTGAAGACAGAGGTGTTAGATTAGGAGCGCAAGCAGTGGAATTCAATGAACCAGAACAAATCCTTAAATTCTTTAAATCAGTGAAAACTGGGCAAGAAAGGAATGCCTCTATTGATATTAAGAATAAAGATAGGCGAACGAATAATTATCAAGGTGGTTCTAGCAATTTTCCCGCTAATAGCAAAACTCCCTTGCAAAATAATACTCAGCAGCAAAGATCTAACTACAATCACATAGTTTGTTTCAACTGCAATGAGAAAGGGCATCCATTTTTCCGGTGCACTAAACCAAAAAACCAATGTACTCTTTGCAATTTAAGAGGTCATGTGTCTTCTGACTGCCCGAAGAAGGAACACAACAATTCGAGTGAGACGAAGAAAGTGTTACGGATAGAGAGTAGTAGCGACTCTAGTTTAAAATACAAAATGCCGCTGAAAATTAATGACAAACTATCTGACTGTTTGGTGGATTTGGGCTGCGAGGGCACACTCATGCGTCTTAGTGATGCCCAGCGACTGCAGGTCAAATGGGAACCTGTTGATGGGCCTATACTTTCTGGTTTTGGTAACACACGTTTTCGGCCAATAGGATCAGCCCTCGCGACAATCGAAGTTCAGGGGGTTACTGAAAAAGATGTTGAAATGTTAATAGTTGATGACGCTCATATTAATACCCCTGTGATGCTAGGTCATACTTTTACTGAAAGGCCCACTATAAGAATAACTAAAACAGAAACTGACGTAATCTTTCAACAAGTAAGAGAAGGTAAATTCAATAAGTGTATGCTTAGCTGCGCCAGTAACATTACTATTGCTAGCGGAAAAATCGGCGCTATCCCCGTCACCAGTACTGAATCATATTCAGGTAAAGCTTACGTAAATGGGACTGTTAGAGGGTGTGAAAACAAAGAACACTATTTATTGCCAGGGGAGTACGATTTGAAACAAGGCCAAGGGTGCGTATTGGTACAAAATATTAGTGGTCATGACATATCATTTAACTTGGGAGACCTTATCACTCGCGCTTTGAAGTTAAGTGAATGCCTCCAAGTAAACCAGTTACAAAAACTTAGTGAACCTCTCACAGACGAATCGCCATTAAATATTGGCGATAACATTTCACTCGACGACAGAAAGAAATTGGAAGCTTTCCTAGAAAGTTATAAGGATTGCTTCTCAAATAGCTTAAGTGAACTCGGTTTTACAACTGAGTCCGAAATGGTGATTCATCTGGAGGATTCCAACCCGGTGGTATATCGTCCGTATAGACTTGCATTTACTGAGAGACAACGCGTTCGAGAGATGGTGCAAGAGATGCTAGATAGTGGAATAGTTCGCGAATCAATCTCCCCATACGCAAGCCCAATCGTACTAGTAAATAAGAAGTCAGGAGAGAAACGGCTCTGCGTAGATTATCGTGCTTTGAATAAAAAGACTAGGCGGGAACATTATCCTCTCCCGAGGATAGAAGATCAACTTGATCTTTTGTCTGGTAGTTCCTTGTACATAAGTTTAGACCTTGCGTCAGGGTACTATCAAATCCCAATTGCGGAAGAATCCCGCGAGAAAACCGCCTTCGTAACGCCCGATGGCCAATTCGAGTATAATAGAATGCCATTCGGGCTAGTTAACGCACCGTCGGTATTTCAACGTACCATCAATAAAATTGTGCAGAAATCTCCAGTCCGCTCATATGTACTTGTGTATATGGACGATATTTTGATACCGGCTTGCTCGTTTGAAGAAGGGTTACTGCGTCTGCAGGAAGTTCTTGATTTGTTAAAGGAAAGCGGCTTGACTTTAAAACTCAGCAAATGTAAATTCTTCTACAATAAAATCGATTATTTGGGATATGAAGTAAGCTCTGACGGTGTAAGACCAGGAAGCCTTAAGACTGATGCTGTATCTAAGTTTCCCCCACCGCAAAACGTCCATGAAGTAAGAAGGTTCCTGGGTCTCGCAAGTTACTTTAGGAGATTTGTAAAGAACTTTGCTGTATTGGCGCGTCCTCTTACCGCATTATTAAAAAAGGATATTCCTTGGAGTTGGGGCGAAGATCAAATTAATGCATTCAATACCCTGCGAGAGCGTCTCGTTGAACGACCGGTACTGACCATCTACAATCCTAACTTAGAAACTCAACTTCATACCGACGCGAGTAAATATGGCGTAGCGGGGATATTAATGCAGAAAGACGAAGCTGGATTATTGAAAGTTGTTGCATATTACAGTAGGCAAACCAGCATTGATGAGCAAAAGTTGCATTCATTCGAGTTGGAGACTCTTGCAGTTATCGCTTCATTGGCCAAATTTAGAGTTTATTTGTTAGGGGTTACATTTAAAATAATCACTGACTGCAACGCCTTGCGTAGTACTCTCGTCAAGCGAGATTTGATCCCTCGTATTGCCCGCTGGTGGGTGCAATTTTTGGAGTTTGATTGTGAAATCGAATATAGGTCCGGGGAAAAGATGGCACACGTAGACGCTCTGAGTAGGTGTCCCGTAGATAAAAGTAAGAACGACGATCATGTAATAGATGTTCTCACCGTTAATACGGATGATTGGCTAGCCACGGTCCAACAAGCGGATGAAGAAATAAAACATATAGCTAATGTCTTAAATGATCCAAAGACTAGAGAGGTTGTAGATATTTTTAATAACTATAAAATGAAAAATGGTCGTGTATTCCGTATTATCGGTGACAACAACGAACGGTGGGTGGTTCCAAAGGGCGCCAGATGGCAGATATTGAAAGGTAACCACGACGATATCGGGCATTTTGGCATCGACAAAACATTAACCCGTATCCAAGCAACGTACTGGTTTCCCAAAATGAGGCGTTTTGTAAAGAAATACGTAGCATCATGCCTTGAGTGTGCTCACCATAAAGTACCAAGTGGCCGTAAATCGGGAGAATTGCACCCCATTCCGAAAATAGACAAACCCTTCCATACTATCCATGCGGACCATTTGGGTCCGTTCATACGGACTAAGCGGGGTAACACTTATATCCTCGTCATAATTGACGCATTCACTAAGTTCATTAACCTGACGGCCGTACGTAATACAAAATCCTCTACAAGCATTAGAGTCTTCAAAGACCAGGGTACTAGTTTTACGAGCAATATGTTTAGGTCTTTTGTTCTTGCGACAGGAATTAAGCATATTTGCAATGCTGTCGCTACCCCTCGTGCTAACGGTCAGGTCGAGCGATATAATCGCACGATCCTAGCGGCACTGGGCGCTATGAACCATGACCAGCCGAATGGCAAGTGGGACGAACATCTACCAGATTTACAGCTAGGCATCAATACCACTATTAATGCGACAACTAAAAAGACTCCAACTGAATTACTATTCGGTTATAATGTTACGAATCCATCTCAAGGTATACTAAATGAAATTGTCTCCGAAGTAGCATCAGAACCTACGACAAATGATGATTTATCCAAGTCTAGATCTGATGCTAGTGAACTCATTCAGATTCAACAAGAAAAGTCCAAAGAAAAGTTTGATAAACATAGGAATACAAAAGTAGTATTTAATGAAGGAGATTTAGTACGGGTAATTCGAGCGGTGACAGGTATCGAAGGTCAGTCAAAAAAATTAGAGCCGAAATGTCAGGGGCCTTATCGTATTAAGAAAGTTCTGCCAAACGACAGATTCGTAATCGAAGACACCCTTATCACGAGAAAGGGAAGGCGTTATGAATCTGTGGTAGCAATAGACAAAATATTTCCGTGGTTGACTTTTGCACGCCCGATGTCTTCCGAAGATGAGAATTGTTCGTCTGGTAACGAATCGAGTAATGCACAAGTAAACGAATGAGGGTCAGCAGGTAACTTGTCACGTTCCCAAGAGATCTCATGCTGTATTGAAAGATCTGGCACATAACACTACCTATACGTGTTATTGGAGAACGATAATATAATTATTGTAATGCGATGCGCTTATGATAATGGTCATGTATCATTCGAGAAATTACGATGTGTTGAGTTAATTATTTAGAATAATGTTTGTACTTGTTGATCGAGGTCATGGATCAAACACGATTACTAAAGTTAAGGGCACACTTATCAACGTCAAGGATAAGTGTGACACTGAGCCAATCAACGTCATGGGTTGGTTCGGTTAAATAATCCTGATCATCGTCATGGATCAGCTAAGGTGATCAACGTCATGGATCAACCAATATGATAATGATTCTTTAAATAAGTTGATCAACGTCATGGATCAACCAGTATGTTAGTTATTTAGGTAAATAAGTTGATCAACGTCATGGATCAACCAGTGTGTTAGTTGTTTAGTTAAATAGGTTGATCAACGTCATGGATCAACCAGTATGTTAGTTGTTTGGTTAAATAAGTTGATCAACGTCATGGATCAACACATGAACTAATACTGACCAACGTCATGGATCAGTCAAATGCTTAAGAGATTGTAAATAATAAGAATAGATTAAATAAGTGCCTTACTTGTAAAGGAATAAGAAAGAGATCAATAGTAATAATATTATGTTAAACCGTTATATTATTATTGTTATTATTATTAAGTATTTTATATTATATAAAATGATTACCTTTAATTATTATTAACGAAATCAATATTAAAATTATAAGTTATTAATAATTTGTGAATAGGAAATTTTATTTACATAGGCGAAATAATTTTAGTAAAGTTATTGATTGTTGTGAAGATTGACGATATGAGTATATGAGAATGATTGAAATTAATTGAGAAAGATGCTATGTAATTACTTTTTTTCTTACTTCCACAAAAATAAACTGTGAATTAATGTAACTTACGAGGGACTCGTAAAACTGACGGATGGCCGAGCTGTTAACAAATTAGTACTATTATTACTTATTTCGCGTATTTATTTGCTGATTTGATCTTTATAAAACCTATCTGACATAAAGGTTGGACATAGACAAGAAAGATCTATGGCGGATCCTTCTTGTCTATGTCAAACCAGAATAATATGGATAACGGACAAAGCTCGGGCATTCGTTTGTTAGCCACCGATTGGAAAGGTTGTGTTCTAGCAAATAAAGTTATTGTTACTTATCGAGTATATTATAATTACACGTTCCCCAATATTAGCCATTAAAGTAAATATGCCGGTGTAACGGCACTATAATTTGGCTTTGTGAACCTGGTTGCTGCTCAACGTAGGGGTGGTAATAATAGGGTTCCCGTTTTACCATTTTGGTACGGAATCCTAAAAAGGTTTGAGAACATACAACGTTACAAATAAATAAATTGAAGCAAGCACTTAATTTAAAAATCCATTTAACAAGTACTTGGCTCATCTGCGTGACGCTATAAATAACTTAATGGAAATCCATTTAGTTCGGGAATCACGGGCCATGGAACTTTCCAAGCAGGGCGTTTTAATTTCCGTTACAGGATCGGGTGCCGTGGTCATCCTCAGCCCTCACCCTGTACACACTATTCTATTCTCTATAGCTCTTAACAACGTAAGCTGTATTACCTTTAACTCGTAGACGTTCCTACAAAAAAAAATCGGCCATTGGTTCCTTACAATTATTTATAAAAACGGTAAAAAATATATGTCTATTGTATGGAAGCTCCTTAAATACTTATTTTTATCTGTTTTTTATGTATTTAATTTTGTAGTTATAGCGGCAACAGAAATACATAATCTGTGAAAATTTTTACTTTCTTACTATGACGGTTCATGAGATACAGCCTGGTGACAGACGGACAGACAGCGGAATCTTGTTAATAGGGTCCGGTTCTACCCTTTGGGTACGAAACCCTAAAAAAACAAAGTGTTCAGTTTACATTTTTCTTTACCTACCTTTGCTTACATAGTTACTTCAAGTACAAAAATCATACAGAACAGGCCAACTTACGAATAGGTGCAATAGGCAGTCTTATCGCTTAAACCGATCTCTACCAGACAACCTATGGCTGGACAAGATAGACAGAAGGAATAGGATCAAATCATGAATATTAATGATAATATTTATTTCTTCTGAAAGAACCGAGTTAGTAACAAAAAGATTCATAACCAATATCACTTTTAAGTCAGTAGTTAAGTCGACAAACAAATTAAAGAATCCCGGAAGCAATTAAGCCCAATTTATTAGTAATACCATCACGACTAAACCCCACGGAGTTGTTTATTACAATCAACATGCACTCGCTTATGGAGAGTATTCGATGCATGGTTAATAAATAAAATAAAAGTTGGTATGACTTGTGTGTTAAGGGGAGGACGTATACGTGTGCAAAGGCAATGATTACCTAGCTTTTGACCGCGACTTCAACCGCCTGGATTAAGTTAAATCGATACAAATACTTCATCTTTTTTCTCAGGTCCAATCTTTATACTAACATTCATCAAAACGTCTAAACCGTAGAACCACTACGGTTTAGACGTAACATAAAACAAACATACGAACTTTCACAATTATAGTATATGAGTAGGTAATTAGTACAAGACGAGCATGTATTTAGTTTGATATTAAGAGTTACGCTTGCATAATTATAACAGGTAAAATGCTAAGCGGACTGCAGAATTGCCGTGCATTAATTATTTTTCGTAGCAATGCTGGTTTTCAAGTATTATACTAACCCCAGTACCTACCTACTTTAATTTGTAGGTACATAGTCATGGCGTCATAAACTATTTCTACAACAAATTATAGGCCTACGCGGGCTTCGCCTTAACATATCCATACCATACAAAATGAAGAAGTTAATAATATTTTTACGACGAACATAACATGGAATAGGCGGAATCAACTCTTGAACTATGTTGGATGCGCTCCAACAAACTACACATCCTTTCTGGAAGTTTGAAATGGTATTCAATTCAATAACGGTTTCGTTCATAAATATAGGAAGTTGGTATTTGTTTTGTTGACAGTTTGTGTGATTTATTAGATAACGTTAATGATGTAGCGGGTGCATTATTTATACTTTTTTTTTAAGGCTGTGGTCTCATATAAACGTCATATAAACGTCAGCCGTCTATAAAAGAATAGGAGACCATAGCTTAAAACAAAATGTCGATCACCGTCCAGTCCTCTCCATGCATGGTTGTCTGGAAGAGATCACTTTGAGCTATAAGACCGCCCATCGTGACACTAATAGTTATTTATTGCTCTGTTCCAGCATTAATTTTTCTTTTTTCAGTAGTCTATAATATCTATACTAATATTATAAAGAAGAACGATTTGATTGTTTGTTTGCATTGAGTAGGCTTCGAAACTACTGAACCGATTTGAAAAATTATTTCACTGTTGGGAAGCTATACTATCCCCGGGTGATATAGGCTACTTTTTATCCCGTAAAAATTAACGGTTCCCGCGGACAAACCGCGAGGCGCTTCTAGTGTTTCAATAAAGAGTGTTTCATCTATCTATATCTACCTACATAGCTCCTAATCTCTAGGGACCCATAATCAGTATACCGCTAAGCACGGATATCACCTAGCTTATTTTCGTAATACATTTCTAGTAGCCCATAACCCACCCACTGGGCCTTTTTCTGGTCATATTAAATTTTGTCCAAAATAAAGGCCGCCGACGTGATGTTTTTCTTCATCGAAATGCGAGTGATGCGCTACCAATAAACATTAAAATGCGTCATTTACACAGATAGAAAAGTATGTCCAACGTTAAATTATTAATATTCTCATATCTAAAAAGACTGCAAGAAATATCTTTCTTACTGATATATTTAGCGTGGTTATGAGAATATTCGAGCATTAATCTTTCACAGTGGAACAGCAAAAAGGAATGAACGATGGCTATGTTACTTGGAAAAGCGCTTTGACTGCGGTTATTCACTATTCAGTCGCACTGAATTCAAGTGGTCTATTTTAAAACAACGATTCTATGAACACCTTCCCATTATTAAAAAAATATTGTCCGTCTATTTATTGGGAAGCGTCGTCACTTCAGAACAGCTGAAACGATTGGGTATACAAAAAAAAAGTGAATATACTACTCATTTCAAATTCGAAGCATACCTACCTGAGGTCTCATCTCATATTTAGGTTTAATTAAGGCATGTATGTATAAATACATAAACTAACGACTCGATATAATTATCTTAATTAACAACATACGCAGACGTAGCTAGTTAAATCGTAACTCATTTACAATTACGCCTACGTTTCCCATTACGTATTCAGGGGCTAAAACTATTTGCATAAGGTAACATATTATGCTGTATGTTAACTAACTATTAACTAAGTATGCTGATGAAACTTAATTTGAAATTCAATGAGAGAAGGATCTGTAGATTTTTCATTGAGATAAATCTTCTTCTTCTTCTTATTTAAGAGCCTAGCTCTTGTCGGTGGAGTAACAGCCAGAAAGACCGGGAAGCGTTCGAAATGTGGTGCTGGAGGTGAATGGAAAGAATAAGCTGAACGGAAAGAAAAACGAACGAGGAAGTACTTAGTCTGGTCCAAGAAAAACGGAACATATTAGCGACAGTGGAACGGAGGAGAGGAAAGATGTTTGGCCACCTTATACGACATGACATATTTATCAAAAACATCATAGAAGGGAAAGTAGAAGGGAAGAGAGGAAGAGGCAGACCTAGAAGGACATTCACAGATCAGATAAAAGGAAAGACAAATGTCACGTCGTATAGGGAAGTCGAAGCTTTGGCGGAAGAAAAATAATTAATCATCGTAGAAAAATAATTGTGAATATGATTTGGAATGTTTTCGTCCTGTCTTACTGGGGAAGGCAAAAGTAACAGTCAGTTTTCAATCTACTGAACTAACGCAAATAAATCAGGCAACTAACAAAAGCGTTTTGCAGGAAAACGAACGGAAAAAACTCATAAACAATGATACGGCAACGAATCGATGTGCATTATGAATTTATGTTATTTCGTTTGCAACCCCTTGTTTTTCCGGGAAATTGCGATCATCCCCCGGGATCGCAGTTGGACGCATTATGTAAACTTTGCTAGCGTAAATACTGGGAAATGAGTTCTTTTGATAAGCTAAGAGGCAAGTTTGCATCCGGTTTTGTGAAGTAGCTTCCGCTCGCGGCTCTGTCCGTTTTTTTGCGTTATATTTTTGTGTCGAAAGGGACTGCCTCGAGAAAGCACCATTGCTAACTTTAAAATTTGATGACAATCTTATACCGTCATACCATAAAAGTGTAGACGAGAGTTAAACAGATGGTTTTATAATTTCGTTCCACAAAATCGACGTCAATCACTCGCGTTTACTTACTCAATCCTGACGTACCTAATGATTTTACTTGCGAATTTGTTAGTGAGTTCATAAAATCGAGTTAGGCGTCAATTCGTGAGGAAAATACTTAGACTCATGTGATCAACTCTAGTAAATCTTTTGTGATATGTGACCGTTATTGTCAATCTATCGTGTAGTTTATAATACATACTAGCGTAATATCAAAGTTTGAAAGAGTATATAATAATAAATTAAAACAAAATGTGATAATTTAATAATCCTCTAATCTTTTTCTAACACTTGCGACAGGTAGAGTGGTCGAAGGCAAACGGGACATATTCGTTTTACTATCCAACAGCGGCAGTGTTTAACTCGACCCAACCCCAAATTGAAATTTTTGCCTTCATTCCAATTGTTGCTGATGCGATCCAAAAATGAGACAAATGAGAAATCTTCATAAAATACATATTATTACGCACCATCGCAGACTACTTACTGCTTAGTGGCTTAACATGAAGAGGTCAATGACAAAGTCACTCAATAAAAAAAAATATATATACCTAGGCCAATGCTGCCAACTGATATCTAAATCATCCGTAGAGTATTAAGCTAAGTGCGTATACATTCTATTTCCGTTCACCCCCAGCTAGAAGGGGAAGTATCGATGCTCCTAAATAGCATTTCTTTAATAAAACGGTGCATTATTAAATTTCGAACGTTTGATGTTCCGGAATAAACAACCCAGTATTTGACAAAACTTCGCGTTTTTCTGTTTTTGCATTTTTAATGTTTTGGAAGGGGAGGAATTGGCTGTTTATAAAATATATATTGGTGTGTTGTAAATGTAAATGTTTTCTATAAAAAAAAGTCTGGAGAATGTTTAGCGCCCTGATGCTGTTTGTTACGGAAATGTATTTTCCGGTACATACAGTTATTATGAAACGTCTATGACCAATTAGAAAAAATCTTACAATAAACAATTTAAGAAATAACACATGAACACATAAGCGATTACTAACTATTTTTTGACCATTCGATCGATTTATATATATATTGATTGACCGTGACCTTCTTGGGTTTAAATTAATGAGCAAATTTGCCATGTGCAGGAGTTCAATCTGCAACATAATTTTCACGATTGCCAAGATTCACCTAATCATCAACTTAGGTGATAACAAACGGTGCAACATTTTCACACGTAATTTAAAGTTGGATAACTATAATCCTACTAATATTATAATCGCGAAAGTTTGTAATGTATGTATGGATGGATGGATGTTTGTTACTCTTCACGCAAACACTACTGAATGGAATTTAATGAAACTTCACAATAATATAGCTTACATATCAGAATAACACATAATTAGGCTAAAATTCATAAAGATTATTATCGTATATTATCCTAACGCGGGTGAAACCGCGGGGCGCAGCTAGTTTAACTATATATTGTAAGCGTTCATTTGGAACCATCACTAACATAACCAATGATGTAAATAGAGAGTACCTACTCTACCAAGAAAATAACACATTCCAATAAATAACACAATGACATAAACGTTACGTAACTGACATTTATCTCCCTCTCCCATCGGTTCCATTAGGGACGCGTTTCAAATGCATTAAAAACATTCAAAACAAAAGAGTAGAGATCTGGCCCATAGAGCTTAACGACACTTATTGGGCCATTCGTGTGCTGTTATTCTGGGCCATTTTGTTATTTGAACCACTTTTGATAACGGATATTGGGTCAATCAAACATTTTGAAGATTGTGTTGAGTGCTTTGATTTGGTTTCGAGCGCGTTGGAAAGTGCCAAAGGGCATTTGAGGTCAAAATCTATAGATACAGACATAACATAATTATGGTATGTACAATAATTGTTTTACGATGAATATTTATATGGGTTTTTACGTTTGTTGAAGTAAGCCTCTGGGGAATTTAAGGTCGCCCAAGAGTCTTTGATGCGGTCAATTTCATCCATTATCAAATGCAGTGGTGCAATACTCAAATAAGCCACTAAAAGTAAACCATTTACGCAAGAAATCAATCACGATCCCCTCTAATAAAATAAAACAACGACGGCCCATTGGAGAAACGCGATATTCTGAAATTTGAGAAACGGCGCCCGCACGAAAAAGAAAACACCCGCATAATAATATTAATTTCACGGGCATTCTATTCTTCCAGAAATAAGGTTCATAATGGCTTGTAAGTAGTTTGTCAACCCGGAAAATGGACGACTGCATAGATCGTATTAGCCTTTCCCACGTTGCTTTATATCACATCAAACATTCTGCCATGCATTATGGTAATAGAAAAAAAAAGAAATTATCGTTGGCTACTTTGCATAATCCACGAATGACAGCTTGACATTAAGTTGTCTGTTTACATTGCCAACATCTTGGAGTACTACCCAATCGAAAATAGCTCCACCTTTAAAGACATAAGAGCTATCACACGTGCAAACGTGGATTGGTAAGTTGTTAACGGTCACGCAAGTGATGTGACAGTGTAAGCGGTCGATTTTTGTTTATTTTCTTTTTATTGAGTTGCAGTGTTTTGATTGCAGACGGCAGAGTGAGTATTTATGTGCTACTAGTTATGCAGGAATTTTGTCGGTATGAATCATTTTGCTTGGAGGAATATATTGTGGGATAATGTTTTATCTCTTTTTAGAAAAGAGAAACAGTGCTTTTCAAATCAGAAAATTGTCACCGCCCTTGCAAGCAGTCAGCCAAATTTCAGGTAGGACTAGGGTCCGACGTTACTAGTATAAAAGGGTCTTCGTTCCGGCATTGACTTTGGAGGTTTCTCTTAAAGGCAGTTGCAAATTACAGATGAATGACGAATACCATGTATCCAAAGCTCACACCTCTGACTTAATCAGCTCCTATGCCATGTCAGAGGCCTTTGGAACAACTCTGACACCAGAATACGTGATCACTACCTTGTTCAAGATCGATTGGTGTAAAGGAATTGTGAAAAGTAGTTATTTAAGACATTCATCTCCTCTTCCTTCATCCTCTCCCCTCTTCCTACGTCCTCTCCCCTCTCCCTTCTTCCTTCCTCCCCTTCCAATTCCTGCTCCTCGTCCCTTTTACTATTCTATAACCGTAACGTGACTTCTCACCCGCAACTCACCAACCTCACCTACACGTGGTCTATTTAACTCATCACTCGGCAATATCAATTGCATCCAGTTTCCTTTAAACCGAACGGCAGTACGCAGGAGTACCGCCTGTTGCCAATTAGTGGGAGCGACTGACAAATGCGCGCGTCGGATGACACATTGCGGTGTAACGTCGGTTGCTAAATTTGTATGGATATTTTGTATTAAGATTTTATGAACAAAGAAAGAATATGAGACATTGAAAAATGAATTATTGACTTCCGCTGCGAATAATTGGCATTAAAACATTTTAAATTTCGAAATAGTATTTTTATAATCGCATGAGGACGTACTGGATTGCGTCATCCATTATTGGTGGGTTTCTATGTTGTTTGTGTTTTATTGTTGCAAATAAATCTATTTTCTTCTTCTTCTTCTTCTTTTTCTATGAACTCCGTGTAGCACCAAGCGTTTTGAAGCACTATTCATCTAGTTCAACTAGTTCCGATTCTTTCAATAGTCTAAACATCCCGGGCTTGCACGTAATTACTTTCCTAATTTAAAAAGAAACAGTGCAAGTAAGGCCTTTAATCTCTTAAGATAACCAAGGTATTCATATCAAAAGTTTTCTCATCCCCAGTACTTCAAACCGCACGCACGCTACGTTTACTGTGACAAATGACAAAATCCCGAAGTGTTCTTGCGCGCCGGACAGACAGACAGAAGCAAAGCGACATTGACTTTTAATTTCACACAAGCGGGTTTAAAGGTAGACTTTAGAGCTTTGCGGTGTTACGACACGGGTGTATAAACGCCTATAAGTTTAAATTCTACAAAACAGGTAATTATTGTAAGAAAGGTATTTAGATATTCTGCCAGAAAATTATGATGTTTCATTTATTTTTCACAGAGTTTAAATTAAACTGCGTTGTTAATCGAATTCTGTTTATATTACACGTGACAGGTACCTTGTTTATATTTGTACTTTGTTAAAGATTGACATTTTCTTAGATGTAAGTATTTGAACTTATAACAACTCAACTCACTTTTGAAACCAATTTTTAAGGAAATAATCCTTTTGTTTTTTTATAGGTTCTATCAGAGTGATTTGTAACCTTTTACTTATGGTATACGTTTTGACGCATTTCTCAAAAATCTACCTTTTCACAATCTGCTTTACATACGGATGTCTTAATGAGTAACGAACACAATAACGAATTTTGTGAATGTTTCTCGTAAATCTTGTGATGTGAATTTATTCGCTGTCTTGGCATGAAAAATTGGTGCGTAGGCTGTTAAACGCATAGGATGGGAGTGTTTATCGCATGTCTTGTGCGTGAGACAATGTGACTTATGTTTTATTTTCTTTGAATTAATTATTAATTCGTTTACAAGTTAGTAATGTTAATAAAAGTTACCAAACTGTTCGTAACATGTAAAGACATGTGACATTGTGAACGCGGTTTTGGAAACTGTTTTTTTGTCACTGCTGTGAATTCTCGCCGGGACTCAGTGGAACCACGACTTCGTAGTGTGAATGTGATGCGAGTTTTAAATAAAACAGCAGCCAAAAAAAAAACTTCATCCAAAAACTTTTATTTCAAATATCACCACTGGAAAAGTATCGTCGAACCGTGAAACAGTCCTGTCCATTTTTCTCGAATTTTTACACAATTAACTTTAATTAAATCCGTAGCATTCGCGAGCTGAATAGCGGAGTTTCCAACTTTTCCCGGGATTTCTTACGCTAATTAAAAGGGAAGGCGTTTAATTTTTTTTAAAGTTGGTAACATTATACGCGGACGAGGCGATAACTGGTGTTTTTAGGTTGTTTGAAGAGAGTTTTTCTTAAAAATAAACTAAGTAGTTTTATTTTCTTTCCTGACGTCGACAGTGTTTTAAATAAGATGCTTAAAGCAAGCACCATTTGGTTTTGGCACCTTCCTAGGATTTTTGTTAGCAGCTTTTAACTTGAGACCGTATGTATTATTTGTTATAATAATATTTAAGTATGTATGTAGCCAAGTTTACAAAACTAGGCTCCGTAACGGCTGAACACATTTTGATGAAATTTTGAAAGTTTGTTAAGATTTTTTAAGCCTACGAATATCACTCCTGGAGTTACTTTTCATACGCAGGTGAAGCCACGGGGCGCCGTTTCTTTTACTATCTGCTCCTTTGGAGACCCGTCGTTCAAATTTTCAAAGTATTCTAGTTCAATTTTTCACTCCACTGAAGACAGACATTTCCTGAAACCGACTAAAAATAGGTACGTTTCAAACAAAGAAACATTCACCTCTGTTTTCAAACACAGAGATATATTAAAAAATTGAGTTGTTATTCCACATTCAACAATGACCACTAAGTTTTCAAACGCAGAAACATAACTTCTAGAACAGTCCAACTCTTTCAAGATGCAAAAAGAAAACCACCGTCGAGATACTCGAGATGTCGACGCAAACATTCGCTACCGAAATAGCAACAAAAGCCAACGACAGAAAATGTATGAGAAAGGACAGCAATCGAAATGTCCGAAGTGCCCCCTTATGAGACTCGTAGACATTTCTAATAGCCCTTAAGTCCTCTCGAATGAAGCAAACAGTTTTATGCCATTGTCCATTTCACTAGAGTTTGTTATTTGTCAACAACTTTTGTTTTTACATTTGCGCAAATAAATTTTGAACCCAATCTCTATTGTGTTAGAAGTTAGAGGGACTTATTTTCTAGGAATGTTTCTCGTCCGTGCCGTTTCCATGGTTACCGTCGTTGGTCGCCAATCTTTAGCAACGTAGTGTCAAACTAAATTCGACTTTAAGTTTGCGTGATTAAGTTAAGAATGTGTTGTGTTAGGGAAAGGCGGGATTATTTTTCTAAAGTAGGGAATATTTTCTGCAATTGAATTTTCACTCGTGTTTAGTTACAGTCTCTGACTGTTATTGGGTGTATGAAACTACTGATTTTTGCCTTCAATTTCATCCGCGCAGGCTACAACGATAGAGATTACAATATTTTATGATACTTTATGCCCGTTTCCAACGTTCAAACGATCTCCACACCAAATTTCATCGAAATCAGTTCAGTCGTTTAGCCGTGAAAAGGAACAGAACCAAAAGAGTAACTTTCACTTATTTTAATGTATGTCTACGTTTATATGTAGGCTAAAACCCTAATAATAGCAGCAACATATTTATATTATACTGTAAAATTTTATTCCATCCATGTTTTTCCGCAAAAAATTTAATGTCAGTGCAGTAAATTTCCATTTTTCTCTATTTTTATACAATGTTATGAGAATAAATCGCGAGAGTCAGGACACAGTGAATAGTACACGCGGGTACGGAAAGTGTTGTAAAGGAGCTTGCATAATGTGCTAAGGAATCGCAGCGTTTATTAAACTTTAACGATCGATAAAAATATCATATACTTGTATTTTTTACAGCGTTTATGTGAATAGATACACTTCCAAATTAGTGTTAACTGTCTAGCAAATTGTCAAAAAATATGGGTGCCATTTTGACTGATCCTTACTGTTATGAGCTTGCTTAGATTGTGACGCTGGCCATAAGGAAAAAGAGCTGCTTGTCTTATTTCAAATTTGTTTTCAGATTTGTAAAGAAATACTCTGTGAGACACGCATTACAACGTGGTCAGACTGGTCAGTCCTTTTCTCAGTATCAAAAACTTTAAACAAACATTTTAAATCCCAGTAACGTCAGTTTTTTCCGTACAGTGTACAACGTCCCGTACATTGAAATATCTGCTCTTGATATGTTCCTCGGGTTCCGTTATCTCTGAGAGTACAATAAATCCTTCAACTGCGCGTCTCCACGCCAGACCCAGTCTGTATGATAGCTTGGACCTACTTAAATAAAATAAGGTTATGTACCTAACTTGGGAGATATGACAAAATATTGCCTTTTAAACTTTAAAAGCATTTTCGGGTTAGATCCAGATGAGACGGAAAACCAATCAAATTAAGACAATATATATTTTCACAATAATGGAATACTTACAGTTCGTTGGAAAAAGCATTTTGTTAGGGTAATTCCAGGATAGATGCCCGGCTCGGATAGATGCCTCAAATTCAAAAACTATGATTTCCCGGCTTGTTTTTGTTGTCGTTGATATTGCCATCTATACTCAATGAAAGATTTGGTGCGACGAAAAAATTGCTAATTCTTTTTCTACAGCCTTTTTGAGGTGCTGGAACTTTTTACGTGGTGACTAAATAATTTATATTTTGTATCTAAATGTTACAGTGGACTGTATACTAACACTAAAATCAGTTTTATTAGAATATTAATTGAATACACATTCCTGAATATAAAAGGCATCTATCCTCTACGAAAAGGATAGACGCCTCGATGTATTTTCGCCTATGTTTAACCATACAAAACAAATAATTCCCATTATTTTCAAACTATGTAACTACAATAGGGTATAGATGCCTCAGGAAGGAAACTTATTTTGTGAGGCAACTATACCCTAATATGATTACAGAGAAAATACACTTTTTACGAACATTTTTAATTAATAACTGTGTTTAGATTTTACTTCCCATCACGAATACCTAATTTCAAACTGAAAAAGTGTTTTTTTTTATCAATGAGGCATGTATCCCATAACTGGTTTTGACGCATGGAGCAACTATCCGCTATAGGGCATCTATACTTCCAAAAATAGAGGTCTGGGAAAATCGATACAGATTAGTAAATATCAAAACTGATGTTTTCGTTTTCCTTCAAAGTGGTAGTCGAAAGACCAATCTATTAACATGTGTGACAATCATTCAGATCCATTAATTAAAATGGGAAATATAAAGCGTTTTCAAAAAGTATGGCAACTATCCTGGACTTACCCTATACTAAATTAAGTTTTAAGGTCAACGTAAAAATGGAGCAAATGGCAAATTAGGTAAAGTAACAAAATAAACGAAAAACCAATTTCGAATTTTAATATAGCCCATTGAAATTCCATTTCAAATGAATACAAAATTCAAGCTTTAATCTGATTTAACCGTAACTGTCCGCCACGCGCACCGGTACCGGACGAACGCGTTGCATCAATTAACGGATTAGCGACATTGCGTATACTGGAATTTACGGATTACGGATACTTATGTATGCGCCGATTGGAGCCCTAATGGAAACATTTGCTCTTCGAGTGGGTTTTATTGCTATAAAAATGTCTGGTTTATGATTACTGTTCGTCAAATTAAACCTAATATATGAGTTTTTAAATGGCTTTTCGTTATAGTCGAGGATATTATGCATATTTTTTTGGTTATTGGTACTGTTTGGTTTTCCACAAGTCGATGCAACGAACCAGCTTAGTGGGAAGTAATGAATGCAAGCCTACTCACCGATTTTCAGCTCAAGCCCTCGATCAAACAGCGCTGTCCATCACTGCAAAGTAAGACACAACATTGTCAAAACGTTCCACACAAAAGTTTGAATGTTATTTTCTAGCACCGCACTACCGACGAAGCCCTACTAGTGATGGGGCTGCAAACTTGACGTATCGGATCAAGTTTCGGATATTGCTGCGAGCAAGCGTGCCTCACAGCCGCGGCGTGGGTTGCGTACTGGCGAGCGAACCAGCGCGCGGCGATACGACACAAGACTACCCTCACTGATTGCGTAAATAATCTAAGCGAAATAAACTGGTGCAAACTACCCTCAAAACTGACCCTAAGTTGTACGTTCCAATACCGACGTTATCAAAAATTCGTTTATATTTTACAGGATTAGTAAACTGTAATAATTTTGTTTGAAAACCATAGCTTAATTCAATATCGACCCAGGTCCAACATTTTAACTTTTTAGTACTCTGAAATGTTGAAAGTGGATGTTGCTTTGACTCATTTGTAAATTAAACTGTCGAATATTTGGTGTTACCATTTGATTCGTTCTGAGTGTTGAAGTTTAGTATCCCACCCAAATATGATTTAACTAGATCCTTCTGTATATATAAGTATGTACCAAACCAACCTTGTGTATTTTTATAACTGGTGTACGATACAGTATTTTCTATTCTATTCTATGCTTTTACATACTTATTTTGATACCAACCTATATTGGTAAGTAATTCAATTGAAAAACTATTAAACAAGAGATAAAATACTGAAATAAAATAAATAATTGCGCAAACATGAAATCATAGGTACTGAATCTGTTTCAAAGAATCCCAAGATAAATATCTCAACAGTAAACATTCTAAGAGATATTTTTATCCTTCACATGACACAAAATACAGAGGTAATTGTCGTCCGCAAACAAACACAGGTATTTCAGATTTGTCTCCTATTTACCCTGTGGAGGCCTCGTCGAAATAACAGGGCGTTGGAGTTGGGAGTGTGTCTTCAGGAGACGTCAATTATATTGTTGCACCTCCCGGCGTCGGCGCGGCTACAGAACTAGCGGATGAGACTGCGGCAGAAGTAAAATATATGTATTTACAATGTACATATTACACGTCACTGCATAATTTTGCTAAAGTAACTAAAATCAGAAAAATGACTCAATGGAATACATTTTATGTAATTTTACTTTATGTAAACCAAAAGTGATGCTATTATGAAACGTTAACAGAATAAAAATGTAAGAGGTTAAAGTGCACACAATTTTCAAAGATGGAAATCATTAAGAGCAGGTACTCAATATATATAATAATACGGAGAAAATAATAATTGCACCATGTGTAATGTTCTGCTGGCCGATGCCTTAATATTTGCTTAGTGAACTAGGCAAAATACAACCTTACTTTTACTCTATTAGAGTTATTTTGTAGGACAAGTAGCTGCAACTAATCGCGTTTATGCTCCCGCTCTATTCCTAGCCACACACATCAACTGACACAGTCAACCAGGGCCTCGAACCGGTTTGAAATATACCGGTTATAAACGTTAAAATAACGGTTTCTTGGATTATTTCGTTCCGAGCGAAAACGTTAAAAGAGCGTTATTGAAACCATAATTAACCGGTTAAATCCGCGATGCGAGTGGTTGAAGATCAGCCGTGTATGCGGGGCACGGAAGAGGCTAGGGCGGGTGGGTAAACAGACAGGCACCGACTTGCTCTCGCGTCTCGCGGCTTCGGACGGCATAGCGCAAGTGAAGTACGGAAGGGTCGGTACGCTCCGCGCCACGTGGCTCGAACGCGCACTAACTTGTTAACTACCTGACCTGACGCACGCTTCTTTATAACACAACGAGCGATTAGGTATCTCAAAGACGATATAATTGATCACGTCCTTGTCATCCAAAATAATGCGTTGCCTTATCTTACTAATGTTAATAAGCCGAAAGTTTGTGAATGTTCATGTGTGAGGGTGTGTGTGAATGAGGGTGTGGATGTGTGTGTGTGTGTGTGTGGGTGTGTGTATATATAAACTTAATAATATAATAAACATACATACTAATAATACAATATATATACCTACATACACTATCAATAATAATATAAGGATAAAGATGCAGTAACTAACAATAATAAAATTATAATGAGAGATAAATAATCTAACACGACTTTTGAAGGCATTTAGTGAGGGTGTGCGCTTAATGTCCACAGGCAGCTTATTCCATAGCCACACGGCTTCAACACTAACCATAGAACTTGCTGCTGTGGACAGGCGTTTTTAATAATAAGTTCTCTGATGACCTGAGCCTACTAGAGCTGGCAGTGTTGAGGAACTCAAAACGTTCCTGAAGGTAGAGCGGGGAAGAGGGAATGAATAGAATACTGTAGAGGAGGGACAATATATGAGCATTCCGGCGATGACGAATAGGAAGCCACCTGAGTTTAGCGCGATATTCGGAGACATGATCGTATTTGCGTAGGCCATAAATGAACCTAATGCAGAAATTTTGGAGACGCTCAAGCTTATTTAGCTGGTCCTCTGTAAGATCGAGATAGCAGGTATCAGCATAGTCGAGAATAGGGAGTAAAAGAGACTGTGCCAGTGCAATCTTAGTGGTAGTCGGCAGAAAATTGCGCAGCCTACACAATGAACCAGCGGAAGCAAACATCTTTCGGCTAGTAGCCACCAGCTGTGGGCCCCAGGAAAGGCATCGGTCCATTGAGACACCCAGATTTCTTACAGATTGACTAAGTGGAATAACAACCCCGTCGAACACTACTCGTGGAAGTAAGTCCCAGTCAACTCTGCTAATTGTACGCGAGCTTCCAATTACAATCACTTGAGTTTTAAGTGGATTAACTGTTAGTCCATAAGCTTTGCTCCAGTCAGAAATTCGACACAAATCACGATTTGTAATTTCTACTGCATCAGCCAACTGATTTAGATGAGCTTGGCAATACAATTGGAGATCGTCTGCATAGAGGTGGTAGGAAGAAGTCAGAAGGTTTGAAATAGAATTAATAAAGATAGCAAAGAGAAGGGGAGATAAGACGCCACCCTGAGGTACACCAGCTGACGTGTTGCACCACGAAGAAAAAGACTCCTCAAGGCGAACCCGCTGTCGGCGACCATACAGGTAACTATGAAACCAGTCAACAACCGTTGGAGATATGTTAATGGAGCGAAGGATAGCAAGGAGGATGTCGAAATCAACAGTATTAAAAGCATTACTGAAGTCCAGGAGCGTCAACACAGTTAACTGACCGTCTTCCATCCCTAGACGAATATCGTCAGTTATTTTGACAAGTGCAGTAACCGTGCTGTGCCCCGGACGAAAACCGGATTGGAAGGGGTTTAAGAGGTCATTTCTGGTGAGGAACAAGTTTAACTGGTTATGGACTAAGCGTTCAAGCCCATTGCAGAGAGGCGTGAGACAAAGAGATATTATTTCTCCAAAACTGTTCGTGAAGCATTGAAGGACGTTTTCAAGCTTTTGGACTCGAACGGATTCGGCATCAACATCAATGGTGAATACATCACTTACCTTCGTTTTTCCGATGATGTAGTCATCATGGCAGAGTCCCTGGAGGATCTCAATACTATGCTCAGCGACCTCAATAGCGTTTCCCAACTGGTGGGTCTGAAAATGAACATGGACAAGACGAAAGTCATGTCCAATGGCCATGTTGTATGTGCCGGTAATCGTTGAGAATGATACCCTCAAAGTTGTTGACCAGTACACCTACCTTGGCCAGATCGTCCAGGTAGGCAGTTCCAAATTCGACAAAGAGGTCGCCCGAAGAATCCAACTCGGATGGGCAGTGTTCGGGAAGTTACGTGACATTTTCTCGTCCAAAATTACACAGTGCCTGAAGACAGGGGTCTTCAACTACTGTGTGTTACCAATGATGACATAATTATGGTACTGACTGAGTTGTGGTCCTTAACTGCTGGCCTTTTGGAGAAGCTCAGAGTGACACAGCGGGCAACGGAGAGCTATGCTTGGAGTTTCTTTGCGCAATAAAATCCGGACCGAGGATATTCGCCAAAGAACTAAAGTTGACGACATAGCTCCTCAGGGTTTGCAAGCTGAAGTGGCAATCGGCAGTCCGCATCGATAGTAGATCTGACAACCGATGGGGAAGAGTTTCTAGAGTGACGACCACGGACTGGAAGACGCAGCGTAGGTAGGCCTCCCACTAGATGGGCCGACGACATGAAAAGAGTCGCAAGCAATCGGTGGATGCAAGTGGCAAATAGTCGTTCGGTGTGGCACTCTAAGAGGGAAGCCTATGTTCAGCAGTTAGCGTCTTCAGGCTGATGATGATGATGATGAGAGATCGAGGTAGAGAGAGAGAGAGAGAGAGAGCAAGGAAGAGAAGGCTAAAAAGAGAGCAAGAGAGGGAGAGAGATAGATTGAGAGGGAAATATATAGAAATAGAGGGAGAGATCGAAAGAAGGAGGGAGAGAAAAAAGGAAGAAAGAAGGAGATAAATGGAGAGTGAGAAAGTGAGAGAGAGATAGAGTGAGTGGAAAATATGTAGAAATAAAGGAAGAGAGATCTAGGAAGAGAGAGATAAAGAGAGCGAGAGCGAGGAAGAAAGTGATAAACTGAGAGGAAAATATATAGAAATAGAGGGAGAGATATAGAGAGTGGAGAAGTAAATATATAGAGATAGAGGGAGAGGGAAAGAGATAGAGGTAAAGGGAGAAAGATAGAGCTTCCTCTATCTTTCGAGCGAGAGAGGGGAAAAATGGAGGAATAGGGTGAGAGATAGAAAGAGAGCTAGAGAGGGAGATACATAGAGGGAAAAGGATAGAGATAGAGAGAGATATTCTTACCTATCTGTTACCCGTGAAATCAATCGATTTTCTTAACAGTTGACATTAGGTATGATATTTAATATAGGTAGCTACTTAAAACTGCGAACGAAGTTATAGTATCCGCTAAATAAATCACACTAAAAATGTTAACGCTAAATAAATATTAATTAGATACGTACTTCATAAAAGCTACTGTCGAGCCTGAAGATAGGTAAGTACTTTAAGCTTGCATAATTTACTTATCTATATATTTTGCCGATATGTTGGTCCCTACCTAGACCTAGTTTTTAGCATCATAATAAAATAAAATAAATAAAATAAATAAATAAATAAAAAAGCCTTTTATTTCATGCAATAAGTAAACATGTTTCTTATAATTAAACAATATTTATTAAATGTAGAGAGCATGCATGAACCCCTCAGGTAGTGAGGGTGAAGGCCTCCTCCAGAGAACACCAATGGTCTCGGTCTTTGGCTTTTGTCAGCCAGTTTTTACCAGCGACTTGTATGATGTCGTCTGCCCATCTGGTTACAGGTCTATCATAATATTTTACCATAATGACAAGGTGGATACGGTTATTTTTAATTTAAACAATTAAAACACCTCTCATTCATGAAAAATAGATAAAGGCAGGTAGTTAAGTACCTACTTACATAATTACAATAATAAAATTACTTATCCATCGGCCATCATTACACACTGCGCGAGCCTTCCACTTAACACGGTGATCCCGATAGATGTAAGTTTACGAATGGATAGTTATTCGTTGTTGCAACAGAATGGCAAATTAAGGCAAAAACCGGTAAATATTGGTTTATTGAACATTAACCTATAATGCGAACTTTAGTAACCTATAACCGATTAATGAAGGTTAAAGGTAGAACGAAACCGCATCTAAAACTCCCTATGTACTTAGGCCGAAACCGGTTCGAAAATTAACCCGGTTTTCAAGCCCTGCAGTCAACGTTAATTAGCAACTCTTGGCAATTTGCGGCGTTCAAATTGGCTGACTCCTCGACGGGAGACGCTCTGTTTGCCAGAGTATCATCAATATTGGTATAGCTATTTGAATATAGGTTTGTAACAGGTAGAACGCAGTGCTTTTGCTAGGTGCCAATTTAATGCTTGCTTTGCCTCAAGCTTTAAACGTAATTTTTAAGCTGGTTTTCTATAAATGGTTAATAGGTCTTTATGAATTCTTATAAAACGTTCAATTTCGAATTATTCAATGTTTTCTAAGATATAAATCTTAATAAACATTGTTTTTTGACTCATTTCAGTTACAGGCTAATTACGGGTTGTGGGGGTCGTGATTGTTCAACTTATCATTTAAGATTTATTTCTAAAATTACCTTGCCTATTACTATGTCATACAAAATAATTTAGGCGTCTTTGTAAAAATACCTATAAGTACTGTTGAAATTATTACTTTTGGGTGGAATATCAAGGTCCATTACGTTTTCTGCACATGTATGTATACAAAAAAGTATGCACATCTCAACTGGAAAAAACTGTGTCGTTTCCTCTAAGCAACCATGGAAATTGAAAACTCCCATGCCACATTTCGGTGAAAGCTTACAAAAAGGTAGATCCATCAAGGCGCCAGACAGTAAACATGCCATTTGTATGCATTTCCATGCATCCACTTCCAACTGCCGAAGTACAGTCCCCCCAAAACACAACCGAGCCTAAAATGAACCTTATCTCGAAGACTGAAGAGGATTTTTTTGAACTATTTATCAACAGTCCGTTTCCTAACCGTAGTACAGTGGTTCCAATATACAATCGTGCTAAAATAAACCTTATGCTGTGATGATAAGATAACTGCTGAAGTATTTTTACGTTTCTTATTCTGGTACTTACTGTGTAACGGCCTAAGGAATAGGGTGTACGCCCTTTGTACGCCATCAAGATTTAAAGGTAAATAATTTTCATGAACAAAGAGTCTAATAGATAAGGTGAAAAGGTAAAGTACGAATGATTTGCAGATCCTGCAAAAGCCAGGCATAGAATTGTTTAAACCTCTAAAATTCTCAATATAAATAATAAGACGTCATATTTATATTTGAAAAATATACCTAAGTACATTATCAAAGTTTCTAAGAAAGAGTTGTTGCTTTTCAAATTAATTGTAAAGAAGTGTATTAAAATATATAAGTCGCAAATTGATACCACAATACGCAATATAATTTTATTGGCATCAATCATCCCACGCAAAGTATAAACTTCTATACAATCAAGTTAACAAATTTTGCTAACCGGGACGTCCTTGACTCTGTCCAGTGATTATTTTACCCACAAGTTTATCATCTAACATTTCACACGAGAACCAAGTTCAACAAACGGAAGTTTACGTCAATACTCGACACTGTATATTATATTAAAGCATCATGAAAGAAACTCACCTCCGAAGTAACTGTATGTATATTTTACGTCGCAATATAAACCAATTAGTTCCATACATGAAAACTTAATCAGCCCTCATTGTCTGGTCTCCCGGCTTATGTTCTATAATCTTGGATGGTAGGTGGTAGGTGGTAGCCGTCGGGAGCAAAAATAAACAAAGCGTTATTCAATATACCCTGTAGTGTAAGCAATCACTTGATGGTAGGGCGACGGTGGATTGTTGGGCTATAAGATCAGCGATCCAATCAGTAACATCATTCCGCAATGCTGGTTCAACCCAATCTATCTTCTTACCAAAATTCATCTAAATCGGATCAACCGTTTAGTCATGTAAATTTTACAAACAAAAATTAAATAAACTAACCAAGTTGCTTTCGCAGCGGATTATTAGTATGGATTACAAACGTGCCCCCAATCTCCATGGACTACATTTTTCCATTTATAAATACCTACTAGCAGTTTCAATTACGTTACTCATTTGAAGATCAATCTTTTCTATGCCCTCTAGAGTAGCTTAACCTATTGTCACGATCACGACAAACAAAAATTGAGGCAACCTGCCCGCTTTCTCAGCGTATCCGCTATCACCTATGGCATCCGCCTATTCTATGGCCCTACGTTCCCTCGCCTCCACTAACCTGACAGGCCCGACTGACACATCCGAAATCTCGGCGACATTCTTCCAGACATCTCCGCGAACAATGCAGCGAGGGTGACGTGACGGGTGACGGGTACCCCCCAACAAATAGAGCGTAATGGCTACGCTACGGGGTCCACGGGGTCTCGAGTAACGAGGGTCTTAAAATTTGGGCGCGGATATCCGTAACTGAAGTAGCCAGATCGATTAAAAGGGGATGGATGATTTAAGGTTTACATTCGGAGATAAAACGTTGGTATTCAAATACAGTTAACATACCTTCGGAAAAAATAAAAGTGTGTAATATTTGTTGGGAGACATCGCGAGGAAAACCCCAAATGTTGGATAGTTATAAGAGGCATGTTATCCACCAATTCGGATCGGGCACCTGTGGTGGATTATGGCCTAAACCTCCTCAGCAGAGGGCGGATAGGGAGTGATGTGGATGACGATGACAGGCTGTCAGTGCGTTTCGATCTTTTTCATTCCCGCCACAGTTGAAGAATGCAAGGAATATCCATGCTCCCTGAGTCATTCATCATCATCATCCTACCATATCCCCCAAGTGCTAAGCACGGGTCTTTCCTCACTTTAGTGAGGAGGATTAGTCCATAATCCACCACGGAGGCCCGGTCCGGCTTGGTGGATCCACGCCTCTGAAATAACGTCACAGTTTACTAAAATTCATTCATTTATCGTACCGTATTACAGTAGTAGAGTCAGCGCGTTTCGATCGGTTCATTATTCCTGCCACGGTCGAATAGGCGCGGGTCAGTCATGATGTTTGAATATCCTTCAACCCGTTGCAGGGATCGCGTTGACTGTAGACTTGGGGTAATTTTACCAGACTATTATGAATACTTTATTAGTATTTTTTCTATCTCACCAGGTTCTCTCTGTTCAGGGTAGATGATAGCTTATAACGTTTTTCGATATGAAAGATGTAACGAACTTGTTTACTGCTAGAGCGAAAGAAAGGCTCCAAGTTAGTTTAGTTTGGATGGGCTTTTATGATTTTTATACCTTCGTAGGTAAACAAGTACATAATTATGTATACTCGTATTATATTTAAAGTTCTCAATTCGACTATATTATTGCTTTGTCTGTTTTTTTTCCGGCACCGGTTCCCAATTAATCGATCAGTGGGTAACCCATAATAATATTAATAATCTAATTTAATTTTAATGTATAGTTTATTTTTCGTGTTTTAGTGTCTTTCGATTGGGTTTTAAGAAGGTCATTTTTTTCAGATTTTTATTTTTATATACAACCGTAATGCTATTTTCACATAGACACAATAACTCAGCGTATTGTTTTACATAAAGATCTAAGTCGTTTGGTGTATTATTTGGGATCATACAAATAAATATAATAGTATACGAGTAATATTAGTATAAAAAACTGCATCATGGTTAATCATTATTGTTAGAAGGTAAGTTATTCTTGAATAGTAATTAATTAATTACAGATTAACCGGCATTGATCCAAAAATATTAAAATCAAGATTATAACTTTTAGTAACAGTCAAATAATTTCACTAACTTTCATAATTTTACAACACCGGTACACTTTCCACACTAAAAAAGCTTAGCTCCAGTCTTTTCGTAGTCGACGCCAGCACCTCAACCGAGTTGGGGTAAATTGGTAAATTACCCGCAGCGCGCGGTATTTACCCGGTCGCTCCTTGCCCTTTTGTTTAAACGCTGGCTTGCAGTTCTGCGTTATTGATTAGTGTCGTTCAACTTTGATGACTGTAGCACTGTATGTATATACTTTAAAGGTTATATTTGACTACGTTAGAGTAAACTATATCTTGGGCCCTAACTAGGATCCCTTGTATCTTGGGAAGCAGGAACTACGAGGACTGTACTCCCACAAACTCGCAATCAGAACAAATACTTGGTTGGGCAAAGGCCTCTTCCTTTCCATTCCTGAGGAGGATTAGGCCATAATCCACCAAAGGGTCAGGCCCGATGTTGTGGATAGCGTGCCTTCGAAATAATTCTCGCGTGTTACGTCATAATGCCCCTATGAATCTGCCGAGCAAGACATCGCTGTTACCTACCGCGCAGATATTGCGAAACCAAGTTGCAAGTAATGAGGGCGCCGCATCAGCACACTTCGCGGAAACATTGCTTCACCAGAATTACTTGTTTGTTCCCTTTTTTAATTCCAATAATTTGTCATTGTTAACCTAACATCGGTTGCATTCACACTTCAACTTAGAATAGGAATTTATATTGTAACTTTTACTTTTTAATTAAATTAGTTTAAAACTATTTTGGTTTTTTTTGGATCCTTCGGCTGTGGCCTACGTAATTGGCGCAGTCGGTAGGATCGGGTAGGTTAGCTAGGAGTGATCTATTAGTGAAATCTTCTTGCTGTGCGCGTTGCGTCAAGTGCTGCGTGCCCATACCGCCCGTATCCTGAAAGAACCTAGGCCCGCGGCTGGAGGACAAATCCGAACATTGATTCCAAAGGAACCAGGATGAAATATATGTAAGTGCTTGAATTGCTCCTGTACTTGCTCTCCTTTTAATTTTAATCCTTGTAGTGTTTAAATAATTCAAAATTTTCCATCCAAGGAAATTATCCCCAAGTCCTGCATCGAGTAGGCAATCTCGTAATAAAATAGCTGATAGTCGTAGATATTTAGATACTATTGTAGAAGTTAAAGATACGATGGCAGACCTTGATACCATTTTTAAGGCCTTACGTGTGGTGCCTGAATTTGATGGTAACCCAAATGTATTAACCCGATTTATACGTTTATGTGATCAATTGTGTGCTACTTATTTGAGCGCGGAACCGGGTAGTGAGCTTTCCAATCTCGGCTTATTAAACGGGATTCTTAATAAAATCACCGGGCCCGCCGCCCGCACTATAAATTCAAATGGTGTTCCTGAAAGTTGGGATGGCATTAGATCCGCACTTATAAATAATTTCTCTGACCAGAGGGATGAAACCGCCCTCTACAATGACCTTGCTCTTGCTACTCAGGGCAGTAATTCACCTCAAGAATTTTATGATCGTGTTCAAACACTCTTCAGCACTATCATGACTTATGTAAGTCTGCACGAGGAGATTCCCACCACCATCGAGGCGAAACGCACCCTCTATAAAAAGCTGACTATGCAAGCGTTCGTGCGCGGGTTAAAAGAGCCCTTAGGCTCTCGCATACGATGCATGCGTCCTGATAGTGTCGAAAAGGCATTAGAGTTTGTACAAGAGGAACTAAATGTCATGTACTTGCAGCAGCGAAATGATTCAGTTGGTGATCGTAAAATTAATTCTATGAATGCTGCACCAAAACCAATGCAGTTGCAACCATTCGCTATGCCAGTACAAAAATCTTTCGTTCCTTCTGGCCCCGTGTATAACATGCCATTTAATGTGCCTTTTCAACGACCAATGCCTCACTTCCAATCTCAGCAACCCTGGAAGCCTAACTTCCCTATGAACCGACCTCCTCAAGGTCCATCTCGCACTCAACAAATGTTCCGTGCATTGCCACCAAATTATAACTCGCATAATAATTCTTTTAGAATGCCACCACGGCCTCAACCCCAATATACAGGCCCTAAGCCTATGAGCGGCGTAAGTCACTTTGTGACTAGACCCTTACCATCCACTGGTCTGTCAGGACACGACTGGACGAAGTCGGGTAACCCGCCGCCCAGTAATTACTTCAAGACCCGCGAAGCTAACCTCAATGAGTGCTCTGGCTACGAGGGGTACTATTATCAGGACTATGAGCCCTATCCATGTTATATTGACTATGACTATAACTATGACTGTCCGACTGGTTATGAATTCGACGAGTCTCAATTTCACCAAGACTATAACGTGACTGAAGCGACTGACGCGGACAATAATTTGACTGACCCTCAGCCCTCTACCAGAGGCTGCGATCCTCAGGATTTTCAGAAGGGTTCGATATCACGAAAGTCAAAATAGAGGTCAACCTCCAAACACAAAGGCAATTGCCTTATATTCAGATTTCTGATCCTCCCCTAAAACTACTTATTGATACTGGGGCTAATCAGTCTTTTATTAACCCCGAGGCAGTTGAAAATTATTTTCCACAGATTCCTCTGAATTTCGATCCTTTTGAGGTAACTAATGTGCATGCAACTACTCGTAATAATTATTCTGTGTCGATGCCATGTTTTTCGGAATTTCAGGACTCTGATTCTATAAAACTATTTGTGTACCGTTTCCACAACTACTTTGACGGACTTATCGGACTTGACTTGTTAGAAAAATGGGAAGCTAAAATCGACCTTAAGAACAAAATGCTTATTACTCGTAACGCGACCAATCCCATTCAAATGTATAATTCGCAAAACGTGAATTTATACGAAGACGTTATCGCGGCCAATTCTTCGAAATTAGTGAGAATTCCGATTAATGTTCATGACGGAGAGGCTTTTATACCCGAGCAAATTATTTCTAACTGTGTTATACGAGACTGTCTTACGGTAGTAACGGACAACCGAGGCATTCTAGAAATCACGAATCCGTCCCCGCATGACTTAATATTCTCAATGGACCGGCCCGTATTAGCCGAAATTCATTCGAACGAGTTCACGTGCACCGAACAACCGCCCTCGCGAGTCGACGACGTTTTATCGCGACTACGTACGGACCACTTAAACGCTGAAGAACGCGCGAATTTACAAGCCTTGTGTGCTAAGTACGCGGACGTTTTTTATATTGACGGAGAGCCATTGACTTTTACGAATAAAATAAAACATCGGATTCGAACTACCGATGAGGAACCGGTGTACACGAAAAGTTATCGGTACCCGTATGTTCACAGAGATGAAGTTAAGCAACAGATAGGTAAAATGCTTGAACAGGGAATAATTCGACCCTCCGAATCAGCTTGGAGTTCCCCAATATGGATCGTGCCTAAGAAAGCCGATGCATCTGGTAAAGTAAAGTGGCGTATCGTGATAGACTTTCGGAAAGTGAACGAAAAGACGATTGACGACAAATATCCCATCCCTAACATCTCTGACGTATTAGACAAGCTAGGTAATAGTCAATACTTTACAACCCTTGACCTAGCTAGTGGGTTTTATCAAGTTGAAATGAGCTCTGAGGACATTCCTAAAACTGCATTCAATGTAGAGCATGGGCACTATGAATTTCTGCGTATGCCTATGGGATTGAAAAATTCTCCATCCACATTCCAACGAGTGATGGATAATGTTCTTAAGGACCTCCAGAATACTGTCTGTCTCGTCTATTTAGACGACATTATCGTCTATAGTACGTCTCTCCAGGAGCACATGATAAACCTCCAGAAAGTGTTCCAGAAACTCCGGGAATCTAACTTTAAAATTCAGATGGATAAGTCGGAATTTTTAAAGTTAGAAACGGCGTACTTAGGTCATGTTATTAGCAGAGAGGGTATTAAACCTAACCCTGATAAAATCCATGCTATTCAAAACTACCCCATACCTAAGACCCCTAAAGAAATTAAGCAATTTCTAGGCCTAGTTGGGTATTATAGAAAATTCATACCCGACTTCGCTAAAATCACGAAACCTCTCACTCATTGTCTGAAGAAGGGTAGTAAAATAACCATGTCTCCTCAGTACGTTGCTAGTTTTGAAAAATGCAAAACACTTCTAACCAACGACCCCATCTTACAGTATCCTGACTTTAGTAAGGAATTTATTTTGACCACAGACGCATCGAACGTGGCCATTGGTGCCATTTTATCCCAAGGACCCGTAGGATCAGACAAGCCTGTGTGCTATGCATCCCGAACTCTAAATGATAGCGAAGTCAACTATAGCACAATAGAAAAAGAACTATTGGCAATAGTTTGGGCTACCAAGTACTTCCGACCATACTTGTTTGGTCGAAAATTCAAGATCCTTACGGATCATAAACCCCTTCAGTGGATTATGAACCTTAAGGAACCAAACTCCCGATTAACAAGGTGGAGGCTTAAACTTAGTGAATATGACTTCACAGTCATATACAAAAAGGGTAAAGCCAACACAAATGCCGACGCACTTTCTAGAGTCGAGATTCACAACGAGGAGATAAGTTCTGTAGCTGTAAACGCTTCAGAAAAACCAGCTAGCTCTGTCAATGGTTCAACTACAGTAACAGCACATACTAGCCTAGAAAATCCGATCCTCGAGGTACCTATAACTGACGATCCTTTGAACAAATTTCACAGACAACTCATCTTGACGGTAGTAGGCGACATAAAACGAAGACCGACGGCAACCAAGCCATTTGACACACATACCAGGACTTCTGTACAGATTTCCGAGAACAACTTAGCGAATGACGTAGTGAGTGCTATAAAGGAATTTGTCAATCCTAAAGTCAAAACCGCTCTCTTTATAAATCCACCATTACGAATGTACGATATAATTCCCATCATTCAAGAGAAGTTTCGTAGCTCAGCAATGAATCTGGTGCTAGCCAAAAAAGAGGTCGAAAATGTAAAAGAGTACCTCAGGCAGCAAGAAATAATTCGAAATTACCACGATGGTAAAACAAACCACCGCGGAATTAACGAATGTTTCTTATCCCTCTCGAACAGATATTTTTGGCCCAAAATGAGGGACCACATAACGAAATTTATTAATGACTGTACATTATGTGGCCAAGCTAAATATGATAGAAGCCCGATTAAACAGAAATTTAATATAGTACCACCAGCAACGAAACCTTTTGAGATAGTTCACCTAGATCTGTTCACAGCTCAATCTGAGAAGTACTTAACTATTATAGATGTGTTTTCCAAATACGCCCAAGCGTACCATCTTCGAGATGGCACTGCTGTCAGCATAATCCAAAGCCTTCTCCACTACTGCACTCACCATGGCCTTCCTTTGACAATAGTGACGGACAATGGGACAGAGTTCACAAATCAGTTATTCTCCGAATTTACTCAATTACATAAAATCAACCATCACAGGACATTGCCCCATGCACCTAATGACAACGGCAATATCGAACGATTCCATTCTACTATCTTAGAGCATCTTCGCATTCTTAAATTACAACAGAAAGATGAACCCGTGGTAAATCTTATGCCTTACGCTATCCTTGCATATAATAGCTCCGTTCACAGCTTCACAAAATGCCGACCTTACGACATAGTTAATGGACACTTTGACCCTAGAGACCCAGTCGACGTAGATTTGACTAAGCATCTATTACAGCAATATACCCAGACTCACCGCGAACAGATGAAAACTGTATACGAGATAATTAACGAGACCGCATTGACTGACCGCTCTCATCTTATTGAAAACCGTAATAAAACTCGTGAGCCCGAAGTAGAATATGAACCGAATCAGCAGGTTTTCATTACCAACCCCTTCGCTACTCGACAAAAGCTTGCTCCGCGTTATACTCAAGACACCGTTTTAGCCGACTTACCAATTCATATTTACACCTCCAAAAAACGAGGTCCCGTAGCTAAAGCCCGCCTTAAGAGGGTTCCTAAATCTGCAAAATTGTTGCAGATTCCTTCTGACTCTAACCGTGATGACAAGGCTGGAAGCTCAAGAGATAAAACTTGAAAGCTTGGACGAAGGACCTGGACTTTTACCGTTTAAATTGGGACCGACTACACTGACAACTCATTACCATACATTTTTACAGTACATTGAACTTGACAATATTGAGAATCAAATTAACAACGTACAAACTCAGCTATATGACTTTAAGAATAGACTTGAAAATGACACATTCGCATTATATGAACTTCAGATTGACTATATATCTAGTAAACTACAAAAAATTCTAAATCATTTGCACAGTTTAGAACCTAATCGTAGTAAGAGAGGTCTAGTAGACGGGTTAGGTTCTATCGTTAAAAGTATTACCGGTAATTTGGATTATTCAGATGCAATTAAATTTAACAATGCCATTACAATTTTGGAAAGTAACCAACATAAAGTAACAGATGAATTTAATAACCACATTAGCCTCAGTAAAGATTGGATGGCCCACCATAGTAAAATCATGTCGCAAATAGTTCAAAATCAGGAACGAATAAATGTAACTCTAGGACTTCTTTTAGACCACGAGGCGCATAAGGAGACGAGTTTAATCAAATATGCTAGATTCGCTCAACTATTAATTATTATCTCTGAAAATACAGATGATATTATGGCAGAACTTAGGAGAATAGAAAATATTTTAAGTTTCGTGCGTGCATCGAGCACACACCACTCTATAGTAGGCATAGATATATTAGCTAGAATGATAGATAAATTAGAATTAATATACCCTAAGGGGCATATATTAAGTTTAGATTTGAGGGAATACTATGATATAATTAAACCGGGTTACTATTTCTCAGGTAAACGTATTGTTTTAACCCTGAAGTTTCCCATAGTATCTCCCATAGAATACGATTTATTTAGATTAGCTATCCTTCCTAATAAGTATAACCAATCCATTTTACCCCCATATCCTCTCATAGCAAGTAACAGGCAGGCGTTCATGTACATAGAGACAGAATGTCCGAAGTACGGTAACAGGTTCCTTTGTGAAGAAACCCTGAGTCATCAAGTACGGGCACAAGCGGACTGCATCCAAAATCTCATCGTCAATCAATCTCTTGACGCAACCTGCGAGATGACGACAATCAAGCTAACCAAAGAGGCCGTGGACCAACTGGACGAGAGACATTATGCTATCTCTTTCCCTCGCCCGACGAAGATACACACTGTCTGCGGACACGAAAGCTACGACACCGTACGAGGAAGTTTCCTCATCACCATTCCAGTCAGCTGCACATTGAACACAGAAGAACTCACCATCAGAAATAGTTACGACCGGATCAAAGGACAACCACTGAACATCATGAAAATCTCCATGAAGTTCGAAATACCAACTTCATCACCATTACCACAGATTAAACTGAATTCAATAAACCTGCGAGATCTACATGAATACCAAGACAACGTGATGCTGCAGCCAACAATACAACTGGACCCTATTTCATCTGATGTCGTATATCACACCACGATACCAATCTACGGTATATTACTCATCGCAGCGCTACTCTGCCCTCCATAGGAAGAGTGCAGTAACTAGCATTTTTGACGAAATTGAGTTAGATACAGATTCGAAATCACCATGAAAAGATCTACATTCTGGTCTTACTCACGTATCTAAATTCGTTCAGGAACCCTGAAATTCAGGAAGCATAACTGCAGTAACTCGCTGTTTGGTTTATAATTACCTTAGATAAAGTGCATTAACTTTAGTTACTAGACAATTGGCTGTTCAAAGATGAGATAATATTACACATAAATGCAGTATCTAAAGTTAATGCATTTACATTAATTTGTATTCCTAAACAGAACCAACTAATATCTAATCATATGTGCAGCATCTTATAGTTACTGCAGTAATTTTAAGTATATTTTATAAGTTACAGTTACATGACCAAGTGTAAATGCAGTATATTTATTAGTTACTGCGCTTATTCTAAGTCGTTTAATGATTTTCTACAGGATTTTACTTAATATGAGGTAGCAACTATTACGTATTAAAATAGTTAGTACTGCATTATATGATTATAACGGAGTAAACCAGATTTTCCAATAGTGATGTAGTATGTATGTTATCCTTAAAATAAATGAAATCAAACAAAATTAATTAGCATTTCCAGTTATATTATGAATTCATATTAATATATTAGTATCAAAGAAGAAGAAAACTAGGGCAATCAAATTACTCATTTAGAGTTTGTAAGCTCTCATAATTGCTCGAAATAGGTAGGTACTTACCTACAATATTCAGTCTAATTGTAAATAATTCAGTCTTTAGTCACAATCTATGAAAATAATGGTATTTTATATATTTTATTTTTATTTTCATAATCTAAAAACTGTTATTATAATAACATAAAACACAATTACACATTGAGAATATTTTTTTCTTATGAATTATTTTAGGAACATTTTGAGATCAACTTATTTCTACGTGCTTTTCTTATTTACAAGAACTAAAATTTATACATATAGATCAATTTCAATACCCTTCTAATGATTCAGTCTTTTTTAATCAATTAGTTTTGGCATGAAATCATAATATTATAATGTTTGTATTATTCAAAGTCACCATTTTAAAAATGACATTTGCAGTAAGTATACTTATTAACGTGACAAAACCCAGTTAGAAGGGCAAAAAACATAGGTTTTAAACTCTGTCAGAAACAGGCAAACATTCCCAATAAGCTCTTCTTGTTTCTGATTTAAAAAATACTGAATCATGAGAAGTGTGTTGAAATTGTTCTATATTAGGTAAGTATGTATAAATAAGAAAAATATTTAAAAATAAGTATAAAGTTAATCTCAAAATTTTCCTAAAGCAATTCATAAGAAAACTTTATTCTGAATGTGTAATTGTGTTTTATGTTATTATAATAACAGTTTTTAGATTATGAAAATACAAAATCATTTACATTATGTGCGTTCATTTGCAGTATTGCGTAATTAAATAAAACTTGATAATGCGCCTACACTACTAGTAAAGTTATAAAAGGCATTGCACTTCACAATATGCCATTGATTTCTCATTAACATATTTTTAGATAGGTACCATTATTTTCTCTGATTGTGGGTAAAGACTGAATTATGTACCCTTAGACTGAATATTGCAGGTACCTACCTACCTATTTCGAGCAATTAGAGAGCTAACTAATTCTAAATAGGTAATTTGATTTCCCTATTATGATTATTTTCTTCTTATGTGATACCGTAAAACGAGGTGACATTTATTAATTTTAAACTTCAAATGGATCCTATGCTTGTAATTTTTCCCATAAAAATTAAAAAAAAATACTGTAGCGTGGACTCATCACGTACATTAATTATTACAACAAAAAAAAATTTTTTTTTTAATACTTAGAATAAAAATTTTTACCTAGTTATCAAAGTTAAATTGACAACGGGGCTACTTTAATAAGACACTTTTTTTTTTTTCATCGTTACGTCATTACATGATACAAATCAAAAATAATAAATAATTTGGAAACTATGGTTTAAATAATATTGTGTTTTGAACATTTTTGGGGCTACTTTGAGTCAAGGGGTAAATTAGATAGTGGTTATTTTTGCAATATAAACAACCAAGATAAGCCAAATATTTATTATTTAGAATATTAAAGCAGTAAGCTTAACATTAATCAGTCTAGGTACACTTTTTACTTCGAGACCAATTATTTTTATCATTATTATAAAGTGTCCCATACGAAATTTTATATTGAAATGAAGCAGCATTAATATACAATTCGTCGTTGGTGATATTTTTCTATTGCTTCATCCATTATCACCTCTGTATAATTTTTGTAGTTGCGAGTAGGTACCCGCTGTCTTTTTGTAGGCTTACGTAGTATTTATTTCCTCTATGTTTGTAGTTGCGAACCATGAGGTAACTAAAATAAAACAAGAAATAGGGGTTAAATTGATAACGTATACATTCCTCCTATAAGATTGGGAACAATCACTATAGAGGTGAAATGGATAATAACTATCAAAGTCACCTCGTATATCCTATCAATGTAGCCCCGGTAAACTAAAGTGTTAATGTAAAATGAAATGGCGGCCGTAAACAAAAAACTCAAACATGCTCTTAATCTTATAGAAACGTACAATTAAAATAGTGTGAAACACTTCAACCGAAACAATAATACTTACGGTTATACCACTGAAGTTATTCATGCTAGTTGTTTACTGCTATTTCACAGTAAAGTTTAAATATTTTTTTTATTTGGTTTCGACAACAGCTACTATTTGACGCTTCGACGAAATATGGCCGAGATGTCAGTCTAACCAACAGAATAAACAAAATTTTGACTGCATTCAGTATCTCGAATTAAATCCCAAAAAACTTAACATGTTTAGTTATCATCAAAGTTACCCCAGTTCTCAAAGTAACCCCGTTTTACGGTACTAATATAATATTCAGCAACAGAAAAACATTGTGTAGGTAGGTACAGAGCAGAGATTCCAATTTATTATAATATTGAATCATAATAAAACTGGAAATACTAATTAAATTTGTTTGATTTCATTTGTTTGAAGGATAATGTACTTTTACTACATACACTATTCGGAAAATCTAGTAAGTATTACTAATTAGTTCTAATCATATACGCAGTAACTTGTTAGTTACTGCATGTATGTCTAGAAATTATTTTATTTTAAAACTGAAGTCTATTATTAGAATAGCAATAACTATTTTCTCCTAATGATACGTGCAGTAACTAAGGTACTTACTGCAGGTAAGGTTAGGATGTTTGGTCTCCTTAACAATACACTGACTAATTATAAGAGTATTTTTTAGGTTTTATCGTTGTGAAATTAAATATATATTTACAGAAGTCCATTTTAATAAATCTATAGAGTTTTTCCTTTCTTTTGATATAAGTCACGTCGAAATAACACGCATAGTTTTTATGCTACAACAAAATCAATTTTATTTTGTTTAACCGCGTTTTTCTCCGAAATATGTCTGACTAAGTTACTGCACTCTTCCTACTGAGGGCAGTACTGGGAGCCGCCCTGGTTCTCCGCCGCTACTACGCCTATCGTACAAGAAACCTGAAAAACGAAGCTGAAGAACATCAGTACGAGGATGCTGAAAAGCCTACAACCCCATCGAGAGCACCGGCAACATTTTCACTCAAAGTTTTAAAATAGTTGCCGTTCTGAGGGTGGAGGTGTTACGTCATAATGCCCCTATGAATCTGCCGAGCAAGACATCGCTGTTACCTACCGCGCAGATATTGCGAAACCAAGTTGCAAGTAATGAGGGCGCCGCATCAGCACACTTCGCGGAAACATTGCTTCACCAGAATTACTTGTTTGTTCCCTTTTTTAATTCCAATAATTTGTCATTGTTAACCTAACATCGGTTGCATTCACACTTCAACTTAGAATAGGAATTTATATTGTAACTTTTACTTTTTAATTAAATTAGTTTAAAACTATTTTGGTTTTTTTTGGATCCTTCGGCTGTGGCCTACGTAATTCGCGCATGTTGGTTTGCTCGCGATGTTTTCCTTCACCAAAACACATTGCCCGCACTGGGATTTGAACGCGCCCCCCTTTGTTTGGAAGGCGGACATTTGCCCACTAGGCTATATTTATATACCACCTCTTTTTGCCTGATGGTATGCTACACAAAATCTTTCAGTACACACAATACAGTCACTTCTTTTTTCGTTAGAGTAGGCAATCTAGACATCTTTCCACATATGCTGCGATCTTGTCACATCTCTTTAACTTCTTCCACTTGTACGATTCCCTTCACATAATATGCTCGCCGATTACAGCGACTCTTACTCTTCAATACAATTTCAATAAACACTATAGTCATAAACCCACCTAATTATATCATACGAGTACGGATAAAGATCCTCATAAAATCACAAAAGCACCGACAAAATATCACAAAAGTCCTAAATGAATTAATAAACATGAAAACGAATACCTTTTGAAAACACTCTCATAAGTTTCTGAAAGATCATTAGGAAAACTCTCTAATTTGCAGCTTTTGATTCGAAACGGACCTAATTATTATCATCAATGTACGTACACTGACCTTATTAAAAGTTTGTATGAAAAGCTGCTAATTACGAGTACAGGGGCCTTACCATGACCTCTTATTGCGATCCATTTGCAGACCTAAACAGAATCGTTCCACTCACGTTCGACTCAGTCGTACCGTAACGTCTTATTTTGACATCTTGCCGCTCAGTTTAGGTTGCCGCCATTTTAAATCTAAAGGATTTGACGTCTACCTTTTTGATATCGAAAGGCAGGTATTACTATTATTTAATGTTTCGTTCATTCATTTGGAACTAACCTACTTCTTTTGACCTTTTTACCAATACTGAACCGCTTAGTTGTCATAATTAGCGGCCCAAGAAAAGTTACATATTTTCTCACCAAAACTGAATCGTTTTGGTACATACTACACATGCACATGCCCAAGACTGGCGAAACCCGAGGTTTCGACCCGTGGTGACTTCGTCAGATGAACCGTAATCATCGCGGCATCCGCCACGGTCACAACTTCAACAATACGAGCCTTTTATTCTGAGAATACGAGTTGTAGCCCCGACCGTCAACGAAACCTCTCTCGCCTGGACGAGGAATCCTAAGATGTTGGACTCACACGAACAATAACAACATCGAGTTTTGGTGGTAATCCTATAGTGAGACGTTAGTTTTGTATTTTTTCACAAACTTGTGTTTCTTCAAATGTTAATGTGTAGTATTGGTGGCATAGTAATCAATTAGTGTTCGTTAACGTACATGAGTGTGGGCAAATGATATTAAACCCAAAAAGCGTGTCACTTCGCATTTTTTCCAAATCTCCCAAGAAGTTTCAGTAAAGCATCCACTACTTTACTGAATCGTGACTTTGACCATGTAAATACTTAATATATTTATTTATATCTAAACACTTAATGATTAATATTCCACCAATATTGCACATTAACACTCGAAGAAACACAAGTTTGAGAAAATAATACAAAACCAAAAACATCTCACTATCGGATTCCCGCCAAAACTCATGTACCCACCTAGGTACCTACTTTATAGCTTACAGCTCCACCACGGAGAGTTTTATCGCAAATGAGTGAGCGAGGAATTAACGTCAACCTTACGTAGACGGAAAGAGCTATAGACGATTGGTATCAGTAGTCTCTTTCCCACATTAAGGAGAAGACCATGAGAAGACTATTCATCTGTTACTCGTGACGGAAAAGGACAGCTAGTCTATATTTTGCATCTTGCTATAAGTAGGTAGTATCCAGCAGTCTGTGGCTCTGCTTTCGATACAGATAAAAAAAAAATATTTTAGCTATTCACGGTTTGTGCCATAGACGAAGTATCAATAGACTTGACAAAAGCGTATACCCGAAAGGGACACCTATGGTGCAATAAAATTGATAAATCGGATAAATTTAATACACGTTATTTAGGTGTAGCTCCAATCATTCGTGCGACATTCTAAAAGCCAAGATCGCTGGGTATCCCTATAAATCGGAGAAATATAATACACGTTATTGAGGTGGTGCTCCAATCATTCGTGTGACATTCTACAATGTCAAGATTAGTTTGCTTCTGCAGCACAGCAATAAATTAGTGCATACGCTGACAAAAATAAAACATCATCGTACTATCCTATTTACTCCTTTGTCTATTTGTATTCAATTGTCTCTTTTCTTCCCCGGATCTTGAGTTAAATATCATATCTGTTGGATGAATAGTCTGAGGTTTGTGCATTTAGCCATAGATAATATTGTTCATTCATTCTAAGCTAAGCAATGCCAATCAGGGACATATTCATGGTATTTTCAAACCCCCCGATAATGGTAATTGATACATTGCGAAATACCGATATTTTCTTATTACCTATTTTGGGAATTAAAATACTGAACACGTGTGTAATCACATGGTACAGGTAAATAGGTACGCGCAAGCCACATTCTTCTCGTGATCGTCGGCGTGGAAACAATTTTCAAATGAAGAACTATTTCTGCTGTGTAAAAAAATTATGAATAAAGCCTCAATTGCAGCTTGAACATGGAAAGCTCAAACACACGCACAGACAAGTAGGTACGCGCAAGCTGGGCTTGCACATGCAAAATTTAAAGAAAGTCGAAAAGTGTACAAGCCTCGTTTGTCGTTTGACGGCTCGTTTGGCGTAGTGGCTGAGCAATCGGACTGCTGCGCTAGGGGTTGCGGGTTCGATTCCCGCCTGGGACAAATATTTGTGCGATCCACAAATATTAGTTTCTGGTCTGGGTGTGATGTGTATGTGAAATTATATGTCTGTAAGCGGTACCCACGATACAGGAGCAATCCTAGTGTGGGGCTACGTTTTTATAAAAAAAAAAAACAAGCCAAGCAAGCAGGTTTGCGCGTCATTCCGTTTTACCAACCACACACACACAGATCCCACAGTGTACGTGTACAAGCCGGCTTTTGCATGCAAAACTGTGGTGAAGCTTGTGCGTGTGGTTGGCCGTTGGCCGATGTGTATTTTAACCGATATTTGATATCGATACCTAGGTACCTCAAAAATATCAGTATTTCAGTGCCCGTTTTCGATCTCAATACGGTTATCTTTAAAAGTAGGTGATGGTACGAAATTAGTCGATCCCATTTAGGAACCTAAACTGGATAGAACCTAAAGAAAATCGTTTGCTATAAGGTGGGAGTAGGCCCCCTGGACCTTGAGTACCTATAACATTGTAATGGATGGTAATCATATTAACTTGTCATTTTACTTAAACATCAAAATTCAAACGAAGAGTTTTTATATCAGCATTTTTCACTACGAGTACTACTCGCACAATTAGTTATACTGCGCCTTGTAACATTCAGTCCGCAAAACCATGGTGACGTTGCATATTTTGACAGTTTGCCTATAAGCAACTGTCAAAATTGGCGACCATTGACGGTGTTTTGCAGCGATGTCTCGGTGTGGCTAAAAGGCTTTAATTTTAATTTATAAAGATCCCTTTTTAGAACATAATAATCTATTTGAAAGTGTATTTTTATATTAAAACTGGGCCTCATACTCAAAGTGTCGAGTTTGCGCAAGACCTTATATCTCAAACGTGTATATCTAGTTAACAAAGAACTTTCGTTTAACATACGGTTTTTAATTAAAATTTCACGGCTCTGTTCCCTGAGAGCTGTTAGGGCGGTTAGGCACAAACACGTTCTAAAAAGTTTGATTAGAATGTTTGATGTACGATGTACATGTACATCCCTAACGATGTGTGCTTTAAGCAATGCTGGTTAAACCTATAGTTATATATTACGTATGTATAATGTATAATTATTGATATCTACGTATTCAGAGAGGTTCTTTGCCAGCGTTGGTCCAGAACCTGTCTAGGAGAAGGAATAATAATATTTATAAAATTAGATTATTTTGTATTCGATTACATAAGTGCACATTATATTCATGTAAAGAAATACAGGTGTATTCCTTTGATTTTGAATTTTGCCGCACATGGCGTTGTCAATAGAGTAGACGCAATGACAGCCAGATTATCGAGAAGTTATGTTGACATTTGGTTAGTCAGTGCAGTTATATTTTTTGTTTTTGTATCTATGAAATTTTATTACTCAGTTAGAAGAAAATGGCGATTTTTCAATGTTGTTTGTATAGTGAAATAATTTACAAAAGAACCCATAAATTGTGAAAGAAACAACATACGAAATAGAAACTTTAAATGTCGTTTCTTTGTTTACAGGTAGGAGTCTAGATAATGGCTAATAGTGTATTAAGTTATGTAGATAATTCTAACGAAATAAAACTTTGTTTACAGAGCAACACAAGTTTATCTATTTGCTTTTCACAATTGATTGGAGATAAATCCTATTATAAAACGACATTTGTTGTTTATAAAAGCTAAAAGCACAGAACATGGAGAAGCTTTGTTTTGAATTTACAATATTACCAAAAAGCGACGGAAAAACTAACGTCAATTGTTTAACATCAATATCTACAAGTGATAATAAAGTATATGCTTTACCAGAAGATTTTCAATTTGTTGGACATCATGCAGAACTAATGAAAACAGCTGCTTATAACAGGGTAAAGAATAGTCTAAAAAAAAGGTACCAGACACGAAAGGTTTGGATAACAGTGACAGAGGAACTTAGACGAACTTACTTCGATGAGGATGGTAATATACAATTTCAAGAACAATACCTAGAAGAAGTGACTCAAAAACAATCTGTGGCTGCACAGAATCAAGATACAAGTGTTCTGGAAAAACTGTTTGAAAAATTAGTTCAAAATACGCAGGAGACTAAACAGCAGAGTTTGAAACATGTTGCAGAGAAGTTTATAATTGAAAAATTTACAACCAGAAATACAAATGTGAACCAATGGATTGACACTTTTGAAAAAGAATGTATCCGATTTGATGTAATAGAAGATGAGAAAAAAATTGAATTGCTCAGATTATTCATGGATAAGAGTTGCATTGATTGGTATAGTTGATCATTAAATTGACCATGAACTCGGAATGGTCAGTATGGAAAAACAAATTTTGTGAATCGTTTGCAAATAAGGGATGGAACCAAGTCACTTATGCATTGTTATTTAAATACAAAGATGGGTTATTGGTGGATTATGCTATAAAGAAAGAAAAGCTTTTACTGGATATGAGAGAATTGATTGATATGGGCACACTGATTGATCTTGTTGCCGCGGGTTTGCCAGAGTTTGTACTTAGCAAGATTGATAGAGAGTCATTGAAGGATACAGTTGACTTGTTTAATGAGTTGAAAAAATATGAATATTTGGTAAATAAAAAGACTTATTCAGTCTTCAGAAAATATGGAAATATAAGAAGCAACAGTAGGACTGAAGATCGAACCCCATGTAAAACTTGTGAAAAATTAAATAAAGGTACTCGTTATCATCCCGAATCTGCATGCTGGTTTAGAACAAAGGAAGAGGACAAGGTGCGAGAAAAAAACATTAAACATGTTAACAATGCGGTGATAGAAGCTGAGTTAAATGAGAATGTTCAAAAAAACTAATAGTGACACCATTAATAAAAGTCAAACTAATATTGAATGAAACATTAGAAGTATACGGAGTGTATGATTCTGGTTCAAATGTTTCTCTGATTAATTCAAAGCTGTTGAAGTTAAAAGGAAAAGGAAGCAATATTAATGAAGCAAGTTTAATAACAATTAATGGTGTCAAAAAGACAAGTGGTTTGACAAACTTAAAAATTAAAATCTTTGAAATAGAAGAAAATGTTGAACTGTACATTATTGATGAAAAAAATTTCAAATATGATTTTTTGATTGGATTAGACATGATAAAAAAGTTTAAACTAATACAAAATGAAGACTTACAGATAACTCAGAAACAATGCTTGGAACATGAAAATATAAAGAAGGTCACAGAAATTTCTACAAATAAAGAAGCAGAGAATATTATACAAATTATTAATGATGATGAAAAGAACATGAATACGAAAGAATACAAGATAAATTTCAATGAACATGTACAAGAAGAGGATTTTGAAATTAAAATAAATCATTTAAATGAATATCAAAAATCAGAAATAGATAAACTGATAAATACATATGAGACAGTTTTTGCAAAAAATAAATACGACATAGGAACTATTAATGGTTATGAAGCAAAAATAGACTTATTAGTAGACAAGTATTGCAGTAAAAGACCCTACAGGTGTACAATAGAAGATAAGAAGGAGATAGAAGAACAAATAGCAAAGTTATTAGATAACAAGCTTATAGAAGAATCCTACAGCCCATTTGCAGCACCTGTTACATTGGCATTCAAAAAAGAAGATAACAGGAAGTCTAGACTATGTATAGACTTCAGAGATTTGAATAAAATAGTAGTACCTCAGGCTCAACCATTTCCATTGATAGAAGACCTAGTGACTAAGACAAGGAACTGTAATTTTTATTCAACTTTAGACATAAATTCAGCTTTTTGGTCCATTCCACTAAGAGTGGAAGACAGAAAGAAGACAGGATTTGTGACACAAGAAGGACATTTCCAATGGACTTGTCTACCATTTGGTCTAAAAACAGCACCGTCAACTTTTCAGAGAATATTGAGTAATATACTAAGAAAGTATAAACTCACTGAATTTGCTGTAAATTTCATCGATGACATTCTGGTTTTTTCAAAATCATGTAATGACCACATTCATCATCTGACGCAGTTGCTGGATGCAATTAAAACTGAAGGTTTCAGATTGAAATTTCAAAAATGCACATTTGCATCACACTCGGTGAAATACCTGGGCCATATAATAGAGAATAATTCTGTTAAACCAGTGAAAGATAACCTAATTTCAATAAGAAATTTCCCTATCCCGAGAACACAGAGGAATGTAAGACAATTTTTAGGAAAAATAAACTTTTATCATGAATACATACCAAGGAGTGCAATAATACTAGATCCATTACATAATTTACTCAGAAAAAATCAAAAATTTACTTGGTCAGATGAATGCCAAAAAGCATTTGAACAAATAAAAAGTCTGCTATGCTCACAACCAGTTCTTGAGATTTATGACAAAGATTTACCTATAAATATTTACACAGATGCATCTTTAGAAGGTGTTGGAGCCATTTTGAAACAAACACAACCTGATGGAAAAGAGAAATCAGTAGCTTACTTTTCGAAGAAGCTAAGTGGAGCTCAGAAAAAGAAGAAAGCGGTATACTTGGAGTGTTTAGCCATCAAAGAAGCGGTGAGGTACTGGCAATACTGGTTAATAGGTAAATCATTTACAGTTTATTCAGATCATAAGCCATTGGAAAATATGAATTTGAAATCAAGAACCGATGAAGAGCTGGGTGACTTGACATATTATTTATCACAATATGATTTTAACATAAAATATGCCCCGGGAAAGAGCAATGTGGAAGCAGATTGTCTTAGTAGGAATCCGGTATTGGAATCAAATGATAATATAGATGAACAGCTGAAAATTGTGAATCTTATCAATCTGGAAGATATTATATTGGATCAAAAGCAAAATCTAGAGATACAAAAAGATATAGACAGAATTATAGAAAAACAAAATATATACTATAAAAAGGTCAGAAACAAAGATAAAATAATTATATCAGAAGAATTTAGTATAAAATTGTTAAGAAGTGTACATGAAAATCTGTGCCATATTGGAATTAACCAGATGCAAAAAACAATTAGTCCGCACTACAATGCCAGAAATCTGACAGAAAATATAAAACAAGTTTGTAGAAGCTGTGACGTTTGTATACGGAATAAATCAAGAGGCCAGGATAAATTTGGATTCATGTCTCACTTGGGTCCGGCCACAAAGCCATTTGAAATAATTTCAATAGATACAATTGGTGGTTTTGGAGGTTCAAGATCCACAAAGAAATATTTACACTTGTTGGTAGATCACTTTACTAGACACGCATTTATTATAACATCAAAAACTCAGAGCGCAAATGATTTTATTAAACTAGTAATGAACATAACAGAATCAGATAATGTTGGTATGCTACTGACTGACCAATATCCAGGAATAAATTCAAGAGAGTTCAAGAAATACTGAAATGACAGACAGATACCTATAATTTTTACAGCAGTAAATGCACCATTCTCAAACGGTCTAAATGAGAGGTTGAACCAGACTTTGGTAAACAAAATCCGGTGTAAAATAAATGAAGGTGGATAGAAGAGCCTGGACTACCATAGCACACGAATGTGTTAGTAAATATAATCAGACTATTCACACAGTAACAGGTTTCTCGCCTAGTTATCTTTTGTATGGTACAGACGTCTCAATTTTACCGAAAGAGTTGAAGCAAGAAAAAACACATAATGACTGGATCAGAGATAGACTAACAGCACTTGAGAATACAAGAAAGTCGCATAACTACAACAAGATATTATTTGACAGAAACAGAAAATACCATGAATTTAATGAAGGAGATATGGTGTACGTAGAAAATGGCAACCAGCTAAACAGGAAAAAATTAGATGAGCTGAAGATAGGACCATTTAAGATTATTGAAAAGGTTTCCAAATCAATATATAAAATTAATACTGGACACAAGAAAATAGAGTCGAATCTTTTTCATATTACGAAACTTGTCCCAATACCTACAATAGGGGAAGAAGAAACGGAAGAGGAGGATTAGAGAAAGAGGATGATGGCTATCTTGGAAGAAAATTCATGCATAAATTTTCTCTCCCGGGGGGGGGGGGGGGGGGGGGAGATGTAAAGAAATACAGGTGTATTCCTTTGATTTTGAATTTTGCCGCACATGGCGTTGTCAATAGAGTAGACGCAATGACAGCCAGATTATCGAGAAGTTATGTTGACATTTGGTTTGTCAGTGCAGTTATATTTTTTGTTTCTGTATCTATGAAATTTTATTACTCGGTTAGAAGAAAATGGCGATTATTCAATGTTGTTTGTGTAGTGAAATAATTTACAAAAGAACCCATAAATTGTGAAAGAAACAACATACGAAATAGAAACTTTAAATGTCGTTTCTTTGTTTACAGGTAGGAGTCTAGATCAGGGCCTCGAACCGGTTTGAAATATACCGGTTATAAACGTTAAAATAACGGTTTCTTGGACTATTTCGTTCCGAGTGAAAACGTTAAAAAGAGCGTTAATGAAACCATAATTAACCGGTAAAATCCGCGATGCCAGTGGTTCAAGATCAGCCGTGTATGCGGGGTGCGGGAGAGGTTAGGGCGGGTGGGTAAACAGACAGGCACCGACTCGCTCTCGCGTCTCGTGGCTTCGGACGGCGCGGCGTTGGTGAAGTACGGAACGGTCGGTACGCTCCGCGCCACGTGGCTCGAACGCGCACTAACTTGTTAACTATCTGACCTGACGAACGCTTCTTTATAACACAACGAGCGATTAGGTATCTCAAAGACGATATAATTGATCACGTCCTCGTCATCCAAAATAAAGAGTTGCCTTATCTTACTAATATTAATAAGCCGAAAGTTTGTGAATGTGCATGTGTGAGGGTGTGTGTGTGTATTTGTTGGTCATTCACGCTCAAACGGCTGGATCGATTTCAATGAAATTTGATATAGGAATAGATTGGATATATGAGGCGGACATAAGCTATCTATTGTCTTAAATATAATCTTAGAAGGGGATGAAATAGGGGTTGAAAGTTTCTATTGGGTAATTAATAATTATTTGAGTTAGTAATCTGAACATGTATATTTTGGCTTTTGGTAAGAAATAAAGAAATAAGAGCCATGTGTGTAAGCTGTTCTCAAGAGTCCTTACGAACCATCTCGAACGCAGGTTTGATGACTTCCAGCCTCCCGAACAAGCCGGTTTCCGGAAAGGCTTTGGCACCATAGACCACATACACACGCTCCGCCAGATTATACAGAAGACTGAGGAGTATAATCAGTCGTTATGTTTGGCGTTTGTGGACTATGAAAAAGCCTTCGATTCAATCGAGACCTGGGCAGTATTTCAGTCCTTTCAGCAATGCCATATCAAGTATAGGGTATATCAAAGTGCTGAAGTGCTTGTATATTAACTCCACCATGTCAATCCGACTACAGGGCGAGAGCACAAAACATACCCCATTGCAGAGAGGCGTGAGACAAAGAGATATTATTTCTCCGAAACTGTTCGTAAACGCATTGAAGGACGTTTTCAAGCTCTTGGACTCAAACGGATTCGGCATCAACATCAATGGTGAATACATCACTTACCTTCGTTTTTCCGATGATGTAGTCATCATGGCAGAGTCCCTGGAGGATCTCAATACTATGCTCAGCGAACTCAATAGCGTTTCCCAACTGGTGGGTCTGAAAATGAACACGGACAAGACGAAAGTCATGTCCAATGGCCATGTTGTATGTGCCAGTAATCGTTGAGAATGGTACTCTCAAAGTTGTTGACCAGTACACCTACCTTGGCCAGATCGTCCAGGTAGGCAGTTCCAACTTCGACAAAGAGGTCGCCCGAAGAATCCAACTCGGATGGGCAGTGTTCGGAAAGTTACGTGACATTTTCTCGTCCAAAATTCCACAGTGCCTGAAGACAAGGGTCTTCAACCATGTTACCAATGATGACATAATTATGGTACTGACTGAGTTGTGGTCCTTATTAACTGCTGGCCTTTTGGAAAAGCTCAGAGTGACACAGCGAGCAACGGAGAGCTATGCTTGGAGTTTCTTTGCGCAATAAAATCCGGACCGAGGATATTCGCCAAAGAACTAAAGTTGACGACATAGCTCCTCAGGGTTTGCAAGCTGAAGTGGCAATCGGCAGTCCGCATCACTAGTAGAACTGACAACTGATGGGGAAGAGTTTCTAGAGTGGCGACCACGGACTGGAAGACGCAGCGTAGGTAGGCCTACTAGATGGGCCGACGACATGAAAAGAGTCGCAAGCAATCGGTGGATGCAAGTGGCAAATAGTCGTTCGGTGTGGCACTCTAAGAGGGAAGCCTATGTTCAGCAGTTGACGTCTTCAGGCTGATGATGATGATGATGAGAGATCGAGGTAGAGAGAGAGAGAGAGAGAGAGAGCGAGGAAGAGAAGGATAAAAAGAGAGCAAGAGAGGGAGAGAGATTGAGAGGGAAATATATAGAAATAGACGGAGAGATCGAAAGAAGGAGGGAGAGAAAAAAGGAAGAAAGAAGGAGATAAATGGATAGTGAGAAAGTGAGAGAGACATAGAGTGAGTGGAAAATATATATAAATAAAGGAAGAGAGAGATAAAGAGAGCGAGAGTGAGGAAGAAAGTGATAAATTGAGAGGAAAATATAAAGAAATAGAGGGAGAGATATAGAGAGAGGTTGAGAGTGGAGAGGTAAATATATAGAGGTAGAGGGAGGGGGAAAGATATAAAGATAAAATAAGAGGGAAAGAGATAGAGGTAAAGGGAGAAAGATAGAGCTTCCTCTGTCTTTCGAGCGAGAGAGGGAAAAAATGGAGGAATAGGGAGAGAGATAGAAAGAGAGCTAGAGAGGGAGATAGATAGAGGGAAAAGGATAGAGATAGAGAGATATACTTACCTATCTGTTACCCGTGAAATCAATCGATTTTCTTAACAGTTGACATTAGGTATGATATTTAATATAGGTAGCTAGTTAAAACTGCGAACGAAGTTATAGTATCCGCTAAATAAATCACAGTAAAATTTTTAACGCTAAATAAATATTAATTAGGTACGTGCTTCATAAAAGCTACTGTCGAGCCTGAAGATAGGTACTTTAAGCTTGCATAATTTACTTATCTATATATTTTGCCGATATGTTGGTCCCTACCTAGACCTAGTTTTTAGCATCATAATATTTTACCATAATGACAAGGTGAATACGGTTATTTTTAATTTAAAACATTAAAACACCTCTCATTCATGAAAAATAGATAAAGGCAGGTAGTTAAGTACCTACTTACATAATTACAATGATAAAATTACTTATCCATCGGCCATCATTACACAAGGCGCGAGCCTTCCACTTAACACGGTGATCCCGATAGATGTAAGTTTACGAATGGATAGTTATTCGTTGTTGCAACAGAATGGCAAATTAAGGCAAAAACCGGTAAATATTGGTTTATTGAACATTAACCTATAATGCGAACTTTATTAACCTATAACCGGTTAATGAAGGTTAAAGGTAGAACGAAACCGCATCTAAAACTCCCTATGTACTTAGGCCGAAACCGGTTCGAAAATTAACCCGGTTTTCAAGCCCTGGTCTAGATAATGGCTAATAGTGTATTAAGTTATGTAGATAATTCTAACGAAATAAAACTTTGTTTACAGAGCAACACAAGTTTATCTATTTGCTTTTCACAATTGATTGGAGATAAATCCTATTATATTCATGTGCAAATAAATAACGTGGGATATTTTACAGCCATAAATTGTAATATCTGAAACATTTCAAAGTTCCAATAGTTTCGGATACGAATGTGGATATCCATAGCAACACCAATTTTAATAAAACTAGTTTACGGTTTATTTCTCTCCAAAACATTGTAATGTAAACTCAACCACAGGTCGGTAGTTACCTCAGCATCCAAATTAAAACAAATATCCCTTTCCGCTGAGCTTTTTGCTCATCTTTTTCGCAATAAACCATCGCTGCCGGAAATAATATCGGCTGTGGCGTAATAAGTACAGATTGCTCTTGTTTTTCTCACTCACTGGAAAAGCCGAAAATGGGCAAGAGAAGTGAACAAGTGAACAACTTTTTTGCCCTAGTTATCTAATATCAACACTAACATTGTAAATTGGAAAGTGTGTCTGTTTGTCTTCTAACCCGCTCGTCACTTTTGATGATTTTTTGTATAAGTATTGGGTAAATTGGACTTTGGAAAAGGACATAGGATAACCTTTATGATTTTTTTTTTACGGTAATCGAAGTCACGGGGAAAATTAGTTTTTCAATCTGTAGAGATCAGATTTTATGGTGTAGATCGTGTTGCATAAAAAAAGGGCCAAAAATACCTTGCATTTTGTAAATAGTGTGTACTTTGCGACTTTTTATAAAGCATTTTCAGTTCAGTTCTATAACTATAAATCGGTTTAGCAAAACACGTCATACTATTGTATCTGTTTTATTGTATTGTATATTGTATCTCCTTGAATGTTTTCCAATAGTTGGTGCCACCTAAAAAGCACGTTTTAGGTTAAACTCATAACAAAAATGCAAACACGAGTTTTACGAGTGTTTTACGTTCAATCTTCGTGTGCTGTTTACAACTTCGCTTCAATGGCCATTGTATCTGAATTTTGCATACCTACCTGCAGCCACCCGCATGCTTGGTACTGTTGACCGACTTTTCATATTTATGCGACTTTACAAAAAGGGTGGTATTTTCGAATGTTCCGACTTATAAGTTTATGTTACGTATTAGTTTACTCACATCTCAAGGAGATAAGAATTATTTTTGACATTCTCTCTCTGAAATTTAGAGACAATAGGTAGGTACTAGTTACGAATTAGGATTTAGTATTTGATCATGGCGCGTACCAAATTTGACTAACAGTTTTTAGTTTTGGGAAATTATTTAAAGTTTAACATTGTATTTATTTTATATCAGAACTGAGGAAGTAATTTATTTATGCTCACAAACCTCACAAATATTAACCCCAAAATCTGGGGTTAACTTAAATTTAAAGCTATTTATTAGCCCAAAATTACAATTTCCAACAACCCGTACTATTTATACATACAAGTGCACCGATAAGCCTTTTAGCGTTTCTCCGCTTAAATGTTCTACACTAAAACCGCCATCAATAGCCGAAACAAAAAGCATCAAGTGTGCGTAAGCACTTACAGTAATAAAACCGCATCGCAGGCAGTTTGCCACTCAACAATGTATGTTAGCGATTTCCACTCCCGAGCAATACTTACTGAGCATTGCATCTTGCGAAGGGCTTAAAGCCCTCGCAGAAAACAAAGTGCTTACCGTAATGGTTATCTTGGGAGTAGGACACATGGTCAAGTGCTGCTTAAATCTTAGGTCCTAGTTTATTTGTTTGCCAATGAAGTAGTGGGCCATCAGAATTTAACTTAACTGACGCCTGTGAGATTATGATCGACTTCTAAAACATAATTTTCTTCTACATTTATCACTTTTTCATGTCAACCAGCTATGTACTAGTAGGTACGTGCAATAATGATGATAGTTTTGTATAGATGGCAATCGTTTAATTATTTTTTTACGAGGAATAATGTACATATTACACGTGTTAATTTATTTATTGGAATTATTTCTATAACTTAATTATTTACTTAGATTGTGTATGATAATGTTATAATGTAGAATTATAAATCTATGCAATGCAGTATTGATTGTAATAATTAATAAATTGAATTCAATTTTCGTATATCTACCCGGTGGGTTTAGCGCGAATTGACCGCTTCCGCGTCATAAATCAGTTGAACGTCTCAAAATATTCTCCTCTGACGCGGTACGTGGAATCAGCCGCCAATACTGTGTGTGCACACTATCTTTACCACTTTAGTCTCGGTCGCAAGTTCGATTCGATGCGCTCTTTGAAGTCATCTTTGAAGTGGCTTCTCTAAAAGTTGGTTTTGACCACGCCCTAGCCCTGTAGCCCATAAGCCTCTCTACTCTTTTCAATTAATCTACAGAATCACAAAAAATAATACTAGTGGTTTTGTGAACAGTACACCTTGCGGTCTGAACTTAACCAGTAGTATGGTGAAAGGCATCCCCCCTTTTTGCCCCGGTTTCCCTCCATATTTAAAATCTTTTTTTCACATCAACTTCCTTACAATTTAATACTTAAGGTTTCCACCAAATGGCATAACTATATTGTAAAAACGGTTTAAAAATGCGACCTGTAACCCGGAACAAACGTACATCCGGACAAAAGCAAAAACGGCCAGTTAAAATAGATACCTTCCCTTCGTTCACTACATACGCTCGGTCAATTTATAACCTAAAACATTTCACCAATCCTTCGACTTCGAGAACCATCGAGATATTCGAACAATCTAGACAATCGATTATAACATGTCCGACTCGCCCATCAGTAACAAAGGCGCACCTAGGTACTATGCGACAGCATAAAACATAATAATTATACAATCCGGCGTTGTAAGTATGTATACCTGTACGTACAATTCAAAACAACCACACATCTACACCGCTAATTGTGATTTACGTTCCAACTCCAGCGCATAATAAAGAGGCATAAGCTCGAGTACGACCAACACCGCCACCCTTCAACACGTTAATAAAACAAAAAGGCCCAAATAAAAGAATAAATAACGAAAGTATTCTTAATAAACTTGTCACGCGAGAGGGCGAAAGTTAATTTCCTGTTTCGTCCAGTCTACGAAGATACGATGGCGTAGCAGTGGAAGCTACGCTAGGAAAAACAAATGAAAGAGGTGAAGGAGTCCATTCAAATACATTTTGCATTAACAAGGCCCTATATAGCTTTTATTTTCCATGATTCAGTGAGCCTAGTAAGGGTACAGAATATATTTGATTGTGATGTGTTAAAAATATTTGAATACATTTGGCGTACGGTAATGGAAAACTTTACCCTTTTATAGTAGTCAGATAATAAGACAGTGCCACAGACTGAAGACCACAGAGGAAGGATTGATAGATTAATACATTAAAAATAAAATATAATAAAATAAATAGTAATATAAAATAAACATTTTCACAAACATATTCGGAACGTACTACTTTGTCATCTTTACTTGTAGGTACAGCGCTCAGAATATTCTAAAAAAATGCTCCACAGCCTAAGCAAATCATAAAGCAAAATATCCGTAGCGTTGATGCCAATCCATTGGTGGAGTATGACAAAATAATAACAAATTATAAGACCCTAGGGTCTGAACACATATAAATAGCCTTTGACAAGTCCGTTCACTTTCGGTAAGTTATGTACCATTTCATTTATCATGCAAACTCATTTATATTTTAATGACCTGTCAGTCAAGTCGTCTTGCTTGACCGAGTATCGCCGACATATTGCTCGCAATTGTAATCTTGTTTTAAATGTGTATCTCATAAAGCACCGGGAGACGTGCAATTTCACTTTTATTTTTTCTTTATGAGCACTGTCAATCACATTGTTGGTGTAATTACTGTCCATCTTTAAAAATAATATGCTATTAATATGAATAAAATATTGCTTCAATACTTAAGTACCTACCTACTTACTTATTAATGTCCCTACCTTACTAAAACAAAGTGCACTTTACGGTTTCTCAAAAATGGAGATCGATCGTACACTTTTATGGGATAAAAAGTATGCTATTTGTTATTTCAAGATATAAAGTAGATACTTACCAAATTAAATAATAATCAGTTTAGCTGGTTCAGCGCTCAGTGGAAACAAACACACAATGGTGCACTTCGCAGAATCTATATGTATTGATTCGGATTAGCAATTATACTTTACAAAATCGTGATAAGTTAAGCGATATGCGAATTCACATAAACCACATACAAGGTATCGCTTAGCGTTGGCTACCGTACCAGCCTTACGAGGAAAAAATTAGTGGTTTATTGGCTACCACGACTCGTTGCTGATATTTACCCTACAGAACGGTGAGAATAGAAAAAGCTGTAGGTAATTTGATTTTAGCAAGGCAACACCGACTGCTATTTTTCCATTTTAATGCTGAAAAAGCTTGTTACGAATGTTTTTGGTCATAATTTATGTTCTCCAGACGTTGTAAAATGGAGAATGATTGCGTATAAATTTGAAAGTTGGCAATCTTTCGTTTGGATTTGAAAATTTTGAATAATGTATCCGATTCGACTTCGATTAGTTAGTGGGCAATTGGGCATTCTTTTGTTTTAAGAGAAATCATCATAATAATATAGGTACCTACTACGTAGATGTTTTACGAAGGTGTACGAAATGAAAACAACCTCAAGTAACATTAAAAAGTCGAACGTAACCCGAAAAGCAAAAAAAAACGTTTTATAATTACCGCCATGAATTATATTCACCCTGTTTTACTATCTATTCTGTTAAGTATATTAAATACTATACCCACATGTTAATCAACATTTGTGACCATTCAGTCTGAATTCCTAACCCTAAACCGATATTTTAATCTAAAGAAATGGGCCCCACCCCAAGGCAAACCAATCGCATCAGCCATCTTTAATTTGCTAATCACAGATGAAAAATAAAACTAGACTGAACGAAAACCGAAGATATTCTAATCCCTGGAGAAATACCTAATCGAGAGTTGCAATCTGAATGCAAAAATGTGAAGACCATAATTTGCGGTATAAGAATGGATTGCAATCACGCCCCCTTTAGTACATCACATACAATAAGCGTTTAAAACCAACCAACAAGTTCGTTACTTGGGTACAGGTAGCAAAAAAAGTTGCCAAACATTTTAACCACCTTACTTTCAAATAACAATCCTTAAATATTCAAATAACAATAAAGTCGTAGTATAGAATAGAGGACTAAATAATATACTTTTTTTTCTATGAAGGTAATCTCTCAAATAGGGGGTCAATTTAAGAACGCTTCAATCGAATCTCAAATTTTATTATTTGACTAGCAGATAAATTAAAAGAAAAGCAGACTTTCATACGTCACAAACAATTCCGAAGTCACTCCATTGAGATTCAATTGAAGCGTTGAAAAATTAGTAGAATTTTACCCTCTGTTTTGTATAATATTTATAGATCGCGTTTAAGTTACATTTTCGCTTGAGCTACAGAAAAATTATCCAACAACTTGTACGCCGAACTTGTTAGTCGGAAAGTCCGTACGTTACTTACCCGTATGCCACCCCTTGAAGGGATTAGGCATAGGGCTCCTTGATTAAAGGGCTCCAAGGAAGTGCCTTTCATTTTGTGGGTAGGACTAATCACGACCGACGGGGGATGACTTTGCATGAAAAGAGGTTGATCAAAAGGTATTGGGGTCTAGTTTTGAATAAGCACAACCCTGGTTGTGGCTAAGTATATAATGGAGACACTTTTTTCGGAGCGTGCAGATTTAGAGTTTCAATTTTCAATTTATCGTAAATTGTTTTGATTTTTGTGATTTTGTTTTATGTTATTATTATTGTAAAATGGAGCGTTATAGCCAATAAATATATTTATTTATTGCTTTCTTTATACGAGTACAATAACTAATGACTGTCTTAGCTCATAAACGTTATCTAACAAACTTTAAGTGTACAGATAACGTTTCAAGCCTGCCCATACCATATTTTATTTTAAAACATTTTATATTATTGACCTCTATGCTATACGTATGCAATAAATATTATAATTTAAAGCGTACGTAATTACAATAATTAATAATAATAAAACCATGTGAGGATTAATTATTAAAATACACAATAAGTATAATATTTATAAAATAACCTATCAATCAAGTTCTATTGATTACACATCAGATAAACTACTCCAGTCATGTGCCTCATTTCATATTTGTCATACTTCTAGCTGATACTTTTAGTATAATGAAGGTACCTACTTCAAAACTAATAAACACCTTCACAAATGATCGCTCGTCTGTCAGTCTGTCCGTTTAGCTGTTTATTACATAAATCACTATCTCACCTGATCTTAATCGGGTGATGATTTGATCTAGCTTGTAAAACACAGATAATCCGGTTCGAGAATACGGAGGATAACACAAGAACTAAACATGCGTGTCTCTCAGTCACATAAACTCTTTACGGCCGTAAATGTCGCCGTCCAGTCCGCCGGCCATGTTTCAACTTAATGGTGAATGGTAACATAAATTAACTGGTTTATGCGATTTTTATGAACTTATTTAGCGGATACCTGGTTAATGAAACGTTAATGGTCGGTTAGTTATGTTTCGGAAATGCTAGGAAAGCTTCAGGCGCCGAAACGTAGTTGATGTAATATTTAGGTTTTTGTTAGAGTTCCGTAACTAAAGGGTGAAATGGGACCCTATTACAAAGACTCCACTTTCCGTCCATCTGTCTGTCTGTCCGACTGTCACCAGGCTGTATCTCATGAACTGTGATAGTAAGACAATGGATATTTTCAGAGATGATGTATTTCTGTTGCCGCTATAACAACAACTACTAAAAACAGAATATAGAAATATGGGGGCTCCCATACAACAAACGTGTTTTTGCCGTTTGAATAGATAATAGTACGGAACTCTTTGTACGCGAGTCGGATTCGCACTTGGCCGGTTTTTTGTAACACAACGCCCTCCACCGTGGCACGAGGACATGGTAAAGCGGAATGTAAAATTCTGCTTAAATCTGGTATAACTGCATGTGAAGTCACGGGGTGCTAGGTACTATTTGATTCAGGTTTAATACCAACAGGAAATCAAATAGCAACACCAAAGCAACCTCCAAACTCCATGTCATATTCAAACACCAATCATTATCGAGTAGGTAGTATTTTGGAGCATTCAGAAGCTCGCAGATCACACGAACGCGTTCCGAATGTGGTGGTCGACACAATGGCGTCCGGACCGGATACTGGGAAATATTTATAGGCCCTCTATCACGGCTTTAGGCTGTGTACAGATTTTGAGAACTTTGAGTGAGTATAGAATCGTGGAAACAAATCGTGAGGAGAGAAACACGCGATAATACGGAATGCTCACATTGTTCACCCTAAGAAAAATTTTCTATATAATATTATAGTGGATCGGTGGATTTCCGCACTGTACATACTAGTATTACTCGTACGCATATCAGACTTTGTCATATCTTAGTTAGGTGTCAAGATTCTCACATGGACTTACCATGAGGTCTTCGACGATCCAATTGAGGACATAAACAGAATTGTTTTACTACTTATTCGTACCATGACGTCTCGTGACATTTTGACGCTCGAATAAGGTTGATTTAAAATCTAAAGGGATTGACATCAACCTAAAAGATATCGAAAGATATGTATCCTCCTCATCACGTGTCCATGCCAAGCTAGCATGGCGCTTCTCACCTTTTCTACCACTGGGGCCACTTTCAAACTTCCTCTAATATTATACTCATTCCTTATCTTATACAATTTTTCAATTATCAATACACACATCCATCTCAACATAGGTACGCATTTCAGTGGCATGCACTCTTTTCTCGTCTTTTTCATTGCCCAACACTCAGTGTGCCTAGTGCGAGTTTTGTCAATTTATTTACGCGCTCGGTCCGTTTGGCGTAAACTTGAAATTGTATGGAATAAGAGCAGCGCCATCTAGTGACTGATTCACTGACGCTATATGGCGCAGCTCTTATTCCATACAATTTCAAGTTTACGCCAAACAGACCGAGCGCGTAAATAAATTGACAAAACTCGCACTAGGCACACTGATCCATACAAAGATTTCAAAAATCCTTTGAAATCAAATTCAATCAAAGATTTCTTTCAAAGAATCTCAAAATATTGTATAACCATAATATTAACCATTGAGTGATACGTAGTAGGTACGAGCCCATATAAATTCATGTTCATAGCTTTTTGAGTTACCGGCCTATGTACGAACACTCGCATTGGTCGCTGTGACGTTTTTGACGCATGGATGACGTCTAATTAACGAGTTGCATTGCAGATCATTAGTTGCTATTGATATGACGTATAATGCGTGCAGGCGACACGTGACGTCTGAATTGAAAATTAGCAGAGCTTGCGGGGTAGCTAGTTTGTTTGGTTCTGGCAGTACATAATGTTCCATATTTTGTTGTTTATCGTATCAGGTTTTGCTAGCCTCTAGAGTCAGAGATTACCAGGGTACCTAATAAGGGCCTCTGACGTGGCTTAACGACTGCTATCGGTTGGTAACAACCGGGACCGACGGCTTAAGGGCTCGGTCTTTTACACATGAACACGTAAGGTAGAATTTTACGACAATCATAATTCACTACGTTGCGACAATGCAAGAGTTGACAGCATTTGTTTTTTAGAGTCTTGAGTATGAATTTTTACTAGCTCGACATAGTATGCGTCAACTAGGTTTTTACAGCGCCCCTACCAGCGCGTTGATGAACGAAAAATATTCATACAAAAGCGCTAGATGACGCATACTATGTTGAACTAGTAAAAACTCATACTAGATTTGGCCCTTGGTGAGTGCAGCTATATATTGTTATATATATCATATGTATAATATATTAACAGCTACTGCATTATACGGTAACGCCATCTATGCTAATTAACCGGTATTTTGTAGGGCCCATAATTGTGTTCTGCACTCAATTTCGTAATTACCATGTTTATTTAGTTTTCGTGTGACCACTGATTGATGCTTTATAGTGTTTGTGCAGTGAAATGTGTTAACAGAGGTAATTATGTTGTCAACGTTTTATTGATGCATATCAATTAATCAATTTATGATTAGTTCTGCAAACTGTTATAAATTATTCAACGATTACGAATACTGATGACGTGCTTCGTGATACATGTACACTCATTAATAATTATCATTGGTTAGTGGTATTCAATATTTGGCTGATTTATCGAATAACTATAAATGGAGACATTTCTTCAGAAGTCTAAGAAAATAATCGTGATACTAATGGGATATAATAAAAAGGTTTGTTATTATTTCAGCTTAATTGTGTGTTACCTATTACAAGTTTGTTAATATAAAAAATCGTATTGTTTTATTTTATGTCTATCGTTAAGTAACACACTAAGTAACATTGGTGCATCCAAATCAATACAAGCATAAACAAATAGGATGCAAGAATAATGCCTTGCGGTACTCCAGATATTCGATCAAGGTAATATTGAATGTAATCTGGTATTCGACTGGACAGTATTCGGTCCCAAGGCGTACGTCGGAGCAGAATTGAATCACTGAATTGTTTCAATAGTTCCCCTAACTTGTGTGAATGGGATCGAATGATATTGAATTTATGGCTGGAATAGTTAGCAAACACTGTGTGAAATAGTTACTAGTGTGGGTTAGAGTAAGCTTTGAAACTGCGCCCATATTATTATGTCTACTATCGCATACTATTATTGTCTTTCATCACAATCCCTATCCGCCCACAGCTGAGTACTGATACACCTTCACTTTCATGGGTAAGATTGGTTCATAATTCCTAGAGTCTATCTTAGTCCATCTTGATGTGGCACGTGCTCCAAAATAACTCCCTGGTAATACAACTCACATGCTCCGAATTCCCGGGTAATACGATGCTAAGTTGTTGATGATGATGATGTAGCCAGCGTGCTGGTATATAAGCCTCCAAGTTTTGGTGAAAACTGTCTTCGAAATCAATATTTATTATATGTATTGTACTGTGAACGCAATCGCAAATAGAACCCAGTGCATTGTAGCGTACACATTCAAAGTGACACTTATCTAGAGGCAAAGCACTTATCTGTCGATCTCAGACACGCACAGTAGGTACTTTGGTGTCTTGAAGGTAATACCTTTTATTGCCGAAAGCTGTACCAAGTCTGTGATGTGTGCAAATATCTAGGCGCATGGAGCAGGTAAGGAACACGCATTCTGGAGTGGCACGACGCAAGCACGTTGCGGATGTCTGAGAATTGGATGAACGCGACACGTGGTGCTAATATGACGCTGTTTGCTCGTGTTTTTGTTGTGTATGTATGTGGCTTATATACGATAGGTGGAACTGGATCAGAAATAGGTGAGATAGGTGAAATAATCACTCAAAAGAGTTCACAGATGATTGGTCAGTTAGGTCACTGGCTAAAGAGGTGGCGAAGGTGGTGTAATAATATTGCCTTTCCAGCTGATTCGCCTAAAGCAGTCCAAGATATGTGCATGTGGAAAGAGCAGGGGAGACCTTTCCACAGAAATGAGATACACGGTTTAAAAGAAAACACTATAATATTGAGTGAAATAGTTTCTGGTAAACATTTAGTTTACTTTATAACGTGTTCGGATTACAGGGAGGGGCTAACAAATAGTTGAATAGCTAAACTTAGCAGCAATTTAGCGGCGAGCATTTCAAAGCTCGCAACCAGAACGCCGGGCTCACTCCAATCGAACATCTCCTCTACATTCTGCAGGTTGTATTCCTGAATAACAGGAAACCTTCCTGAAACAATCGCCTGTGATTTAAACTCTATGTATAACCTAACAAGGTTTAAAATTGTGAGGTAAACTATGTGGATTCATCAGAATCCTGGAGAATCTGGAGAATCTGAGAATCTGGAGAATCTGGATTGTGCCTAAAGTTTCGTAATTAGTCTTTTTCTTTTTTTTTTTTTTGTTTTAGTTATGGCTTCGCACGGTTTGTGCATATAGCCAGTGTCAAGTATTTTATTTTAAGTATTTCTTAATATCACATCAAGAAAGTCACAGCAATGTTATAGCAATCGTGGTCAAGTAGTCAAGTCAATTATTTACATCGTCAGTCACGATTCAGTAAAGTAGTGGATGCTTTACTGAAACTTCCTGGGAGTTTTGGAAAAAATGCGAAATGACACGTTTTTTGAGTTTATATCATTCGCCTACACTCGTGCACGTTAACGAACACTTAATGGTTAATATTCCACCAATATTACACATTAACACTCGAAGAAACACAAGTTTGAGCTAATAATACAAAACCAACAACGTCTCACTATCGGATTCCCGCCAAAACTCCTAATTAGTCTTGGCTGTTTTGATTTTCGTATCCTGTGTCATCTGTGGTAGGTAGATATAAATCTACCTTAATATTTTTTCCGAAACGAAAGAGGCGTTATTACTTTTACTCGATTATTAAATGATTTATGATTTATTTATTTGATTCGTCTTTATTGCACATAAAACATTTAAATGTTACAATTTGGCAGACTTAATACCAAAGTATTTATATCATTGTACTTCTTTTTAGTTTTTAATTAAAATTTCATTCTCCAAATGAGTCCAAGTCAGTAAAGTATCAGTGTTTAGACAAGTCACGAGTCAATAAAGTGTTGTATAAGTACTTATATGTCAAAACTCCTATAATTTGTTAGATAGTGGCAGAATATATACCTAAGTACTTATCTCGTAACTTCTAAATCATTGTCATAAGAGCCGTTTGTCTACGTCTAGCCAGTAGCCCAGCCCATTCCAAATTCATGAATTAACGCAAATAGATTCACGGCACTCAGGCGGGACAATTATCTTAATTAATATGTGGGGAGTCATGTGTTCTACGCAAATACTGTCTCGTCGACTATATGCTGGATATCTAATGCTGTTACGTGAGAGCTTTATCGTCTTGTCGTCTCTGTGTAGACGGAATAAGGTCCAAAGTTTGGTGGAGTAGTTGCTGCAGAGAGAAGCTTATTATTATCTAATTTGATTTGCATGGAATTCTTTAATTTCTCTGTGGCATTTAGATTGCGTTTGTTATTGAGCGATATAATTTGCTTTAATTGCTTTAAATTTGGGTCCTTCAGTGGGGCCTTGCATGTACCGTATAAAGCTATTTTTAACTTTACTTCGAACGTAACCTTTAAATCTATATAGCTAACGTCAAAACCAGATGTAAATAAAATACGCTGTCTCAAATTATAGAAGGTTTTATGAACATGCACAAAGTTTTGTACAAAGTTAATTTGCATTTATCTTTTTATAAAAATAAATGAACACATTTTCCAAACGAAACGGAATAAACCTAACCGAGACGATGAACTTCAGAATAATATCTAAATCAATGATGACCTAATGTGCCTTTGCTAATTTATTCCCACTTTACTCTGATAAAAACAGAGCTATCTAGAAAGAAATCACCAACAAAAATAACATTATACGAGAAAAGCTAGACCATCAAGTTTTATTCGCTACTTTTCTCGTATGTAACCTAGTTTCTGTGAATATTCCTGAGTCATGTTCCTAAATTGCCTTGTTTTGTTGGAGTTACTCATCCTACAAGGAATCTTAAATGACATGGTAGCGGAAGAAACGACGAGTTGAATGAGAAATGTGAGTCAGAGTCCTTTGAAGAAAGTGGGTAACGGAAAACTAGAGATGTTTTGGCTTGAAAATGAGGACGCTAAGAAAGAGAGCGTCATTTTAGTTTGACTTACTAAGTCCGATGACTAAAGCAGAAAAGTCGAACGGGCTGACTGCGTTTGCAAATCGATAGTGATCGCCTTCATTTGACGTTCATATTAGGGACTAACCACCATTACGATACGTGTTAGAGGTAAAGGAGCTGATTTACCTAAATGATTTGCAATCACAATATTTGTATAGAAAACTGCAAACATATTTAATGTCGCCGCTCTTTAAACCTTGAAAACACTTCTCAGAGCACTTCTACCATCATCATTATTATCATCATCATCACCCTGAAGACGTCCACTGCTGAACATAGGCCTCCTCCTTAGACCGCCACACCGAACGACAATTTGCCACTTGCATCCACCGCTTGCCTGCGACTCTTTTGATGCCATTGGTTCACTCAGATCACTTTACAAGCTAATTTCTTAACAAGCAATCCACCTCACTTTCCTTCCTCTTTCATACCCAGCCGGCTCCACCAGTCCACATTAATATTTAAATTAGTCCGACAGGAACTATGTGCTTTAGTAACCGGAAATTGTTGACCGCTAATCAATCAATTAACTCATTACGGACATACAGACCGACAATGCGACCGGCGATGGTTGTATTGAATTATTGAGGGGATATAGCGAGTATGGAGTAAGCTCGGCGGAGAAATTAATTCAAATTAACATTGGTATCGGTTGATTTTTTATGAATATTAAAATATTGCTGGCTGATGTGTGAGTGTTATGTGAATGCTAAGTACATGTAGGTGCTACGTAAAAGATAGATATTATGTTTCAATGCTAGCATAGGCAGATGTAGACACACATTTCATTACAACCGCGGCGTCACGTATACAGTCACTTATACTTGTTACGTAGTGAGATCCTAAAACCAATCCACATCTACTACCTACATATACATTACCATTTTGTTTTAACTTCGCATGTTTCCACGGAAAGTTTTATCTCCTAAAAGACAACATGTATCGGCCTCATGCATCATATTTACAATTTGATATTCAAACTAAATCGCGTAAATCAAACTCATGAATACTCAGAATCTATTTAAACTGTCCAAAGTAGACCCAATTAGAGAGTGAGGCAGATGAATGTGACCAGTTAAAAGGCAAGTTTGAACTCGTTTTACTCGTACCATTTCTCTAAATGCCACCAGAACAGCATTGATTTACGGCAAAGCGTTTAGAAGTGTCGATTTTGAAATGACTATTTATATCGAAAAATAGGAGTTTCATGGTGTTTGGTTTCAGTGTATTGGTGCTTTTCGCACCACAACCGGCACGGTACTAATTTGACATTGTTATTTCGCAAGAAGGAATATGGTGCAAAAACTCCAATTAAAAAGAAACTGAGTTGGGTCGCACCAAAAGTTTTTAGTTTCACAAAGAGTAATCTCAACCAGACAACTGTGTATGGAGAGGAATACGACCTTTACTGACCACCAATCTACTGCTAAATATCAAACCACTAATCAACCATAATTTACCCTTAGCCATATTATTGTAGACCTTACGTCAACTGAGCCCGCTCCAACCTGTGTCCGCGGGATGAGTTGACGTAAAGAAAATTTCAATCGGTCAACTGAACCCCATAACAACATTTTCTATTTATAAAGTCACGGTTATTGCTATTTATACCAATCAACTGGTATTCTATTGAGAGGTACTTAAAATATCGGCAATATAGGATGCTCTAAAGAGGATCCAAGTGTTATCTATCTCCAAATGGTTTCAAGAAGTTTGGTGCAATGCACTTAGTTTCTGGGTGGCCGCCATGATTCATTGCTTTCACAGTTCATCGACATTTATAGAGGGTTAATGAGACTGGCTGGACCATGTTTACAAATGTAATTCATTTAGAATTGGGTTGAATGAAGCCATCTGAAAGTTGATCAAGCAATTGCCTGACTTTTATTGCGAGGGGGCTATTGTGATTGCGTCGTTAGTTATAGTTATTGGTTATAGTTCTAAGACGACGTCGCTTTGATTTTCGACTTGAGCATACAAATTGGTGGGGATTGCGAATTTCATACAGATGTTTTTGACCATCCAACAAGTGTATCTTAGGTTTTTAAATTAGTAATTTTATCTGTACTCAAAACAAGTTTCGTTACACAAGTTGGTATTCAAACTTTCAAAGTTTTCTGGTATACGAGCCCTGAAACTTTTGGTAAAGCAACGACAAAGGGAGAGATACTCGTAATTGACCATGAAATGAAGTCACCATTTTGTATTAGAACGAGTGTCAACCCTATCGAGCATCGTCGCGGTACAGTCGAGCGTCGAGTTTATTTGGCTGATTTTACCTGAAACCTATTTAGTTGAATAAGGCAAACACGTATGGTAGATATGGTATATAGATGGAGTCTCATTAATGAGCTAAATATGAAATGTTGTACTTACTTCAATTTTATTTCAATAGATTTAGTAATCAAAATAGATTTTGTTCAGTATTAATTTATTTAAATATCACAGATTAAGATAAACATTTACATTAAGTTAGTACCTTTATAACTAACTACTTACAGTTACGGTTTATAGTATACATTTTAAGGTTTTAACAAAATGTCTTAGTACAATAATTAAATGCATACAAAATTGGCAGTGTTGTTTTACGACATAAATCAGTCTTTACACATTATTGGAAGCAAAAAAAAAAGAAAATTCCTATGAACGGGAAAATTTAATGACAGTTATTTTGAAACACTATCGCAGTTTTTATTTATGTACCCATATATTTACAAATAAGTTTTGAATTTTAATGGTAAGTATTTACTTCAAACCAAATATTTTGCATAACAATGTGTTACAGCGAATATTATTACGTTACGTTGCTCGCAAGTAAATTACAGCGAAATTCTACATTTTAACGACCCCCATTCCAATACTTATTCAGATAATATTCATCCACTACTATTTAATACATAGTTATATGCGTAAGAGAGAACACTGGAAAGAACAAACATAATGTTATAACAGTAGATTAATAGATTGTTTTTCTAAATAGACAAAAACCAACTCACTACTAAAGAGAAAACGAACTATTTTACGATGGTCAAACATATCTTATCTCTATAGCTGGTGTCAATGTGTCCAGTCGGCAGCGTGACTGCGACGTCCACCTTGGAGACTGACGTGGGCGATGACGTCACTAGTTCCGCTAGCTGGGACGACGAGCACTCGCTCGATCGTGACGTCATTGTTCTTGCTGTGGAAGTGGCAGAACATAAAAGTTGGAAGGACATAACTGATGAACCGATTGAAGATACTTGATCGGCTGCAGTTGAAGATGTTTAGTCATTGAGAATTGAAGTATTTTATTTTAATCTAGGGTTTTTTGACACTGACTCCAACGCCGACATGAATGCCAACTGTGAAATAGACATTGATATCAACCTTGACGTCAACGTCAATACCGATGTTGGTTTTGACGTCAATACCAACGCAGAGATTGGCACCGATGCTGATTCTGATCCTGACGCCGATCCCGAAATTAGCACTGACGTCGTTGCCAACTTAGGCAATTCTTTGCAATTTTTGCAACTTAACCTCTGAATTGTTGATAGCTCATCAAATTCACGCCTCACATTACAAATACCTATCGCTTATCTTCAACACTCACAATTTGTATAACAGCTAGAGGCAGACTCCCCCGAAGGGCTGCAAGGCTTCATCTCGTAATGATTGCTCCCCACCGAGGACTGCTGCCGGCTTCTGTTGCCGAACGGGGACGAGTAGCTGGGGACGGGGAATATAATTATAACAAATGACACTTCGGCATAGGGGAAGAAAAATGTAATTGTATGTTTCGCCTGTGGGGCCTTACAAGTGCGTTGTTATTTACAGTGTAATGTTTAAAAATGTTAAATGCGATTTGTTTGGGCTCGTTTTTATTGCGCCTTTTATTATTTCAGTCATCGTCAAAAATGCTCTGTTAGGTACAGATTCTGCATTTTTGATCTAAATGTCCAATTTGACTTTACTCACGAAAATTACCCAAATATTACACACAAAAACTCTCAACCATATCTCGGAGCTGAAATAATCCAGATAGAAAATATAGATCATTCGACACCATAAATAGGTAGATATCTCAGTTTCTGAACGTTAATTGAAACGTAAATATATACCTACCGACAGCAACTTACCTATCCCAAACATGAGGCATATCGTAATGGTTATCAGGTTGCATCCAATATTCATTGCAGGTCCTCGTAAGATCTGGACCATTCCCTTTGTCACTTCTATTCGATTTCGGGATACCTGGACAAACGAAATCATTAAAACAGTTAGTTCCTTTTAAAATGCTATCGAAACTTTGTAACACCTGGAATTAGAAAGTCTGAACATCGAGTTCAATGCTGTTATAGTTTACTTTATTTAAAGGAACTGACCTGTCCTTCCAGGTATATACCCTGGCCTGGTACTCCTGTATTTACACCAGACGTAGAGGATGGCCGCTCCAGCTGCCAGCATGGCGACTGTTATGCCAACTCCGACGTAAAGAGTCAGGTTGCTGTTATACAGTCCTATAACAACAGAAGTATGAGAATACTCCAATTTATGTTAATTAGTATTTAAACGGGTCTAATTCGCGCACAAACTAATATCAAAATATATAATTTTGACATACCTCGACGTTTCAGTTCGCGAAAGTTTAAGAACTTCTAATACTCCAATTCTTGTATAAAAGATCTGTAACTGATTGAAATTCAGAATTGTTGGAACTAAAGAGATTTATGGATCTCACTCATCTGGTGGTTTTCCAATTGAAAAGACATATCCAAATATAATGATTGGAATCAAAAAAATTACAGTAATCAAACTGATAGTATAAAATATTTTGAAAACTGTTTGAAATAAAACTGTAAGCCTACTTAAAATAAGAAGTTTAAAATTAAATCAACACCCACAGACTATACCCACTACGCAGGGAACCCAGTCCCAAATTAGGAACCATTACAACGGAAATCATTAAAAAACAGCGGACCTTGAGTAGGTTTATAACCGTCAATACGTAAAATTGACGGGTTCAATAACTCTGTAACATTAATTTATTCAAGAATGCTATTATTTAAATAGTTCTGCAAGTAGTTGTTAGTGGGTTGATGAATAAAGTGGTTAATTAACCCATTTTGGAAGATGACCTTCTCCATAGTGGATCTGGTCTGAACGTCGCGTGAGAAAGGATGAGCCAATTAGATGATTGCTAAGACAGAGATATTTTGTTTTACCTAAACCACAATTGGTATAACATTGGTATTTAGCATGATACTCAAAATATGTATGAGAAAATACATTATCATTTGTCTCTCTTTCTTGTAATCTTTTTCCGCATTATAATAGTGATTCTGCTCTCCGGAGAGGAGAAAAATCTAACAAAGCAGATATCATGAAAATCAATCTTGCCTTTGTCGAGTTATAAATAGTGAAATAGCGTACCTAAACCAACTTTGTGTTCAACTTTTTTGACAATGAAAAAACTGAAACATCACTTACTCAAGCCCGTGGAACAGAGTCCGTCGACGCAGCTGGTGTGCTGCACGGCGGAGCCGGGGCAGCCCGCGCCCGCGCACTGCCGGCGCCGCGCGCGCGCGCAGCCGCCGGAGCACGCCGACCACGCCGACCACGCCGACCAGCCACCTACTGCGGGATTCAGCTTTAGAACAACTTGAAGGATAAAGAAAAATAACATCTATTTCTAGTAACCTTTAGGAGTTATAACGTGACACCTTCTGTGGAGTCTAGCTTTGGAGAAGCTTAAGCCTACTTTGTCCTAAGACTTACGACTGATACATACAAATAGTGTGTTAGGATAGGTGGCATACGATCATGGTTATCATGTACATCAAATTAAATTATAATTTTTTGTTTAAACTTTTAGAGAACGCGATTTATTAGTTTAGTACTCTTTATCACCATAATGTTTACAGAACAGTCGCTGCCATCTATCACTTACAGTTTAGTGTGTTCCTGAAAATGGTTTTGCTAATAAGATGATTCTGCTTCTATCCTCTGAACCTGGTCATCATAATTAAAATGTTATACTCTTGACTATTTGTCACTGGAAGTGAACAATGAACATGTTCAAGGCATGTTCCTTGAGTAAGATTGGGAAACGTCAGGACAGACCTGAAAACTCAATAGCCTCGAAAATAAGGCTAATTAGAACATAGGATCAACAAACTTACTGCTCTGACACCGTATGCAGTCATCATCGCTCTGCGCACTCAGCCCCCTGCAGGGGGCGCCACCGTTGGCTGGTGGGGGCTCGGAGCAGGTGCGCGTGCGCCGGCGGCCGCTCACCGCGCCGTTGCAGCGGCACGCCGCCCAAGCCGACCATTCTGACCAGCCACCGTTCACTAGTATTGGAATAAATGACTTGACTGTAGGATTCTTCTTGAAAGAAGGCGTGTGTAAGCCACTTTGTTGAAGATAATTGGACGATCAACAGTGTACGAAACCGTTCAGCGTTTAGTTTTAAAACTAGAGTAGAGACTGTGGCAAAATAGCATTATGCGACTTGAAAACAAATGTTTTAAGGTAACCTATAACGAACGCATTTGCAAAGTTTAGGTAAAAAAATTATTTTATAGCTTAAGTCTTCAACTGGTACCTTAGTTTATTATTATTATCTGTGCGTTTGGAACAAAGGGATACAATGTTATAGTCCGTAACACCTGCAAAAGCTGGTTTTAATTGAATGACTTCTAAAAACCCTTCCTGCTTCATTGTTTCTTACTAATCATAAATTCTACAAACCGCTTCACGTCTAGCCATTGTCACCTGATTCCTCACCTATTCGCAGAAGTGAGTTTAGTAAACATACCATATACGGACAATACGGCGAGGTCCGACTCCCGGCGACCGGCGATGTTCTCAGCTATGCATGTGTAGTTTGCCATGTCCTAGGAAGTAAAGCAACACGTGAGAAGTTCTGGCTGTTTTTTCGTGTGACACGTATATTGTATAACTTTAATGGAATGTTAACAAAGTCTCTGCTCACGTGCAAATGAGATTGCAGAAAACATAATCAATTTTTTGGTTTTCTCTCCGAAACTGCATAAAAAGCTTCAGCTCACATTGCTGATTCGTAACTATTACTTCGTTGATGATGACGATGATTCGGCCTGTAACTGTCCCACTGCTGGGCAAAGGCCTCCCCTCACTATCGTGAGGAGGGTTAGGCCATAATCCACCACGGGGGTCTAGTTCGGGCTGGTATTAAGTACTTGGTTGATTTCTCACAATCCTATATTTCGTCATATAATCTCGCAGCAAGGTTGGTAGAATTTTTATGAACGGGCATTCTTAGAATTAACCCTCCTTCATGTATGTTGCTACTTCTTTTAAAACAACTCTGACAATACCTGTAGCTCAACTTTTGGCAGCACCAGTGTTTCATCACTAGCTTCCAAGGGTAGTCCGTTCCTTGTCCACCTCATGGTGGGTGGCGGTGCTGCCGGCGGGGGTCTACAGCGGAAGGTCACTCCTTGCCCCGACTCCACCGTTACTGACTGCGGTTGTTGGACGAACTGCTTCTTTATATCTAGATGAATAAGGAAATTCTTACAGATTTAGATTGTGGGTTTCAGTGAGTATTCTCTAGATTCTAGACTAAAGTTAAGAGGGCTTAAAACTCATGGAATAGCTTTAAGTAAATGTGCGTCACTGTTTGCTTGTCTTGTAGGACATAATGGTGATGATGATAAAACACAGAAAAATAATGTGCCTGAAACTATTGCAATACTTCCAGTGCTCAAAATGTTTGTCTAATTTGTCATATTCCGTTGTCATTTAGCCACAACTATATATCGTGAGGCATGCACTGTAAAGCCATGCATGCTTGGCTGTGTGGACAAAGGTGCTTGATTTAGGATTTTGCAGAACCTGTGATTATTATATCCTACTATCCTACTAATATTATAATCGCGAAAGTTTGTGAGTATGGATGGGTGGATGGATGGATGGATGTTTGTTACTCTTTCACGCAAAAACTACACAATGGATTTTGATGAAACTTTACAATAATATAGCTTACATATCAGAATAACACATAGGCTACAATTCATTATGATATATTATTGTATATTATCCAAACGCGGGTGAAACCGCGGGGCGCAGCTAGTAGATCAATAATTTTATCACCCAAAGACATTAATTATTTCGAAAGTGCTAAACATGACAAAATTATTTAAGATGTACGAATTTTGCTAAAATGATGATGACGGAGACCAAATTAAAGTCACCGTTGCATTTCTCGTATTCATATCACAAATAAAATTAACGAGTGAAACCGAAATAGCCTCTCCGCCCCCGCGACCGACCAAACCTGCAAACAATTAACGTTCGCGCCCATTGTATAGGAATAGTCCCCCGGCGACGACAGATATAATTGTTATATGACAATTTGGAATCGTTTCAGTTTCCATTTCAAACATTTTGGATGTCATTACTGCGATGCGTAATAAATGATGTTTTAATAAGGTTTTAGTTTTTATAAAACACGTAGGTATACGATACTGCTAGCAGATCAAAATAAACGTTTGTATGACCGTAATTAAGTACCGTATTACTACGATTGTTATGTACTGTTAAAATAACAGATCTCCATTATTGGAATTTGAATATCAGATAAGTGGTGATGCTAATCTATAAGACTGGACCACCCGGACGTCTGTAGCTGCAACATGAAAAATTATCGCAAACATAAAACAACATACATAGAAACAATCCTGTTTCTATGTTAACTGTATTAAAAAGAGGTCTGATTAAATTCTCCCTCTACAATAACTCGCACTTCTTTATATCTTCATTATAAACCCCAATACGAAATTGCGAAGTCGAATAATCAGACATTCCTCCATCAGACGTCCTCACTTCCCGGATTCTATTGATAGCTTTAGTTAAGGGGAAGAAAAAAATCATAATTTTTAACGAGTGTTTTTATTTTCATCCCTCGTTTTCGGAGGGGTGGGCAGGAACCATTATGTAGAGGAAACATTATTTCCGCTCGTTAAGTCGAGCACTTTGCACTTTGATAAATGCTCACTAGCTTTTTATGCTCGTTTGGGGTGTGAATCACGCCAGAAGTGAGTGGGTTAAGTAAGGAAGCGTCATCTACTCTGTTTGAGTGTGTCAATAGTCAGTTTTAAGTACCTTCTCCACTTTTCTAGTTCAGTGTTTGATGGCGATGTTTGCGCTGAAAAAGTGCATTTATAAGTTTCCCGGCGTCAGACAATGTTTCATATTATTTGTTTTCGTTTATCAATTCTTCTTGTACCTACCTGTATCAATTAAAAGTGTCTATCACTTTGCACTGAGAAAATCTGATTTTGAGACATCCATAACTACAAATTTTATTTATAAAAACAATTCAATACCTACTTACCATGAACCAAGAATACGAACAGTGAAATATTCGGGCAAATAACTTACAATTTAAAAGCAAATTGGTTTAGAACGTACCATCGTAATTTCGTGGTACTTTACTATGCTCATTGCTCATCGCATTATAGAGATATTTGACATCAAAGAATCATGGTGTGGTGATCCAAAGAATTATGTATGCTTTCTAGCTGTAAGGCGTGAACAGTGAACACCTCATAACTTATAGGAAGAGCATCATTGTCACAGCTTCCTCCCATCATTGTACGTACTTTCCCATGGCTCAGAAAAAGTTTAATTCAATTATGAGTTCATGGGAAACCATTAAGGCGTCTACTATAGATAATGAATGCAATTGTGACTTAAAAAAGTTGTAAGAAAAGTTTCAAACTGTGACAGTTCCGTCGTCATGTTTGCAATAAAAGTAAGGCATTGTTCACATCAAACGTACTGTCAGTGTTGAGAGCCTTACGCGGTCTACTGATTCTCTATACCTCTTCAATTTCACGATTCACACCACACTGACAATACATCAATACCCTCACAATAGAACCTAAGTCTGCTAATACTCGATAGTTAACTATTGGCACGTTCAGTGTGAATATTGTCTAACTTGTCTGCGATAATAATAATTAATAACCACAAACACCATAAGTAGTCAAATGACATAAACCTAGATGGTGAATTTTTATCCAATTTACACAGATTTATCTATGAAGGCCTTTCTTCTTAAATTAATGATGTTCTGGATTTCTTCATAAATCATGTAAGGTAGCATAGTAGACATAATTTAGCCTATTTAAATGGTGTCCTTGTCATTTGCTGATTTCTAAATAGAGACAAAAGTAGACTATCAAAGATAAAAACCTTCCTACAATCGACCTATAGTTTTTATAAAAAGTTTAAGAGAAAGCTAAACATTACACTTTAAAGCGTTTCTTTTCCACAATTTCACTTTTATAATTTATGTGACTTGGATCTCCACCTTTATTAATTATCTCATTGTTTCGACTTTATAATTAAACTATTTACATGTTAATCATCTTTTGTAGTTGCCGCTATGGTTATAAACAGTTAACTGAAATAAGATTAAATGAAATCAAGTCGTAAATTTTAAATGTTAGAACTGTATCTAGTCTATAATTAACTGATTAACGAAAGGTTTAATTATTGTTTCTGGTTCTGCGTCTCAATTAAAGCCTCTGATTAAGTTACATAAATTTTCTATCTATTAACTATAGGTCTGATCAAAATAATGTGTATTAATGTGTCTTATAGTGATGGTAAATTTACTTACAGAAAACATTATTAAGTAAATGAAATATATTCTTTTTTTTTTTACTTTTATGATTGGCCAGTTATTTGACTACTATCTCATCTGGTGTTAAGTTACAATGTCAAAGTCAAAGTTAAAGTCAAATCATTTATTGTAAATAGGCAATAAAATCGCACTTTTACGAGACTTTTACAATGTGGTTGGAGATGGAAAATTTCCTGCAATAGGGCTTGCTCTCCAGGACCGCTGCCGGAAACCCTAATAGGGGTATGGGGACAATTTTCTACTTGAGGGTGGGGTGCCAACTAGCAAGGCGGGCACTGTACCACTAAAATGCATAGCCATGTTTTTTTTTCTTTTTTTTTTTACGTAGCCTCACACTCGGATTGCTCCTGTATCGTGAGTACCGCTTACATATATATAATTTCGCATACACATCACACCCAGACCAGAAACAAATATTTGTGGATCACACAAATATTGGTTCCGGGCGGGAATCAAACCCGCGACACCTAGCGCAGCAGTCCGATTGCTCAGCCACTACGCCAATCGTGCCCTCGTTTTATTTTCATGTTTTCCGCTGATTTTGAACCATACCTACGCCCTGTGGCAATGACGGAATTAGCTGAGCCATCATCGTCCCACACAAGGCTTAATAAATTTGGTAACCATGAAATTTTTATGGAATTTTAAAAATTCACTTTACAGAATATCCTCGCAGTATCTTTTCATATTCTATAATGCCACGTTTCACAGAGTGTCGTGTCGTGTTTCTGTGCCAACTAGGTCGCACCAAGCTACATAACGAGCTCCTGTATTTAGCTTTCGTGGAAATAATTATTACATTTTTAAACAGTGACGTCATTAATGCTAGAACTAAAAGTTCAACGGTTTATCTTTACGCTGGTTCACTGACTTAAACTTACTTTAGGAAGCTTTTTGGGCTTTTTTCTGTATCACTTTGGACGTTGTTTTTTTGTTTTTTGAATAATTATAATTGTAGGTAATAATATCCTTAGTACCTACTCATATTCTAGGTTTTATTTTTATTCAAGCTCAACTGGCACATAATAGTACAAAACACAACCAAATTGATACAATGAACGATCAAACCTTGTAATTTAACTGCCATCATGGTTTTAAAAGCGTTGTAAATGTAAAAAAGTATAAACAATACACTTACTAGACTGACTGTAGTTGTAAATTCGGTTGGAACCCAAATTGACTCAGCGTCATATTACTCAAAAATGCATAAATTTGTTTGTCATAAACCAACATTACCTACTCAAAGAATAAAGTGTTTGGACAACATTTTTTTATCCTCGTTGGCGCAAAGTTCTTTGAATCTTTGTTTGATTAACATTAGTAGCTTAAAGTTCTCGGATTACAGGGTGTCGAGTTGCATAGGAGTATTTTTTTTAATAAAGTGGCAAAGATGCCCGCTTCCCGTATTATTCAAAGCAATCACCACCGCTTATGAACACCTGCAGGATGAAAGGGTTTGACACAATGTATTATTTGATCTGTGGATTTTTTATTCCTTTTGAAGAATACCTTTTGAAGTCTATTATGTCATCAACCAATATTCATTATCTCATGAGATATAAATGTATATGAATAGAGAATTTCAAGAGGTTTCGTAATATAGTTGTGTCTTTACGATTGCTGTAGTAGTTTTTTTATGGTTCCCTTTTTTCTGAAGGGTCAAATTTCTAAAACGGTCATTGTTTTCCAAAATTTCCCCCCGCCCCCGAGAGTACTATCGTACTAAGCGAGAGATTCATTCTAAAACATTCAATTTTTATCTTTCGTTGGGTTTGGCTTCTTAACACTAAAGGCTTCGGGCTCGTAGAAGTGGTGATGAAGTGATGGCAAAGCGTATGATTGCAAGTTTTATACTCGCTGCAAGCAGTTGTGTGGACCACAAGCATTTGCTTTGAGTCTGGGGTCTTTGTAGAGCCTTGGATCTCTTAGATGTTGATTCTATAGATATAGGGGATCCTAGATAGAGCTCAGATCTACGCGTAGATCTTGAGCGTTACATTCCTTGAGCTTAAAGTTAAACAAACTAAGATCCATATTCATACTTACACGCGAATTCAATATAGATCGCTTGACTCCTTATCCTCCCTTTACTATTCCACGCATAGCATTCACAGCTGTATTTTCCTCCAAAATACTCGTCCAGCTCATTCCTCGTCACGTTCAGCTCAGCTTCGACAACTCTGACGCCATTCTGAGGATCGACATGTTCAAACTGTACTGTCTTGTCAGTCCTCACATCATTGCATTTGAAGAACGCTTGGAGTGCATTGGCTGCCCTGCAGATGAGCGTTGCTGGCTTGGTGCGTAGTACGTAGGAATCTTTAGGCTCCAGCTGGAATATCGGTAGACCGTCTATGGTTTCGTCGTTTTCTGGTAACGGTATGTAGTCGTCTTCTTCGATTTCCGGCTTTATGTCTGACAGGTAAGGGTCGAAGGTGAGTAGGCCGTCAGGGTGGATGTATTCGGGGCGTGTTTCTTTGGCAGTTGTATGTTCTGGGTCTGCAACAACGGATATTGTGTTGGGCTTTATAATGAACACTTCTCTTAAAAGCTCTGCCAACGTAATCTTAAATTAACTTAGAAATATTTTTAAGCCTGTTCAAATGTTAGTCTTGTATGTTAGACAAAACTGGCATCAAAAAGCACGTTACGCGTTATTGATTCGGTTTGATTGGTAGACTAGAAGGTGGATATACCTACACAATAACACTAGTGGAAATAGGCGCAAGACTTTTCATCTCCATTGAATAAAATGTAAGTATTAGTAATTATTATAGCTTTTGTGTGAATAACACAATATATTGTTTAACAATCAAGTCATTGCACCGTAGATCACAGAGCCCATTGACAATAGCGATTGGCAACTCTGAGCTGTTTTAATCTTTTATTTTTATTAAACATCCGAATGGAAATAATTTGGTGCTACCTACTTAATTGAGTTTAGAGATAATGAGTGTAGGTAGAATGCAGAGCGGCACGTCAGTAGACTCGGTTGAGTCGAGAGGCGGGATTTTTAGAATCGTTTATAATTTTGCATTGCATGCGATTCTTTCGATTGTCTAAGCCTCCAGACCTATCGCTACTTCAATTAAGCATTTAAATACTTGCGTACGTACCTACATCCGGCAATTAAATATGTATAATAATGTCCCACTTATTTCTTGTGATTAATGAAACAAAGACGTAATTGCGTTTCTCTGTAAAACGAAAGATTTATTTATGTAAAATACATGTTTACAACATTTTATTAACAATTACAGTAGGTACCTATCTATTAGTAAAAGATTCACTCACCTGTAAAACGAAAGAAACAACATTTAAAGCCTTTATTTCAGGACTTTATTTTAACTTATCAACGATACTAGCTCACAACAACAACCCATGACCCCACTTTCATTAAGGTCACTACTGTCAGCTGCTGTCAGCCGTGACATTGACGCCTAGTAGGCTTTGTCGATACCGCGGCAAAGACAAACCCAAAGAAAAGACTATTAGGTACAGGTAGGTACCCACCTACCTACCCAAGATTTTCTTTACATCTCCCCCCTTAGAAGGAAACAATTACAAAGTGATAATGTAGTTACTTTATGTAATTGTTCATTTTCTACGTATCCAACACCGGAGTTAATTTTGTTATGTGGTAGAGGTTTGATTCCGCTTTCCTGTGGCCTGCATCAATTTCATAAATTGAATTTGAAATCTTTTTCAGAACTCTGTATGGTCCAATCTTCAGTTCATCCATTTTCTTCCTATTTAGTCGGTTTCCATTTTCCACATAAACTCTGTCTCCCACATTCAATTTATATTCTTCTCTATGCAAGTCAAATATTTTTTTATTGTAATTGTGTGATCTTATTGTGTTTTCAAGAGCTATTTTCCTATCTCTTTTCAGATCTTCTTTGGTACATTTTGATTTCAATTCTGGTGGAAGTATATTCACATTTTCGCCTTCCAAAAGGTATTTTGGAGCAAACTTCGTGACTGTGTGCTCTGTTTCATTATATTTTTCTACGCATTTATGGGCAATAGTAGACCATGCTGGTTTTTTTCCACTTTCATTTATTTCACATCTTATCTTATTAATCAAAGTTTGATTCAGCCTTTCATTAAGCCCATTTGAAAATGGTGTATCCACAGCAGTAAAAACCAATCTTATGTTTTCTTTCTTCAGATATTCTTTAAATTCGTTGGAATTTATGCCGGGATATTGGTCCGTCAGTACCATATCAATATTGTAACTTTGTGTCACCTTATTCATTAGTTTAATAAAATCACTGGAGCTCTGATTTCTTGATGTTAAAATACAGGCATATCTTGTGAAATGATCTACCAGTAGATGTAAGTATTTTTTAGTTGACCGCGATCCTCCAAATCCTCCAATCGTATCAATAGATACAATTTCAAATGGGCTTTTTGCTGGTCCTAAGTGTGACATTAAGCCATATTTTGACTTCCTCCTTGATTTGTTTTTAATACAAACTTCACATTCATTACAGGTTTGTTTAATGTTTGCAATGATATTCTTTGCTGTGTAGAATGGTGTTATTTTATTTGTCATCTGGGTTCTACCAATGTGACAGTAATAATCGTGGACACCTTTTATTAAAATTTTGCTAAGCCCCTCTGATAGTATGATTTTCTTTCTTTTTTTATTGTATTTATAGTAAATGTCATTCTCCAGTATATGCTTTCCATTTTGTAAGTCTCGATTTGTGAGTTGATCATTTTTTATAACTTCTAGGTTTATTAAATTTACTACTTTTAAGATATCATCAGTATTATCATATGGTTCTAGAACTGGATTTCTGCTTAAACAGTCTGCTTCTTGGTTTGTTTTTCCCGGGTTATATTTTATTTTAAAATTATATTGAGATAAATAATATGTAAGGTCCCCTAATTCCTCATCAGTTCTAGCCTTGATATTCATATTTTCTAGTGGTTTATGATCTGAGTATACAGTAAATGCTCTTCCCATAAGCCAGTGTTGCCAATATTTTACTGCTTCTTTTATTGCCAGACATTCTAGATATATTGCCTTCTTCTTTTTTTGTGCTTCAGTTAATTTTCTTGAAAAATAAGCAACCGGCTTACTATCTCCGTTTCTATCTTCTTGTTTCAACACTGCTCCCACTCCTTTGATACTAGCATCCGTATAAATGTTAATAGGTAGTTCTGGGTCAAAGATATTGAGCAGTGGTCCTGTACATAACAATGCTTTTATTTTATCAAATGATTCCTGACACTCTGCGGACCATATGAATTTCACATCTTTCCGTAGTAAATTATGTAACGGATCCAGTATAATCGCACTGTGTGGTATAAATTTATGATGAAAATTTATTTTTCCTAGGAATTGACGGATATTTTTTCTTGTTTCTGGCACTGGGAAATCTTTGACAGCGGCTAAATAATTTTTCAGAGGTCTGATTGAATTGTTCTGTATTATGTGACCTAAATATTTGGCATGATTCTTTGCTAAACTACATTTCGTAAATTTTAGTTTAAAGCCTTCTGTTTGTATTGCCTCCAGTAGTCTTGATAGATGTAGTATATGCTCTTCAAATGATTTTGAAAAAACCAAGACATCGTCTATGAAATTAATTGCAAAATTAGATAGTTTGTATTTTCTTATGATGTTGCTCAATATTCTTTGGAAAATGGCTGGAGCAGTCTTCAATCCAAATGGGAGACACGTCCACTGAAAATGGCCTTCTTGTGTAACAAATGCTGTTTTATATTTGTCTGTAATCTTTAATGGAATAGACCAGAATGCCGAATTTATGTCGAAAGTAGAGTAATATTTACAGTTTACTGTTTTTATCATTAAATCCTCAATCAACGGAAATGGTTGGGATTGAGGGACAACAATTTTGTTTAATTCCCTGAAATCTATACATAGTCTTGTTTTCTTTTCATCTTCTTTTTTATATGCCAGAGTTACTGGAGCAGCAAATGGGCTATAAGATTCCTCAATCAAATTCTTGCTTAATAGTTTTGAGATTTGGTTTTCTATTTCTTTTCTATCTTCAGCTGTGCATCTGTATGGACGTTTATGACAGTATTTATCCACCATCAAATCAATATGAGCTTCATAATTTCGTACAGTGCCGACGTCATATTTATCCTTTGCAAAGACCGGTTTGTACTTTTCTATTAGCTTATCAATTTCTGATTGTTGATATAAATCTAGATGGTTTACTGACATTTCAAATTCATCTGAGTTTATGTTTTCATTGAAATTTATTTCCCAGTGTTTAGTTTCTTTTTTTTCTTGTGGATTGTTACATTGTATAATCTTCAACTCCTCATTTTGCATTAATTTGAAGTTTTTGATGCAATCCAAACCAATTATAAAATCGTAATTAAAATTTTCTTTATCTACTACAAAAACATCCATAACTCTTTCAATATTATAGATTTTTATTTTTAATGTTACCATGCCTTTGGTTTTCTTCTCACCATTAATAGTTTTTAAGTTTACTATTTGTGTCTCACTTGTAATTTCTTTTGGCTGTATCTTCAATAATTTTGCATTTATTAATGACACATTTGAACCAGAATCATAAATTCCTGAAACTTTTAATGAATCATTCAATAGTAACTTTACTTGTATTAATGGTGGTACCTCTAGTTTTTTGGATTCTTGTCGTTCAGTTCAATTTCCAGTTCAGAGTTATTTACAGTTCTCACAACTGCTTTTTGATTTTTCCCATTATACCAGCAGTTTTCCTCTGGATGGTAACGTTTTCCTTTTTTCTCATTGATACAAATCTGACATGGTTTTTTTTCTTCAATTTTTTTGGTTTTTGTGTCAGAATATACAATATTTTTTTTCTCATATTTATTCTTCCCAACCAGATGCTCCAATTTTCCTAGTTCATTGTAGAGATCTTCCGTTCCTTGTAAGGTTCCTCTGTCAATTTTATCTGCCACAAAATTAGGTAAGCCAAATGCTATAATGTCTATAAGTGTCCCAATATCAATTGTTTTTCGTACTTCCAGTAACAATTTTTCTTTTTTCAATGCATACTCAAGTAATGAACCAGATTGATATTTAAAGGCAAGAGCATATCTGATCGGTGACCATCCTTTGTTTGCAAATGTGTCACAAAAATTTTTCTCCCATCTGTTCCATTCAGATTCCACTGTAAGTTTTATTAGCATGCAGTTGTACCAATCTACACTAGAGTATTCCATGAAATTCTTTAAAATCTCAATTTTCTTTTTGTCTTCGTTGATTTGGAAACGTTCACATTCTTTATTAAAATCCTTTATCCACTGGTGAGCATTTGAGTTTCTGCCAGTGAATTTCTCTATCATGAAATCCTTTGCAATTTTTCCTAAATTTTGTGTTTCTGATTTTGTTTGTTTATCTTCAAGCAATTTTTCTAACAGTTTTTCCAACATTTGATTCGATCCACTAGGTATTGATTCACCACTATTTGTTTTTTCCGATATTTCTTCTAGATAAAAATCATTAAACTGTAAGTTTTGTTCTCCGTCCAAATATATTTTAGATATTTCATCTGTCAAGGTTATCCATATTTTCCTTGTTTGATGTCTTTTATTCAAAGATTTTTTGATCTTAGCGTAGTTGGAAGTATTTGTAATATCTTGGTGTAGATTTGCTGGTTGGTATTCGGCTGGTATTCCAAAAATCTGTCCATCAGGTGTAGCTATTGAGGTTATGCATATGATGTTTGATTTTCCATCTGCTGTTTGTTTCACAGCAAAATCAAACCTCAATCTTTCCATGTTTCATGAAATATCTGCAGTAAATGTTGTTTTATAATAATGTCCCACTTATTTCTTGTGATTAATGAAACAAAGACGTAATTGCGTTTCTCTGTAAAACGAAAGATTTATTTATGTAAAATACATGTTTACAACATTTTATTAACAATTACAGTAGGTACCTATCTATTAGTAAAAGATTCACTCACCTGTAAAACGAAAGAAACAACATTTAAAGCCTTTATTTCAGGACTTTATTTTAACTTATCAACGATACTAGCTCACAACAACAACCCATGACCCCACTTTCATTAAGGTCACTACTGTCAGCTGCTGTCAGCCGTGACATTGACGCCTAGTAGGCTTTGTCGATACCGCGGCAAAGACAAACCCAAAGAAAAGACTATTAGGTACAGGTAGGTACCCACCTACCTACCCAAGATTTTCTTTACATATGTTATCCCGTTTCAGTAAACACAAGCACAAAACTGTATTGCCGAGAAATCTAGACGAAGAGTTTTGTAAACTTCGCCTTGTTAGGGTTTACTTTGTTAGAACTTACGCTTGGGAATACTTGTTGGGAAAACACTGGAAATTTGAATCCAGGAAGTCGAGTTGTGACAAATTCTTAGAAGTGCTTAACGCGTGTTAAGAATAGGGGTTTTCTTTGGAAAAGTGCAATCAAAATCGTGTAAATCTAAATTGTGTTCATTCCAGATTTATTGCTATTATAGATACTCAGGTTAACTTAGTGTCAAAAGGTCGTTTTGATTGTTATTTAAATCGAGATTTAACGCTAATCGGGCGTCTTGCAGGATGTTAAGTTAAGTTCGAGCTTAAGTGGAGTTTAAATTGGGTTCTTCCGATATTTAGTTAACAGTGCAAGTAGCTCTATTACCATTTATTTGATTTGCTGAAGTCCTGATTAAGTATTTCGTAGTTTTACTCCTTTATTTGTCCATTTAGTGTATACTTAAGCCTTGATTTAACTACCGTCTGTGACCGGCGATTGAGTCAAGCTGAGTTTAGCACTGAACATGGACCGTCTTACCACAAAAGTTTAGATCAGAGTTAAACAGATGTTTCTAAAATTTCGTTCCACAAAATCGACGTCTATCATTCGCGTTTCCTTACTCAAACCTGGCATTACTAATTATTTTACTTGTGAATTATTCGTTATTGAGTTAGAAAAAGCGAGGGTTAAACTTTGATTTGTGTTGAAAATACTTAGACACGTCTGTTCAACTCTCGTTTAAATCTTCTGTGGTAAGGCCGGGAATGTTGATGCTACCACCCTTATAATATTTACCGAGGTATCAACATTAGAATGCAGTTTTCATTGGGTTTTAATGTAATTCGTGTTCATTAAATGCGGCAGGCCATCGCCTCGTGGTTGAACTTTGCGACGGGTCCTGCATCCGTTGCAGGTAACGATAAATTTTACAATTTATGGATTATCAATTATATTCCAATCAGGTTTTGAAGATAATTATGCTGCTTTGAAAAGGGTAAGTAAAAGAAAGATGGTTGCAGACTGTAAATTGATAATCTGTTTGATTATAGAACTCTAGGTAGGTACTAGTTGCGCCCCAAGGCTTTGCCTGCATATAAAAGGTAAAACAACAAATATAATAATATCACAAACTCTCAGTTCTGTACCAAATGTCATCACTATCCGTTAAGCGGAAAATGCGTTTTGTAATTGCATTTTTGTAGTAATCACATAAGTATACGAGTAAGTTGTCTACGTTCATGTTTTAATTCTATGTGTAACTGTCTATTATTATGTAAAATCTTAACTAGCTGTGCCTTGCGCCTCCACCTGCGTGGACAACTATGAAGTACCTACCTACTGTATATATTTCAGAAAATGTTATGTAGGTGTGTATCCGTTCAACCGTTAAGTGATAACGAACACACAAACATAATAATACAATCAATTGTATTTTTACTTACATTTTAAATTTTAATAATTGTGAAATAATAGGTACTTACCCCCATTTTTCACGCATCCAACGAGTGTAGATATAACAATAAACACTCCAAATCTCCTTTTGACACACATCACTAGATCAATCTTTCTTCCAAACACAATACCGTAGTGCCGAAGTCGGTTAAAATGCTTCAATTTATTGTCATGTGTTTTAAATCACACATAGACAAAAGCTTATCCGGACTTTTTGTATGATAACTTAAAACGAAATTGAATTCGGAATCACAATAAATAGACGAGCTCTAAATTTAAAATAGGCGCGAACTGTTTTTTTTTCAGGCACGTGTTAAGATGGCATGGGAAACGAGGCACGTGCGCTCGTCATGGGGTCCCGCGGAACACTGAATGCTTACCCTTGCGTAGTTTTATGGTGCAAGTAAGGCTTTTAATGTTTACCTCTTTTTTGGATTCTGACATCAAGTTGATTAACTGGTAGGTAGGTGCTAATTTTGAAAGAAACGCTCGAGTTTATAGTAAAAAGTTTACAAGTAGTATAGAGGTTAGAATCTTTGATATTTATACTTACTTAGTTTCATACATTTTAATCATTTTACAATTTAAAAAAAATTAAGCATTATCCATAGGCACTTCTTTTTATATCTAACATATTTTCTTGCAAAAACTAAAATGCCTAAAAAGCTTTACAAAAAGATTACGAATCCTGTACCTATCTAAAATAATTATTATCAAAGATTCACCATATCGTCAGTGGAAAGGCTACTTTGCTTAACCGCCAAAACGGTACTTTCGGGAAAATGGATTTAAAGTTTTTTTTTTTAGAAAAAAAATCATATCTCCCTTGTTTTTTAAGGAAATTAGAATATTTAAATGCAAAATATATTTATATTTTTTTCTTCATATTTACAATACATTCACATTATTGTAGCCCTTTTAGATCGCAAAATAGTAGTCGCTTAAGCAAAAGTATTCCGGTTTTAAGAAAAAAATCATCCAGGAAAAAAATGCTAACCTGCCGTTAATTCACAAACATAATTAATTTAAAATTGCTAATAAATGGCAATAAGCTTCTTACCAGACAGCAAAAATGCTTATGAAATTAAACATTTATGAGTCTTGTACAGAAAAAAATCTTATCGAATGTTTGATCGTTCCATGCCATAATGAAGAATAGCTTAGAAACGATAAGATTCATAAGTTTAATAAGACAACATGCTAACTTGTGCAAACTTATCGAAAATGCAATCAAACGTTACCTTACAGATATAGAATAACCAAACCTTTTATCGATCATACTACTTATCTGCTTACCTGCTGAATAAAAAATGTGCGTATTCGCCCTTATTAATAAAATTAGACAATTATTTATTATAATCATGACTCATCATCATCATCAGTTTGAAGACGTACACTGCTGAACATAGGCTTCCCTCTTAGGCCGCCATACCGAATGACAATTTTCCACTTGTACCCACCGGTTGCCTGCGACTCTTTTGATGTCGTCGGTACATCTAGTGGGAGCCCTATCTACGCTGCGTTTCCTAGTTCGTGGTCGCCACTCTAGAACCTCTTTCCCCGTCAGTTATCAGTTCTACGTGCGGTGTGGCCTGCCCATTACCACTTCAGCTTACAAACCCTGAGAGCTATGTCGTAAACTTTAGTTCTTTGCCGAATATCCTCGTTCCGGATTTTATCGTGCAGAGAAACTCCGAGCATAGCTCTTTCCATTGCCCACGCATATCCAAAAGGTCAGTAGTTATGGACTACGTCTCCGTTCCATATGCCATCATTGGTAATACACACTGGTTGAAGACCCTTGTCTTCAGGCACTGGGCAATTTTGGACGAGAAAATGTCACGTAACTTCCCGAACGCTGCCCAACCCAGTTGGATTCTTCAGGCGACGTCTTAGTTGAAGTTGGACCAACTTAACTGGAATATCTGCCCAAGGTATGTATACCTACTGGTCAACGACTTCGAGAGTATCGTTTCCAACGATTACCGGTGTGGATACAACATGGCCTTTGGACATGACTTTCATCTTCTCCATGTTCATTTTAAGACCCACCTGTTGGGAAACGCTACTGAGGTCGCTGAGCATAGTATTGAGATCCTCCAGGACTCTGCCATGATGAATATATCATCCGCAAAACGAAGGTGAGTGATGTAGTTACTTGCCATTGATGTTGATGCTGAATCCGTTCCAGTCCGAAAGCTTGAAAACGTCCTCCAATGCGTTCGGGAACAATTTCGGAGAAATAACATCTCCCTATCTCACGACTTTCTGTAATGGGATAGGTTTCGTGTTCTTGTCCTGTAGTCGGATTGACATGGTGGCGTTTCTATACAAGCACTTTAGCAGTTTGATATACTTACCTATAGTCGATATGGCATCGCTGAAGGAACTATAATACTGCCCAGGTCTCGATTGAATCGAAGGCTTTTTCATAGTCCACAAACACCAAACATAATGGCCGATTATTACTCCTGTCTTCTGCATAATCTGGCAAAGCGTGTGTATGTGGTCTATGGTGTCAAAGCATTTCCGGAAACCGGCTTGTTCGGGAGGCTGGAAGTCATCAAACCTGCGTTTGATGCAGATGACATCACCACCACACTCCTTTGCCATGCTTCTGGCGTGATAAGTATCCTCGAGTATGATCGTATTAAAAAACTTCTGGAGGACTTAAAGTACCTATTGGTTTTCCACCCGCTCTCAGCAGTCTGTTGTGATTTCATCATCACCCGGCGCCTTGTTGTTCTTAAGCTGTTTGAGAGCTATTCTAATCTCGTACAGACTGATGTCTGTGATGTCGTCAGTATAGTGTCCGGTTAGTTTAACTCTGGTATCATGAGCTGGACTGACAGTAAGTTTAAATGTCGAGGTGTACAACTGTCCGTAAAATCTCTCAAGCTCCCTCAAAACCACTGGCTTCAACTACTGCCGTCCTCGGTCTTCAGCTTTGTCATGTGGCTTTGCCCAATAAAGGAATTCCTTGCGAACACTTTCAAGCCCTGGTTTCGCTAGATTACGTGCTGTATTATAGGAACGCAGGTCTTGTCGCAAGGATTTAGAGATTCGTCTATTGAGCTTGCCGTATTCTGACATATCAGCTGAAGATTGATTAATTTAATGGTTCTGTCAGAGAGCTTTTGAGACTTATTCCGGCGTGGGCTCTTAAATTGCTTTGAACCCACTGCTTGGACAGTTTTCACCAGTCTCTTGTTTATCTCGTCCACAGAATCGCACTCGGTTAGGCTCTGGAAGCGATTATAATAAATATTTTAGCAATCAAATTACCTCATTTAAACATCTAACCTTGTAATATTTTGTATGGGAAGCCATAAGAATAGGAAGGCCTCGTCAAAACATAAAGTTAGTAGGCTGGTAGATACTCTGTCAGTCATGTTGTCACGACTAACGTAATGAAAAAGTAAAATTTATAATAAAGGCAAATCGCTAAAGCGCCACCAGTTCTCAAATCTTATGCGAACAGTTATGCATAAACGCCTGACAGTTTGTAACAACAGAAATGAAAAATAGCTAACGAGTAGTTAAACAATAAAAATCAATAAGCTGATATTGCTAATATAATAATTTCATCCGAATTTAATAAAAGAAAATATGCTTATTATGCTGAAATGAGATAAATGTTAAAAGGTACAAGTTCTTATGCGACGTCACTTTAAAAAACATCGTAAATACGTCGCTTGAGACATTGAAGACTGGAATATTCCTCAAATTTTCCGCTTTTTAAAAATGCTTAACTGCCAAAAATTTGCTCAGAATGCCTTGAAAGTTATACAGATCGACGCAGAAAAAAAAATGCAATCCAACAATATATATAACTCATTTTGGCCCATTTGGCGCTTAAGCACTTTCTCCTTTCCACTGACGATATTATTATTGTAATATTTTCGAGTAAAAAACATTAGCATGCATTTTACTGGTGATCTTATCCTCACACATTTTGCGAACAGAACTGACGAAACAAATCACAAATCATTACTATAAATACTGGTGGCGCCATCTCTGATCACTCAGATAAAATTCCACAAAAGCTTAAGCTCTCCAAAGCTCCTGAAGTTCTGAACCTTGCCGCGCTTGTAGAAAGCTCACAGGAAAGCTTTTTAGTTCATGGCGAAACGACAGATGGCGCCTTCTAATATTTAGAAATTTTAACATAATAATAGTTATAAAATAGGTGGCGTTTAGGTGCAACAGAGATTAATAGGAATGTAATAGGTGGAGCTGCTGTACGGAATTATTTCGCCGAAACCAGCTCTCGTCGCGTATGTTGGAATTCATGGTGCATCCAAAAATTTCACGATTACTGCAGAATTCGACAGATGGCAGCGTCAGTGTAGAATCTGAATAGTTAAATACATTTTGTTGAATTTGGAGGAAGTATGTTTGAATGTAATCCTACAAATATTTTTTTGAACCAAGTTTCTGTTTTTCAGTCCTGACATTTTATGGTGCCTGACAAGTTCCGATGTTCCTTAATAGTATCCTCAATCATCGTCACCATTATATCTTCATACTTAGGAATATCTTCATTCTGTCATGCCTGTCATGAAAGGCAGGATATAATAAATCTTCGCCCGAAATTAATATTATTACCTATCCAAGATTAAAATCGATCTTGGATTGCTGCCTATCGTTCGACCGATCTCCAATCTGCGTGCCTTTATAAACCAATCCACGGATCGGTTATTGGCACGTTTGACCCTAAAAATGGATCGTGATATCAATCCCAAGTAGCAAAATTTGGATTAGGATTGATTATTAATTTCGGTCGATAGAGCACGGAACTTCTCAGTGACTTTTTTAATATTAAATGTACTTGATGATGACGGGATCATTTTCATCACATTGTATAGTGAACTAGCGAATTCATAATTAACGTAGTAGGTACCTGTTCACGACGGAACAAAATAAAGATTTATTTTCGGTTAAATGCAGTTTATTATTTATTTATAATTAACAATATTGGAGTAGTGTATAGGTACATCTTAACGGGCTGAACGTAGGCGAAGTTGGCTGGCGGCAAGCGAAGTGAAGTGAGTAATTTATACAAAGTAAAAGAGCGCTTGTGCTCTGTGGCTAGACTTGATGTCATCTGTCAACTGACAGTTGACACTGACAGTGGCAGATGAAAGGGCGTAGTCGGACGACCACCGGTGGCGCGAACATCTTCCCCGGCGTTGAAAGGCTACAGGCCTTTCAAGACTCTTCAGCATTCGGTAGAAGGCATAGACGGTTGATAGCTCGTCGCACGACGCCTTGGGCGGTAGTGACGTCGGCAACGCGGGGTAGGCCGTCAGATCCAGGAAAGAGCTTGGATATCCTTCCCAGGCGCCAGCATAGTGGAGGTGTCGAGTCTTCTTTGATGAGGACCAAGTCATTTAGTCGCAGCGGAGTGGACTGAGTGCGCCACTTCGTGCGTTGTTGCAGCTCGCAGATGTACTCGTTGGCCCAGCGCTTCCAGAAGTGCTGCCTTGCTTGCTCTAGACGCTTGTAGCGGTCGAGGCGATTCGTGTTCACTTCTAGTAGACACGGAGACGGAAGCTCGGTGAGTGGCCTGCCGATCAAAAAGTGTCCCGGGGAAAGCGGGGTAAAATCGGTGGGTGATGGGCTGAGAGGACAGAGGGGGCGGCTGTTTAGGATAGCTTCTATTTGGGCAAATAGAGATGATAATTCCTCAAAGGTAAGATGAGCGTTTTTCAGAACTCTATGCAAGTGGAATTTTGCTGACTTGACCCCTGCCTCCCAGAGACCGCCAAAGTGAGGAGCGTATGCTGGTGAGAAGCGGAATTCAATGCCCCGAACAGCTGCAAAGTCAATGATAGAGTTTTTATTTGTAGTTAATAGGTCCTTGATGTCTTTTGCTGCAGCAACAAAGTTTCTACCATTGTCACAGTAAATTAGTTTACATAGGCCCCGGCGAGCTATAAACCTCTTCAAGGTTAACAAGAATGCCTCTTTGGTTAGGTCGCTTACCGCTTCCAAATGTACACATTTGTAACGGAAGCAAATAAATATGCAAAGGTAACATTTAGTAATTTTAGATCCACGTCCTTTGCGATCAGCTATTAGGAATGGTCCAGCAAAATCGGTCCCTACCGTGTGGAATGGAAAGTCAGGCTCTAGTCGCTCAGAAGGTAAGTTACCCATTATTTGGTTCATAGTCTTCCCTCTGAAGCGACGACATACAAGGCACTCGCGACATACTCGCCTAGCTAGGTTACGACCGCCTATAGGCCAATAGCGTTCCCTTACGGATGCGAGAACATGTTGAGGGCCGGCATGTAACAGGCGGCTGTGCTCGTTCTGAAATATTAATTTAGTCAAGTGATCAGCCTTCAAAACTATAGGATGTTTTTTGTCAAAGTGATAACCTGAGGCTTCGCTGATACGTCCACCGACTCTAAGGACGCCCTCTTGGTCAATGAATGGGTTGAGGGATATTAGCGCGGCATGTGCTTTGTTGCCTTGAGGCTTATTATTTGAGATAGCGAGCATCTCTTTAGAAAACGATTCTTTTTGTGACATTTTAATTAGATGCGTCATAGCGTAACCTCGCTCGTTAGTAGTTAGAGGACCGGATAGTTTATCTGTAGGACATTCTAAGTTGTGAATGAATCGAAATATTCTTGCCACTACGTTCTGAGTGAATATTAGGTTAGAATAGTTTTCAACGTTTATCAGTTTAGTGTCGCACGGTGGTGCAGCCTCCCCGGCGAAAGCGGGATGCGCTTTCAACTCAGGTAGGTCGACTGCCCGCGAAGTTTCTGTGGGCCAACTAGATTCAGGTTGTGAAAGAAAACTAGGTCCATACCACCATAAGGGTGAATGTACCTGTTCAGGGTCAACGCCTCTAGATACTAGGTCAGCAGGATTTTCGTTTGTAGGTACATGACGCCAGGACGAAGGGTCAGTTAGGTCATTGATAGCTGCTACTCTATTAGCGACGAATGTCTTGGTTTTATTAGGCGACTTGAGCCACCCGAAGACAACGCTAGAGTCCGTCCAGTATACCTGACGGGTTACTGTACATCGCAGCGCTTGCAGTACAGTGTTCGCTAGTTGAGCCCCTAACAAGGCAGCGCACAATTCTAAGCGCGGAATTGTCGTGGGTTTGATGGGAGCTACTCGCGACTTGGCGCACACTAACGAGACATTAACATTGCCGTCAGCGTCAAGGGATCGGAGGAAGATACAACTTCCGAAGGCTCTTTGACTTGCATCGTTGAAGCAATGCAGCTCTGTGGTAGAAGCATTATTGATAAGGACATATCTAGGTATCCTAAGTGAGGAGAGCTCCGACAGGTGCTCTGTAAATTTTAGCCAGCATCTCTCTAGATGTGGGGGTACTGGTTCATCCCAGTCTAGCTTTAGGCTCCATAGCTCTTGGAGCATGATTTTAGGCTTGATTGTGCATAGTGCAAGAAGACCAAGTGGGTCAAAAATCTTAAATGTCGATGATAGTATCGATCGTTTAGTCAAGACTGCTGGGGGTGAATATTGGATATCAAAGTGAAACTCATCAGTAGATGGAGTCCAGCCTACACCTAGGGTGCTAGTGGCATGGCTAATCATGAGATTACTTTTTTCGATTTCAAGTGAATCTTCGAACAGGGGAGAGGGTGAGTTAGACCTGTACTTACGAAGATGGAAACCATGATCGGCTAACTCTCGAGACACTGACTGCTGAATGCAGCGCAGTTCGGACTCTGTGTTGGCTCCTGAAAGCATATCGTCGCAATAAAAATCTTTTTGAATTATATTTTTGATATTAGGATCGCTACATTCTTCACCGACTTGAAAGATACAGCGGGTCGCAAGAAAGCTCGCACTGGCGAAGCCGTAGGTCACGGTGTTTAGCTGTAGCGTTTGTATAGGATCAGATTCATTATATCGCCATAATATTTGTTGCAACGGACGATCAGACTCTCTCACAAAAATGTTTCGAAACATCTTCTCTATGTCGCCAGAGATAACGTACCTATGCTGTCGAAATCGCACGAGTATATTGAACAGCGAGTCTTGGACGGTAGGTCCGACCATCTGTAGGTCATTTACGGAAACACTAGTGGTAGTTTGCGAATTACCTTCGAAAACAACGCGGCATTTTGTAGATTCACTTTCCTTGATAACAGGATGATGGGGTAAGTAGCAGGCATTCGTACCTATCGGTTTATTTGTGGGAATTTGAGTTAAATGACCGAGAGCCTCATATTCCCGTATGAAGTCGGTGTAATGTTGTTTGACTTCCGGCTGCTTGCGGAAGCGAGCTTCTAAGCTCAGAAGACGTTTCTTGGCTAAGCCATAGGAATCTCCTAACAAGCTAGGGTCTTCGCGGAGGGGTAGGGCTACGCAAAAGTGACCATCAGCAGTTCTAGTAGTATTGTCTAGGAAGTGCTGTTCGCATAGCTTTTCCTCTTTTGTCAGCGCCTTGGTTTCTGGAACATTTTCAATTTCCCAGAATTTAGTCAATTCGCTATGTAGGTTTGGTAGGTTAGTTTGTGACTCTTCCTCGAGTAGAAAGTTACACAACACCTTTTTGGAGCCATGTAGGGGCTTAGGGTTGACGATGGGGCCAGAAATAAGCCAGCCAAGTTTAGAGCTGCGTAAGATAGGATTTTTGGCCCCTAGGGACTGTTGTTCTGAGCCTATTAGGTCCCAAAAAAGATCAGCTCCGATGAGCATGTCTATGGGAGAAGGCTCATTGAAATTGGGATCTGCCAATTCAAATTTGGATAGTTGGAGGTGCCTAATATCAAAGGCCACCTTAGGTATGTTCCCTGAAATTGTGGGAAGAATGAGACAAGACGTTGTAACGTCAAAAGATTTGTCTTTGGACTGTAGTCGAATGGAGCAGCGTTGGGTATTTATTTTTAGTGGTGTGTTACCAATACCCACAACTTCAGTATTAGACGACTGGGGAGATAGGCATAACTTCTGCTTTACAGCTTCGGTTATAAATGTCGACTGACTTCCGCTGTCCAGGAGAGCACGCACTGTAGCAGTGTTCTTAGTTATGGGGTTAGTTACCTGAACCTTGGCAGTACATAACAAAACTTCAGGAGAAGAGACAGCAGCCATTGAAATTGATTCGTCTTGGCACTTAGTTTCAGGCTCATTGGATCTGTGCAGTAGTGAGTTGTGTCGGATTTTACAGGTGCGACAGGATCCAGGCAGCTTACATTGTTGTGCATTATGACCGCCTTTCAAACAATTCAAACATAGATTGTGGGAGTTGACTAACCGGATCCTCTCTTGGACTGATTTTTGTTTGAATGTAGCGCACTGATAGAGATGATGGTCACCCTTGCATGCTGCACAATGCAGAGAAGAGCTAGAATGAGAAGAAGTATTACTCTCCTTCGAAGAGGTGGTAACTAAGGCTTTAGTCTGACTTTTTTGGTTTGTAGTTGGGTTAAATTTAGACTTGTCAGATTTATCAGACCTTGACCGCTGGAATGAGGTTTCCAAAACATCAGCTCGGCTCTTTAGGAACGAGAAGAATTGTTGTAGTGTCGGGATGTCCGGCAAGTGATTTTTGTGTTCTTCCCATTTGAAGTAAGTAGTGTTATCTAGTTTCCCCGCGACTATATAGGTGATGAGAACGTCCCATTCATCTGTAGGTAAACCTAAACTATTGAGTGCTCTGAGATTTTTAGTGATGTGGTCGATAACAAATCGAAGGCCTTTTTCAGTTTCACGGACAGACTCGATGCTAAATAACGACTTCAAGTGGTTATTAATTAGTTGACGTTTGTTATCATATCGCTCACATAGAATTTTCCATGCCTCATTGTAGTTACGGTCAGAAATTTCAAGGTTAGAGATGACTCGAGCAGCCTCACCTTGTAGGTAAGAGGTTAGGTAGTGGAATTTATGAATGTTATTAATATTTTCATTTTCATGAACCAAAGAATTGTAAATTTCTTTAAATTCTAGCCATTTGTGGCAAGTTCCATCAAAGTTGGGGATTTTGATTTCTGGTAGACGGAATCCTACTGCATGTTTATTATCATGGGTATGCTTCTGACAGCATGATTGAGACAAAGATTGCTCAGGGCTAGGCTTAGAATTCTTCTCTAACAGAGATTTGGCAAGTGTGATGCAATGGTAGAAATCTTGTTCAATAAAATCTCTCACTGCAAGTTCAGCGTCTTGTTTGTCACAGTTTATGATTTCTATCTGATCCTGCACCTGATCATATTCATTGAATAACGCTTCAAATCTTGACAATTTCATAGCAAGTTTACTCAGTTCAAGTTGCGAAATGATCTCTAAAGTCTCTAATGTTTGCAAGTAATTTTTAAATTTAGTAATGCGTCCCTTGATAGAACTGCGTTTCGAATTTAAATCTTCGCACGACATTGTAAAGCTTGCGATTCAATTTGACTGTACAGTAATGTGAAATGTTTAGCATACGGTACGCTCCTCACTCCGTCGTCTCAGCTTGCAGCAAGCAGCAGGCAGCAGGACAAGTCAGGAACAATCTGCCACCCCGCAGCACACAGCACACAGCAAACCGGCCCGACGGCGGCGATAAGCAAGGGAGGAGACACAGCAACACTGGAATAAATTGTTGCGATCTTAGAAGCAGCACAGTTGGTGCCAAATGTTAGGCAGTGCCTAGTGGGTTAGTTTGTGGAATGCAGCGCATACAGCTCAATCAATTCAGTAATATTATGTGGTGTGCATATACATATTCAATGGGTTAGTTTAACTTGTTGCTTTAGGTTGTTTACGTTAGAGAAACAATTTATTGTGGACTTACAGACTGGTTAGTTAGGTTTAGGTAGGACCTAGGTAGGCTAAGGTGTGCTAGGTTTAGGCACAGAACCTTAGATTAGGCCTATATAATAAGCACCGCTGTTAGTGTTAGTGGGCACGTAGCCATGAATTAGGTATACCGAAGTATTGAATTAGGCACGGCACGGCACGGCCAAATAGACAACAGCTCATCGATGCTTAGCGGAACCATCACCCCCAAAATTCCCAAATAGAAGTTGGAGTAGCTAGGCTAGGAATGATGAAAGGAACGGGCTCACAGTATAGACAGGCAGACGAGTGATGACGTGTTCGGACTTGAGTAGGTATCTTCTTCACAATCTTCGTAGTCTCGGCTGCTCGCGTCGTATACTAGCTGGTTTGGGACTCGCTCGTTGCCGATGGACGGACACGGAGTTGCGTAGGCGCTCGTTGTTGTTCACGTAGGCCACGGTGACTTCAATTCCGTGGTGAACACACGTGCAATGCAAATGGCTTCCGGTCGTAATCGGTGAGTTTCTTCGTAATCCTTTAGTTTTGTCTGCAGAGTCCTGTCACGGTCGCCACTTTTTGTTCACGACGGAACAAAATAAAGATTTATTTTCGGTTAAATGCAGTTTATTATTTATTTATAATTAACAATATTGGAGTAGTGTATAGGTACATCTTAACGGGCTGAACGTAGGCGAAGTTGGCTGGCGGCAAGCGAAGTGAAGTGAGTAATTTATACAAAGTAAAAGAGCGCTTGTGCTCTGTGGCTAGACTTGATGTCATCTGTCAACTGACAGTTGACACTGACAGTGGCAGATGAAAGGGCGTAGTCGGACGACCACCGGTGGCGCGAACAGTACCTATTTCACTTGTCTGGAATAAATGTATTTGTTTTTCATGAAAATCTTTTTATTTATTTTACACCATTATATTATTTATTAATTGACCAGAAATTCACCTGGTGGAAGTGAAAATGTGATCGGAGGTGGTTCAAAAACATGCCCATTAAAACAAGGTGCTGCCCTCAAAGATAATGCCAGAACACCCGGAAAAGGATTGTCGACAAGCAAAAGTAGGTACGTTTTAGAACCTGGCTAAAACAGTCGACGTCAAAAAAACTAGTCAAGTGCGAGTCAGAGTCGCACACGTAGGATTCCGTACCATTACTTATCTATAATAACGGCAAACAAATCACGTTTGAGCACCGTAAATGTTTATTTATTCATTTTTAATTATTTGCTGTTATAGCGGCAACTGAAAAACTTACATCATCCGTGAAAATTTCAACTGTCTAACTATCACGGTTCACGAGATATACGGACAGACGGACATACGGACGGACTGACAGCGGTGCCTTAGTAATAGGGTCCCGTTTTATCGTTTGGGTACGGAACCCTAAAAAGCCTTGCAAGGAACTATTATTCTGTCTGATTGGTGTTTTCAGAGAAAAACCATTCGTCACACTTTGAATATTTCACTTACATTATTTCCACACAGAATTTGCACGTCGAACGTCTTCAAAATTTGAAATTCCAAATGATTGATTCCAAATTCGAACGTGGCTAGCAGTGTTGCCAACATTGAATATTGATTGTGCAAAAGGCGCTTGGCGCCAAAGCGTATTCTCAATTCGAAATTATTCTTCAAACATCGACTCCTTTTGATGGCGCAAAAATATGTAAGTAGCTGAATTCGTCAGTCACATTTTATATTCAGCATAACATTTTTCGTCTCTCTCCTTCATTTTGAAATGGGATGTTCTGTCTCCGTCAGACGTTGGGTACGGAAATTTGAATTTGGCGGGTCGCTCGCCTTTCCGTTGGAAATTTTGAAGTCTAATGAAGTACTAAAGGTTGAACAATCAATGAATATATCAAAGGTGAGGTTTATATAGAAAGCTTTGACTATATTATTTGTGCCAATTTGAGGGTAGTCTTCAATCATGAAAACGTTTATGTAAAAAACTAAAGACATTGTGACAAAATAAAAAAATAAAACACAACACGATACGATCATGATTATTATACGATACATAGACCCTGACCGCTAATTATAACTTTCTGAAACAAAACTAGAGGTTTTTGTTGAGCGATAAAATTGCGTTTGGGTTTTGGAGCGTTTTGGTGACGAAAGTGGAATCTGACGAACGTGTTCTAAATCACACTACGCTTCAGCTACCTTAAATACGACTGTTACGTTACACTTTGCAAAAACAACATAGGTAGATACCAACATCAGTAAAACCAATTTTCGTTGCTTGAAAATAATGATACCCGTTGAGTATCGATAGAAAATATCCGTTGAGAAATAACATAAAGCCGTTCTCTAACTAAATCCTCTTCCAACGCTAATGCCGTCCCGAACCACAACAAACAAAGAACCGGTACAGCCGAGTGGAGTTAAGTAAATCCGTATTTATAGGAACACTGCGGATTGCGGACACTTCAGTAAGGTAAGTTTGTACGGATGAGAGTTGGCTACGAGTGGAGAGAGGCCGCTTACAGTGTACGACCATACTGCGCAGAATATTGAGGGATTTCTTATTTTAGTAGCTTTGTAGTTTAAAGCTTCCTAACACTATTATTTGGTTAAATGTAGATCCTTTGAGTTGCTATCCATAAATTGTTGACGCCGACGCCGTAATCGCCGTCGTCGTCGCGACGCTGACGTCTATGGCAACGACGCTAATGACGCCGACGCTGACGATGCCAACGCTGATGATGCCTTCGCCTGCGACGCTGCGATGCTGACGCTGGTGACGCTGAAACCGCTGGCTCCAACACTGACGCTGCCTCCACCGACTGAACGCGCCGACGCTGACAACGCCTACACTGATGACGCTGACGCTGACAACAACGACGCTGATGACGGTGATGCTGGTGCAGTTATAGCGCTAAATTGTTTTAATAATGCGTTCAATTTTATTGTGTTTATATTGTTTACCCCTAAAAAAAGATAGCTTTTTAGTTCTTCTAGTGTTACCTAAAGTTGGTTTGCACTGCATGATTTTTAGTGAGTTCTATCGCGAAATCAGTATTGATATCGTATCATCATCTCGTCCTATATAAACGTCCCTATTCTCTAACTCACCCCGCTCACGTGTCGCCACGATTGCGAGACCAAACCCGTCCCAATTGTTGGAATCTTGGGTACTTAACTCGATCAGGGCTAAACCGCTTACAGAATACGCCCCTTTGCGGGTGATTAGCGCGGGGTTAGGGCGGGCAATGTATTGATTAGCCTTTGATCCACTTCAAGACTTTTTGTTTTTCTGATTCACTGTGGAATCGTCGAACAGTTTATTGTGTTAAGATTTTGACTACATTGTACAATGTAGTGTTGCCGACAGAGGTTTTATATGATAATCTTTGTAAATACTTTTCACTTTTGGATATGGTCGTAACCATGAATAGTGACTATGTAAAGAGATGGGGGAAAATATGGTTTCTTACGAAAAGTTCCGTTTTGTTATGTTACAGTTTTTGATTGTTAAAGGGTTTGGCTGTGTGCTGTGTTAATGAGTTGCTAATATCTTGGCCTGAACCATCTACGTTTTCTTTCATTAAGAGACCCGCGCATTTTGAAGTTGAAACTATTTTTTCTCTCTTCGTGCATCTATGTTTCAGTGTTCTAAACTAAAATGTTTAATTTTCTTCAAATGTAGCACTGTCGACCGCATCGTTACTTACGTGGCATCAGCATTTGAGAGGGGTAGATATAATCAAACAAAAATCATAGCGTTATTTATTAGGTAGATAGGTAGGTAGGTACGCCAAAAACTACTGAATTTAGAAAGTAAGTAGTAATTTTAGACACTTTCGTGAAATTGCTAATTCTTCGTAAACCGCAATTCTCAGCACACTTGACCGCCCAACCCCATCAAACTTCATCAAGCCGATTCGGAGCAAGTGTCCAAACTCCCACTGTGCTTTGTTATTTTTTATCAGAATTAATACCTTTATCTGATTATCTGTTTCAGTATAAAATAAATAAAATAATTCATTATATTCGACGCGCAGTAAGCTGATGCGTTTTTCCGCGGCACTGAGCTTGTATGAAGATTCATTTTTGTTATGTTCTTTTTGGAATTGTTATTGTGATGATGGAATATTAATAATTGTTTTTTTATTGGGCACACGTGTGTATAATTACAAAAATCCATTTAATAAACAGCAGTCTTGTTCAACTATGTAAATTAAGTATCTAAAACAATATGTAAGACACACCAGCTATGTAAGTATAGTTTTGTACGTGCAAATGGCAATTCTTCCTTCTTACTAGGTTCAACTCTTTAACAGTTTTGGGGACGAGTTACTTTGATGAGATTGTGCGAGGTGGTGCCAAATCATAGTAATTTGTAAAATGATCTTACACAAATCTTTGGTTTTACGGACAAGGGTCTTGAACGAACAATACCTACCTACGTACTCCTTATTTTTTTAATTATGATTTACTATTCTTCCATTTGTTCCTCTTTTACTCTTAATGGTTTAGGTATTTAGTGACAAAAAACCTCCCTCAAATATGAATTTTTAATGTTTCCGTTGTCTAATGAATCCGATCCCTTTGTTTTAACTCCCTTGAAAAGCATAATAACAGTGTACCTACCTAGTTCTCACCCTTAAAACATAAGAAAACATCATCGGCCTGAAAAACAACCATCATCGTATTGCAATTGGAATCGCCAAACGCTGCCAGTAATCCAGCGCCTTGAGCTATACTATGCTCGCACCTACAGGCCCTACAGCTATAATATCATCGAGCTTCGATCTGCCGCTTATAATCTGTGAACATTCGCATACCCCTTAACCAATACGTGACCAGCGGCCATCGATGACAGAATACGCGTGGGCGTGGACATGCCACATTATGTAAAGAAACATCGGAAGGAATTAGTTATATCAAAATTTGTAGGTACTACAACCTTACCTGTAACCACAGTAATTTACAACATCATTGGTTTGATCAAACTAAGTCGTCTGTTTTAATATTTTATCGTCAATTTTTAGGCAGCATATACTTTTGTATGATTACCTAGTCATTAGTTACCCACATCATTCGGTGTGAGTATAAGAACGTGTTTTATATTGTGTCTGTTTTAAAAATCTTTGTACACTACTGGGCAGGACACACAAGTCCTATAATTAAATCCGTAACCTAGGGCTTCTAATGAAACTGACATGTTCTAATGAAACTTCTAATGAAACTGAATGAAATGTTCAGTAGCATGTCAACTGATAGTGACAAGCGTGGCGCTCACGATCAAAGGCCACCCATCATCTCATTACCTATACAGTTCAATACAAAATCCTGTTGTCTAACAAGAAAATAAAAACTCAAATAAGACACCTCCGCCTTTTGAACATCTCACTACTAGCCCCGGCAGGCTTGTCTCGTGTCTCACACAATCGGCTCAGAGCTCACCACAGCGTAAAATTGTATTTGACGCGCGCTCGGACGGCGCGGACGAGCGCGGGGCGGGCGCGGGCAGCGGGGGCGAGTTAATGCAGCTTAGGAGAAAATCTCCGTGTTATGATTTTGCGGTATCGCGCGCGCGATGATCGCTTTAAGTATGTTACTGGCTTTATTCTGCGGGGAGTGGACAGGTGCTTTTTGTTTTATAGAGGTTTAAATTAAAAAGGGTTTTAGCTGGGCTTAGTAACTAATGCAATAACGAAATGGGGGAAAAGGACTAAAACGCATTGTTATAGTGTCGCCATGCAACGTAATCAAGTCGGGTCTGATTATTGGAGATTGGAAGCAGTGTTACGCTAACGTCAGAGGCTGTCTAGCCAGTGACCTAGGTATAATATAATATTATAGGTCTATCTATGTGTCTAGTGACATGGGCAGACGACATCAAAAGAGTCGCAGGCGACCGGTGGATGCAAGTGGCAAATAATAATTGTCGTTCTGTGTGGCGGTCTAAGGGGGAAAGCCTATGTTCAGCAGTGGACGTCTTCAGGCTGATGATGATGATAATGCGTCTAGCGATTAGATTGCCTACTGTCAGCAACTGCAACTGCCCATACAATGTTTCGGTGGTAAGTAAATTTAAAAAAAAGAAGACAAGGAAAAAGATATCTGAAAAAGTTTAAGTACCTAATAAAAATAAGCCGACGTTAAAACCAACAGAAAAACACTTAAACGCAACAAATAACTACTTTCATTGAAATTAAATAAATGAATTAATATTATCACTAATCAATTTCGAGTCGGTACCAATCCCGAAACACGTGAGTCATATTCTCACCTGGGAAGTGAAGTAGAATTACTCAAATCAACCAGGCGTCTTCGGGGAACCATAAAAAACGACTTATACGCTAAAAATCATAATCAAATTTATAGAATTTCTATGTTTTGAGTCCTTGTAACTTGAATTAATAAATAAAATGATGACTGAAAAAAAGAAAGATTCCGACGAACTGAGAATCTCCTCCTTTTTTTGAAGTCGGTTAATAAAAAAAAAAGAATACGAGAAAAATTTAAACAAGTACATTTTTTGTATGGATGATATCAATGTTACATTTTGATTAAAACAGCTTGATTTAGTACTCGGTTTGTCCGTCTTAAAATATATAAACCCCTGTTTGAAAGCGGTTAATAACGCACCCAATTTGCACCCTAAACCCAGTTATACCACGCGAACCCTTCCCTCCATATTCCGGCCGGTACAGTCTGCGTCACAAATCCATGGGGAAATACAAAAAGCGTCGCTAAAACGTCTCTCGTCGAGAAAATCATATTCTGTTAAACTTGTTATGTCCACGCCTTGTCGCGCTGACCTAGCATAGGGCTAGAATAGGATGGATAAGACATTTTACATTTCATATTTTTAACTTTACCTACCTCATCATTTTTCATCATTTCAGCCCGAAGAAGTGCACTGCTGAACATAGGCCTCCCCTACACCTTTCCAGGAAGAACGATTCTGAGCCCTTTCCATCCATCGACTTCCCGCGATCTTAACAATGTCGTCGGTCCATCTGGTGGGTGGGCGCCCTACGCTTCGTCTTCCGGTTCGTGGTCGCCATCCGAGAACCTTTATTCCCCAACGGTTGTCGGTTCTTCGAGCTATATGGCCTGCCCATTGCCACTTCAACTTACTAACTCTACGAGCTATGTCGGTGACCTTGGTTCTTCTACGGATATCCTCATTTCTGATTCTATCACGTAGTGAAACTCCCAGCATAGCTCTCTCCATAGCTCGTTGCGCGACTTTGAGCTTGTGCACGAGGCCAATAGTTAGCGACCACGTCTCAGTTCCATAAGTCATCACTGTCCCGTCATGCCCGTGGGGTCCCGGCATGCCCGTGGGGTCCCGGCAAAGAATAGGACCTCTCCATCACCTCCCGTGGATGTCGTAAAAGGCGACTAAGGGAACACAACCGGGAAATGGGCAGCAGCATTTCCTCAATGTACATACCACCAATACTGCGGTCACCAATCCGCCTGCCAAGCGTGGTGACTATGGCAAACCCCCCCTCATCCCCCCCATGAAAATGAACACGAACACGAGACGGCCCCTAGTCCCCGGCAGTTCTGCTATTCCTGGCACAGGTGGCGGCCATGGTAACGGCAGAACAAGGGGTGCGAAGAATCTCCGGCAGAGATCCAGCCACCAACCCCCAAAACAAAGACCCTTGGCCCTGGCAACATATAACGCACGCACACTGAGGACCGATGAGAAGCTGATTGAGCTGGAAGAAGTAGTCAGTAAGTTGCGCTGGGATGTGATAGGATTATCAGAAGTCCGAAGAGAGGGGGAGGACACGATAATTCTAAATTCCGGCAACTTGCTCTACTACCGGGAGGGAGACCAGCAATGCCAACATGGTGTCGGGTTTATCGTTCATAAGTCCCTCGTCAACAACATCGTAAAGATCGAAAGCGTTTCGAACAGGGTTATATACCTTATACTCAGAATCACCAGTCGGTATTCGCTGAAGGTCATACAGGTATACGCCCCTCACTCGAAACGCCCGGACGATGAAGTGGAGGCAATGTATGACAATATTTCAATCGCCATACAAGCTTCGAAAACACACTTTACGGTGGTGATGGGGGACTTCAACGCGCGGTTAGGCGTGAGGATTGACGATGAACTGAGAGTGGGGCAATTCGGATTTGGACAGCGGAACCACCGAGGTCAGCGATTGGCCGACTTCATGGAAAAGGAGGGACTCTTCATGATGAACTCCTTCTTCAAGAAACGGTCGTCCAGGAAATGGACGTGGCTGCACCCCGGTGGACACAAACGCGAAATAGATTTCATTTTAACGACGAATAAGCATATATTCAATGATGTCTCCGTGATCAACAGGGTGAAAACCGGCAGTGATCACCGCATGGTAAGAGGCACATTGAATCTCAACGTCAAGCTTGAAAGGTCTCGTTTGGTGAAATCTACTCTTCGCCCAAGTCCTGCCCAAATCCAAAACCCCGAGAGCTTTCAGTTGGAGCTCGAAAATCGCTTCCAATGCCTCACCGATTGCGAAACAGTGGACGAACTAAACAACGGGCTGGTGGAAATTGTCCAAGCGGTAGGGTCAGAGTTCTATAAGACCCAACGCAAAAATAGAACTCAGAAACTCTCTGAGCATACTCTTAATCTTCTGGCAGACCGCAGTGAAATGAGGTTGCAGTCTTCAGTGGACAGGTCGAAATACGGCTTGCTCAATAAACAGATCTCGAAGTCCATGCGACACGATCTTCGCCTTTTTAATACTAATTGTATTCAAAAGGCGATAGAACGCAATAGGGGCTCGAAAGTGTTCGCTAGAGATCTGTCTGTTGGGCAAAGTCAGTTGACGAAACTGAAGACCGATAGTGGCAACATCGTTTCCTCGAAGCCGGAAATTTTAAGAGAGCTCGAGAAGTTCTATGGACAACTATACACCTCATCGCAAAGTCCTGCTACAAGCACGACTAGCGATGCAAGAGCCCGTTTAACCCGACACTACACAGAAGATATCCCGGACGTCAGCCTATACGAGATCAGAACGGCTCTCAAGCAGCTTAAAAGTAACAAGGCACCCGGGGAAGACGGAATAACGACAGAGCTTCTGAAAGCGGGCGGAACGCCGATACTTAAGGTCCTTCAGAAGCTATTTAATTCTGTCATCATCGAAGGTACTGTACGCCTGAGGCGTGGGGTAAGAGCGTAGTGGTGCTTTTTTTCAAGAAAGGTGATAACACCCTCTTGAAAAATTATAGGCCGATCTCCTTGCTTAGCCACGTTTATAAGCTGTTTTCGAGAGTAGTTACTAATCGTCTCGCTCGTAGGTTCGACGAATTTCAGCCTCCCGAACAAGCCGGGTTCCGAAAAGGGATTCAGTACCATAGACCACATCCATACGCTACGGCAGATTATACAGAAGACCGAGGAGTATAATCGACCACTTTGCTTAGCGTTTGTGGACTATGAGAAAGTCTTTGATTCAGTCGAAACCTGGGCAGTGCTACAGTCCCTCCAGCGGTGTCAAATTGACTATCGGTATATCGAAGTGTTGAAATGTCTCTACAGGAATGCCACAATGTCTATCCGACTTCAGGACCAGAGTACAAATCCAATCCACATGCAAAAAGGGGTGAGACAGGGAGATGTAATATCTCCGAAACTGTTCACCTCGGCACTGGAGGATATTTTCAAGCTCGTGTCCTGGACAAGGTATGGCATCAACATCAATGGCGAATTCATCACTCACCTTCGATTTGCCGACGACGTAGTCATAATGGCGGAGTCGCTGGAAGACTTAGGCACAATGCTTAGAGACCTCAATATTGTCTCCCAACAGGTGGGTCTAAATATGAACATGAGCAAGACAAAAATCATGTCAAATGCTCATGTCACACCCATGCCGGTACATGTTGGGAGCGATATCATCGAAGTTGTGGACCACTATGTTTATTTGGGTCAGACGATCCAATTAGGTAGAGCCAACTTCAGTAAAGAGGTCAGCCGACGAATCCAACTCGGATGGGCAGCGTTCGGGAAACTGCGCCACATCTTCTCATCGCAGATACCGCAGAGCCTCAAGACAAAAGTCTATAATCAGTGCGTGTTGCCAGTGATGACTTATGGATTTACCTACCTACCAGAGTAAATACGAAGAAGCGGTCACTAGCGCGTAAATATACAAACTCTCAAATGTATTATATTAGTAGTTAAACCGAGGATTATCGTTAAGTTAAAGTTTGTAAGTGTATTTGCTTGTTTGTAGCTTCTTCGCGCTCAAACGGTTGTACCAATTTTGATGAAATTTAGAATGGAGGTGGCTAATACTCTGGATTAACACATCACTTAATTCCAAAAACAGCGGGTAAAAAACCACGGGGCTAGTACTGAATGAGCGCAAAAGCATTCTCTAGTCGTATCCATATAGAGTCAAACGTAACACTTCGCTGTGATAGCAATACTGTATTGGGTTTTTAGCGGCCGCAGGACTCGGAGTGTCGATAACATGAAATATTGGGTCGGGACCTTTCGAATGTGGCGTTGATTGATTTTCGATGCGACTGTACTTTTTATCAGGGTTATGTAATCTTGTTTTATAATTTTTGAGAGAATGAGGAATAAGAACACTTTGTAATAGAAAACTAGGGGCTCTATCAGACGATGAAGGTCTGAAAAGTATATGTCGAATTTCACGCATAACCCACAGTGTAACCTGGATAAAATCGAAACGCCTTTCCGGCTCGGTGATATCTGTATAATATATAATTAAATTATGAATAAGAAACAGTTTTTTCTTCTATCCCATTATATTCTATTGTACACCAGCACTGCGCATGTTTGAACATTTCTAAACCTAACCACTAAATATTTCTAGTGTGAATGAATCAGAGGTACAGTTTTCTTATTCTCGTTTGGTTAATTCTAACTCTTACCAATTTATTACGCTTTGATAAATCCGCAGCCAGCCGGAGAGTCGCGTAAATGCAATCTGTCTCTTGACTTTAAGTTTCACCAAACCACTCCAAGCCCACATTCTCACAGGAAAATGTCCGCAACCACGACCACACGGCACTCGACCAGTAACCGCCAGAAATCAGGAAAAAACAATACAAACTCCAAGACCCAGCGAAGCGTTGTCTCATACAATTAAAGTATTTTTTATTGAGCTTTACCACTTCATACGTCAAGTGGCGATCGCATTGCCAGCTTTACAAATCACCATTTGCTCGGTGCACTTCCAAATATAATGTGTAAACTCTATTAGTTTTACTATAGGGTTCAAAATGTGGTTGTTCAGGTGTAGTCCGATAAAGTTGAAGGGTGTAAGAGGGTATCGGAAAAATGATTTCATACAAAACGGCTTATGAAGAGCACTCCTAATATTGGTGGAGAGTGGTCGGGTGCAAGACAGCGCAATTTCGATATTAATAGCTTCTCGGGGCATTGTTTAGAAGTTGTATTTAGTGGGAATTGTAAGGCAATAATGTTATGGAAAGAATTTTAACTTAATTTATTTGGTGCAGCCATTGCCCATCGAGCTGTAAATATAATTATTATTACAAACACATAAACGGTGGAGAGTTCAGCTGGTAAGAGATATTCCATACGACATATTATTTTTAAAATATATTTCGCTTGTTAACTTGAAAAATACTCACCATCTTAATCAAACACAGCTTCTCTAAATCAACATAACCAACCATCTTCAGAGACTCGCGGCATTCGCGCTAAGCGGCTTACGGTCTGCCATTTCGTGGCATCAGGCGACGACAAAATGGCGGCGCGCGGTGCCTTGCGCCGTTCAATTTGAATATAGAGCAGCATACGTCGCGCCCGGGCCGCGGCTCTAACTCATCGGATTGTGGGCGATGGCGTGACACTCGTAAAAGAATATTCGTTTATTAGGACAGGAGAGTAGTGAGAAGAAATTATAATATTTGTTGAGTAAAAAAATAAAGAAAGTAATAAACATTTATTTTAGGAAAACAGATAATAGTTGCATTCTGGTGCATGGCTTGAACTCAGCCAAAACATTATTATGTAGCTGTTCATCTTTGTCATCATTTTAAATACCTTCCTGTAGCTTTTTGCAAAATGGCGACGTCTATTTAAGTACTATACATTTTATTTATCTTAGTATTGTAGGTAGTGTAGGTGCCTAAGCATTATTTTTATTAAGTTACCCTCAATGTTTTAAATGAATTATTTTATTTCTTTTGTCTGATATTCTCATGAACTTTGCTCATTACAACTCATTACAACAACTAAAGAGTATCACATCCATACAATTGATTGTACTTACCAGTGAACATTTTTTTGTAAAGTGATCATTGTTATCCGAAACATCAGGACAAAAAAATTAATCATTTTGTTTTGTAAACTCTACCTACTCTTCATATTTCCTGTTCCGAAGAGAAAGATCGTAAGGCAGAGCTAAGAATATGTCGGTCAGACCACGGCGCGGAGAGATAGCGCGATCCAGCGCTCGGGAAATGGAGTCGTAAAAAACGAGGTTTTTAATAACTGGACAGGAGGGTTGGGGTTAAAATGCGTTTTTGGGTTTGGAAGTTAATAATGCCAGGTATGTACCCAAAGATATTATTGAGTCTAAGCGCATAGGAGGTTTTATGGTCGATCGCTAGGTTGTGAAGGTCCATCATTCAAGTAGACGATTAGGTACGAGTTTGTACCCGCACTGTGAAAACATACACAAATAGGACATAATAATAATTTACACAATCCACAGTCATGCTATGATCCTGACACGCCTCTTTCGCTTTTCCCTTTCTTTTTGCGAAACCATCGTGAGGAATTCACATGCCTGGCCTTCGCGGTAGCTAAGTAGATTGTGCTCTCCTATTCTAGTAGCCTACTATCCTTATTAGACTAAGACGGTTTCACTAATCTACTCTATTGATGTCAAAGTAGAACATGGGATAGATCTTATTATGTGTTTGCATCAAATCATACCATAAATATAATAAAAATGTACTTTCATACAGAAACCAATCTATGATTCGCATCCGTTTGCTGGTAGCAAATATAAAAACATTCGCTTCAATAATTCGGTTCAAAAGCACATCTTGATTGCATCATAAAATAAAAGTAACAGCATAACTGCACCAAACGCCATAACCGTTTCAAACCCCCATTTATTTCAAGTCAAAAGTCTGTTCAAGTGGCGAGCAAATGCTATATCGATATGGAATCCGAAATCGAATTAAAACTGATATCGAATCGAATCGAATTTATAGATTTCAAGCGACCACCGATCCGTGCGCTAATGCGAGTATTATGCGGAATGTGTTCAACAACTGTTTGAAACTTGAAAAAATATTATAATAATAATATATTATATAGAAAAGAAAATGTAAGGAGCTACCTATATTAGGTATTGTAACGCTTTTTGCAAGTTTATAAACTTGCGCCAATTAAAAGCATATACGTTTATAAGAATTTGAACTTTATATTTTGATATTTTTATTCAAATATTCAACTTTGTAGATTAGGTTCTGATTGAGTTTGCAAGATATGACCTAAAGATTCAAACACGCCCTTACGTACAAACTTTACATTCAAGTTAACTATGTCAAAACTTGCAAAACTAGGCACAAAATATAGTAAAGCCAAACTAAGAAGGAAAAATTATGAGAAAGCGTTGATTGGGTCATTTAAAGTAAAATTAACAATAACCCAGCCTATTATCATCATAGCAGTAAACGGGGGAACAATTTCTACACTAAATAGGTTAAGCCCCAAAATCCTAGTTCTGAAACTATACCGCTATAAACACAGTATGATGCGAGATTTAATTAGCATTCCGATCCGTGTCCTGTGTGCGGGGATTATACAGGGTGCTCGACCGTCAGGTGTGGCAGGACATGTGGCTCCCACCGTCTTATAGTTTCCATAATCTGGATTTGGTGCACTGTCTTTGGATGATATACAGCATGTTTGCTGTTTTACTATCTAAAAACAAACCCTGCTCTTCTGAAAAAAATGGCATTTCTTCTTTGTAGGGTTATAAGGTTTTTGGTGTCGAACAGTTAGTATACACATTCTCTTTTTAATGGTAGCTTCGCACCATTTGTAACGAATCAATTGCTTTATATTGCTTTTAAAAAACATCATAACTGACATACGATTTCCTGTAGTATCTAAAGAATTCAGGAGCAACGATGACCATGAGTCCGAGAAACAATCAGATTCAGAGCATGTATACCTGTGGTTCATAATATTTTTAAAACCCGACGAAAAAGACGGTGTTTTATGGTTGAGTTGAGTATAGTTACCTTTTTTTTATTTTATTAATTAATAGGTTTGCGTTTGACCACTATCACACCTGATGTTACGTGTCAATGTGGTCTACGATGGTGCACGCTTACCTAACCGTGTGTCAGTCTGTGGCATTGTAGCTCCCAAAGCAATGGATCGATTTTGATATGGTTTTACTATATCTGAACTTTTTTTACTTATAGCCATAACTATAGTAGGTACCTATTTGATAACGTGCTTATTGTTTAAATATTTTTTGTATCTTTCGGGCATTTGTAGAAGCAGCAGAGAAAAGTTTTATTTTATTTTATTCTCACCCTGTACAACCCTATACATATGTGAGGGAACTATACCATTCAAGATATAATCCTTAGAAACAAGGAAGGTGTTAATTCAATCTCAGATTAACATGTTGAATAATCAAGTGTATTGGTTGGTAGATGGGGTACCAAGGCAAGGTTTCTAGAGCTGGGCTTCCAAGGCAGGTTTGGAAACGGGGTTTGGGTGGGAGTGTTTATGTAGGAAAAATGAAAATACGGGTTAATAACCATTGAAACTTCATCGTAGAAAGTACGAAGATTATGCTTTTCGGCCACTCAGAAAAATTATGTCTATGCGTTGATGGCAATAAGGTCGAAGATTGGAATCTCTTGATTGAAATCTTTGTCTCAAGCGTTACAAACCCACCTGAACTGAAAGAGACCTAATGGTGCAAGCAGCCAGGTCGACAAGATTGTAAGATACATATTATAGTTTATTCTCTATTAGGTACGTAAGATGTAGGTATCAAATACAGAAAAGCACAATGGATGGTCAGATAGCTTCGTGATTTCTACCATACATTTTAGCGGCCACCTTTTTTTGAGATTTCCTTGCATATATTTGCATCCAAGCATCCATGCTTGACCTAGGTGTAGAGTCATATTCATGCCAAAATACTTACACTTAACCTTATTTAACATGTTATTTCATAATAATTTGAACCTTAAAAGTGCTATAAATTACTGCATGCGCAGTAATCCGCTATCTGTCGACCGCAGCGACACCTTCCGCGCTTCGCTGCGAATACGCTACCGCTGGCTGCTGTGCGATGTGAGTAGTGTCAGCATACAAGTTAAATAGAAACTAAATACATAAATACAAACTCAATATTACCGCATAACAGCAAGTTTTGTCGGAAAATTTAATCTAATTCCATTTACATATGTACTCAGGCAAATCTTTACTAATAATCTATTATAAGTTTATTGATGTATATTTATTGATCATCTGCATTTTAGGATTTTCCTTAGTTAGGTCTAGTTCGATACACAATAGATTTCTCTTAGAAATAATTCCCCGCGATGAAATTACTTCAAAATCCATAGCTGAAGATTTTTTCTATACAGGTGTTAGTCAAAAATGAATACCAATTTAATTGCAGAAACTTTACAAAGTATGTAAATATCATCGCTATGAGTACGCGCGCTAAACTCATAATTATCACGTTTATTATAATCCAAAGCAGCTTCTTACGCTTTGTCAAAATAATTCACAAATCCAATAAACTTCGGTTTATTCTGCCGACGCTACCGTCCGTCGGACCGGCCATTAATCACGGGTTATCGAGTGCTAATCCAGGTTTAAATAGATAACTATTCGAGTCGGGCCATTGTCACCAGCTCACTACGGAGGACGTGTTCGTAGGGCTGCGCTGAATTATTAAATTTGTTGCTTGTCAAACTCTCGGATCGAAAACGAAATAAAACCATGTCAATACAAACTTTAATTATTTGCATTCGTTATACGTACAAAATGAACGTCTTAAAAATGTCATCTTAGCGATTCATTAGTATTATATTCATTCCAAGACACTAATTATATAATTATTGCGTAGTTTTTGGTTTATTGTAGGTTTTATTATTTGTAATACTCACTGGTGAGGTTGGGAAGAAAGCTTTTATAGATATTACTAAGTATGTGTCTTCAGTTCATCATTTCAGCCCGAAGAAGTCCACTGCTGAACATAGGCCTCCCCTACACCTTTCCAGGAAGAACGATTCTGAGCCCTTTCCATCCATCGACTTCCCGCGATCTTAACAATGTCGTCGGTCCATCTGGTGGGTGGGCGCCCTACGCTTCGTCTTCCGGTTCGTGGTCGCCATTCGAGAACCTTTATTCCCCAACGGTTGTCGATTCTTCGAGCTATATGGCCTGCCCATTGCCACTTCAACTTACTAACTCTACGAGCTATGTCGGTGACCTTGGTTCTTCTACGGATATCCTCAATCCTCATTTCTGATTCTATCACGTAGAAATGAAACTCCCAGCATAGCTCTCTCCATAGCTCGTTGCGCGACTTTGACGCAGACTGAGCTTGTGCACGAGGCCAATAGTTAGCGACCACGTCTCAGTTCCATAAGTCATCACTGGCAACACGCACTGATTATAGACTTTTGTCTTGAGGCTCTGCGGTATCTGCGATGAGAAGATGTGGCGCAGTTTCCCGAACGCTGCCCATCCGAGTTGGATTCGTCGGCTGACCTCTTTACTGAAGTTGGCTCTACCTAATTGGATCGTCTGACCCAAATAAACATAGTGGTCCACAACTTCGATGATATCGCTCCCAACATGTACCGGCATGGGTGTGACATGAGCATTTGACATGATTTTTGTCTTGCTCATGTTCATATTTAGACCCACCTGTTGGGAGACAATATTGAGGTCTCTAAGCATTGTGCCTAAGTCTTCCAGCGACTCCGCCATTATGACTACGTCGTCGGCAAATCGAAGGTGAGTGATGAATTCGCCATTGATGTTGATGCCATACCTTGTCCAGGACACGAGCTTGAAAATATCCTCCAGTGCCGAGGTGAACAGTTTCGGAGATATTACATCTCCCTGTCTCACCCCTTTTTGCATGTGGATTGGATTTGTACTCTGGTCCTGAAGTCGGATAGACATTGTGGCATTCCTGTAGAGACATTTCAACACTTCGATATACCGATAGTCAATTTGACACCGCTGGAGGGACTGTAGCACTGCCCAGGTTTCGACTGAATCAAAGGCTTTCTCATAGTCCACAAACGCTAAGCAAAGTGGCCGATTATACTCCTCGGTCTTCTGTATAATCTGCCGTAGCGTATGGATGTGGTCTATGGTACTGAAGCCTTTTCGGAACCCGGCTTGTTCGGGAGGCTGAAATTCGTCGAACCTACGAGCGAGACGATTAGTAACTACTCTCGAAAACAGCTTATAAACGTGGCTAAGCAAGGAGATCGGCCTATAATTTTTCAATAGGGTGTTATCACCTTTCTTGAAAAAAAGCACCACTACGCTCTTGCCCCACGCCTCTCACGTACCTTCGATGATGACAGAATTAAATAGCTTCTGAAGGACCTTAAGTATCGGCGTTCCGCCCGCTTTCAGAAGCTCTGTCGTTATTCCGTCTTCCCCGGGTGCCTTGTTACTTTTAAGCTGCTTGAGAGCCGTTCTGATCTCGTATAGGCTGACGTCCGGGATATCTTCTGTGTAGTGTCGGGTTAAACGGGCTCTTGCATCGCTAGTCGTGCTTGTAGCAGGACTTTGCGATGAGGTGTATAGTTGTCCATAGAACTTCTCGAGCTCTCTTAAAATTTCCGGCTTCGAGGAAACGATGTTGCCACTATCGGTCTTCAGTTTCGTCAACTGACTTTGCCCAACAGACAGATCTCTAGCGAACACTTTCGAGCCCCTATTGCGTTCTATCGCCTTTTGAATACAATTAGTATTAAAAAGGCGAAGATCGTGTCGCATGGACTTCGAGATCTGTTTATTGAGCAAGCCGTATTTCGACCTGTCCACTGAAGACTGCAACCTCATTTCACTGCGGTCTGCCAAAAGTTTAAGAGTATGCTCAGAGAGTTTCTGAGTTCTATTTTTGCGTTGGGTCTTATAGAACTCTGACCCTACCGCTTGGACAATTTCCACCAGCCCGTTGTTTAGTTCGTCCACTGTTTCGCAATCGGTGAGGCATTGGAAGCGATTTTCGAGCTCCAACTGAAAGCTCTCGGGGTTTTGGATTTGGGCAGGACTTGGGCGAAGAGTAGATTTCACCAAACGAGACCTTTCAAGCTTGACGTTGAGATTCAATGTGCCTCTTACCATGCGGTGATCACTGCCGGTTTTCACCCTGTTGATCACGGAGACATCATTGAATATATGCTTATTCGTCGTTAAAATGAAATCTATTTCGCGTTTGTGTCCACCGGGGTGCAGCCACGTCCATTTCCTGGACGACCGTTTCTTGAAGAAGGAGTTCATCATGAAGAGTCCCTCCTTTTCCATGAAGTCGGCCAATCGCTGACCTCGGTGGTTCCGCTGTCCAAATCCGAATTGCCCCACTCCCAGTTCATCGCCAATCCTCACGCCTAACCGCGCGTTGAAGTCCCCCATCACCACCGTAAAGTGTGTTTTCGAAGCTTCTTCGAAAACACACTTTACGGTGTGTTACTTTCTTTCGAAGTCTTCAGTTACTGTTCCTCAAACTTTCAGAATATACTTATGCTTTAGCGTAATGAAATAAAAGAAGGCTACAAAAGTGTCATGAGCACCAACCCTAACATTTGGTGTGATGTGGGTACCTTAACAAAACGACGATTGCTTTGCAAAATACTATTCTCATTTTGGTTATTTTATTCAACACTATTTTATATATTTTGGGAGGTTTAGATATATTTAGTAACATTGCTATAAAATAAAATGAATTTTAGTGTTCATGCAAATCATTAGTTCGATCGATTAGGGCTCTATTCGACAGTTATCATGAATTTTTATAGAGTAGGGTTGAATACCGCGTCCTCTACACGAGTACGTCATTAGGGTCACCAACTCGCCCCTCGTCGTAATGTTTGTTCAGCTAATAATGCGGGAGTCGCTCGTATTGTTCCGGACAGCCCTAATGTTTCGCTTTGTGTGTGACACCTGCCTTTTTGTTATTATATAAGGTTTTGTTAGGCGTTCATCAGTTACAATGCAAATTCAATGGATTACTTCATATTCTAATATATAAGTAATAGGTAAAGGACACTATTTGGAATTTAGTTTGTAGGTATTTTTACAATACATAAATCACTAGTCTCGTCTATCATCAGAGTTACTTAGGTACCTTAATATTCATGTTTTATCAGAGCAGAATAAGCAACACCGAAAGAAATCATGAAGATATGAACTGTGTTGCTTACTTATAACCAAACTTGCAGATTATTAAAGTCAAATTTGACTTTATTAACAAAGTTTTGTGGTTTAAATTTTAAGTGGTACCTACCTACCTACATTTACTACGCGTATACATAATAACTATGTTAACTTCTTTGTTTTCTCAAATAAAACTAGGAAATAACAAACAGCAAGAACAAAAATCACTATGCACAATACAATAGAACGCTACGCGAATCATAACCAAACCACTCAAACACAATAAATATTTTGTTCCGAATCAAATTGAAACATTAAAAATACCCTCTGAAATAAATCATATTTAAAAAAAGCCTATCGGTCCGTTCAGAATGGCGCATGCCGGTAAGCAAGATCGAATCTAGTGAAACATAAATTTAAATTTTAGAATCGCACACCCTTCCGCTTTCACCCTTTGTGTTTCAAAAATCATCGGGTAAGGATGGGACGGGCGGCGATCAGCATTTGCCGGACCAGGATATGTCAAGATTTCTTTAATTTTTGCCGTACGAGAGATCGGCCGGTACCTACAAAGACATTGTAGCAGGGTCTGACGGCAGTCTTTGAAGCCCTGGCAGCCAGCTGGTGCTTGGCAAAGCACCCGAGCCTAGAACGCAGATTGTCGATGTTGTTGTGAAGATTTGAGGGTGTTTTCCAGTTCAAATACTATAGTAGTCGAAAATCGATAAACCTTCTGTCCTACGTTAAACGTAACTGCGGTGGTTGTCGACCCCTAAACAATTTTTACAAAAAAAAACAATGATTTATACCTGCAAGAGTTATCTGATTGACGACTTATATTTTTGGTAGCGTCGGATTGGTTTTTTATCAAGATAAGTTTGGACACTTACTACGAAAATGTATTCCAATATTTTTGTAGCTTCAATCCAAGTCTCAGCACTAGTAACCAACAAAGAATGCCTCTCCATTCCAAACCTTATCTTCTTAGCTTAAAGCTTAATTTACCGACATCAGACAGAAAAGCTGGCTCAACCGTTGTTTCAAAAAGAGTTTAATAGAATTTGGCGTATCTTACTAATGGAACGGGCCGTAATGAAATAAGGTATTCCGCCGTAATGGCGAATGTTCCCGGCGATTTATTAAAAACTGCTCGTTTTTCAATATGCGGTGAATAGCTGGGAACCTTCAAGTGTATTCCATAATGCCAGATATTTTCGTCAAGGGTAAAAATGGGGTAACCGCAAGCATCGCCAACGAAGTTGATGAAGTAGCCCTAAACAAAGCTAACCCTTTCCATGCAGATACAGACACATTCCAGCTATCTAAGCAAACGCAAACAAATTGCCTGCTGGTCTCAACTAATTAAAGGAAATGGTCTAGAAACAAGATTGCGTTATTGTTCTCTCTAAATCTGTACCCGTCCCTCTCTCGCTAACAGAAAACCGTATAGCGCCGACCCGTTTTCGCTAAACGTTTCGGCGATGTCACTCATTATGCTAAACATCCCATCCCCCTTTGTTCGGGGTAGATCTCGATAAGCGGCGAGTTTTTTTACTTTTTCTTTTTCCTGACAGTTGGTATATGGAAGTGGATTAAGATAATTCGCTCGAGGTGTTTTTATAAGATGCTTAATTATATCAGTGGTGGGTCTTTTTTATTTTTTGCGGCAAAATGTGGTCCCATTGTGAGTTACTGTAGTGCTAAGACCTTTTGTTGGAATGACCAAAGAGTTATCCTGAAAATATAAGGCTAAGGGACGGAACGATACCAATATGTTCGTCTCTATTAGGTATAATATTGTCATTGCCAGAAAATTCTTTTTTTTTTTATTTATAATCTTCTTTTTTTAGGAACTTGGAGTCGTTCAACCACTATGTCAGTCCCATAGTGTCCACTCAATATATTTACAATACAACACAATTCCTAATGAAATAATTTGAGTACTGATTGACAAAGCATTCTTGCTGCGCAGAAAATTCTGTTATGAGAAACTTTAATTCAATCGTAATCTTTCTCTTATAATTTAATCAAATAAATTGATTAGAAATTCACACATAACACTTTGTTAGGAAATTGTCACCTACGCTACATTCGAAGTTTTGCAACAATACTATCGCAATTTCTGAAATCAAAATATCACAATGCTACAGTAAAACTTGTCAACAACAATGTAAACGATCCCAAGTTGGAACATAAAGCATTAACCGAAGACATTACAAGCCATCTAATATTGTAGGGTTAAAAGCGCGGACGAATCTTTCCATTGAATTAACCCTTCGACACTTAGTGCGGTCGCGATAGACACTACATCAGTAGGAAAACTGTTGTCAAACTAATTTTTTTGATTATGCTTGGGTAGAAATTGTTGTGAATCAAATAAAGAAAGTTCTTGAGACTCTTTTAGCCTGAGCTACATATGTTTTTCTCTTCAGCTATTCTATATATTATCCTACTCTCTTTATATTTGGTATCTAAGAATTAAAATTGTATGCTTGAGCAAACATTATTAGAAACGTCTAATATTTCTTAGATAACATTGTTATTATAGTAACAGTACCACTTACTTGGACTTCATGTCATATCGTTTAAACTGGGAACACGACATTTTTTTTCATTGTTAAAATTATTTACGATGATGTTTGTATGAACTTATCCTACTGCTATTTGCGTACTGCGGCTGCGGTCGTAAAGACCGCACCAGAGGGCGGCTGGCCGTAACGCTGAATCGAGACATTTAGCATTGAACGCTTTGTGTTTAACTGCTCGCAGTGACACCGCGGCTAATGCGGATTTAACACGGAACTTTTGTATTTCGATTCAAAACTATTTAATTTCTAGGAAGTGATGTGACCCACTTCTGTTTACTACTTTTAAGTATTAAATTTATGTTTTTGAAAAATTATAGTTATCTTATGCTATTTTAACATAGGCTCCCATTATTATCTCTTTTATCTTTTGCAACTTTCTCTCTAGGTGTTTGGCGTATATTTAAACACCCAAGTTAAACAGTATAATATAGTCGAAGTCTGCAATTATATGAATAGATAGGATAGGTATAGTGCACTTCTTTTATTACGCCGAGTACCTACAGAAACCATACAATAAAACGGGTTAAACCTTTGATTACGTGATGACAGAGATATATCAAACTGCAATAATATCCAAACGTCTAATAATATGAGTAAGTTTGTAAATAAATTGTACTTAGTTCTTTCCAGTACTACCAAAATTGAATTGCCAAAAATCTGATTTAATTAACCCATTTCTATCAATATGCTTCCACCATACAGCGTTCTTGGCATGAGCTTTAGGAATCTTGGCTGGCGCTGAGTTCTGGAGGAAAATCAACAAAAAACAGTTCATAAATCACCTTGGGCCAGACGGACCGACCCACTGGATCCGGAATATGTAATGAGCCCATTCATTTGAGGGTTACTTCGCTTTTTTATGATTTCGTATGGATTTTCTCTTGCGTAATTTTGTAATGGTTTTTGAATGTGGATGGTGATACAATATTCTTTATCGACTTTATTTTCATACAAATTATAATGTATTTAGTGATGATCATTATGATTTTTATTAATAAGTTAACTTAGTACACTATGTTGGATCTTAGTTGGATATAAAAGTCTTCAAATTGAAAGCCTCTTAAAGTAATTTGAGCAACTATATAAAAACTAGGTAATTAAATTTGTTAATAAGATTATTTGCAAATAAAAACCGAAAACCGAACGGTAAAGTAACCGAAGGTAATTCATAATATTATCGACTTGATGAAACATTCGGTTATATAAATTTTAATGAACAGTTTATAAAAACATTCTAAAGACATCTAACGTATGTAACGGAAAAAATGAAATAAATACGACTTCCAACACAAGAGTTATCCAATCCAATCCACTCTTTAAATTCTATGCAAGCGCCTCACAACTCTGAGTAATATAAACCATTATTTTTACTATAAAAAACAACAATCCTATTTACTTTCATCCCCAGCAACAACGTAAACCACTTCAATAAATATCTACTTAATTGCCAACCCAGAGAGAACTTATATTAAAATTCTCACCAACAACAATAAAGTAAAGAAAAATACCGTCGCTTCCTTTCAACAAAGGATACCTACTTATTCACGCGACGCTTCCTGCCCTGTGTTCTGCTACAATGTACTTTTGAGAACTTTTTCTGTTCATTTGTTTTCGGTAGCTTTTCCTTTTTTTTGTTCACCTTTGCTCAGGATTTCTTGAACCCATATTTCACGTTCATATTGTCTGCGATTTGCATCTAGAATCCGTTCTCTAGCTGTTTATTTCTGGGGTTTGTTGAGAACTCTGAGGTGCTTTAATTTTATTGAATTCCGTTGTTGTTCTTTTAGAACTATACAGTGTGACATCACGTACCTATTACATTCTTTATTTAAGTTTAGTTTATAAGAAGGCCAATTTAAACTGACTTGGTTACTGACGTCAATATACTGACGCCAACTGACTCCCTGTTTACATAATAGTCAGACAGCCAGAATACATAAGCTAGTACTGAAGAAGAAGTATTGCAGGTACTGATTTGAAAAGTGTTTAGTACACAATGCCAGGAAGAAGTCAGCTGACTTGTCTTTAATTTGAATTCGGTAACTGGCTGATCATGTAAATCCGCTTTGATTGCGATGGCATCATAGACTTTCGGAACAATTTCAAAGCATCAAATAGCCTCAGCTATAGTAATACAATATTCATCTGCAATTCCCCATTCTGCACCACATATGTCTAAGTGGGTCTTCGTAATTAAAAGCGGGGGCACTCAGGGTGGCTTGGGGTAACTTAATGCAATTACTGCAGAATTTTTCACGACATATGGCAGTGGGTTCGACGCTTTGCGCGTATTGGGGTGTGCGGTTTTTTGACGTGACGTCAGATACGAGCGACGTTCGAAGCTGTTTGTTTGTACTGTGCCAGGCACTACCCTTATTTGTGGTATATTTCAGAATAAGCTGGTATTTGAGGAACATTTTATCAGAAATAAAATGCGGAGGAATGTGACGCAGTCGCTCATTGTACTTGTGTAAATAATTCAACTTCTCGCGATGTGCCCGGAGTGAAACTTTGAGTAAAACTCGAGGTTAAGTCAAGGAAAACTGAGGATGGCAACCAACCTTTAAAACTTCAAAAATTATGACTATTTTGAATTCTCATTTAATTACCAATCAAATATTGATACTAAAGTAATTTTGAAACCTTGTACAGGAAGTAAAAATTTAACCATGCAAAGACATTTTGGAGAGGTTTCCTTTATCCAACGATACAATCTTTAAACAATAAACGAAATACCATCATAACAATATCGATTTCAACAGTTCCACATTAGTGGATTCCCTAAGTGCTTCATCCGATTCTCCAAAGGGCATATTCCCCAGAGCATGCGAAGCCCTAACTTACATATGGCGTGAAAATGCCCGTCGTATTGCTTCAGCCCTTGCTTCGATAGTTTAAAGTATGGTTGTGGTCTGCAATATTTAACATGTGGTCGGATCAGCTTTGTTCAGACTTGTAATTGGGGCTTTAGTAATGCTTTAGAAATATATTTTAGATTGAAATACCCTTTGATCACCATTAATTGAGACTGATCAATCTAGGCTACATTTATGTGCTACAAAACTGATTATAATTCAGTTTTTCTAATCATCTAAAGAAGTATTTTCTAGTCGAATTCCAGTAACGTAGGTATTCTATAATTTAGCATTGTCATTAAGTACTATAAGGTATATTATTGATTAACTCCTGACCAAATTTGACATAGCATTAGAAAAATTATAACATCCTATTTTCCCAACTTTATTCTGCATAATACCCTAACATTATTCCGAATTATCACTTCAAAGCGAACCGTTCTGATTACGCAGATAAAGGGGATGGTCTACGACCATTATAGAAAGGGATCAGATGGTGGCACACGGGTCCATATGTTGTATGATTGTGATTGGGAAGTCAGTGGTGTAGTCTTGATACTTGATCCATTAACCTACCTACGCATACAGGCAACATATATGCAAAATGAGCCTGCGCAGAAATTAGTGCTTAGTTAAATTTACCTATTTAGAAGTTTTAAATGCGTTTGCTTTGCTTTGTGAATGTAATTACTTCATGCAAGCCTCAATTATTTTCAGATGTTACGTAAAATTTGTTCTACTGGTAAATTTGTGGCAAAAAGGATAACTGTTACTAATTCTACCACTAGCGTTTGATCACAACATAATATTTTCGTTATTATTGACTACATTTTCACTGAAATCCTACTAATATTATAAAAGCGAAAGTTTGTATGGATGTATGGATGGATGGATGTTTGTTACTCTTTCACGCAAAAACTACTGAATGGATTTTGATTAAACTTCATAAAAATATAGCTTACATATCAGAATAACACATAGGCTACAATTCATAAAGATACATTATCGTATATTATCCAAACGCGGGTGCAACCGCGGGGCGCAGCTAGTATACAATATAATAAACAATTCTATATAAAGTATCAAGATCGGCCCTCAAACTAGTGTCCGGCTATACAATATGCATTATTGAATGGCATTGTGCAAATGTTTATGTGCGCATGCGCTTAACGAAAATGTCACGAACCGACAAGTGGGTATGGGCTTTACAGCTGGGTTATGTTTATTATTGTTGTGTTTGTGGATTTTAGCGTTGGCAATAATGCCAAGACCAACACATTCGTTCAGAGATGTAGAGATAATAAAATAAATTTTAATTACAACCATAGTTAAACTAACCCAAAGTCATAGATTAGATAGGTAAACTCACTGCAGTAAATATTACAGACGTAGGTTAAAGAAAACTTAAAAAGTATTTTATGTATTTTGGTTATATAGAACAAAAGGCCTGCACGGCTTACAATACATTATTGTTCTACCAAAACCATTCCAAACAGCTTTTGATTGAAATGAAATGAAATGAAATGAAATGAACATTTATTGCAGAAATTGTGTACATACAGGATGTTAAGTAAGTCACAGTGAGGTACCAACAATTTATCCATGACGGACGTACAATAATACAAGTATGGGAATATGGTTTACACTAGGCATACTCTCGATTCGAAATATCAGGAAGTCAAAAGCAAACATAACACATCATGGCAAACCGTCCCATTTTCAATAATCGTATATAATTTGAAAAGTCACTACATAATTAATTCATTAATATTATGGTATGTAATAATAATAATGTCAGAATAAAATAATACAAAATAAATATGTCTATTATCTAGTTAAATAAGTCTTTTACATTATAAAAACATTTTTCAATAAGCCACTTAAACAACTTTGTCTTAAATTGCATAATCGGCGATTCTCTTATATGTCTAGGTATTTTATTAAAAATTTTAACAGTCATAATAAAACAGCCTTTATGACATAGAGCAGATTTGCGGGTAGGTAACAATAATCTGGTTGGGTCTCTATATTGTATTCTGGAGCTCGATTTGTCCTTACAATGGTCAAAAAACTGTGGATGTTCTCTGACAAAACAACCTATTTGAAATATATAAAGCCCTGTTAATGTTAATATATTTAATCTCTTAAATAGTGGTTTGCATGAAACCATTGCTCCGACTCCACATATAGCTCTAACACACTTTTTTTGAACTATGAAAGCTCTTTTGATATGAGTGGAATTACCCCAAATTATTAGACCATATCTTAGTACTGAGGCGACATAGCCAAAATATGCAGTCAGTGCAGTGTTTTGACCCGAGGTTTGCCTTATTCTCTTCAGAGCAAAAACAAAACGATTGAGCTTCTAACAAATTTGTTCTATATGTGATTTCCAATTCAAATATTTATCCAGTGTAATACCAAGAAATTTTACTTCATCAACCTTTCCTATTGCTTCGTTTCCACATGTCAAATTAAAATTAAAATTGTCATTACTATTATAATTTTGAAAATAAATAAATTTAGTTTTAGATATATTCGCCCGTAAATTATTATTGTAAATTGGATTAAAACAAGTCATGTCAAGTAAAAACAAAGTCTTCAAAAAGTTGTATGAATACAAATAGTTCCTCTTTACCTTTCAATTAGAAACTATTGGTTTCAAAGTAAGGCTAAGTACCTAATTCATAAAAAATAATAAGACACCAAGCAGAATGTTTCTTTGCGCCTTTGCAAAACATCAATCTTACGAAATATCGATCGTATTTCGGGGTCACCACACCCAATACAATTCTCTTGAAAATGCATTTAACGCGTCCCATATGGTAATGGGGCTATGGGGCAGTATGGGGGTTCATTGTCTATGGCGGCTTTTACACCATATGGTCGAAAAATTCATAAACAAGTGCTCACCGAATCCCACTTTAATACTTGGTGATTATTCGTTTGAATTAGCTCTAAAACTCAGTGGACCCAAATTGGACTCAATCGTAGGAACTATAAAGTTCAGAATAGTGTTGACTGCTATTAAACTTCGACCAGCATAAACGATCTTCTAAAATCTAAAACCTAAAATGAACGTTAAACAGGAGCGAATAGGATTCAAAATAAATGATCCGGTTTAAACTATCGACGTAAAAGCTTTAACTGATACCGGTGTGGATGTTAAAAGCGACAGAACTTCTATAAACGAGATTGTAAATCAAACTAATCTAACATTCGATATTGAACTCAAAGCAGGAAAAGATAAGGATGAATCAGACGATGGCGATGTAATAAAAGAAATTTTGACAATTAATAGGGTGAACGATCCAAAAGAGAAGACTATTGAATGTGTAAGGGATGATTGCAGCGTTAGCCGGGGTACAGTGTTCGCTTTTGTTAGAAATCGGCACACCATATGGCTGGTCGGTATTAGTGCTCCATTCAGTATGCTGGATTATGTTAAACATATTTTAATATCGGAAACAGGTCCTATTATAAGTTATGAGATCAGCTGTTGTGACTTCCCAAACTGGAACGGAGGGTTATGAATCACCTTGAATTGATTTGGGTAGATCATTATTGTTATGTGTAGTTTTGCATTTTATCACAAAAAATGTGCTGAATTGAATGAACTTCATAAAGTATAACTCTGTAATATCGTCTTTTTTGTGTTCTTTACCAAATTGATAGAATCTCTCAACTTTTCCAAAGGTTTTTGGGCGTGTTTAAATATTAATTGTATGAAAATGACTTCAGTTATCTCCTGAAACTCCCATAACAAAATCTAATCAAAGTAAACTTTTCCAATGTCGAATGTTGGATAATATGTCCGCACGATACATCATTGTCATCTCGATCCCAATCAGAACCCGTTCCTCCGGGACCAGACTGACCAGTGAAGTATCGACACCTACAGAGGAAGTAATCTGTCGTCGGAGACAGTCCTCAGGGTATGGGATAATCTAAGTTGCAGATGCGACTTTTGATGTCCTCGAGATTGTGATTGGTTTGCTGATTGACCACCAGCTCACTATGATTTAAATTATTGTGAAAGCACAGTAAACTTAAAACCTTTAAATTAGTTAACAGCTTCATTACCTGGTTATAAACTTGGATATTATAGCGTTCGAGTCAACGAAATCAAAAACTGATTTTCAATACCTATGCACAATTGCACATTGATTTGGTTTTTCTTCAAAGGTCAGTTATCCTGCTCAAAGTATAACTATTTGTGATGATGACTAGTTTATCAATCTATAATGTTACCAAATCTTTGGTAAGTAATTGTGGGCACGTGTGTGTGGGATCATACCACACGTGTCTGCGATCAGGGTTGTGTCGTGCTCGTGTCGATCTGGTGTTTTATGTGCTGATTTAATCTTATTTTATTTTGAGTTATTGGGGTAATCTTTCCATTGGAAGAAATTGAATTGATAGAAAGTAATTTTAATCCTTAATTGCCTCATTACCAAGAGTGTTTATTTTGATAAGGCAATGAGACACCCATAAACAATAGATTACTTCGGTCTTCGCATAAAAGTGTGATCATAGGATTAGCACCACTTCGCATAAGTTTTTATGTAAGTTTCTTTAGGATTACGGGTCCTTTATATCTTGATCGTCATATTTTTATTGCGTATCTCGTAACAAAGCCAATTACTTTCACGGTATTAGATTTAATATTTCTTTCATATCTAATAATACTCTTTACATTTTATTAGAATTTGATATTCAATTGAAGCGTAGTAATTTAAGTTTTTATTATGGTACGTATCTAAAAGTAGACATATATTTATGCAAGCCATAAACCCAATTCAAACTCATAATACGCTTTGATTGTAAAGGTCTATTTGTAAAACCTAGTATTGCATTAGTACAAAATTCAGTCTGACCAATGGAGCATGCCAAATTTCCAGCCCTAAAATATGACCAACAGTTAAAACAAAGTCTTAATGTACTAGTACGTACAGTACACAATAGCTTATAGTCAAGAAGATAGAAGTTCTTAACTTTCGCGAACAGTAAACATATTAACTAGCTAAAAACGGGTCTAATTCGCGCACAAACGAATCAAAATATAGAATTTTGACATACCTCGACGTTTCGGCCGAGTTACATCGACCGTCTTACATACACCGTACATCAAGTCTTCTCGTGACCACGGTCGATGCAACTCGGCCAAAACGTCGAGGTATGTCAAAATTCTATATTTTGATTCGTTTGTGCGCGAATTAGACCCGTTTTTAGCTAGTTAATAAGTCAAGAAGACGTTCTTTTTGAAGCCTATTTAAGAGCCATAGATCAATCGACAACTGTCCTTCCTAAAGTACATTAAGAAGAAACTAGTTCGCATCAATCAGACGAAGATGTCGAGTCCCATGTCCCACCATTCGATTCCATTATTGGCCGTCAGACTGGACGCTGTTGGTCCCAGTTGGTCCGATTGATAGATGATGGCCCGCGGCCGATCCAATTTGTTCTGGTGAACATGTAAAAACAGCCAATTGATGTCCAGTGTGTTAATAGCGAATGAGGTTAGACTAGTTATAAAGCTAGTTATCAATAAGGTCTCATTTGAAATAAAAATACGTTTTTTAGTTTCATACATAGATTAATGAGAGTTGAATTTCATCAGTATTTTATTAAAATTTACTGACAATAATTTTATTTGTACCTACCTGTATACTAAAAGCCAACGTTTGAATGCACTTATCTTAGACGGTATAAAAACTATAAAAAGTATAAGTAGCTAATTATAATAAATATTATGTATCACCATTTTGTATTGAATCGACTAAAGTACTCTTAGATACTTACAAAAAAACCTTTCCCGAGTTCTCCCCTATCTTCAAATCTAAAGCTTCCCAAAAATATTTCTCAAAAAATCTCATTAACGCCTCCCGCAAAATAAATGGAACAGATTTTCATTGAGAGCGAACGAATGGCGAAAAAAATGGCTAAAATCTGACAAATGGCTTTCCTTTAACGTCTGCACCCATCTTATTATCGTTACCCACTACCGAACAGAACTCATTTGGGTCTTCTCTTAGGTTCTCTATTATCAACCCCAGTAAATTCTAAGCCTTCTGCCCTTACATTTAAGGCAGATTTTCTTGGAACATCATTTTGCTATATTAGCCTCGTCAGCTAGCATAGCGTTATCGGCTTTATGTCTTAAAAGTTAAGGTTCCATTTTAAGCACGATGTTACCGAGTAGGATATCAATTTGAGGAGAAGCGTCTGTGTTAATAGCATTATACGCAATCTCATCCATACACTCGGGGGTTAGGCCTTCTATGGACGAAGTATCATTTTTTATGCGACATATAAAACATATTTATTGCAATCATAATCGTTTGAGTTTCTCGAACGCCATGTTTGGACGAGATAAATAGAATCTAACGGGCGGAAAACTTTTTTTATCGATTTACTTATTTTTATATTATTGGCTGGTACAGGTTTTATCTTTCATTAGGTATATTATATTACCGATAGAGACTCGTAAATTTTATTTGACATTATATTTTTGATGTCCGATCGTAGTTCTTTAATTGTAAATTAATACGGTACTTTATTTTTCATTGTCAGAAATGTGGATGTACTTATTTGTACTCATCAAACATTTTACTCTATAAATAAAAAAATATCATACGATCAACCATATCAATTTTTGCCAACTGAAATGAAGGACAATTTTCAATATCTCGCCGCGATTGCCAAGCTGACCCTACCAAAACTCAATGCGCTCTCAATTCACGGCAGTTATTATTATCTTGACCTGGTGATTGAGCTCTCCTGCTCTCCATCGCGGCAAAGCTTACTCATTGGCCGACGGTTCTTCACACGCCTCTCGCTCGGCTGCGATTGGCCCATCCCGCCACGCCTTCCCAACTTCGAAGCCTCTGCTTCCAGTACTTTATACCCCACTTATATATTTTCACCCTTATGTTTCCCTCGCATTTGTACGACAGCCGGCGGAGAGCACGCACGCGCCTACTCCACAACATCGCGATATAAGTGTGAAAAGTTTCGTGCCGAGTGCGGGAAAGTAAATGTTCAAACAATGACCATGGACGTTCATAATAATTATCAAAGTTATAAAGAAGCATCTCCTGATTCGAAAGAGACTAATTTGAGTATAGAAAGTGCAAGAACATCGCAAATTAACAAACCTGATATGCAGTCGACTGTGTTGAGCTCGGCGAAAGCTTCGAAGAGGTCCTTCGATGTGGCGTTTCTGATGATGCCTGATGACAAGTCGCGCCAAAAACCACCAGAAAGGCAGTTAAGAGTTTCCAAGCAGCTGTTCCATAATGCAGAATGGGAACAAGTTCCCAAGAGGATTCCAGACATTTACAAACATCACGAGTACTCGAACGACACCAGCTCTGAGCTTAAAGACCATGAAGATGACAGACTTCGCGGAAACAACAACATATCACCAAGTTTTAGCTCTGACATCAACATCGATGTCGGCACAGACGAGTATCCAGGCAAGTCGATGTATTGTAGTGATTCCGAGAATTCTGACCGCTCACGAAGTCGCCCCAATTCAAACGAAAGTGCGGCCCGCACTCCGAAGTTTCTGCCAGAATATAAAAATAAAATTTTCGATGATCCGACTTTGATTAGTATGCAATCGCGAGCGCGGTTCGAAGGAAGATTTATGGATAAAACTGATATGTCTCCGAAGAGTGCATTTACTAAAGTTTCCAACTACACCATGAGATCTCCGAACCCATCGGTCAGTCCTGACAACCTTCTATATCAGAATTCCGTCAGCCCTCCGTTATCAGCTGCGAGTCCTCCAACCAGTTCCTACAACAAAGCATCTGGTTTCAACAATTTACTCACGCCAGCCCATCTCTTGCATGGCGGAAACTTCTTCAAAGGACAAACCGTACCATCATCATCACCAAACTACCAGGACCCGAACATTCAACGATCTGCCGGATTCAATAAAGGTATGGAGTACTCTGAAAAATCTGACTCTAAGACACCTCAAATGTCACCGAATAAGTTGAACTTTCTGCCGTTTCGACCCGACATTCCGTATCTTCAGGCAGGGGCATCGTATCCGTTTGGAGTGCAGAACTTTCATCAGCCTAGCTCAGATTTTATGAAGTTCCCCGGACCGCCAAGAGAGCCGTTGATCGCCAACCCTGCCGCAGCTATATTAAGCACGTTGCTTCCTCCAACATTGGCCGCGTTTTCATTGCCCGCTCAGAACGTTTGCGCTAAATGCAGCATTAGCTTTCGGATGACTTCGGACTTGGTGTATCACATGAGGACTCACCATAAGAGTGAGACTGCAACCGACCCGCATAGGAGGAAGCGAGAGGAAAAATTGAAATGTCCCGTTTGCAACGAAAGCTTTCGAGAAAGGCATCATTTAACTAGGCATATGACTGCTCATCAGGACAAGGAGGGTGATATGGACGACGTGTCACCCTCGCAAGGTTATAAAAAGGGCAAACAGTACTTCTCGCACACTAGTGCCTCCCTTGTCCATAAATAAAATGTTTATGTAAATGTGCCCAGCACTTTGAATGTAAGTGTTTAATTGATCAAAATTATTGTAATATAATCCACCGATAGATTTTAAAGCTCTTTATCACAATTGTTTTAAATTATTATTAGTTAAGGTCGTTGTTGTTATTTAATTATATTATCCTCTATGTGCAATATTAGATCTAAAATATTTATTTTGTAAATAATATAACATCGTAATTCTAGTAGTGAATCATTAAAATGTTTAAGAACCGAAAATTATTTAGTTTAATTTCAAATTTTAATGACGAATCTTTGTTAGCCTCAAAAACTATACCTAAGGCCATTCCTGACCGTTCCGAACAAGATGTAGATATTATAATATAATAACCTACCTCAAAGATGAAACATAGACACACAACTATTGACTGCACAATAAAGTATGTGAGTACATAACCTTGGCATTAGGTATCACCAACTAGTTTTCCTTCCATTTTCTTTCAAATAGCTTATCAGCTAATTTGTATAATTAAACTATGACGTAGCCACCTCGTTCAATATTTCCACATACCTACTATTATTCACACATTATTACATATTATTAACAGTTAACTTTTAATATTGTGCTTTTATTTCTTCACCTGCATCATATTGCAATATTGTTCAACTATTTTCATTTCATCCAAAAAAGTTATCGTGTACCATTGAAGTAATTCTCACACACACTGACAAGTTCAACATCAGATCTGCTACCATACGTATTCCCATACAATTTCGCTAATAGCTCTCCGACTCTACCATCCTCTGCATTGAAGCAGTAACAAGCCGTGGCGCGTCGAATCGGGGAATAGGGTAGAGCGGTAGAGAGATAGAGTCATCATACCCATGACACTCGGGGGTCTCTACTAACCATTCGGCAATTTTAAATTTATGCTATAGCGTGTTTTTATTTAATATTGTTATTTTTAGTAGCCATGAAATCTTTTTACATTTTTATGTGTGAATTGCCAATAATGTTTTGACATAATAATCCTTTTTTGGGTAATCATTAATTAGATTTTAATAGAATAGTTATTGATTTCATAATTTTATAAATTTTGCAAATATTGTTACAACTTAGGACCCTTTAATTTGGTAATCCTGCTATAAAATAAATACACAATCACTAACATCTACTTCTATAAATAAACTACACTGTCAATTTTAGCATCGAATTTTCTTGTTGCAATCAACCTAAACAATATCACATTAAGTAATTCTAAGCAGCGTTTATTCTAACTAGAAAACGCACGACTAGAAAGACAGAAACGACTTCCAAATTGACGATAACGTGATAATAAAAGCATCCCCTGACTCCGCCGAGCGTGTCCGAACGGTGTGGCTAAACGCCTGCGAACGGCACCGTTCCCATGTTAGCGCGTGATTTGGCCATATCAGCGTGAATATATAGACTGGGTCGGTGATTCGTATTCTGTATCGAATCGCTATGGGAAATGCATGCCAGATTGTTTCAGTGCACAAACTTCTAGTCATCAGTACAAATATGCAGCTAGACTTAATTACAAATTGACTGCAAACAGTACCGTTTTCTTGATAGCAAGTGATTAAGTCATTGCAATAGATCGTATTGAATATAAACTACAAACACCAAAACGTAGCAAGCTGTGACAAATGTTGTTTCATACCTTTCCATCTATCAAATTATTTTATCCATGATATAAAAAGAAGATCAAACTGCCTCTCGACGTAATTACTTATAAACATAATTCATTAATATTAACTAGCTAAAAACGGGTCTAATTCGCGCAATTAGTTTTTAGCTAGTTAATATGTTTCCTGTTCGCGAAAGTTTAAGAACTTCTATAATTCATTAAGCCATTAGGTCAAGTTAGGACCCATTGGTATTTTTCATTAGGCACAGTTAGGACCTAATTGGTATAGTTTAATTAGGTGCAGTCTTTGAAAAAAGATAAAAAACAGACAAACCTTGGGCCCACCTTGCCCACAATAAATTACTTCAACACACACAAGATTGCGAATGTGAAAACTTCACAGGGTGTTCCCAGTAAGTGAGAGGAGAACAATATTTTTGCTGGCTCGCCGAACCGTGAGTAATTTAATAGAAAATATTCATATTGGGGACAGAGAACGGCGCCCTTGCCTTGTTGTGGTATACAGGGTGTTTACTGCGCAGAAAAGATTTATTATATTTGTTTCATAAACGTTTTGAACGCAGTTAATGTTGCCTCGCTTAGAAGTCGCTTTTATAAAACGGTTAGAATGTTTTAGCTGCTTTATTAGGTATTTAGTGTAGTATTAGTGCTTAACGTCTCAAAACTATAGGTAAACGTCTTATGAGTTTAAAAAATAGAGGTATTTTAGAATTGTGTTTTCTATAAAATCATTTGAATTTGTATTATAAATACGTATTGTGTATAAATTGTATGAATAGCTCTATTTTTAAACCTGGTAAGACGTTTTCGTAGTTTATTCTGATAAAAGATTATATTATCCTCTATATATTACACGAGGCTAAAGGTATTATCCTATTAAATACTTACTAAGTGGTAGTGACATACAACATGTGCTTTGAATCATGCGTCTTAAGTTATAAAATCAATTACAATTAAAGGACTAGATAATGAAAAAAAATGTTCTTACTCAATTTTAAATAGATTCATTTGTTTAATAATAGTATAAATAACATAAAATAAACTAAAACTAGCTTAAACTAAACCTTACAAATTTTAAATTAGTTTGTAATTTTTTATAACCCACCAAACTTCAGCCGAGCTTTATAAAAATACTTTTTAGTTAAGAAAAACGTAACCATTTTCAAAAGGAAACCTTCAAGACCATCTAAAATTGTAAGATCACCATGTATAAAGACACTATGCACAGTCTTCATGACAAATGTGGACAGTAATACGGAGAAAGCTACATTTGAATGCCATAGCTTGGTAGCTGGAATACACAGTGGAGAGGTGAAGTTATGTCTAGGTGTCTATATACTCTATAGATATGTACTGGATAGTCTTGTACCATGAATGCAGTCGATTTAACCTCATTTTTTTTTAATAATGAGCTAAGATTTTGCTAATTTGTACACCCGCGGCATAAGCAATGTAAATTTAGGAAAGATATCGTAGAAAGTGTAATGCAGAATCAACAATGAAGAGTTCATGCGACATAGAAATTGTTAAGAATAATCAAATTATTCGAATTTCAGCAGCTTCAACAACAAAACGTCAGCCAAATTAAATAAACAAAACATTCAAACGTTCGACAGTCACGCACAATCAATACCGAAAGCACAATATTTTCCACTCAAATAGCTCCACAGAATACGAAATATAATAAATATGTATTTTACTGAACGCATTTACAAGATTACAATATTAGCGAACGCACGTCCTCCTTCCGCTGAGGCGTCATTACAAATGATAAATAGTCGGCACACTTCGATAATCAAATTCAAATTTGGAATCTGTTCTACCCTCGTATTTTTTCTGAGGCAAGGGCGCTCAGTCATAGTGCCACGCAGTCGTATTGTGAGAAGCTTGTGACTTTATTAAGCGTGAACGAATGGTCTCTTTAACCGATTCTCTCCGCTGACACGTGATCCGGAACCGATTCGGGTTCCGTACCCGATTTGTATGTATTTGTATGTAAATTATGGCGTGGGGTGGAGAGATAACCGGCGTGGTTGATAGGGATCTCTGTTATTGAATTAAGTGACGTTTAGTGACTATTTAGCGACACTGTTGTGCTTCCGAGATAAGATTTGAATTTGAATTGGTTCTGGGGTACAAAATGTATCTTATTGGGCTCAATAAAAGTCGATAGGAATTATAAATTGTGTTTTATTTGCAGTAGTTGCATTGCGTGCTGTTTTTGATTGTTTCAAACTTTGCATATTTACAATCTTGCAGTAATAGATTGATTTGGTATCCAGGATAGGAAATGCAAAATCTACTTTTATATCTTCCTTGCCAACGTATAATGGTAATGTGTGACTACATCAGGGGCCGATGATTTCGCATGACCATATTGTCACCGTTCTTTTACCATTACAAACGCTGAAATCTCAGGCTTTATTTATTACGTACTTAGTCATAATTTACAACAGCAAGCCAGGCCAGCGCAGCCAGTGTGACCAACGCCTTCCGTCTGTTGTACCCGTCCTTATGTCTCGAGAGGAAGCTCTGCGATCCGATCCCCTGCTTTGTTTGGAGACGTTGCCCCGTGACGGTTTGTATCTCTAGAAATATACTCTTAATTAAGGCTTGTATGACTGTATTCTGTTCAAACTGCGGTATCCTATAAACTCCATCGGACGCCGAAGGGTGAGTCACGATGTAGGTACTCTAGAAAGGTATACCAACATCAGCATATGAAATGGTCTCTCCATTTCTATAGTATCTAAGCATCGTGACACGGCGTGCGGCGTGACGCTGTAAGCTGCCGATAGCACTTATAGGAGACCACAGCCTTAGCATTACGCCTTGCTCTAGGCCTCTCTCTCAACTGGACACGTGTGCGCAGATAACTAAATAGTTTACTACTGAAACGGGTTTCCACACGAGGTAGAAGTAATAGAGTGCCCACCTCTTCTCCATTGCCAATATGCTGGGGTCTTCCTGTGATGATCAGTGCCTGATTGGGGGCGCGGAAGAGTCCGAAGCGTCACTGTAGTCCTAACATAAGGTTTCCTAAAAGCGTAGACATTTAAAATACCAGCAATCATCACTGGGAGGTATCCTTGTTATTTACCCGACGCAAAGAAATAATAAGTGTCGCAGGCAATCGGTGGATGCAAGTGGCAAATTGTAGTTTGGTGTGGCGGTCTAAAGGGAAGGCCTATGTTCAGCAGTGGACGTTTTCAGGCTGATGATGATGATGATGAAAGAAAGAATAATCCACGATTCAGTTCGTTTTGGTTCGATACAATTGACGTGTTAAGTAGGTACCTAAATGAATCCGAATTTATTCATAAATTCATTATGCAATCCCTAAACACTCTCTGTAAACTTCTCACATATGAAAACCCGTAAACTTGTGAATAATTACCATCTCCTGAAAGTCTTGCGAAAGAGCGCACGGCCGGGCGGCGGCGGCGGCGGGCGGGCGACGTAAGAACCGGTACAGTAATGTATTCAGTGAATATTGCGCGAGAGGCCGCTTATTATTTTCGACTTACTTCGAGGTGTGATCCATTTGGGACCTAGTGAAAATTTAAATTAAATAAAAAAGTGTTTTTTGTGGGACTACGAGAGTATGGCCTATTTGAACATGTTGGAATCGGCCAATGGACCTTAAAGACTTTGGAAAGCATGAAATTATCGACAGCCAAGATAAAAATGGTAATTATAATAAATCGTGCGAGGACATTTAACAACTGGGACTGAATAACTGGACTAAGCTAAACTAGAACGAATAATATGTGATTCTTTACAATGAATTTACTGACCGACCGGAAAATGCACTGAGTTTGAAGATTTAATCTGCAAAAAAGTTCAATTAATGTAAGACTCATTGGCACACTGGCTATTCGTTACTTAGATATAGTTTTTCTTAGATATTTGATATAAAAATATAACGAAGATTTTAAACAATGCCCTTCCAAGTTAAGAGAGAGAGCGGAGTGGTAAAGAATCTACACAATAATTAGTTTTAGTATCTTTTCCTAGTTCCTCGAAACTAAAATGAACGAGACAAAATTCTGGAAAATACAAACTTTATAAATATATCTAGACAGTTCCAACTGGAGCCCTCTCTAGCGGCATATATCCATATTAATTTAAACCATATTTCACCGCATTTAATTCATATGCTAAACAGTAGCGCAGCTTTGTCGGCCGATATTTGTGGGATACTTTATTGTTACTGTACTAGTTTTGATAGCGTTTTAAACAAACTGATTTAAAATAATTACCTATTATAAAACAATTTGTTAGTCTGATCTCTTAACCTAGGTACTTATTAGAAAATAGAGTAGCAAAATGTGTAAACAAAAGATATAGTTAAAAACTAGTTTCTAGATTTTAAAAATATTACGCTGCTTGCTTAATCAATAGAAAGATATACATAATACATAAAATTATTATATAATTATAGATAATTCAAAAGTGTATTTACTGTTAGGTTATCTGTGTTTATTGGGGTTAATGTATAGTTTGGTCACGGTGAAATTTAGTCACACGCAAAAACCAGTGTAAATTAGTCGTCCCATCTGTGTTTTTCTTTATTTAGATGAATATTGTGGACGATTCGGTCACACTTCAATAAGGCTGTCTCATCTTCCGAATCTACTGAACCGATTTTAATCAAATTTGCACACCATGTGCGGTTTGGTCTAACATAAAAGATAGGATAGCTCACATCTCAATTTATAGCCGCAATAACAAAAACCTTAGCCACAGCAACGCGTCGCCGTATCTGCTAGTAATATTATAATATAGGCCATTATCTCAAAGTCAAAGTCAAAGCATTTAGGGTAAGTCCAGGATAGTTGCCATACTTTTTGAAAACGCTTTATATTTCCTATTTTAATTAACGGATCTGAACGTTTATCACACATATTAATAGATTGGTCTTTCGACTACCACTTTGAAGGAAAAAGAAAACATCAGTGTTGATATTTACTAATCTATATCGATTTTCCCAGACCTCTATTTTTGAAAGTATAGATGCCCTATGGCGGATAGTTGCTCTATGCGTCAAAACCAGTTATGGGATACATGCCTCATTGATAATAAAACACTTTTTCAGTTTGAAATTAGGTATTCGTGATGGGAAGTAAAATCTAAACACAGACATTAATTAAAAATGTTCGTAAAAAGTGTATTTTCTTTATAATCATATTAGGGTATAGACGCCTCACGAAAGAAGTTTCCTTTCCTAGGCATCTATACCCTAATGTAGTTACATCGTTTGAAAATAATGGGAATTATTTGTTTTGTATGGTTAAACACAGGCGAAAATAAATCGAGGCGTCTATCCTTTTCGTAGAGGATAGACGCCTTTTATATTCAGGAATGTGTATTCAATAAATTTAAAAAAAAAATGATTTTAGTGTTAGTATACAGTCCAATGTAACATTTGGATACAAAATATAAATTATTTAGTCACCATTTAAAAAGTTCTAGCTCCTCAAAAATGCTGTAGAAAAAGAATTAGCAATTTTTTCGTCGCACCAAATCTTTCATTGAGTATAGATGGAATGCACGACGGGTCAGGGGTCACCTCGCGGGGGGTACCGGGTAGGTGCGGGGATGTCTCTCGTTTGGCAATATCAACGACTGCAAAAACTAGCCGGGAAATCATAGTTTTTGAATTTGAGGCATCTATCCGAGCCGGGCATCTATCCTGGAATTACCCTATTGTAAATAGGCAATTAAATCGCACTTTTACAAGTCATTTTTTACAGTCTCATTACAATACTCCCAAGATACGATACTTATGTAGGTAATGTAAGTATGTGAGATACTCCGCGGCACCTAGATTTGTGTGTGAGAGAATCAACAAGGTTACAATTTCAATTTCCCGGCAAAACAACCATAGTAAAACTTGATGCTGAAATCATGCGAAGTCTAAACACAAAATAAAGCCGTTTAAAAATACAACGACAGTTCGTAGTATTAGTTCTTTGAAATGAAACTAGATGGCGTTGTCTATCCTTAAAACACGCAAGCGTTTGTCGCAGAGATTTGAAGGTAATTCAAACAAAAGCGCGGGAACAGCTAACAAACAAACAGATAAACAAATGTAGGTCTATACTAGCTATACCCGCGGCTTTAAACCGCTGTGTTTTTGAAGCGTCATCAGCCTTCTCGGGTAGATGACGTAATTCATAATTATTATTATTCTACCCAATTGCCCAACCATAGTGGAAATATTATATACTAATGGAAGTACTTACCCAATCAAAATAATGAAATAACATAGGTACATATTACCTACATCTACATTGTCACCTACATTAGTTCGTCTATTTATACAATTTCATTCATTTCAATAGATAATAATGGACCTTTCTTTGAATCATTTTCAATCTTCGACGAAGTTGGTAGTCTTGGTAGGTGTACCTACCTAATTTGACAAACCAATTTTTCACATATTGACTAGATTATGGTATTAACTTATAAGTATAACTACCTAATAGCTTGCCTTAGCTCTACGTCAATCTGGCTACCTAAGTAAGTATTCATGAGTCAATCAAAGTGATTGCGAGCACCTACTGCTCGATGTTAGATAAATTATTCGCTTTATAGACCAACTAAACAGGGTTCGCTCCTCGGAATGACTTCTCGTCAGTAATGTTCGTAGTTTAGCCACGTCTGCCTCTACGTGGCTTAAAAAAACTCTGGAATCAGAGGTTGAATACTTACCTCATTTGTCAAACGCACACTCACATGAGTAAATTAAAGGAGGCGGTATTTGTACAAAAATCTAAATATATTGTGTAAACTAGTACCTATACTTATATTACGAAACAAAGTCGCGTTAGTAACACCTCTAGGACGGCTGGGCCGATTTTCATGATTTTTTTAGTTTGTTGGATCTATTTCCGTTCCTGATGGCAGAATAATTATTAAAATACTAGCTGCGCCCCGCGGTTTCACCCGCGTTTGTATAATATACAATAATATATATTTATGAATTATAGCCTATGTGTTATTCTGATATGTAAGCTATATTATTGTGAAGTTTCATCAAAATCCATTCAGTAGTTTTTGCGTGAAAGAGTAACAAACATCCATCCATCCATCCATCCATACTCACAAACTTTCGCGTTTATAATATTAGTAGGATTATGAGTAAATTCACAAAAAAAAAGAGAGACATGGTACGATAATTCATTTTACCACACATTTTGGGAATTACTTGACAGGACAACGTCTGTCGGGACAGCTAGATTATAATTATAGGTAAGTATATCTATAGATTTACCTTAGCCACAAATAATAAATTCACTAAATTTTAAGGCTCCACAAAAGGTTTCCGAAATAACTCACGAACTAACGCACTTCCGGCAGCTTCCGGTGTGACGCACAAACTTACAAACTAACAATGTTTCTCTACAATGGAGACAGATATTTGAAACCCTTCCGTACTGAGCATTGTTCAAGGTTTGAAACAATAGGTGTTTCGCTTCTTTACATGACTGTACACATGGAATAATTATTATCCTTGATGGTAGAGCACTGAAGTGTCCGTCTAGGCATCTACCACCCAAGTAGAAAATTGCCCAACCGCTGTCGGCCTGTTTCGGCAACGATTATGGAGATACCGCTCCATTTTAGGCTGAACAGTGAGCTGAGAGAGCATGTCTTCCACCTCCGACCACAGATTAAATAGTGGTCAATTGTCTCGAAATATTTATAAATATTTATAGGTAAGTAACCCTATTCTGTAGGTAAATCCACCTTAAGAGAGTCACACATAATATCGTGTACCTGAAAGTGAGTTCATAATAATGAGTTCCGATAATAAATTATCCTATCTCGCACGATGGATCGAATATTCCATCTTGAATACATTTTAGGCCATCATAACCACAAAACCTTTATCTTTCATTCCGTTTCGCATATTTGAAGCGCTATCTCGACAATATTTGCAAAACAAATTGTCAATATTTTATTGGTCTCGGTATCGAACGGAAGATATTCGCGGCGCAAATATAGCGGGGGACAATATTTCGCGTTTGAATATGCGAAACTCTGAAAGTTATGGCGGACGGAAGTAAGCCTTGTTGTTTTATAGGTTTTATCTTTCGTTGTTGGTTTATGGGTTGTTTTGAATGGTATTGGGTAATCGGGTAAATTAAACTTAGGGTAGATACACACGGAGCGCTTGAAGCAAAGAACGATTTAAACTGTGCAATGTGCATAGTGTGCATGGCTACATAGCAAACTACAGTATTCCCTGGATAAACCACAATTAAACGTGGAGACAGACGAGAGCAGTCGACAATTTGAGAAGTCGAGAGCAGTCAGTGTGGTTATGACTGCAACTATGTATGTTGTGTAAGTTGTTCTACGATAAGCAGCTTTGTTGTCCGCGTACTTCAGCCTTAAACACATAGTTAATAGAAAAGCAATGCTACACCATACGATGCAATTCTGTTTGGCACAAACATTTTGTCAGTTCCAAACTTTAGGGAACGAAAAGGACTACAATGATTATAGAGCGGTGAATTATTATCGTTTTATTTGTGCCAAAACATTTAATTAGGTTTCGTTTTTTTAATGGGCCATGCGCCTTCATACATTCCAAATTGACTAAAAATTATTTGTAGAGGTAACTGATCAACTCTATTGACTCTCTCTAAAGTGAATATCGTTAGTTGCAAGTTATATTGGGGTAACTGACAAAATACCACTTTTCAGTAGATTATGATATAATATTTAAAAGTATACCTAATAATTTCCCGTGGGGTCTTTTTTGGATCTGTATTGGCGGAATAGCTTATAATTACCATAATGTTCAGCCTACATGTAAAATTGTAAAATTTTATCAAATACACTCTATTTTCAAATTCATGACAGTTACACCAATTTGACTAGGTAATGACTTCTTAAAATATCTCAAGTCAAAATGGTTTATTTCTTGAAAAAAAAATAGGTTATGGCAATACATTTTGCTGCAAATACACTAAATAGATAATAATATTATAATCAGTCACAGCATCATATTTTTATAGAAATCTGTAAAATAAAGTGCTAAAATGTGTGGTGTAACTGCCGTTTTTTGTCGCTAGATTTTTTAAATATATACCATTCGAAAGTGTAGAAAATCGAAGAAAAACTATTCAACTTATTTTATGTTTTGTCAGATACCCCAATTGAATGCTGCAAATGACGATATGAGCTTTTCTAAATCTGATTTAAGATCAATACCTTTTAAGACGGTAGAGTTCGGCTCTAAAGAGGCTCTACATCACACAGACAATCAAGTAGAGCACATTCTCGATTATCTATAAATCAGCTATCAGCCGGGGTTCTTTGTCATAGTTTAATCATATTTTTACTTAAGGGCCAGTGCAATAAGTCTGTGATCACAACCTCATAAATCCTACATGTGCTTTCGTTAAAATATATAACGCAAGTTATACTTTAAGTTTAGAAATACTGAGTGCAATCCAAAAATTATTTAGGTTTATGATGGAAGCATTTTAAAAAATATATTCACAATATCACATCCATTTTTAGTAAGTATGTCGGAAGTTTTTCAGAGAGAGAGTGAGAGAGAGAAAGAGCACCGTTCGCAGTGCTGGTGCATTTTGTACTACCTACTACATTGCCCCTCTTATAATATTATGTGGATTATATTTTCATCATATTTTTTATCAATAAGTGGTATTTTTTCAGGAGTATTTCAGGTATTTTTTTAGGTACGCAGCCATTTGACTAGATTCTACCATTTCACAACTACAAACTACATTGAAATATCATAGGTGCTTCTCCTTAAACTGACAGACTAATCTTCTCCCGCGGCGTCACTTCATACATCAAGCTAATATGAAGTTCGATTTACGAGCCACGCCCGAACTTAAATGGATTGTTCGATCTTTACACAAGGAGACTTTTCACTACGAGAGTAAAGTTGGTGATGACTGAAAACCTAACAAAATTTATATAAAAAATAAAAAGTCACGCAGACCAAAATATTTTGAAGCAAAAAAACAATATTCAGCGGCACATAAAACAACGGGCCGGTCGCACGTCATCAAAACCAATACAGTCGCAAAAAGCATCGATCACCGGCACAAAGGGCCAGTGTTGCGCTGAAATATTTTTTCAGATCCCGCCGGATGCGAGCCGCCGGATACAGGTGCCGCAGCAACGGATTAAAGCGGTGACCACACTGGACAAGTAGGTCGTCGATTGGTGACAATTAACGAATCGTTTTGTTTTGTAATCATGCCACAAAAATTCATGTTAATGTGCTAAGTAAAATAGAAAATATTTATTTGTTCACTAGTTCAAAAACACCTGGTAAGTAATACAATAAACCTTAACTTTACTAGTAAAACTAGTGGATTTATCGCTAAAGGCCATCTCTTCCAGACATCCTGTAGACGATGTGAAATTATGGAGCGTCAGTGGTCACCAAGTCAATTATTTATACGACTAGTTTAGGGTCCTAATTACACTGTCCATTTTAGACAGTCGACTTAAAAGTGCGATAAGTTAACTGTACTTATAGCCTGTTTTTTTTTTGTAAAAAAAGGATCTTTATACACTTACTACAGTGCTGTACTTAGACACGTCAATCAATAATATTATTATGAATCTTGTTAGACTCGATTGACTAGAAAAAAAATTATGTGCTAGCAACTGCTACAAACTAGAACCGTCCTGATCTCGCCATAAACCAGAGGAAAGTTGGTATCTCGCTCTACCCTATAAAGTTAGAAGGAGACAGTCGCACGGGGGGTTCGAAGTGAAAATTGAATGTCTGGTTAAATGGCGGCCCCACAGGACACAATACTCGATTCTGCTGAATTAATGACAGCGCGGATGGGAAACAGGAGTACACAGCCTTGCAAATATTCGGTTTAAACTTTCCATAAAGTCACGTGACTGGAGAAAAGCTGTCAATGAAGCTTCTCAGGGTAAAATCCAAGAAAAATTATAAATATTTTATTAAGTCTTAAAGATAACAAACAGGACAAATAAACTGTAAAGCAATTTGAAAATGACTAAATACCTACTTTATTTATTTCTAAAATACTGTTTTTATACAACTATTTGAAGATTTAGTTTTTAAATTCAAAATAAGTACTGTATAAGTGAATCTTGACATGCTAACCAAGCCCAAATAGTACCTACATTTTTTTATTACTATACAAAAACTGTATTTGTATCCGGAAAATATAAAAATTAAGACCTAAAACTACTCCACAATTTTTCTTATAATAATTTAAATGTTTCAAGGTTTAGTACCCCTGGCTATCGCAATATTTCAGTAAAACAATGGATAGCGGTGTAACTGCGCGGTTCGTTCGGAGCCACCTGCAGACTTCCAGAGTCAGAGGTTAGAGCAGACACTGGGTGTGGGTTCGAATCTGTTGCAGAAATATTGCATAATTTTATAAAGATCATGTTAGAGTTAAAAAGTTAAGGTTCTATTTAAACTGTTCATAAGCACAGATTTGTATGATTGGTTTTATATTTGAAAGGTAAACCTTAATCAATTTAATAAAAAATGTTTCAGTACTTTTCCTCAAAATCTATTTAAAGTTGGTTATAAGGATTATAAGGATTAGTAAAATAAAATATTTTTGAAGTAGGTACTAGGTATACCATATTTATTATCTACCAGAATTATATTACTATTTGTAAAAATCATAAACAAAGATGGTGATAAAAACATAAAATATAACAATTTAAATTTAAAAGCATCTGATTATGGTTTGAGTCGGAAAAGTAGCTTAGAAAAGATAGCGTTGTAAACTACTAACCTACTAAAATACTAACCGTAGTTAAACTACGAGGCTGTCAGGTTTTAGTTTTAGACATTAATTTTAGTAGAGTGAAGCTACCCTATTCAGAATAGGCCGGTGCGTCCGGCCCCGGATCATTAGAGGCCGACCGGACGCGCCGTCCCGGACCAGTTCCGGCGCGGTTCACCGCCGGTTTTCAAATTCTAATTATTGTTAGAAATTGATTTAGGTGTTCGCTTGTTTTGGTAATTGAGACCCCTAATTTGGTCGTATAATTGGAAGGTGTTTGTGTTTGGAATTACGGTTTGGTAATCGGTGAAGTGATAATATTGGGTCAGATTGGTGAAGCAAATATGACTAGAGCGATATTTTTACAGTATTTTTCTCCAATTAATGTCATTTTCTTTGAGGTAAAATGTGTTACGATCATTATTGTGTTTCAGTAACGTACCGTTTGGTATCATTGTACTGAATCGTGACGTGCACTGCAACATGAGTGGACTACTGAGTAATGGCATACATACCGAGTACTTTACTGACTCAGGTACTTGAACATTTTGACTATTGTGAACATATAAAATACTTGAAATATTTTAACACTAGACATTGTAGTAGACTATCTTCCGGAGCAAATCTAAAACAGATTCAATAAATCTTATAAGGCTTTCCTAATAACGAAATGCAATAAGTAACGAAGTAACAATTGCTGGAGTTGTTGAATCGACCTTATCGTTGGCTCGTCGAGTCACTGAACACCGGAGTTACGGGGTTGGACTCTTACTTACATTTTCAATGCTCCAAACTTTGCCTGATCTATCTGCCATTACCCACAGATAGCTAAAAGTCTGCTGACGAATGGTTTCTCGCCCTGATGTCTCCCAGCCAGTAGGTATCTAAAGTCATTTCAACATTTCGAAAAAAATATATACCTACTCAGCAATAGGAAAGCCAAAATACACACAAGCCGTAATATCTGTCTGTCTATAATTATTTAAAAAACATGACATAAAGACAGAAAAAAAGCAACGTGCCAGGGGTGAAGTAGTTTAAAAAAACGATTTTAGACCCGACAAATCATTGAGTACTACATTATATTAATTATCCTATCCAGTGATGAAGAAGATGCAAAATTATTTCGCTTCGATTTCCAGTTCTCACTTTAGATACTATTCATAATCAGTTGGACGAATCTATGCAATTTCCAGGATTAGACAATTTCATTTTTAACTTGATTGAGGTAGAAACACTATCATATAAATACAGTTTAATATGTCACATGCACTACATTAGCCGGTTACGTCGCCAAATAGCAAATTTTCCAATAAAAGTTCTCTACTAATCACACGTCATTGGCACCCCTTCCGAGCCATTTGACACGTTTTTCAGCGACATTAGGAAGGTATCAGCGCATTACGGATCGTCACACACGCAAACGTGAATATTATTGAACCCATAAGACATTAGCAGGTGAAAATGGATATTTGGTTACATTCAACGTTAAAAGTTTAGTTTATGACTTCATCTTCCATACCTACCTACTCACTGGTTTTATCATAAAATAAAACATGATGTAAATTAGATTAAAACTGTTCAGTAAATAAATATTATATTAGGTACGAATATGTACTATTATTAAAGAAAAAGTAAATACAAAACACCAGTAAAATTAACATTTCAACTACACCCTGATTTGTTTAACAAACCTATTATTCTAATTATTATCATCGTACCTAGAAAATATCTTTAACTGCTTATTTCATCGTGGTATAAATCTACTCAATTTTAATTTTCTCAAATACCTTACAGCCGAAGAAAACTAAATAATAGAGTATCACACGAAACCCTATTACAATTGAAGTGATGCATAAAACTAGTACAATTACTAGGTCGAGTTCGAAGTAGTCCCAGTAGGAGATGAGGGCGGTGGGCGCGCGGAGATGACGCGCCCCTTTGTGTCGGACGACGTGCTCGGCCCACCACACCGCGCGGCGCAGCGCGCTCTGCGGCTGGTCGCGCACCAGGCTGCGGAGGGACGCTATATTGCGCCGGTAGCTGGAAATAATTGAAATATTTCCTAATAGGTCTGGAACGCAATTTTTGTCGTGCTTGATCTATATTTCGTCAGCAAGTCTCTTTTGTGGTGTTCCATTGTTTAGTACCTACTCCCATCTAAACAGTGTGAGCCCCATTCTGAACTTAGCATGTTAGCAATCTTTGAGCACGTAGGCACATAAAACACCAGATGATATAGTGATCTATCGTTAGCCTATAAACGATTTAAAAACTACAATGCATATCAAAAATAATTTTGACAAACCTAAACGTTTCGATGAAGTTTCACTGACCGCATGGTAAAAATATGCATCTACTTAGTACATAAAAATATCTAAATAATTCCCGAAAGTTTAAGAATTTCTATGAGCGGTTCATGTGGATTTTGTGGATACTTCACATGGGTTAAACCGGAGCAAAGGTAGTGGTTCAATTATAACCTACGATTAGGTACACTTCCTGTACAAGGTTTGATGTAATAATTAAGTAAATATTCAGTTGTGCAAACATTTTAGCTTCATTGTGTTTAGTTTTACACGGTGTTTGATTTTAATTTTCCAGTGTTGTGTTTTGCGTTTGCATTATAACTACTATTAAAAGTACACTTGTATTTGTCAAATATGTTGTTACTTTTTTTTTGTCATCATGTCAATAATGCAACCATCAATTTCATGTTTGAGATCATGTGTTTTTGTTCACAGGTATGACCATTGTTTTCTCACCGTTCATCATCTAAAACCATATTAATGGATCTTAGCATATTTTCTTCAGTAAGCGATTCCACATCCAGTCTCAGACCAATCTTGTGTCTAACGTACTGTTCTACATTATACCACTGGTCCCCAAGCAGTGGCATCCCTATGAGCGGAACTGCAGCAGCTATAGCGTCTTCTGTTGACTGAAGACCTCCTTGCGTTATGAACAACTTGATTTTCGGATGTCCTATTAAAATAAATCATGAAACGTACGTTAGGTCAAAAAAATAACGTTAATTATTGAAAATAATGCAATGTGTTTTCTTCTTACGGAGAAGACTGGATTGTGGTACCCATTTGAATATTTTAACATTTGCACTGATGCTAGGAAGTTCATCGGAATCCCATTTCAACAATACATCGAAAGGTAATTGTGAAAATACTTTCAAGATTGTCTTTATCATTTCTTCAGGCAGGAGGGACGTGAGTACAGATGTGCCGAAGCTTACGTAAATAACTCCATTTACTGAATTATCCAAATACGTTTGAAGATCCTGTAAATATTTATACGTTTATTTGAATGTACCTTGTTAGTAAAAAGAGAAGTACCTAGGTGTCCAAATAACTAAGTCGAACCTGTTTACCTTTGGTAGAACTTCAGTAGACATTTTCGGATATAATCCTCCTAAATACACCATGTTACTTGGCACAGGACGGTTATGGTCCCAAAAATGATATGCTGCTATGAAAACCATTTCGACATTATTTTTTAACTCGCTCATAGAAGGCACATCTGATCCAAATTGTTTTTTCAACATCTCGTGCTCGCCTTTCTCAAGAGCTTTTATTGAGATTTCTAATAAGTAATGTTTATACAAACTATACACCTTCTCCCAAACTGTAAGGTTTATAATCTTTGATGAATTATTGTCGGATAAAGTAGTGGGTGCGTTGCCGCTCCAGTATATTCATTAAACATTTCAACCGTTCCAAAGGTACTGTATAAAATGACCGGAGCTTTAAAAATATGAGAAAATATTAAACCAGATCTCGTGCAAGCTTCTATTATCAGCAAATCAAACTTCTGGTTTTTGTCATTTATTAGGGTTTGAACTTCGTCCGTCATTATTTCTGCCTCAACAATCTTAGGAAACATACGAAAGTAATTTACGGCTTGCGTGAGTACATCACTGTTTCTGCCGGTTACTGTCTTGACCAAGTTAAAACCTTTCGCGGCTGCATATCCAGCGTCGTGTACATCGATTTCAGTGAGATTTAGTGGAGTTTTTCCTTTAGGGAATGCTGGGTCTGGTGTTATTACGACGACATCGTGGCCACGCCTTGGCAATTCTTGAGTGAGGTCACGAATTGCTATTTGGTGACTAATACTGGGCGTTGGAAAAAATACCAATATTCTAGCAGCTTTGTTTTGAATCACTAATGCACAGAATACTAATACACTGCTTGTTATTCTTTGTTTCAAATTCATTTTGCTGATGATATATTAGATAATTATACCACTTCTTCATTAGACACGTTTCGAAAGAATAACTTTTAGTAATTAAATAAATTTTCGATCTTAAAGGAACTATAAAAACCCCTTTCAATTGATCAGAAATTTACATAATTTAAAGAAGTACCTGCAACGAACAAACAAAAGTTTACATAGCGCATAATAAAAACATAAAGCAGCCAACTGCGGAGTCAGACCTCGGCATAAGAGTGTTCCATGCCATATTAGTAAAAAATCGCATTTTAATCGCGCCTAGCAAGAATGGAATAGGCCCTATTCAATAGTACATGACTCTCCACTACTAAAATTTGTAATTGGAATTTGGAAGAAAATTACTCAAACCTTAGAAGAATAATCTTCTACGAGTAAGACTCTATAAATATTTCAATGTCATTGTCCGAAACGTTAAAAAAATCAACAAAACGGCATTGTCTTAAAAGTTAATTTATAATAATAAAATTGCACCTACATCCGACCGTAATAACAACAATTAATTTTTAGGGTTTTCATATTTTAAATAATAGTAACTGTAGCTTGCTCCAAATTCAGTCACAACTCATGGTATTATTACTAAATTTTGCTCTGAATTACAGCTGATTCTATGATGATGATAATGATGGCCCAATTTCAATGGCCCCAATACACAAAATAAGGTAATGTACCAATAAAGCATCTTCACGTGATAATACTATTTAGTTTACTAATCCAAACGTTTTGCTTATACAAAAAACCTATCTCAATTAGATACCTATCATCAACCAAATATCATGAAGATCGGATCAACTACGGGTGGAAAGATCTTCGAACAAATTAACATAGGTGCATGTACGAGATGCACAAATTTACACAAATTCCAACACCACAAAGTTAACTTGCCGATTCACTCCAAGAATCATAATTGAATGTGACTTGTGTGGGAAAACGATCAAAAAGGTTAAATTATGCAAAATTATGACGGTGTAATGTAATTGAAGATAAGCATTATATTTTTGATATTTCCCACTTACGACTTTGCTGCTGCAATTAATAATTTTATTATGGTCTGAGTGTACCTAAAACCTACATTGAAATTTGGGTGAATTTAAAATAAATTGCAAAAAGAAGTTGACCACAGTTATTATTTAGTTGTATCTCTAACGTACTTTGTTATTGGTCTGTTTTATTATCAGATTTTTTTTATTTTCTATACTTTTTCTAATGTGTCACTTACATTTTGAATGTTAGTGCCTTTTTAAACTAATACCTAACTAATTACGAATAATAATTTAGAGTTAAACTTACGATAAAAGAGATATAATACTATTATTCGTGCTATCAGTACATATCACTTAGTTAATTTTACATTGACAAAACTACATTTAGAAATTCACTATGCCCATGAAGTGTACGTTGATTTTTATATTTTGTGCAAATGTGTTACTTGCTAAAGCAGCTAGAATATTAGTTGTTGTCCCTACCGCTGCTATAAGTCATCAAATAGTGTTCCGTCCGTTAACGCAAGGTCTTGCGAAACGTGGTCACGAAGTAACTGTGATCACAACAGATCCCGCATTCCCCAAAAGCAATGCTCCAGAGAATCTCACAGAAATCGACGTGCACGATGTTGCCTACGCAGCAAAAAATCTAGGGTTCGCAGAATTGGCAACTGGCAGTAATGATGATTTATTCATTCAAGTAACAGCGTTCTTTAAGCTATTTCATACACTATTTGATGCTGTTTTAAAGGCAGATGATGTTCAAGCAATTATGAAATATCGGGAAGATTATTTTGATTTGCTCATCATAGAAGCTTGTGTACGGCCAGCTCTGGTATTCTCTCATATATTTAAAGCTCCAGTTATATTGTTCAGTTCAATTGGATCCTTTGACATGATCAATGAATACACTGGACCGGCAATGCATCCGCTAATCTACCCGACTGTCCTACATCAAAAGGTAAATAATCTGTCGCTATGGGAAAAAGCGTACGAATTATACAAACATTACAAGTTTGAGAGCTCATTAGCAGCTTTAGAGGGCGAAGGAGATAAACTGCTTAGAAAACATTTCGGTGCCAATGTTCCTCCTATCAGGGAACTGAGAAAAAACGTTGATATGGTATTTTTAACAACACATCATATCTGGGACAACAACCGTCCTATTCCACCAAGTGTACTTTATTTGGGTCAAATATATCCAGCGGATTTGATGGGAGCATTACCTGACGTAAGTTTTGTTTTATGCTATTGATATACAATACATTACAATAAATTATAAAATAGGATTTATTAAAAAAAAAACTATTCGATGTAAGGCAAAATGTTGATTCTAGGGGTAATCTAAATATATTTTTCAGGATCTTAAATCTTATTTAGACTCTTCGGTGCACGGAGTCATATACGTGAGCTTTGGTACAAATGTTAACTGTTCATTGCTGCCCGAAGAAGCAGTACGAACTTTCATTAACGTTTTCTCTAAGTTACAATACGACGTTATATTAAAATGGGATGCGAACGAATTGCCGAAAAGTACGAAAAATGTTAAAATATTCAAGTGGGTACCTCAATCCGATCTTCTACGTAAGTTACTACTGAATTTCTCATTATTATTTCATTTTTAAATTTATATTAATAATGTTTTTCGTTTTTGTGGTTTAACAGGCCATCCAAAAGTGAAACTCTTTATAACTCAAGGAGGCCTGCAATCTTCAAGTGATGCTATTGCCGCCGGCGTCCCTCTCATTGGCATGCCGATGCTTGGAGACCAATGGTACAATGTGGAACAGTACGTCCGGTTAAAAATTGGCCTGAGACTGGACATGGAGTCTGTGACCGAAGAAACAATGCTATCTGCTATCAAAACTGCTATTGAAGATGAAAGGTAAGAGAATAAAACATAATGCCAACCTGACCGAGCCCCATAAGATATTAATTAATTGAATTTGGGTCTAAAAGCGTTAATAGAAGAAAACATTAATATTGTACTAAACATAAAGCAAACATTTTTTAGTCCAATACCCAGTTGCAATTTTTCAGTGGCACAAATGCAATATTTTTTATGTTTAGCTCATTGTAATGGTGGAGAAATCTAAAAAACTTAGCGTGCGCTGTTTCATCGTTAGGCTGCAGCATAACAGAGCAACATAAGCTTAGGTACATTATGTTTCCAGCTACCGGCACAATATAGCGTCCCTCCGCAGCCTGGTGCGCGACCAGCCGCAGAGCGCGCTGCACCGCGCGGTGTGGTGGGCCGAGCACGTCGTCCGACACAAAGGGGCGCGTCATCTCCGCGCGCCCACCGCCCTCATCTCCTACTGGGACTACTTCGAACTCGACCTAGTAATGGTGCTAGCTTCTGGTGTCATTCTGTTCACTGTTACAGTGACAGTGATACTATACAAACTGTATCCTGTTCTGTTTATGGGTCAAAACATAATTAGTGTAAAAGGTAAACGTGATTAGAAACACAATCTAAGAATTTAAGTTCATTATGATATTGCGAGGTGTTTGACTGCTTTTTTAACTTTACAATAAGTTGACGTACTTTATAATGTAGTCTATAATATGGTGGCATACTTAATGGAAAAGCTACAACCTAGTTTTAGAGAGCCGACAAGTTTAGCTCGGTCACACACAATCACACAACCAATCATCAATCATGACCAATTGATATTGTGGATACAACATTTCACAACTTGCACATAACTCTACTACAGTTAGTCTAATATCTAAAGTGCACAATATACGCACAAAGGGCCTCAAACTTTTTGCCAAACTTGATACGAGACTGCGATCTTCAGGCCCCCGCTAACAGTTAAAATGGTGTCTGTTTAATATTTATGAGGTCGCAAAACGCATCAGCCAGCGGTTTGTTTAATAACGTTGTTTTTAAACGACTCGCCGACGGGGAGCGAAACCCTTTAGGCTACAACCCGCATTGAAAATAGGGTTACCACGTTAAGAATGATATTATAACCACCAGGTAAGATAATGGTCAAAAGCTGACCTTACCAGTATAAAAAAATAAACGAAAATTTTGATGACAATGACGAAGCCGACATCTGCCGCCGACGCTGACGACACCGACGCTGTAGACGACGACGCTAAATACACCGGTACCGACGACACTGATGGTTGAATACCGAGTTGAATGCCAAATAGTTGAATACTGAGAGCGGCATTCAACCATTCTTACGCATAATATATAGGTATTGGTGGCAACCCTACGCTGCAACGGCGGGTGCTAAACAGTAGCGTACCCGCGCAAATTGCGTTACAGAGTCATCTTCGCAAACAATCTTCGCTAACTGATTTACAGACTACAGCGACGTCGACGCCGAGAGAAATGTGGCGGATGAGATTTTTGCATCGAATGCTCAGAGTATTTTTGTCACTAGTTTTTTAACGGGGACGCTTGGGAAGTGTGGGATGAGTTTAGTAAATAAATTTGATTTAGACTTAGTTTTTTTTTATTTTTATATTTTGTATTGAAGTACTACTTGTATGTCGTGTTTTAACAAAATAATATTGTGTGGTTTACAGCAAGGTGATGAATAGACAATGCAAGGTTTTGGGCTCATTTTGTTCAACTTGGTGTAACGTGTAAAATAGGTACGCAATGCGTGTTAATTAATAAAATTGTACTGGAAAATATTTTTTAAAGAGTTTTAATATTAAGTATACTTAGTTTTTGTTGTGAAATGTTTGCTCTTATTTTCGTTAAATTAACAAATTAAGAACATCACCCTAATCTGGAATTTTAATGTCGTTCTTAACACCAGATTCTGTTAAACCCTTTCTATATAATATTTACACGCAAATTCTATAAAACCAAACATCCAACTACAGGCTAAATAGCGTCACAGCAGTTGTCGAAGTTAAAATAGGATCCGGTATTTGCATATTCCAATCCCAGCGTGCCCCGGGCGGAACCGGGACCGCAATGCCAGCGCGAAACGGGGTTACGTGAAAATATTGCGTTTGGGAACAAAATATGCATGAAAAAAAATCAATCTTTTTTTTTGTATTCTTTATTTTTAAAAACGTAGGATTACTCCTGTATCGTGTGTATTATATCATCATATTAATAATATATATAATATTACTATCATTTCACATACAAATCACACCCAGACAGAAACTAGCGCTATAAAGCTTTATACTTCTACCACGGATATCGAATTGTGTATAAAGGCATGCATCCTGATACAAAAGGCACGTATCACACGGTAATATTATAAAACGATAATGGCCGCCTGTCTGAGGTAGGCTTAAAAGTCCCAAAGCATTTGAACATGGCTCGACAGCCGCCCGCCCGCCCAATAGGGCGGCGATTGGCGCGCCTGGAAGGGTTAGGCAATTAAGCAGATTTACATCGCTTACTCCCAATAATGGCGGTAAGAATTTGCATGAAAATGCGTCGGTTTGTTTATCGACAGTTTGGGGTAATAAATGATCGGATGTAGGCAATTTGTTAGCTGTGAATGTTTGACGACCTCCGTGGCGTGCTTGGTGGGGAGTTGGTTGCGATGAGTGGATTTAATTAAAAAGGTTCAATACCCAAAATTTGAGAGATGTATTAGCATCCTTTATTAACTAAGAAGTAATATAGCTAACTTTTAGGAAATTGTATGTACCTGGCATCTCTAAATTCAGAATATATCTTCAGTGTCTTCAAATATATTTTAAATCAATTAAATGGGTAGGTAATGCACTACTATACAATTTTACATTATGCAAAATGGCACTGCATTCATAAAAGATTGAATTGTAAATGAAATTCAAAAACTAATTTAAAGCGTAATTTAAACCAAACAGGTTATTTAATTTTTAAACTTCTTGAGTAACGAAACGAGCAACAGTAACTCTTACACTTTATAATATAGTAATCACCCATTACAAAGTAATAGTTACCAATTCAAATTATGTATTAAAATATAATGTATATAACAAAAGATGATGCGTTATTTGCTACCATAGACCTAGATTAATCACTAAACGTGCCTACAGAAGACTTAGACAGACTATTATGCCAAAAAAATATTGTTCAAAGTGTAATTTGCAATACAAATCATAGTCTGATTAAGTTTCAGCCATTAATCTTCTTACTAACAGAACATTCATGTTTAAACTAACGTCTTTTCCACCTCAGTGGCCGGCGCTGAATCATATTGCGTTATGTAATGAAATGCGGGCCGGGGCTCGTAGCTTACATACGCACTGGGTTGTAGAAACGCAGAGTTTTTGGCTAAGTATCTACGGAATATTTTGAATATTTTGATAATTTTTCAATTAGGTGTTTTCAAGATCTAACATGAATTAGGAAATGGAGGAATCATTGGAGGAATATTGTCGTCTTAACTACCTCTGCACGTAACAAATTAATCGAGCATTATCCTTACAATAAAACGCTTTGTTTTCATGCTTTGATAAATAATTCATAGACTATTTTGAGTGCAGCGTTAATGCGGCCACAGAAGCAGTGTAATACTATGGATTTATTTTGTAAATACTTTTTACAGTAATTTTGTAATTGGCAGCAATACAGAAAATTTGATAAACAAATTCCAAAGCAGAATAGCTTGATACTTTTTATTAATTACGCATACGACTAACCAACTTGTATACTTATAATGGCAAAGGTTTCTAGGAAAAGGTTATACCCTAAACTTAAAGTAAGTCCGGTCATTATATATTCGATAAAAACGCTGCGTGTTTCGGGCCCAGTGCGTCTCCACAGCCATTAGTGGATGACGACTGGAACCGCATCAATCATAGTCCAGCCAATTCATTACAACCACTCGGCGCAGATTGCGCGATCAGTAACCTGCGTTATATATAAATTGCTGTGCAAGTTGCATGACACGAAGTGGCAATTGATGTGAAATTTAATATGATAATAAAGTCTTATAAAAATAAATAATCAGTTGGAATTTCATTAAAATCTTCTATGGTAGGTCAATTAAATGTTAGACAGAGATAACATATAGATTATTGAGACAAGCCTAACGCCCTAAGTTACAAATGAAATAAAAATAAAAACCTCAATAATTAAGTTTCAAAAGCACATCACCAAGTTGCCCGGCTGTCATCATTAGTATAGTGATGCGCGTCTTTTGCATGAGCCTCCCTGGGAAAGTACCATATACATTTACTACATATAATTATATCCACCAAACAGTAAAGTGTGTAATTCATCGAATATAATGAACCGAGCTATGGATAAATACTAATAGACAAAGATGAAACAGAAAAATAAGTCAACTCAAGGCCTGTGGAGTAAAATGCCTACTAGCCAGGAGACGCAGAATTGTCCCTATTCCTATCTCTAAATTTTACATATTAGTATACTTTTTCATTTATTCTTTAGGTAGACGTACGTTAAGCCGCAATACCGCATGGTAAGTACCGTTCTATGAATGACATGATATTGTGCGATATAGTATTAAAATATTTTCCTTTCACGTATTATAAGATACATCTCTACAATATTGGCAGCAACATCCGTCACGCTGTCTCGATGTTTGTCCTCCGCAGATTGGCCGGTGAACTCCGACATTGGCCAGTCTGTTCCCATATGTGACAGTATGTGACGTCAGCGCAATCCACTTAATGGTGACGAGGAGGTAGAAAATATAAGAGAAGAGAAAATGGATTTCTATCCTTTGATTGCTCTAGCAACTTTATCATCGCTAAAATCCTTGATGGTAGGACACTAAAGTGCCCGCCTGGCTAGCTACCACCATATTAACTAGCTAAAAACGGGTCTAATTCGCGCACAAACAAATATCAAAATATATAATTTTGACATACCTCGACGTTTCGACCGAGTTACATCGGCCGTGGTCACGAGAAGAATGTAAATCGGTGACCACGTGACATTTGTTTGTGCGCGAATTAGACCCGTTTTTAGCTAGTTAATAGCTACCACCACTCTCAAGCGGAAGTGTGATTTGAAAATGTAGCGAATTGAACCATATCAAAGCGAATCGATCGATAACTGAGTTAAGGAAGGTTTCTGAATCGGGGCAGGCGAGATAGTGGTCAATATAAAAATAAAATAAAGCCTGAAAAAACCTAGCTAGTTACCTTCTACCAACATTTATAGCTCCATGTCACCATAGTGTAGAATGACAGCGCCACTGCGTACCGTTGTCCAACTTAATTATAATATGTTTGCCAAGTTTTTAGCAATTTTAACAATTTCGTACATTTTCTACTGACAGATACTCTACGTGATTGCATTGTGCCCTAACGTTGGGGTCACTGTAAAAATACCTTGTAGTATTTTGACTGTGGCATAGCATTTGCATAACTAGAGCAGTGGGGTTTTGAGCTTTGCAACTCAATGGCACCGGGTCCAATATTCTAATCCAGGCTATTAATATTCCAATCTAACTAACTCTTTGTTCCCAATGAAACTAGAGTCAATACCCAAGGTTCTGTCTTGCAATTGCTCCCATCTCCAGTAAATCATAATAATATTTCACACGTCAGGCGTAGCACAATGTCGTCCATTTAATCACCAAAGTGCCTTATTGCAGTAACGTAGTTACGGCCCTCTGTTGTACACAATATAGCAGTAAATTTCAATCAAAATGATGGTAGCCGGACGGATGGGGGGTATATTCTGAGATAAGGTAGATATCGTCTTATTTCCATGCTGAATGAGGGCATAGTGTCACAGTTTGTTAGACCGCTCAAACGATTGATAACAATCGGAAACGCGCTCTGCGGAGCACTGAGCGATAGCAATTATTGCATTATTTGCGAAAAGTCATTGGAGAAAATGAACGATTGAAGGCATTACGACAATTATTATAATAATTAGCTCAACCCTATTCCTGCTGTCTATCTTGCTCATCCAAAGATTGTCTAGTAGAGATCGCTTTAAGCGATTAGAGTGCCCATTGTATTGTACCTATTTTTAGGTTTGTCCTTCCTGTGCTCTTTGCATTTTGGTGTCAATAAAGAAGAATCTATCTGTCACATCGTATTGTAGTTCTGTTTCCAACCTTACTGAAACCTTGTTGTTAGTTGGATTCCAATGTTCTTGAATCTGAAACGAAAGATCGCAGTTGAAATGGAATCGCACAATTCTGATTCAGCTGGACTCAAACTAACCCCAACTAAATTGAAAGTAAATAAATTTTTTGACCAATTATTTATTAACAAAGCAAAATAATAAGTTTCGTCACAACAATATTTGCCTATTCAATTGAATTATTGAGTCAATACTATGTCTCACTTTGAGCTAAAATAATAACGTGTTCTACACATAGCTACAGTTTCAGAATAGAGACGCACTCTGGTGGCGACGGGCGGATGAAATACGCGGCCGGTGTCGACCAGAGACTGCACGACACGACACTTTAAAATATTAACCCCCTGTATATCACAGATATGCTGTTGTTACAATGCTCTTGAATTTCCCTACAAAACGCCATGAAAGACTTTTTAGAGACTCAGCCAGCCAGTACCATTATGTAACCATATAAAGAAAATACTTTTATATCTCATCTATCTAACTTATTAGAGACGCCAGCCAGTAACACTTACATTACGTAACCCAGTTCTAAGCAGTTCCAAAGAGTTTCAGCCTTCAACTTAACCCTAAAAGCTGAAACTTACTCCACCATCCCTCACACTAACATATAGAATTCGCCATAAAACTAGCACATAACTCGAGTAAACAAACTAACACCACACACTTGAGCAAGTTTTGTCACACGCATAACGCGAAACAGTTTGCGAGGCCGAGCTGAACACTGAACACTATAACTTTAACTGTTTAGCTATAAAGTGTCCGGGAGGCGACAATTCGACTGATGCAGGAGCTCGGAGGGAAATTGGAGGAGGCATTTTTTACTAGCCCGTATGTTTGTCAAGGCTTGCTAACGTTCATCGAACAGGCATTCCTTCGCACTTACGGTTCATCGGACAGGCATTCCTTCGCACTTACGGTTCATCGGGCAGGCATTCTTTTGCAATTACGGTTTATCGGACAGGCAGGTAGGTAGTTTCATCAGTTTTCTCGTAGCATCGAAACTGCTAGTCCTATGTTGATTAAGTATCGTTCGTGTGTCTTTAAATTACGATCGATTTCGATTATGATCGACAGCAATCGACATTATAGGCTACCACCAGTATAATAGACCACAATCTAAGTTGATAGACGATGTGTCCGAAGGTGTTTCGTAGAGCCACCATCCGCTACACCGGTTATCTTCGTACATCTACTGTTTGGCGAAGAGTGCCACAGAACTTCCAGATAACAATATGCGCCTCTAATCTAATGTAAAAGCGTATGCGCATAAAACAGCCGTGTAACACCCACCTTACTATAAATGCCATTTAAGCGATTGGAACAGATACACACGAGCATTTACCTAATTGAAATAAGTAGGTACACATACGGGGGTTTAGGACTTGGTAGCTGAAGAATATGTTTATGAGAACTAATACTATTTGTACTTTTTAACATGTCGATACTGGTACATGTTGTTTAGTATATTATTATTACGTAGGTAGGTATATAGTATAATTATGCTTGTAGAACCTGCTTTGTGACTAAAATTATGAACTATCCTCGTATTTTTTTTTATTAAGACAAATGACAATGTACGTATCAGCCTTTTTGCAGCCATTGTTTACGTATCGGCACTCAAGAATGTTATTAGAAAAAGAAATCCCAAATCAACGAAATCCTCACTCTAATTACTATATTCCTGCTTGAACATCGTATCGTTATGTACTGGTACATAATGAATTTCCAGTTTGCAATCAAAAACTCACCAAAGCCGCGAACTCTCCTCAAAACCTACAAACTTATAAGCTCATCCCGTCTCGCCATTACGACTAAATCACATAAACAAGTTTGATAGCGATATTTACATACGCGCGGATTCCACCCGCCCTGCGGAAGCGAGGGCGGCGCCCGGAAGCGAGCGGAAGTCACTTCGGCAGGTTGCGTTTTATGACACTCACGGGTAGTTAGCGGTATATAGGTACAGCGGAGGCGGTATATACCGTTTTGCTGTTTATATAGGCAGGTTACCTTGCTTTTTATTATGGCATTACACACAAAAGTAATTATGTTGTAGAGTAATTTCTGCGTTACATCTCTTGTGTTGCATCTTGTATCTATTCAATAGGTATAGGAGAAAAGATGTTAAAGCTGTTTGTTTATGTTGATAAAGTTAAAACTACTTGTCATTATTTTTGTATAGAAGTTGGTCTATTTATGTTTACAAAAGTCACTGCGTTACACATAATTACTCGGTGTTTTTTAGTATTTTTGTTATCATGCAAATATGATCTCACGTTTTCGGAAAATTGTGTATGGATTGCTTTGAATGATTCTGTTTAATTTGGAAAATTAGATCTCCAGGGTGTTGTCTAAATTGCGTTTATCAATGCATGATACTTTTTAAATTACTTTTACAAGGCTGTTATAAATCAAACCATATAAACCAGTTTCACTTTTAACCCGCAACAAAGCCAAACAACGTTACAATAAACCCCCTGAAATATGTTATTAGCATAGTGGAGTAGCAACAAATGAGATGTCCGTAGTATAGCTTTACGCCCCGGCCCCGCCTCTCTATTACCTTACGGCCCGAGGCTACAGGGAAACAAAGTTAACATGGATCTACATACTCTGGAACTGTAATCATCAATGATCAATCATGAATTATTATGTAGAAATTTAAGGGCATACGACAATAGAAAAGTTTGATGAAAAACATTGGGTACAATTACGTGAAGACGTGAAAAACGCCACGGAATTTTTATATATGTACTAGTATAGCTAAGACCAACAATTTAAACTTTGCTTGTTGGTTGTCAAACGCACTATTGAACAATAAAAAAAGCCATAAATTTGAAAGTGTCGGTGTCAATGTACTAAAGGAACTCAATAACGGCGTGGGTTAAAATCAGTCAGAGAAAAGGATACATGGTGCACTGTCACCATACTGTGACTACACCTCATCTTTAAAAACCTTTACATTATAGACTTTCCATGCGCACTTACATCTTTGTCGGGACCGGTGCGCGGTATAAAAAATATGAGGTCCGATATAAAATATGCAATATCCATATTGGCAGGTCGACCGGCCGCCATATTGAGGGACGTTCCATTTTCTTCCACAGTAATAGCTTTCGGGCTAAGTATTTACGACACAGATTACTTTTATGAAAACTGTTTAGGCTGGGACCAAATAAATTACGAAGTGTTCTTAGAAGTAACTATATAAATCTCTGGTACAGGTACTATTATCAAGTTTTATGCGATAAAATAGAAAAGTAATTCAAAATAGTGCATTTAGGAAACAATAAATCAAGGGGGGACACTTACTAAAATAAGTATAAAGAAAATGACGCTGCTAATAATGTTCGCCCGAACCAGCAAATCAGACAATAATTTTAAGACACAAACACAAGAGTAACCTAACAAGAGTCTCTTTAGTCAACATTGCGCCTGGACTGATCCGTACGAACCATACAACAATTAACCATCTTTGTGTCTAGTACTGGTTACTCAATAGGTTAAAAAAGGAGTCGAGACTAAAGGTAGAGTTCAAACTTCAAATAGATACCAATCTGATAAATTATTTATCTCCTTTACAAGACCGAATATTAAAATACTAGTTACTGTATCTGAGAGAGATCAGAACGGCGGCAGATAACCCCGCCACCGAAACTTACCAACTAAATTCAAAGGCAACTTTACCTATCCACCAACAAATTACCCAACTTGGAATATCGTTCCAGAAACAAATATGCATAATATTAGGTACATGAGTTTCCACAGCCAAACAAACAGTTGTTCTAACGTGAGTAACTCAGGGGAAGCACACACTGTCTTATGTTCAACCGAGCGGAGGTACACAGAGGAGTAACAGTAATGGAGGAGGTGGAATTACTTTGTACGTAAAAGACCAATTGTAGTGAAAATCACAGTACACTATGAAACTTACTATGCGCATTAGCTATGTTCATAAAATAATTCAGCCTGTAACTGTCCCACTGCTGGGCAAAGATCTCCCCTCACTATCGTGAGGAGGATATACTTAAGTATGTTCATATTATTATCATAGTTGCGAATTCCATACTTTCTTAAGAATATCATGCACCACGGTCAAAAAGTCTATTCTATCCAAGCAATGGAAACCAAAATTGACAAAATTGTGAGACATTACTTCGATATATAGTTGGTATAACAATTAACTGACCCGCGTCGTCGGTATCAGTAGTCCATAATAATAATTATAAACAGAAATAGTTAATCAAAAATCACCAGAAGTTTGAGTTGCATGCTGTGTCCAGAGATTCCACATCCACGCCACTTCTCATATGCACGTCAGCTTCCGCGACATCGCCCCACCAGTCATAACTTGGTTCCCATTCTCGAGTTATGCAGATTTGCGCGTATTTATCGTCCAAGTTCGCCAGATACGATGCGACACGACGAATCTGATTCCGCTTTCTATCCCGGCGATTTATCGACTATATACATACTAACTGTGGATTATAGTAACAAGGGTTTAGTGTTTACGCGCTCTTCTTACCTATAAGGAAGGGTTTTTGGTGTTCAGGGTACGTGGATGGAGAGATGTATTTTTCTCGTCGGTTTCGTTTACGACATGTACAGAAATTTGTTTATCTTGGAAAATTTGATCAACGAAAGGTTGGGAGGCGTTGTAAACGTTACGCTGAAATTGTTGTGTAACGTTGGCTGAATTGCGTCGGTCGCAGCCAAGTTGTCTGATCATGTTTTGCTACGTGTTTTTTAGATTAAAATATAGTAAAAAACATAGTATTATTATATAATTATTATTATTTACTTTTGTTTCAGACGTGAAATATATAAATAAGTAAGAGAGCATTTTCATGCATTACTGCGTAACTATTTTGCATATTATTACCATTTTACCATCAATTTCTTTCCGTTCTCAAGTGCTGATCCAACATAATGCAGCAATTGATTTCTAAAGATTAGGCTGGCATTTGGCCCTTGCTTCGCCTTTTTCATGCTTTACAGGCTAGTATTTGTCCACTATCTTACCTGGCGTTCAGTGAGATGATATGATCAAAAGTTGTAAACATACTTAGCCTATAATGGAACTGGCTCTAAGAGACCATTACCAGAAACTCCAGTAGAGGGTAATCAAGACGAAGAAAAGAAGGCTAGCCAAGACTGTTCTACGATGCCTTACCAGTGAGGTACCCAGATTTTTCACGATGTTTTCCTTCATCGGAAGCTCAAGCTGTTGCCGTGAAGAGAAGAAAAAGCTTCACCGGAGAGTCTGTGTAACGATAAACATGCGCGATCCGCCACGCACTTTCCCAGTTATTGCTCTTACAAGATACTTCAGAGTCGTTATCTCTTATCAGCTCGAAAGAGTTACGTCGCGTCTCGACGGCGGTACTCTTTGTTATCGCCACTCGGTATTCAGAAGGTGTTCTTAGTCATTACTCGAGACAATATAGATGTTTAAGCGGCGGTTAATATTTTATTAGAGGAGGTTTGTCGCGAGACGGTAGGGTTGGTGGCTTGCCAGCTTTCTTGTTGGTCGAATGAGGTAGTACGAGCCGTAGGTGTCGGTTACCTAGGTTGGCCAAAACACCAATGTGCCTTATGCACCGTTATCAATCGATAACAATCTGGATTGACAGCTTTACGTGTTCCCGTGAAACCGCAAGTTATTAATTTATAAGTTATTTCAATTGGTCCGACGTTTTGGAGATTAGCCGGAACAAACAGACAGACAAAATTAAATACATATGCATTTCGAATAAACTGTTATTTTGACAGTACAACAGACGCTTGAATTTTATTTATTTGTATAGGAATTCTCAAGAAGTCAGGAGACAAGGTGATGCATTGGGAATAGCAGCATCTCTCTCATTGTTTAGCTCTTTCAACCCATGCAGGCGCGCAGCTAGAACTCAGAAAATATTTTTTTTATTATTAATATTTGTAAATATTGTTATATGAATTATTTGGTGACGTGACAACCCTATTAAGCAAGAAGCTCTGTTATCTAGATCACGTCCCGCGCGAGCTCGCGACTTGCATATTCCGAGTTCTAAAACCTTATCGTTTTATATAAATTAATTGCGCGGAACAGAGATTTCGGCGGATCCGCGGTTATCATTGCGACAGAGTTGGCTGGATTGTTAATTGAAAGGGGTTGGTGGAACATCGATGTGGAAGTTGGATTTGTTCAAAAGTAACAGTGAAATGGGCGTTTTGTTGACATTTTGTGCAATATTTCAACCATTGTGATGATGAACCAATGATTTTTTTTAAAGTACCTTGTATTTCTTATTGAAATCTTGCGGTGACAAGGTTAATAATTATAATTTTAGGTATCATTTAACATAAAAAATAAAGAAAGAAACATTTTTGTTCTAACTAGTGATTAAAGTTATACAATGGGATAGTTAACCTACCACATTTTTTTTACTAGATATTATTTTAAAGAATGTAGTTTATTATATTGAATTTGTCCACGAAATAAAAAAAAATATTATAATATAAGGGTGATACAGTACATTAATATTATCTATAACTAGCTCCATCTAATTTCACTGCCCAATCTTAAATCAAACTACGAAAACAGCGAACGAAAGAAATAATAAGCAAAAAACGAGCAAACTTTTCCATTGGGGTAGTATCGGCGGCGATATCTCGTTTATAGTTAGGAAACAATCCCCCCGGGGACATTATGAGTGGCCAATGATTATTTTGTTCCAGTGTGGGGGAATAATCTGGAGAAGGGCTGAAGTGATGTCGATGTTGATTCGAAGTCGAACATAAAGCTAAATAAATAATTAGTATAACCTATCTTTGGTTATATCGCAATTGTGTGTATAAATTGAATGAGTAAAAGACCTCGATTGAGTTAATAATACATTTTATTCATATTACAAGAAAGAACGGTGTAAGTAGACATTTTAAAGCTTAGCTTTTGAGAAGCTCTTAATGTGAAAGTGTTAATGCCAATGTTTTTCTCGTTATTTGATAGTGAAAAAAGGTATTTTTTTTTATTCGTTGTCTATCTATTAGTTTACTTCTTACATTGTCTCATACATATTAAAAAGCGATTATAATAATAATAATTCAGCCTGTAACTGTCCCACTGCTGGGCAAAGGCCTCCCCTCACTATCGCGAGGAGGGTTAGGCCATAATCCACCACGGGGGCCTAGTCCGGATTGGTGGATAACATGCCTCCGAATTAATTCTCGGGCATGTTGGTTTCCTCACGATGTTTTCCTTCACCGAAAAGTGAGTGATAATTACGTACATATGTTTTAACAAGAAACACATTGGTACGTGCCCGCACTGGGATTTGAACTCGCCACCTCCGTTTTCGAAGGCGGACGTTCACCCACTAGGCTACCACCGCTTAAAAGCGATTATGATTTCAAAAACTTATATATCCAATAACATAAAAATAACAATATTTATAAAAAATATTCAATAGACAAGAGAACCCAATAGAATACCAAATCCAGTTTCACTTCGACACCGACCTCGCTCTCTCCCAGAATAAGCCCACCGCTCCGTATTCACCCCTCTTAAGATTCTCATAAACATGTTTTTCTCGCAATAAAAATGATAAATCATCCGTTTTTTATATGGTCAATCAGTAGATACAGTTCGTTCCCCATTGACGGATAATATCTATAGAGTAGAAGTTAGGCTGTTTTTACATGAGTAAGTGCGTATCGGGCGAATTTTGTATCATTGTGTACCTACGTACTTTTTTATTTAATGACACATGTAACGGTAATTTGGTCAAGAGAGTGGCTTAACGGTGATGTTTTGCAACTCAATGACACCGGGTTTAAATTTCGGCCCCGTACGAGTGCACCCTGGAGCTACGTGCGAAGTTTTATGACCTTAGTCGGGCACCCATGACACCATGTTATAAAAATATTGGTGTTCAATCTATCTGCAATGTAAAACTTTTGTACTTATCTGAAAATACATAATTAATTATATTATTTAGTTTCCAATAACAATGATTAGGTAAACCTAAGGGTCTTACCATAAATTTTTTAAACTGGAGTTGAACAGATATGCCTAGCCCTCGTTTTTTACTCAATACCAACTCAATAACAAATACACAAGTAAAGAAGTCGATTTTGTCGAACGAAATTTTAGAAACATCTGTTTAACTCTGATCTAAACTTTTGTGGTAAGATAGTAATAGTTTTGTCCGGTTCCGATAAAAGTACAACTTCGTTCTGCTCGAGACACTAATTGAGACATACCCGTTCCTGTTCCTTAGAAAGTAATGTTGCAAATACGTTTAATATTTAAGTATTTTATGTATGATAGAACCGGTTTAGATTTAAAAACACTTGAGGACTTCGTTTATGTAAACTTAGAGAGCATAAAACATAGTGGCAAACCGCTTCCGTTCGCTGTCTCTACCTTGAAATATAAAATATCGCATTGCGTATCGTGCCTAGTGAGTACTCGGCTTTACAAGGAAACTACTATATAACAAGTGAGTATCACTTTGATTGATGATATTGTGACGCAGGAAATAGTGGAGCTTCCGCTTTTTATGCGAATCCTTTGCTAGTTATAGGTAGCTTTACTGGTCGTTATTATTTGCTTATCAAGATTTTGGAATTCAATTCTTTTGATACCGTAGTAAATGACAAATCATTATAGATACCTAGATACCTATTGTTATTTAGGTATAGGTAGGTACTTACTGTGAATAATACGTTTAAGATTTTATCAATTCCAGTAAATTTTATCGTAATCCTCCTATCAACACACATTTCTCAGTAACATGTTAATGATAACATTAATAACGCTAATATTTCAACTCAACCAACCCTAGAGAATAGCACCATAAACAAACAAACCTAACCAGCCCATCGTATTATTTTCAGCAAAATATTACACGAAAAACATCAAGCAACGCCACATATCACCGCTAGTGCATAAATAACCAGGTTTTGCTAACAAAGCTTACGTTATGCCTTATTAAGTATGCGGCGAAAACATTGGATGAAATATTGCGGAATACCCCGGCAAATAGGCCTTATATCATTAACCCTGCATTAATGTTTGTTTGTTTGTATGGCGGACATGGGAAAATATACTCGTAATTCTATAATTATGTTATCAAATACAGCAATTTATTTTAATACATAATGTCTTAAAAAACAGTTTGAAAGAAAATTCAAGGTCATGATTAAATCTTAAATATGTAGGGTAATTCTGGTAATTTAATATGTTCAAAATCTAGTTCCGATCAACTTATAATCTCATTAAAGTCTAAAAATGGTATTCTCGTAACTTGAAAAGTGACATTTAACGTTCGCTTGATCGAAATGATATCGTAATGTAACCGAACGCTAAAATGGTATTCTAGTAACAAAAATGAGTTGAAGTTATATGTCATAGACAATGGGTTGACTTAACTGTAACTAGATCGTAAGTTGATTATACCGAGATGAAGTTGTAAATTTATGGGAGCAGAATACCAATTCTCAGTCAAGTCATAATCCAATCACATTTCGGTCAACTTTCGTTCAACTTTTTGTGTAATTACGAGAATTGACACCCTGGAATTAATATCATACCTAGTTAATAAGTATTTTAGGTTTTAGGATGAAACCTACGATTTTTCTTACGAGATGCCAAATTCAGTATTCCATATCTGAATATTCAGTCCAGGCCTTGTATATTTGAATTCGGCGATTTTAGATATATCAGGGACTCATGCGAGTAGGTATAAATAGATAATTTACGTTACAATGTAGAATGCACATGAATATACATGTAGAATATACCTATTATACTATTTATACGACGACTCATATTAAAAAAAAAATATTTTCAATACGTGAAATTCCTACTCGTATACTTACAAACACTCAAAAACATAACAACCATTAATTATCACGGTTTTATTATCTAACAAGCCAGCTGAAAAAGTATATCTGTACAGTGGTAGAGATTGTAAACCGAAACGTTCAGAGCTTAAGTACACCAAAATAAATAATAATCTAGGTAACAGTTTGTTGTTCAACCCGAAACTTATTTTAGAACAAATACCCGAATATTGTTATCACCCGACTGCCGCGGGATGTTCATTTCGTTATATCGACACCAACAGATAATTTCATACCCCCAAGTTTGGCAATACCAAAAAATAATTACAATTCCACCCCAGAGACTAAACAAACAAAACTAGTTAACAAAACGATACAATAAGTGCGCACAATAAACTGAACAGAATTAACTGAACAACAAACAAGAGGTGATTTGTTTTTATTTTTCATGGTTTATTGTTTTATTTTATGAAGGTTGTGGTTTCCTGAGACGTGGTGTTTATTGGCGCTGGGTTTAAGGGCTGGCGCACATTGCGGCGTTGACTTTTTACGTGTCTTATTCTTCGTGTGGATAATTCAACCAAACCATTGTTTTGTGTTTGGTTGAAACCTCGTAATGAAAGGGTTTGCCAGCAAGGCTATCACTGATGCATAATATACTAAATAATGTGTTGGCAATTTTATTTTATTGATGAATGATAATGCCCTTTTTCTTACTGTCAAGCTGAATTTTAACAAAAACGTTTCACACCTTCAATATAAGGATATTGTAAAAAAAAAAGCAGAACAGAAATCTAAGATCTCGTTTTCCCCCATTTGGGTTTTCCTCGCCTGTACTTGTAAAGTGAAATGACATATTAATTATAGCCTTTTTTACACTTAATAACAATATACACTCGAGTTTGATTAAAACCTCCTCCTTTTTGGAAGGCGGTTAAAAATAGTCAACTTTAAACCCAGCTTTACAACCCACAAAGTGTGTTTCCATAAACACAGATCGTAGTTGGCAGTGCATTGTAAAACCATGGCGCGGGATGTTAGCATTATGGTGGCGGGGTCGGCGCCAAGTTTTGATGATTATTGCTTTATTAACCAATATTGAGAGCTCCAATTTTGTAGGGCCGGTTGAACTGATGGTTAAACAGGGGTTTTATAGTTGGTTATGTAATATATTTCATTTTGTTGCAATTAAACACTAAATGCGTTATAGCCCGAAATGTTTTGAGGAATTCGTTGGAAAAATATTTATTTACGATCGAGTTCCATTAAAAAGCTGTAGGTAATTGATGCTTTCATAGTCATACAAGAGTAAACGAGAACGGAATATCATGCAAATTTTACAACTACTTCACAATATTATGGTCGCCATCACAATTACCACCTCATTAAAAACCACTTAATTCATTATTACTTTATAAAACTGTAATGATGTATATTGTATACTTACTATACTGAGTGTGTTTGTATTTATATATTTTTGTAGTTGTGTGTGGTCTAAAAACCTAATGGTAGGGGAGCCCAAGCGGGGATTTCGGGATTTACTAAAGCGCGGCAGATTAATATACAGGGGGATACCTTGTACCCGGTTAAGTACCTCCACAAAACATGAGGCCCATATATAAGGCCGCCCGTGAAGGATACAGGATCAGATTAGTAAAAAAAAATTGACCATCAGAAATTCTCGAGCGCGTCAGATTAAGGTAGGATGAGTTAATTACATCCTAAAAAGTGTATATTCCACTAATCTGACAATTTGAGAGAGACGTAAAAAAATGGGAGGGCAACAAAGTTGTAAAAAAAAAACGTCATCTCGACATTCTCGAGCGTAGCTAATTTTTTTTTTATTTTGAAGGAAATAATTCAAGAATAATGAAAAATATATAATCTGACGATTTCCGCAAGCCGAAATAACAAAAATTCGTCGATAAAGTTAAATGCGTGCAGCTGCGTGATGCCTACATTTCCTTCTCCGCGTTTCTGATTTCCTGTGAATTTGAACCGATTCGGACGGATTTTGAGAAATTTTGAAAAATCTCAAAAAAAAACAGTTTTTTTTTTAAAGTGTTTTTTTTTGGAATAACTTTAACCGGCTTTATCGATCAACTTCAAAAACTAATCCGTCTTTGAGCTTAAAAAACCACGTCGATCGCCACCAAGCTGGTCAAAAGCGGTTGATTCGTTCGAGAGATATCGTGAACGAAAGAAACCCGAAAAAGTGTTTTTTCGGGATTACTCCGAAATTTGTGGTTCGATCAATTAAAATTGCAAAATTACTTATGAGGATGATAAAACTGCGTCGAATGCCGCCAACCGCGTGAAAATTGGTTGATCCATTCAAAAGTTATTGCGGTTTGAAAATTCCAAAAATAGTGTTCTATGAAACTTCTATCAGACTTTCGAGCTGGGAGCGCTCAAAATATCACATAAATTATATTTTGGGCTCAAAAATGTCATAAGTACAATTTTAAGCGCCCAGGAATGGAATTAGCGGGAAGTTGCAGGGATGGCCTTTAAGGTGAACCGTTTTTCTAATTTTTTTTTGTCAGATCAGGCGAATCCCTCTAGATAATCGTCAGATTATGAGACAGTACGTTTAGAACATAAAGATGAACCATATATATATCTTAATCTGACGCGCTTGAGTATTTCAAAATGGCGAATTTTTTTTGCACATTATGAAAATGGCCGCGAGTTTGCGTCCCATCGAAATCGTCAGATTAGTGAATAAGAGCTTTTTTTTGGTGCACTTAACACTCCCTAAGAAAATCTGACGCGCTCGATAATTTTTTTTTTTTTTCATTTTCAATCCTTAAATACAACCACCCGCATCATGCAAACGATCAGATTAACATACGTACATTATTAAAAATACGTAGGGCATTGATGCTATCAATATCTGACGCGCTCGAGGATGCCCATGCAACAGTTTTTTTTTACATATTTAAAAATCTATAGCCGCTTCCCCCACCGATGTAAAGGTATATATCATATAACATTTTTTTCTTCTTATCATCTAAGCTTTGCATCCCAATAGGTCTCTACGACGCTCGAGTAAATCCCCATTTAGCATCGTGGGCTCCCCTACTATAATTTATCTAGGTCTCTGAAACTAATTATAGTATTACCTACCATTATTATTTTACTGTGTAATAATGATATGGGACTCTTCAAATGAAAGATAAAAAGAGTATTAGGTATGTGGAGAGTAGATATGACACATTAATTAAAAACATCTTAGAAAGGAAGTGAGAAAAGTGGACATACTAGAAATAAAACATTCAGAGATCAGATAAAAGAAAAGACAGTTAGCATGACTGTCACATAGGAAAGTCAGCACCGAATGCTCTTAAATAAGAAGAATAGATTAACACCACGTCGACAACGTCCCGAGTGATACAGGAGTCCATTTACCATCGGGATGGCCGTGAGCCTGTTTCTCGCTCCATCTAATTAACAATCAACTAAACCCAAGATTAGCGTGGCCTGTTAACCTGAACAACCGGGCCAACCCTAGAGACCGGCAGTGAGCCGCCGCGTCGCCGCTTGATTGGCCCTTGTAAACCACAACCAACCATACCAGCACCAGTGTATATAGTTTGCGCTAGTGATAGAACACTACGCGAGAAGCTCGATAGCTTGTATGTGCGTACATAAGATTATTTAAACCAGTATTCAGTTAATAGATCACAATAAGTAAGTATGAGTTAAGTTCGCAAATGTTGCAGGATACAGGTTGCAGGATGTAATGTCGCACGTTTCAGGCTAGCGCTACATATAGGTTTGAAGACATATACTTAGAGTACGGTACAAATTACAAACAGGTGGCCTTGCGTAGTAGGCTACTATTTTTACTGCAGGAATCCTCCTAAAACGCATGGCGATAGATCTGGTAAAGGGTAAATTGTTATGTAACACTTTTTGATACTTTGGCTAAAGGTTTATATAGGTAGTTAGATAATGTTTCTCTCTGTCAAAAGCTTATGCTCATTTTAGTTGAGCCCCCTTGAGGTTGAGTCAATAACCCACGGTGCGGCGTTAAATTACATACATACGAATACTAACGAACCTAAAAATCATTGTTCATAAATAATGTTTTTTCGTTTTCACTTTTCTTCTAAATACACACAACGCCATCTACATATTTGCACTTGAACTGGAAGATACGAGCTTTCCACTTAGAGCAATCGGCAGCGTTGCAAGCTTATTCAGAGCGATTCACAATCTTTGAAACTTTTAGGCTAGTACGTCTACTCGTCCACAGATGGCACTTTTCTAAACTTAATCATGAATAGTTTTTTCTAAGTACATAATTACATTAATATTTCTAAAACAACAGCTAGGTACATAATTACGTATTATGTTTTCACTATATTATAATATTTTTTAATAGGAAACATTATAAAATTTTTGCCAATTTGGCACAATATCACAATCATTCATTACCATTTTATTCCTAGCTAATGCTTGAAACATCTTCATACAATTTCAAGAGAGGCATAGAGAAGTCAATTCATTACTGTAGTATAGTACATTAATTGTAGTATATTTCGTATATTTTAGTAAATAATCACGTAAACCTTCAAATTTATTAACCATCCACTATTTCAGCGCACCCGTAACTGGGTCGCAGTAGGTAAGTAACTACGACTTCTCTATGGCCGCAACATCAGTATATCAAGATCAAACCGATCTTCGGACGAATCCGATAATGGGCCAATGTTGGGCAACTATAAACCCAACAAATCAACCAACCACAATATTTGTAGGCTGAGGAAACAAAAAAAAAGTAGAGTGGGGGAAAATGCAAGCGGGTTCCGTATAATTCATAAAAAAATGCAGTGTTGCTTTTGATTCAGACCTAATAGAGGGTTTTTAAGTAAAAAGATTTTCACTGCCAAAAATTTATGGAATTTTGATAGCTCACGGTGCTTTATTAGAGACGCGTCACGGTGAGAATATGATCAAAAAAGCAAGCCTAACATATAATTATACACATTGATATAGTATTCGATAAACAATTATGTATTATTGATCAGCGTTATGTAAAGTTTAGCATCTGTGGTTCTGTTTGTATATAGAATAGGTACAAAACTATGGTAAGATCATTTAACTAGCTAGAGCGCTTCCTAAGCGCCCTTTCAGATACAATAACATTAAAACCCCTTAAAAACGTCTAGGGAACCCTAACCCCCAACGCCGTTATGGCGTCGAGTCGATAAAACACCCATAATGTGATCCTCATCGCTTCCGCGTGCGCCCGCGCCGGTGCGGTGGTGCCCCCTTTGATCGCGGCTAATTCGGGCGTGCCCCACATCCTAGACACACTTCCAATAGTTACTTGAAGTGGGGGGGGGGGGGGGGGGCATGCAGTGCATTGGTTCCTAGATGCGTTGTGACCTAGGTGGTTTAATTCCTAACTGTGTTTGTAAGTAAGTATATCTATGTTTATAGGTTTGTTACTTCTTCCCGCTCAAACAGCTAATCCAATTATGAAATTTGGTATGGATATGGATGTTTGGTATGTAGCTAACACCCTGGAATAACACATAGACTACCTTTTATTCCGAAAACAGTACGGGTAACATCGCGGGGCGCAGCTTGTAAAAACTCCATCTGAAATGGTCGGATGCTTATTTCTAAGTTGGTAGTAGATTCAGTTAGCTTTTCCTGCTTACCATCGGAGATTTGACCTGCTTCCTGCCAATTTGACATCACAGTCAACGTCACGATTCTGTAAAATGATGGATGCTTTACTGAAACTTGCTGAGAGCTTTGGCAAAAACACGAAATTACACTTTTTTGGCTTATACTCATATCATAAATCATTTGTTCGTGCAGGCTAACGAACGCTTAATAATTAATATTTCACTAATAGCTTACTACCAACTCAGAATAAAAGTTGTAAAAAAATACAAAAACCAACAACATCACACTTTTAGTTTTACAGGTAAAACCTCTGTAAAACCATGGTAGGAATATCAGTAGAGAGGTACCAAATTGGTTTCGATCTATTCTAGGCCGTTCCCACTTCGCCGGTTACTGTGAACTAGATCCAAGTACTAAACCACTCCACTACTGCTAATGCAGTATTTACTTTGAACTAGTCTGTTATTATAATAGCCATCTATATACACACAAAAACGTTCTAGGTACGGTAATGTATGATTTTTGTTTCAATTATTAGTAGGTTGTCTCGCGTTGTCTTACTCAATCCTGGCATTACTAATTATTTTACTTGTAAATTTGTCTCAATAAAATACCCTCACATAATTATAAGAAATGTACACTCATTTATTGTATTCAAAGCCAAAGTAACTGAATACTTTTCAATTAATACCATGACTGTGTTAGATGAATAGTTGTGTTGAATTTTTCACAACGGATCGACGGATTTGATATTGTATAAATTCACTATGTTCTCATGTAAGTGACTTTGGTCTTTTTTGAGAATAAATATCTTTAAACCTAAACCTAAACCTATTTGTTATTGAGTTAGAAAAAGCGAAGGTTTGACGTCGATTTGTGGAGAAAATATTCAGAGACATCTGTTCAACTCTGGTTTAAACTCTTGAGGTAAGACGGGTAAAGTCTACCTATAATATTTAATTGCCAAAAGTCTCAAAGCCCGCCCTCACCTTTACGCAAGGAATGTGCCCCAGTTATTGGTCGCCAATTTCTCCACGTGTTTTAATCAAAATAATTAACCGCACAAATGATTTATGGCCCCGAAGGGTGGGAGGTCCGAAATATTCGGAGAAAAAAGGTAAAAAAAAATGGAGTGCCACCAACATCGCCGTGATAAGTCCGCGTAAATTTTTATCTTGCGCTGTAATTGAGCGGGTCCGTTATTGAGCATCTGTCAAATACTGGTGCTTTCACCCCGCGGCGGAATGTTACGGTAATCTCAGGACCGAATTGAAACTAAATTAATTTGGTGGTAGGGAATCGGGACGATTATTAGCAACATGGAATTCATTCTTGAGAATAATTATGTTTTAAGATATCAACTAATACAGCAGCAACAATCGTTCGAACATCGATAAAGAGAAGATACTGTATTATACCGTAATTATAAATTAGTTGAATAAATAGACGTTTCATAATCCATATGCTGACAAAACCAACAATATCGAAAATAACACCGATTGGATACTGGGAAATACTGTGGATACGATTAGTTGACACTCATAAATATTTAAAGAAGCTTACCTACGCTTGGTTATGCTTGGTTTAAATAATATATTAACTTGAACATCCGTAAATGATTTTTCAATTTGTCATTCATTAGATTTCAATTTGTTTTTATAATAATAATGGTGAATAATAAAAAAAAAAGTTTAAATAATAGTTGGTAAAATTCGTAAATACGGCACGCAGAACAAAAGAGTTCTCGTCTTACAAGGGTAGGCAGCGCTACGGCAATGCACGTGGCTTTGCGGATGCCTTTAGGCGGCGGTGACCACTTACCATCAGGTAGATAGCATGCCCCCACCTTACGGTATTCAAAATAACACAAAAGAAACAGCCGTTTCAGATTTGCAGCAGTCACCTTATCTGTTTTGATTTTTAATCAACCATTAGTAACTGAGTGCATCTGGCAGTCAGCTGTTACCAATGGTTGAAATTAAAAACATGATTTGAAACGAATTAGAAACGTTGAACTGAAGAACAACCAAACCTCTTTTAATTACCGCTCAAAGTTGACCGTCTCAGTTAATAAATAAATAAATACACACGTGATTACCGGACCGCCTGTGAGTCGCAAAACGAATAAAAACAAAAAAGTCCGCGAAAGATGAAAAAGTAAAAATAAAAAGTCCGCGAAAGCCGAACAACTCAATTTTGGAGGCACAGCCGATGGAAATAAACTCGGGATAAAAATTGCAACGGGATTTTGTTCGTGTGCTGGGGAACGGTACTGCATATAAAGTTAACTTTGACGTATTTTATTAATCGCAGGTTTTCTGGTTAAATATTAACGCACTGAAGTAGATTAGGGTGCTACCTACTAAAAAGTTTAGGTATGTGGTGTCTAATACCAGGTTTCAAACAAAAAGTGTATTGCTGTCTTTGTCATTTGTTAAGTGCCCGATAGAAACAACGATGACTTATATGTTGTTCAAAGTTAACTAGATATCCAAAACCGGGCAAACGCCATGTAGAAGCTAGTGTTATACACATTAGGTAGGTACATAATTTAGAAATTTGTACAATTAGATTTGACATAAACAGGTACAACACAGCCATAATGAATAAAGCAAGTTAATATCACAGTGCTGTCGAGCATTTGTTGTTCTGATTCTTTGTTCTGATTGTGGACTAATATTAGCAGATAATAGAAGTCTTGGATGATGTGCGCCTTTCATAAAAATGCTAGATTTGCCCCTAAACCAATGCATGCGCTGTTACCCGAACACAAACGGAACCAATGAACGGTATTAATTTTGTTTAATAGCCGCCTGCATTATAAAAGATCTTTAAAATAAAATAAATGCACAGCAAATAATGCCCGCGCGCGCGCGCTCCGATTACAGAGCCGCGGCGGCGCGCGCCGGTGGTCTGCGGTGGCCCTTGCAGCCTGTACCGTGTCCTACCTATGCGATGATATGCTATAACAACGAATCAAACCCCAAAAACTAGCAATACGAAAGCATCGTTACAAAATGTGGTAGTAGGGCACTATAGTTTTTAGGGGTACGTACCCAAAGGGTAAAACGGGACCCTAATTATTACTAAGACTCCGCTGTCCGTCCGTCTGTCTGGCCGTCTGTCACCAGGCTGTATTTCATGAACCGTGACAGTTAATCAGTTGAAATTTTCACAGATGGTGTATTTATGTTGCCGCTGGAACACCCACTAACTACTTACTATAACAGAATAAAATAAATATTTACTTGTTGCAAAAAATCACGTTTGTTGTATGGGGTCCCCCATTCAAATTATTTTTTTTGCCGATTTTATAATTTACGGTAGGTAACCCTTCTTGCGTGAGTCTGACTCGCATTTGGCCGGTTTTAGTTATTCTTTTGTTTGTTAATTTTATTATGAATGTTAATGTTCTAATCTTAATTTATTCTTTTGTTCTCCGAAGTTTATTAAAGGGTATATCTATAGCCACTTAGCTGGTTACCAGTGCCATTCACAACTATACAATCTATCGCAAACTTTTAAAGGTAATCTATCTTCGATCAGAAATTGCATTAACTGTAGCTGCTATAGCCTACATAGCGGTAAAATCTGCAGTGGTATGAGCAAATCTATTAATTATTAATAACGACCTAAAAATCACTATATCCATAGCATTAGCTTAGCATCGCTCCTGTACAGCGCGAAGCGTTATCCAGAACACGTTCTTATTAATTTGCAAGCTCAAGTTCTGTAACGACACCACCCATCGCTTAGCATCGCCTCGCTCACGTACAGCACGGCGCACCTCAAATAAGCACACCAGTCAATAAGAACATAGATTTAGTAGTTTCTACCAAACACTGTTTGATTTAGACAATGTTTAGATAGGATTAAACTAGATTTTTTCGTATAGTACAGAGTATAATGCGATGGCCAGGCCATTCCGATGGTGGTTGTTACAACCACGCCACTCCACATTACAGTAACAAGCAGTAACAAAACCTACATAGTAACATAACATACTTGAACCACTATGTTGGTAAAAATGTACACCTTCATCATCATCATCCCATATCCGCCCTCTGCTAAGCACGGGCCTCCCCTCCCCTCCGTGAGGAGGATTAGTTCGTAATCCACCACCGAACCCCGTGGGGGATTATAGCCTTGCGGGGGACCGGTCTGGATTGGTGGATCACACCTCTGAAATAACTCAGGCATGTTAGTTTTCTCACACGTATGGGTTTTGACACCTAACACACTCTGACATGATAAATGCAGAGTTATTATGAAAGACTTGTAATCCATAAAAATATGAGTGGACAAATGCGAAAGTAACTCTGTTTATTTGTTTGTTACGTTTTCATGGCTTAAAGGCTGTATACCTTGTGAAATTTGGTACTCATAGAGATGGACTAGAACTTGGAAAAAGACATAATAATAGGATACTTTCTATCGCAATTTAGTCCGCGCGGACGGCGACGCGGGCAATAGCTAGTTCATTCCTAAAATAAGTACAAGACATTAGAGTTCCGTAGGCCGACAAGGGACCCTTTCGCTACAGTTCCCACACTGGGCCGATGCGTGCCTGCCGACAAACGGCGAACCTCCGATAACGCGCCAATGACGCGTCAAACGTGTCGTTTCAGCTTTTCGTATAATATTCAACTATTGCGCTCCCACAGTACAAACGCCGTATACAAACAGTAAGGGCGATCGCGCACTAGTAATCTAACTCCAAGACCATTGGACGCAAACTAGATTTTTTTTTCTACGCGTCCAGCGACCAAGTGCGCGTTACAATGACTGTTTGTTAGCTTTGCATATAACATCTGGTCTAAGGCGTACAGTAAAGTTATAATTAGAGTTAGACTACGAGTGCGCGAACACCCTAAGAGCACAGTACATGGATCACGAATGCAATTATGTTTGTTAGACACGTAAACAAATAAAAAGAAAGTAAGTACGTAAGTAATTATTGCTACTTTTAAAAGTGCGTCACTGCCCATACTGCCACGTCTTAAGTCAAAGTATTTTTAGGGACGTTCCCTTCCCGGTACCGCATACAATTTTTTCTAGTTATTATCGGTTAATCCAGCCCGGTAGTGCGGGGACACGTCCGGCACAACGGTGATATATTGGGGTATTTGATACCTGCCGCAATTAGCCAGTGGCGGGTAAGTTACTACGGCGGTGACTTTGATGTTTTTTTAGAACTAAACACGTTTGTTTTTAATTTTGCAGCTTTGACAGCTTAAAATGTTTCTGTGCTAACTGAAGAGACGAGCTGGTCGTACACCTGATGGCAAGCGCCACGCTAGCATTACAATTTCATGCCACTCATAACTTTGTAAGTACTTACAACTGTGTATTGTGTAATCTAGGCGGCTTTCCACTGAGTTCGTCTCATTCTAATGTTTGGAAATAAAAATACAAAGTTGCCTAAAGTTCCAGTGTTTTTGTAAAGCGCAAATATTTTAAAGAACCAAATTGATTTGAGATTATCTGAGCGATAATGAAACGCAGACACATACAGTTTGTCCCGGAGAGGCTGCGTCCCGCGTCCATTCGATGCAAATTCTCACATCGCCCGTCTTGCAGTGTGGTGTAAGAGCATAAGAGATATTTCATAAAAAAACTTATATTCGACTACTTTTTGACTGCGGTTTTCAATAGACGTAAAAATCGATGCTTAGCCTTGGTATTTTAGGATACCTCAATTCGAATTCATCACCATATTATAACCTAAAGTACCTAAGCATTTTGTGATACGAGTCTACGAGTATATTATCTTATAAAAACATCACAAAAGAGGAAGAGGTACGCAGGATGAAAAGACATGTCTTTGGGTCATACTTTATACAAATCGCTTTTCAAATAGCTAAAAAAACAAAATCAATATGGGAGCTACGACTTGGCAGAAAAGTTTGTATAGTAGTAATTAAATAACTGTGTAACGGAAATAAATAAATGTGAGTTAAGCTTTACACTTTACAATTGCGACTGCTGATAGATGGACGGAAGTTTTTAAATGCTTTTTACGCTACTCGTAAAAAGTAGTGGTAAAAAATATATTCGCAAATCGATGCAAGCTCATAACTTGCGCCCCCGCCTATCGGTATGCCTGGAATGCAATATTCGCTTCTACGGTGTAAGGGCCGCCTTTAAATAGCTATGAGAACGCATGAGGGATTATGGTATCGACTGCGATTGTTTCGCATAGCTATGCGAGGACATAATACTACGCTTCAATTAACTTTGTACCACAATCATCGAGTCAAGTTTTATATATCATCTGTGTCAATATGCCAATATACAGACGTGTGTGTTAGAAAAATGAAACAAAAGTATCTATACAGATGATAGCGTTACTGCAACCAAAGTACAGGCAGTGACAAAATGGGTAGGTAATAATTTCTTAATTTTATATTTAATACTATTTTACGCTTTGAATAATTCTTCATTGGCAGTTGTAGTCTTTAACTGGTTAGTCTGGTAACACTGGGATCACACAACCAATTCGTTTTATTATAAGTTAAAAACGGAGTCAACTGAAAATGGCCTTTATCTAGCATAGCCGAAGCCGGTCGCAAGTTTTATACAGGTCTACGAAAAAACCATCTCACGTACTTGCCGTGTCTTCTTATACTATGTATAGGTACATCATAGTATCTCATAATATGATGACCACATGGCATTGCGATTTTTTCATACAAGGGTCGTGGAAAACGATGCAGAAAATATTGATTTCTTTGTCTAACTACGGTTAGGCTTTGTCGAGAAATAATATTCATAAATGCATTTTTCCTTATAGAGAAATTGACATTATTGTAAATTGTACCTATCATTAATTTATTACGGTCATGTAAGTATATTACTATGTACCTACGTAGTTTTTTTCTACCGAATGCTTTTTACGTTCTATTTACGTTATTTATCTAATTAGACCACAAGCACTAAGCTAAACTAATTAGACCACATAATTTAGCTTCTGTTTGTTAGGACTTCTCAATACTTGAGTCGATGCCATGTTGGTAAACAACTTGTAAACAAATGGTATTTGATGGTTTTATATAATAGATAAATAGAAAATTCACTATCCCACTCGATTCGTGTGGGCACCAATAATCGGTATGACAACACTGGTGGACAAATTCATCGACCTTTACAACTTGAAAAAAAGAGTATTTTGCATTTTTAATCTATCAAGTATCATACATTTTTAATTTTGTATATTATTATCAAGTAGACGGATATGGTTAAAATCAACGAAACTCGATTCGCCAATGATTAGGTATATTAATGGACTATAATTAATGCACAATGTTCTTAATTGGCACACATACTTAACACGTTTCAATCCCAAAAAAATAGCGTAAATATACAAACAAAATCACCAACAAAAGTTATTCTGTAGCGGCACACATTGTCATAACCCGATTAGCATAATTATGTCGGACACTGGCGGGCGACGCACCTTAACCTAACCACAGAGTCGGCAATAGTTGCATCCAGCTACCGACCGTGAGAACTAGAGGATTCCATGTTGGTATAGCAGGTATATCTGTATACCTGACCTGTATATCTGACTGTATACCTGTATATCTGATCGTCTCTGTAGAAGCCGTTGTGAGTCAAACGTTTGGCAATGCGCTTCTGCCATCGCGATGTTTCAACCAAAATTCTGCATCCTTACAAAGACATTGCACTGCACATTCTTTAATTATCAGTATAGGCAGAAGCTCTAACCGTCTTACCACAAAAGTTAGACCAGAGTTAAACAGATGTTTCTAAAATTTCTTTCGACAAAATTGACGTCTATCACTCGCGTTTTCTTATTCAATCTTGGCATTCCTAATTATTTTACTTGTGAGTTTGTTATTGAGTTAGAAAAAGCGAGGGTTAGACGTAGATTTGTGGAGAAACTATTTAGATTCATCTGTTCAACTCTAGTTTAAATCTTTTGTGATACCTAAGACCGTTAATCCCTAACATCTTTACAACTACCGAATCGAAGCACTTCGATCGCATGGAATCTCAATAAACAAGTGCAATAGTAATTTAGAGCTCAATCGTCTAGGTTAGCAACATAAATTATCGCTAATAAATTAATACTAAATAAATAATTTAATCGAATATTTCTAAACGTGGGATCCCAATCAAGATACAATATTAATTCTTAAATGTTAGAAAACGTTCCAGTTTTCAAAATGCCGATAAAGTGGAGGAAGTAAACAGATTTTTTTAATGTGTGGAGGCACTCGTATTTTAACCGGTTTTTGGCAATCAAAACATTCTGATTCTGGCTGAGATTAGATCTAGTGGCTCTAGGAAACATTGGTGTCTTCTTGTCTAGAGAGAACTGGCTACCAATACTTTTATGTCTGACTCCGATCCATCCACTGAGCAGTTACTGCCTGGCCGTGGGAACCCGTGATCCCAGGCTTCGCATTTGCATCTTAAGTATTTATGTCCTGACTACTGGACGTGTCTACGTATATGCAGAATCTTTAGTTATTTTTGTATCTACGTGTGCTAAGTATTTATTTATTTATTTCTCATACTATCTCACACGCTGTGACGAGGTGGTCGGAGATGGTAACATGCTCAGTATAGAATGGGATTGGCTTTCAAGGATCGTTTTCGGAACACCTCCATAGTATCGCGGAGACAGATTGTCTACTTGATGTTATCAGCTGATGCCCGTAACTGTACCGCGTTTTTTATACTTCGAAAGAACCTGCATAATGGAAACACTTTAGCATGAGCAGGTCGTTTCACCAAGTAACTTCTTACTATGAAGGAAGACCTATATCGTGCTTAGACGTGCATGTCAAGGACTTTGTAGGACAATCCTAAGCAGCTACAAAGTAAGGTACAGTAATTAGGTGCGTTTTGTTTTGTGCCAACCTCACTAAAGTTTGCTCCGGTGCGACCACCCAGCCGCATCTTCGGTCGTCGCTCGACCAAGCAATTCGTACGCGTTTTCGCATGTGTGTGTGACCCGCCTCGACCACTTTCGATCGCGATTATTGTGGTTATTATCGATTTTGGCATACAGCCACCCAGGAGGAAGTTCAATTAGTAGTTACGATTCAAAATTGGGTATTCACTAGGAGCAAAGTATGGCCAAGTAAAGCAACTCTAACGACTATCACGTCTTATTTTTTTCATATTTCGTCCAATGACAGCCAACTACGTCATATAAAGTCAGATGACTTTATATGTTACAATTACAATTAGTTATGACACACGGAAGTCTAGTGCCGAGCGATGTTCCAAGCTTTTTTCAGAAACACATTCGAAAGGCAGTTGCCACTTGTTCCTAAAGATGTAGACTAGGATGCATTCTTGGGTATGCATTCTTGCATTCTTCTTTCTTCAGCGTAGGGTTCTTTTGGAGCCCCTGTGTGCCATTTTAAAGGGCTGTAGGATACATACCCCTAAAATGTTTACCACAATGGTCAATAGGCGTGACCGGTTTAGTCATTTTAATCAGACTATACTCCTATTAAGCATATTTATAGATCAAATCCGTCCATAAAAATCCTGCAGCATCACTAAACGGCTCATAAACAGTATATTTGCGGTGTCATTTTCTAGTTACCGCTAGTTAAATCGACCATTATGCATTTTGGTAGCGAGGACGGAGATCCGATGGAAGCGTCTTCTTTTGCATTGACAAAATACTGACAATAATTGATTCCTCGTCAGTAGTATTGTGTTTGTGAAAGTTGGTTCTTTATTCGACTTTATAACAGGGTATCTACCAAACCCTACGTTCAAGAACTTATGGCATCCACCAACCCGCATTTGAACAGCGTAGTGGAATAAGACTAGACCTCTACCTCTCTCAGGAAAGCTTTGTGATCCTTGAAACTTAATAGGTTGATAATGATGATGAATACCAAAAGCACACGTCATCAACGGCAAAGGTACCAAAAATAAACAGCAATGTAAAACCTGATGACTCATCCTTACTTCCAGCGATGTCTAGCTCCTTGTAAGTGTAACGAGTGTCGCGCCGGCGGCGGCGGTGGCGCCGTGGTGCCTGGCAGCAGGCAGGCGCGTGGCGTCGCGAAGGCTGCGCCGTCTGTACGCACCCTTAGCTGTCGACTCGATGGCTGATGATCGGTTTTGAATGTGTTTATAGAGGTACAGTCAGTGACAGGTCGCTGAACATTTCCAAACATTTAATTGGCGCTGCTACGCCAATGCGTATTTCGAACGTACTTCAGGCACTGTCTGTACGTTGAATCACGTTGAATCAATTTGCAGACTGATATTATAGCGTTCGATATAAACCTACAAAACGTTTCAAACATCTCTAAAAGTCTATATTTATGTGAAGATTTAAATATGAGTGATAAAAAATATTAATAACGATAAAAGTTACAATTTTAATCAACTTCAGCCCGATCTCAAGACTGATTAGATGCAGCCAAGCGCAAGCTAATTCACAGTAAAATGAAAGTTATTTTTTTTTCTAGTATCTATACTTATCCATTTCATCACGACCGCATGTAATTAAACAAAGTTATTGCCTGTTATTACCCTATTGTACGATCATGATACTAGATAAACAACACCACTTATCATTTTCATACTTATCCCACAGAATAGAAACACAAATGGCGAAGAATTATGATGTTTCACCACCGCTACAGATCGCAGACAGCCGACAATACATCTGGCGATATAATCTGCGCTTATCGCAGACGCCACGGTCTACGGGAGGGGTAGATCGCAAGATAAATCGGACGATATAGAGGGGTGGCCGTTTTCCCCCAAGGTTAGCGTTGGGCTAATTTATGGCAGATCTGGTTGTTGGTTAGGTATAGATTTTTTAAGCTTTATAGGCTTCTGAACAATATCGCACGGGGTCTTAAATGAATGGGGTTAAATAGCAGCCTTGAATGAGGCTGGCTCTGGACCGATACTGAAACGCCCTGATAAGGGTTTGGCGACAGCTTTACTACTTGAGAGTGGTAGCTATCCAGGCGAACATCCCCAAATATTTTAACGATGTTAACCTTCATCGGAAGCTCAAGCTCAGTTTTTGCGGTCAGCTAGATTTGAACTTACGCTCGCGGCGTATGATCTGAAGCCCACCTTAGCCATCAATGTTTCTACTTATATAGTTATGTTTTCGGCAAGATTTTAATTTGCTCACAGCATGTTTGTAGTAAGCGGCCCCGTGGGAGGTTATGGCTTAATCCTCCTCGCGGAAGTTAGATTGCGGGTACCACAAACCGATTGTGTACATGACTCACTGAGGTGAAGATGAAAAAATGCACAATGACAACTATAGCCCTTGAAACTGGACTCAAAACCGTCTGAAGCCAAAACTTAAAAGAATAACAACTGTGACTCAAGGTGCAAGTTCAATCACTTTCTATCAGATTCACGTTACGGTCGGTGCGCAGTCGTCGGTATCGCGTGCAATTAGTGCGTCTGAGTGTCTTCGACCGTGGCGGGCGGCGGTCGCAGCTGGGCTATATATAAGGGCTAACCCATACAGGAGGCGGTGAAATGATCCGCGTTCATGGTTTCTCCTTGACTTACCGTAAGTGGTTGACGATCACTCCGGCTTCGGAAAACACAAAGCCATGGATTGTTATGGATTGATAGCAGTCGTTCAGTCACGTTAGAGGCCCTTGGGCGGCCTGACAACCCCTGACTCTAGAGAGCGGCGGTACCTCATCCGAAAAACAAAGACAAAAACATTTTTTTCTAAAGTTTACTGACTGCCCGTGAGCAACTTCACGCTAAAGAATCTCGTGTAAACGTGGCACGCCGCTTTATGTTTGCGAAGACCCTTATACTGCACTACAAGAAGGCACTACGAAATGAGTTCCTGAGGAAGAAAGAAAATAAAGCTTCGTGATTGTCTATGAATTCGGTCGTAACACTTTATAGGTGTACTTACTCATAATTCATAATTTCATAGGAACCACAAAAAAAAAAAAAACAATAAAACCTATGTGCTTATGCAACGATCCGATCACTGTCAAGTATTGTGCCACACTACCTACCTACACCTTGATTAACTTTAATTTTGATCAAAGGTAGTACTCCCACGTAAACAGTCAAAGAATTTTTATGTGTATCGTCATCGACAATACTTTGTATCTTTTCGGAGGTGCAAAGGTTTAACTTTGTTTTTATAGCCTCCGTTAATTTGACGCCGAATCGGCCGTTAGCATTTGAAATAATTTAAGGCACAAACGGAATCGGATTTATAACATTGAGCTACAAAAATATATTATTCTTGTACTTATTTCAAATACAGCGTGTTTGATGATTAATTTGAAGAGTTAAAACGTTAGCGTTGACTGGTCTGGCGTCAGAGTCCGCATCAGTGTTTACGTCGACGCATGTGCGGGCCTCTGTGTTGACGTTGTCATCTGCGACTGTGCCTACGTTGCTTTAACTTCAGCGTAAACAATTACGTCAGCGTCTACGTCAGCATTGGCATCTTCGTCACTGCAAACAATGACATCGGTTATTCAGGCAACGGCGTCTACTTCCAGCTCTCCGTCTCCATCTGCATCACTGATGGCATCTGCCTTTGAATCTAACCCAAGTTTTTCTAGGAATGTATTGATACATGATTTTGCTATTACGTCACCAATAATTTTTCACACAATTTTAAAATACTTTAGAGTTTTATATTATTGTTTAAGTGCGGCAACAGCTTCCCCTTAAAATCCAAAATGCATTCCACCAAAAAGTAAACCACATAAAGATTTATCACCAAATAAAGAGACCTAGTTCTTAGTGCTTATAAATTAGGCTTTCTTAGAAAATGTCTGGAATCCAGTTGAGTATTCAACAAAAGTTAAAAAAATATAATTTATGTATGGCCAATATTTTTTAATTAACGAATACTAACGAAGTGACCACCTACGTTCAGATTGGGTTGAAAAAATAAACACTCCAGTGTTTATTTCCGATTTAGATTTAGGGCGAATCGACCTACCACAATGCGAAGAGCTTTAATCTGAATAGCAACGCACTTTAAATAGGTTATGCGAATTGTCTGGTCTAGCGCAGAATCTAGCGCAGAATACGTGATAAACCATGCTTTACTCCATAGTCAAGACAAGTGAGAAGTAATAATGACCTTTTTTTGTGCGTGACAATTTAGACTGCCAACTGCTAACGGAGGAAAGTATTTTTTTTCATTTGTTTACTCGTTTTTCTTTTGTTACCAAAATCACTAATCACAAAAATTTACATAAATTAAACACTAATAATAATCAATAACTTTATACGGCAATTATATCGTATGAAAATAATAATCATGTAAATGTGTATAAACCTCTATACTACTACAAAACTTGTACACTTTTCATTGCTACTTGTAGTTATGTATATCAAAATAAACACATGTGAACAATCTCGACTACTAAACTGCGATTGCGATCGCGTACTTTATCAAAGGTTCACAAGCGCCCCGAGCGCGCCCACCCGAATTTTATGAAAACTTCATAAATGCATTCCGAATTTGTACTGTGCAATCCAGTGACATAGCTTCGAAACAACGCCCTGAGCGAGTGGACGTTTACCACATAAAATGCGTTTACGCGATGGCCGCATTTTCGAGTAGGGAGTCACTATGAAGTTACAGCGCCTCTAGTGGCGCGTTTACGTAACGGACTTGTTGTAGAGTGTCGTTAGAGAGCACACAATATGACCATAGAATCACGCTCGTTTTTGGGATTTCCTGGCAACAATGAGACCTGCTTATCTTATATTTAGCGTGTTTATTTACCATATTGTTTTACTACATACCTAATACTTTATGCCCAACAAAACATGGCTCGTCCGCGCAGTTACTTACGCAACGCGTCAACAGAGACTAAAGTGTTTTGATAGAAGCATGCGTTACCGTGCGGACATCCATATTCAAAACGATGAAGTACGAGAAAATATAGCTTTAACGTAAAATTTACAAGTATAGAAGCTTATGTACTGTGTAGCGGTGTTACAGTGCGCCACGTACAGGTGTGCGAATAGCCGTTTGGGAATGTGAAAAACTGTGGAGTTGCTTGATATTTTGAATGTACTTCGTACCTGTATACATTTTTTATTACTTCTATAATTAGACTGAAATTTAGTTTTGTGCGAAGCTTATGCCTCCTGAAGTGGTCTCCAGAGCGACAGGCACTTGTTGAAAAAAACATCTATACTTAATACAAATAACGACGTGATCAGTGATTACGAAAGAAAAAAAAATTCCCTCTCACCACACAACCACTTGTAGAAGCGACGCCGTACAGTCTAAATACAAACAAAATCTATCTTTGAAAATCCTTTTTATAAATCTAACGAAGAAGTCTCCACGCCGCTCCTGTCCGTCTAATTAAGTCAACCGGTAGGCCGACACGCGACCGGCTGCAGATGCGCCGTCTGGCTACGACCGCCCGTCTGCAGTCGCCCATCGTGCTGCCTCTAATTATAATCGCATTGACAATGTACGCTTTTATAATTCTACACGTCACGTTATCGTGGACGTAGACGGCCACGATTTTATCGCCCACGATCAAAAAATATATATACACCGTGGACTTGCGATGCCAATTGGAAGCAGAATGTCATCAGGATCAGGATGAGATTGAGAAGAAAAACATGAAAAAAATTACCGTGATAGTATAATAAGTTAGTCCAGTGCACCACGTTATCGCCATGTTATAACGAGGACGTACAGTCGTGGACGTTGTAACGTTAATGTAAACGGAAATTTAATAGTATCTTCATAACAATTATGTTACCATACATTTTACTTTGTATGTTATTTTTATCTTATTTTTGTATCGATGTGTTGGAACTATAGACCTATGTGTCTACAATAAATAATTATTATCTTATTTTTATTTTCTTCCATGTGTTATCGTGATGCCGCGGACGAGCACGATAATAATTATCGTGACGATAGAAATTGTAAACGTTGATGACCACTGGTTAGTGACAGAAATGTGTAATTTCTTGCTTCATAGTTCATTTCGATGTTCATACGAATATCAATACTTAGAACAAAGGGTACAGGGAAAGGGCCTAAGAGCCGGGAACCGCTTGTTAGAGCCCTAGTCAAATAGTAAGAAACAAAAAAAACTGCTATATTTCTAGATAAATGACCATTAATTTAGTTAAATGTAGTTAGTGATGTTCGGCCCCAACCTGTTTTCACAGCAGCTGGACTAGATAGTTAAACTAACAAAACTATAATAAGTTCCAACCTCTACTTAAAATCGATATTATTGATTGATCAACAATCGATACGGATTCGATTCTTATGAAGCATACATTTTTCCATATTTATAAATATGTACTTACCATAGGGCATAGGTATTTTCTCTGAGTCTGAGTGTGTGTATGAACCAAGATCTTTATAGTTCCCATCAAAGAAGCCTAAGCAGTTAAGGGCAGAATCTAAATATAAAATAGCGAAAAAACTATTTAGAGCAGTTAGGAAGTTATATCCTCTTAAGGGTAAGTAGTAGATGAAGCACGCGTCACTGCATCACGTGATATGAAGAAACGGGGCGGTGCTACTACTGTTTCAAGAACATAATACGATCTTCGAAGGAAATTATGTTAAGCAATTATTATGAAGTCAACGTATAATATATTATAATAGCAGCCCAACTAAAAACTATAATTTTTCCATTATATTTTGCAGTAGTGTTGGCAAAATATATGACTGTGTCTACCAATGAAATTATTTACAAAGATTGCAGTGAAGTGCCGCGTAATATTTTGGTACACCGCAAGAAGAGGCTTTACCCTCAAATGTATGAAAACTACTACTGGATAAAATAATACCAAATCCCGAACACTAATTTCACGACTTCGACTTTCTCCCTTCTGCACCAGAAGTAGCCCCTCACGGCGCATCGTCCGAGTTATATTTACTTCGAGGCGTGAATGAAATAAACCAAGCCGGAGCTGATACTCGGCCGATATGTACTCGTAGGTACGCTCCATCATCAGGGCTTGTGTTGCCATGGCTATCGTTCAGGCAATAGCTGAGCCAAAAGGACAGTTATTTAATAAAAACCTTAATTACATATTACGTTCAGAAATAAAAGCCTGACACATCCACACATACCTATTTTTTGTAAATGAAATTTGCGAATGTTTAAGAATTCTATTCTTATAGCAAGCTCTATAGAGTTCAAAATGTTGTGTTAAAGCGCAAATTTTCGGTCCTGTCTTAAAAACCCTATAAATCTTGAAAAACGCCGCGTCATACCGCAATTATCGTTATCGGGAGGCGGCCGATAAATAAATATTTATGTGGCAACATTATGCGGGTGAAATTATGACAATTTAAACAATTATACGGCTAACGAGAAACGACGAGAGTCGACGAGAGTCGCCGAGGGTGGCCGAGCGGCGCTACGCCCGTGCAACATTCTCTGCTTCGATTTAATAAAGTGATCTGATAAACTTTTATCAACATAAGATACAAGGTATAATAACTCTTTGAAGATGTTTAATGGTAAATGGTGAGACACCGCGACTCCAAATTTATTTCTGATATTACTTCTCAAGTAAAAATGTATTAAAAAACGAATAGAAGCTATAAATCAATACACTGAATGAAACATTTTCAGCGGTTCGTCCCATTAGAACAAAAGGGGCGTGGGAAGAAACATTGACACAGGCATATATCGAAAAAATACAGGTACCATTACAAGTAAACTACTACAACGTTCATTCATAAACTTCCTTTGAAAAGGTAAAGCGAGACCAGAGTATCAATTTAGTGACTAAACTCACGTTAAACAAGTAAATTTAAAAAATAATTGTTCCCACACCTCACTAATTGCCACCACGTGTCCGCAAACAATGTACAGAGACACCCTTATCTTTGAACCTTTGTTAAATACAGGTAAAACCTTTGTTTCGTCAGTTTAGCAAATCTTAATAGAAAAAAAAGTTGGGCTCTGTTTTTATTTGCGCCTTTCTGATAGTTCGCATTTTCTTAAGTAATCCAAAACAGAACATCTGTTTTGGATTACTTAAGAAAATGGTTTAGAAGATATTTTATGGATTATTACTAGGATAATTATGAGGTCTACCCGGACCTCAGGTGAAGTCACCTGAGCATTGGAGGCTGAGTGGTAGCTTGAACGCTTTGCAACTCAACGTCAGTTCGATCCTCGGCAAACAATAACACGTGAAATAGCAAGCGATATTCGATATATCAATCAGGAACTTTTTTCTCGTTCGTAAGTTCGAGATCTTGTGACATCATGTAGGAACACAAAACATTTACGTGCCTAATATTATGTGGAAAATTTACAACTTTCGATTGTATAATCTGTGGCAAAATCTAAGGCGCGCGTGCGTCAAAAGATCAAGGGAAAGGGCACGACAAATGGTAAGTTCCGGCTTGCAGGACCTTTTTTGCACCTAAATACATCAAGTCGAAAGAAGCACCGCGTCTGGTTCCGTAGAAATTAATGTATCTATTGGATTAGGTAAATAATATTGGATCATTCGTATCTAGCTTAGTGGTAATTAACGCGCATCATAATATTATGTACGAGTTTTTACATAACTGAGTATTTACAAGTCACGGATCACTAAGTTACTCTAAGTAAGCGTGGTTAAACCTACTACATATCATTAAGTATATAAACAGAAAAAGTAAGAAAAACCTATTAACTTACGCACAATTTTTATATTAGTAGTACATAGTTTAGTATGTTAACATAGGGTTTAACACCGCCTTTTTTTTAAGTTTCTGCGTACTTTGATAGTAGTATATTATTATTATTACCTATATGCCTATATGGATAGAAGACATTTAAATAAACAAAACAATGGTAATATGGTACTTCATCTGTCACGTTCCTGAGATATTTGGAGGTAAAGATGGTGGAGGGTGTATATTTGTACAAGCTAGCATTCATTCAAAAAATTTCGAGCCCTACTTTTGGTAGACTAACGCATTTTTCGTGACGGACCTCTAAAAACCACCGGTCATTGATACGGGGGTATGAATGAGTCTCCTACCTGGGCTATCCAAGGGTGCCGACGCGAGGTTGTTTTGGTACTGTTTATTTTTTTTAATTTTTGACCGGATGTGAAGCAAATTGGAGACGGAAACCGTTAGGATCTTCGCTCATTCATTTGACTGTGAGAATATAGAAATCTTGGTACGACGCTCAAGGCTGGGGGCTTTTTTAATTTCCGCCGCTAAAGCGATTGATTGGCTACCTGCAGCTTTTTCGTCAATATTAGTGGAAGCACCAATGACGCTACTTGCAACATGACAGTCCTAAAATTATTAGTAGGTATAGGTACCAATTTAATGAGAGTAGAAGAGAAAGGTTACAATAACTTTTGATCTGTCACTAAACTATATAATATAAAAAAAAATGCGCATTATGATTACATACACGCACAAATCCACATATCCCGACTATAGGATTTCGTGTGTCTAGAAAATCAGGAATTAAATGCGGACCAAGCTTTTCCCTTGTGCGGGAATTGAACCGCAACCTCACGCTTTGCAGTGGACTCATCACTCACTTACACCGCGGAGACTGTCTCATAAAATTATTTTAAGTGTGACCCCATTTTTCATCTTATAAAAGAAATACAAATGTAACCGCACGATAAAATAATCGTGTAAATTCGTTAATCTAAAATCAAGTTTTAATAACCCTTTTGACACGGTAGCGAGGTCGTGCTACGTGTGAGGTCACGCTACGGGTCTACGCGCTACACTCGTAGACGTCTACGAAACGAAAGTTGCTGGAAATCTCCGCTACGGAAAATCACGGCTAGATTTGTAGTAGATAGAGTACATGGTTTTCTCGCAAACTTCCTATGGTCGGGGTTTCATGAAAGCAATGCGCGTGAAACTTATGCACTAGAATAACCTCTGCTATTTATTACTATTATAATATTTTAATTATTGTAAATCGGTTTAAATTACAACGCTGATGGTAAAGCGTGCCCAATAACATTTTCCTTAAAACATTCTTTATTTTTCATAAAACTCATAATTTTTGTGATACCTAATAAAATAAAGCCATTAAAAATAATTAACACCCAAATTTTAAAGTATTTTTGTACATAAATAAATTCATATTAATCACCATAATTATTAAAATGTGTTTAACGAAAAATGGAATAATTTATAGCTACATTATAATTATACGATCGAAACACGTAAAATGACAAATCACAGTTTTCCGATACATTGTCGCCTTCCCCAATTAAAGCCGGGCAGCATTGCACCACTAATTACTTACTGCCCAACAAGCGCGAATTAATCATCTCGGCTAGAGATAAATCACGGACGCGTGCCGCTCCCAGCTCCTTACTCCGTGCCTGGTGTGAGGGAGGAACACTCAGCGACCCAAGTCGACCCCTTGTGCAGACCTCACGCTACTTGCTAGATTTCACGCTAGATGCATTATCAAAAAAAATGAACGTATGCATTTTTTATACCCACAATCGCAATAGTATCCTGAACTCTGGATCGCAAAATTTTGTTAAAACACCACTCTATTCCAACGTAATAGGTAGTCGAATGCATGGTTATCACAGCTTATAAGGCAGTTTTGGGCTCCCGTGTAAGTTGCGTAGAGATGGTCCACTGTCCGTGTAGTGCGGAGCGGTGGGCTCCCGGGCGATAGAACGGCGGGAGCGGGCGCGGGCCGGTCGCGGCGCGTGTGCGTGTGGGCGTGCGGTGAATCAGTCGCAGGGCGACAGCGGCCGGCAGTCGCGCGCGGTCGCTAGCGGCAGCACAACGCACCAGCGAGCGCTGTTGCGATGGAGCGATGAGGACTCGCGGCCGCGCGGCGTTCTGGTGGGCTCTGGTCTGCCTCCTCAGCGCCAGCGGGCTCGCGGCGCCGCGCCGCCCGTACTGCGAGCGCGCCGACGTCGCCTGGCGCGCCTACCGCGCCCCGGCCGCCTTCGAGGCCCGCGTGCAGTCCCTGGCCAGGGACGCCGCCACCGTGCAAGTGAAGCGCGTCTTCAGGAAGCAGGGCCACTGGCCGCGCGAGGACTCCGTGCTGCGGCTGAAGCTGCCCCTAGATACCCTCGAGTGCACGTCGCGGTTCGAGGTCCCCCTCAAGAACCGCAGGAACTATATCGTGTTCGCGGAACGGCGAGGCCACTCCGCCGTGGCCCTCGGCCCGCCCCTAAAGAGGACCGCCAACCTGGTCAAGAGGATCCACGCGGTCTACAAGCCCGGTTACAGTGAGTGTTTGTGTTTCTCGTGCGAGTGCAGCTGGCCACATGGACACTGACCGAAGGTATTCCTGCTGATTCTTTAGAACTGGCTCCTGTGTAATTTGAAATTTTGTTGCTCAATTCAGTCTCCATGTGGCTAGATTGCATGCTCAAAAAGTAGATTTAGAAGATATTAACGGTAATGAGTTTATCGTTGCGATCGTTCGTGCCCGTACAGAAATAGAATTTAAGATACAACAAATTGAACTGGCAACAAATATGCGATAGCAGCAGGTGCTACAGTATATTGGAACAAGTAGCCATTCTGAGTCCATTTTAGGGCGAGGAGTGAATAGTGGTCGCGGCTATAGTGGCCGACGCAAAACATACTGAACACACCACTCGCGGACGCAAGCTCATTTATGCACCCTTCATAAACGGTCAGTTGGATAAGGAAATAGATACAAAGGCTTTGCAAGACGCAACGTGCGCTGCGAGCTACTCGAACGATGATTTAAATTACAACTGCAGAAATCTAATCACAACAAAACATAGGCGTACCTACTCATCTGCTGCATAAAATGATGTCTTAAATTTAGGGTATTTTAGAAATCAAACAACATTCACCACATAAAAAGCTCCAACAGAATCACATCAAACTAATTAACTGGAAGCAGGCTCCCACCTGCCCTATTCCAAACAGCGACGCCATCTGTAACGTCCACAATTATTTCTGATTTATAACACGTCCTATTTAAATTTTCATCAAATACTAGGGCAAGCGGACCTAAAACTGATTTCACAACCAGACGTCTTATTTTCAGACTTTTACAATCTTGCAAATAAATCAAACACCGGAAGCGAAGCAAGTCAAGTGCCAAAAAATGATAAAACAGTAGTTATAGCAAAAAAGATACAAGCTTCTTAGGCCCGGTGTTGCGGCGGCACCAGACATGTCTCAACTAGAGCGTTAAATGACGTCACCCATTGACTTTGATGATACCTATCGGCTATTGATGACCGACATTTTAATCTGGATTAGTGAACGCGGAATTGAGAGTAAAACTGTGAAACGTTACTGTAGATAAACTGTACATTGTCAGTATGTAATAATGATAATTGTTATGTATTATTTAATGGAGTTTGATGTTAAAGCGTGACATGTAACAAACACGATTAATGTAGCAAATTAAATGACCTATTTGTAGCAGTATAGACATCCGATTCCATCGATCGAGTATCTGACATAGTGGAAATTACCTCTTTAACTGTTTCTCTTGCAAGTAGTAGGTACTGGTGCTATCTTTGAATTCAGCGGACCAATGACTCGATCGGACTTGATTAGAAGATATTGTTTCTTCAAGCTCTCTATATAAAGTTGATCAAAGATTTTTACACGCTCAAATATTATGTGGAAGATATAATTATTTATGCTTAACGAAGAAACTTGATGTTATGATAAGTTCATCTAAACATATAAAAACCTGTTGTTGCAGCTACCGAAAACAGAAATGTCTCCAAATCTAAAGTGAAAACAATTTGCATAGATAAACTGATGCGTTTGATAAGGTTACAAGTTCTTGCAGCTATGTTCTTGAATATGAATCGAGATGTATTCAACAGAAATTAAATTTTAAATCCAATAGCCGATACAAAATATTATGTCACCATATTTTGTATTAGCTTCTTCTGGTGATTGACATTAATTTAATGCAATATTACAGACTTTACTTTTAGACCGAAGAGCTCAAAATGAACACGAACAATCTAAATTCATAGGCACTTCTAATTCCTACAGGCTGCTATCCTTTTCCTCTCAATATATTTCAGTAGGTACATCCATAATAGTTGAATTTGCAATACCAGAGCAGATCTCCATCGATTACAATTGTAAGATTTACATTGTTATGGCGGGATTTGATCGTCGATTTCTCTCCGAAGTAGGAAGGTATAGTGAACTTTTAAAAGTGTGGCGCTACGCCGTCGTGTTTACTCTCCGCTCTGTTAGCAAATGTTTATCTTCTGGCTATCATCCGTCGTGTAGAGCTACCATGGTCTGGTGTAGTGGGCCAAAAGTGTCCCACTTCTTCAAAAGCATGGTGGCTCACTAGCCAGCCTTTAAAAGCGTATGGTGTCGGGTGTTTTGATTTTAGCGCAAAATCCGTTAAATATTTTTTCATGGGTAGTTTTCAAATCGAATAATAGTCTGTAAATTACACTGGCAAATTTCAATTTTCATTTACGTATAAGGTAAAATAAAGAGCAACTAAGAATATTAGAGACCTTTTGATAGATATAAGTCATCAGAAGTGCTTTAATAGTCACGGGCGCAGCAAAACCGTCTAATTTCAGATTTTTATTGTTTTCGTAGAGTCTTGAAAAAAGCAACGCATGGGAACCCTATCGGCGTTCCCTTTGTTAATTTTCGTTTCGGCTTCATACACCACTGTAAATCTGTCTCGACGGTTTTGATGTGCACCTATACAAACCCATACATTTATTACTGTTTATACCAATTCTGCCACTCGTAAAACGTTCGTCAACGCCTTTGAATATCTAATCACATTTCTTCAGGTTTCTGTACGTACAAATTATTAGTCGGCTCTTTAAATCATAACCAGTTGCGGGGCCTGTTATTAAAATTAAATGATGAACAAAAAACATTTTCCCACGAGCACTGTTCATCGTTTTGAATTATCTACTTTTTGAGTGTTAGTTTTAGCTGAATTATATTGAGATATTTTGCACCTTAATGATTAATGAACTCTATAAGAAATAATATTTATCTATTTTTGATAGTATTCGGTGAGGTTATGATTTCATACTTAGAAAAAAGTGATATTGCAAAAACGTGTGTACCCGCTTTACGTTACATTCTCATGCATTAATGAAAAAGTATATAAAAGAGTTTTTGTAAGTGCCGTTTGTACGACGTGTGCCAGTGTTGCCAGGCCCAAAGCAAGAGTTATCATGAGCTTTAAAGACAGTGAGAATATTTGAAGCGATTAAGAGTTTTTGCGGCGAGTTGGGAAATTCCTCGGTGCCCCTGTTTACTTTTACAATGATTAATTAATTTCTCTCGGGCTTGTTACCTGTGGCGTCCATGTTTATCAGCACCAAAGTGATCTTTTAATTTTTTAACTGCACTCTTAGCTTTGTTCCGCACCAGGTCACCTCAATTATAGCGGTGCCGGTCTGTTGCCTTTACTGTCCTATTAAATATTAACATATGTACGTGAAATTATTATGTTTTACGAGGGGCGTTATCTTTAGATTTTTACGTTCTAGATTGGTTTCCAGCTAGACCTGTGCGTGACGCATCGCGTATTTTCGTGCCATTGTTGCTAGTGATTCCGTAACGTCAGGCGATTTTTTTTTGTGCGCAAATGAATCTGTCGTTCTTGAAGATTCAAAATGAGCAGTCAGGTTAGTCATAGATGTCGGTGACATTGTAACTTGTAATCTGAACACTGCAGGGTTATTTCAAAGCTCAAAGAGCGGTAACACTTTCAAAAGTATAATCATAATGATATTTACTTATAAGAAAGTATTTTCTATCTGCTAGAAGTACGTCAGAACATACGCCTAAGGATTCAAGTATCAAGAAAATCTTAATTTTCGAGGGCCACAATTAACTCAGATCCAAACACCTGTGTCTTACACAAATACTTGCCCTGCGTGGGAATCGAACCTGTGCGTCTCACAATAAGTTACAACTACAACACGGAAGCTTTTTAATTGATTAAAGTGATAATATATAATATACTATGTAACGGTATAATACTCTGAAAGTATTGTGTAACTTCTAACCTCCCCAAATTTCTGAGCATTTTTTATGACAGAAATCTAAGTAGAATATTTTAATAACATTAAGTATATAACAGAAAGCACGTATTTCAGTTCTATGAAAAAAAAATATGTTTCAGCCTAAAGTCTTTGTAGTTTGGGCGCATATGACTAAGCAAGTTGTTAATTAGAAAAAACGAAGGCTTAAATCTTCGCATTGTAGTTAAACAATAACTGTACATTCTAAGGGCTATAAACTCCAGAGAGATAACGTTTTATGAACTGTATGGAACGGTGAACTTGAAATAAAGTTTGTTTCTGTTCCAGTATTCCTGATTACACGTTATACTTCATAGACTGGTATATAGTTTGATTAATCAGCAGTTTTAATCCGCATGTCAATACTGTATCATAAACTTAAATAATTGTAAATACTACCTAATTATAATATAATGTTGTTAGCATTATCATTGTAGGTAAAAAAATATTTGTAATTTCGACTATTTCGATTATCTACTATGTCGTAAGTTGTAGAACATAGTAGTAAATTATCACTGTACTGTATTTTATTTTCATAATGCAACTAGGCCTTTTTGAATCTTTTTGAAATCATCTTTTAGAATCTCTTTGAAAACAATAAGGAGAAGTTTCAGAAATTTCCTTTCGTTCCAATATGTAAAGATGTCTATTATGTCTACATCCTTTTTTTACTACATAAATTAGATTATACATCGATTCTAAAACACATTCTGCTTGAAGTCGCGTTTGAGTTCTAAACAATAAAAATTATAATCACTATTGAGTACATCCCACCACACACAATCCCAAAACGAATAAGCCCATAAAAAATTGGTTTGTAGTGATGCATCAAAGCGTCGATGAACACAATTGAAGACAGCCTGTATGGGAGGGGCGGGCGGAAGCGCGCGTTACTGCAAGGCCACCGGACATACCCGCGAGGTGCGATTCATTGCCGATGGTCACAATAAAAGCTAGTAATCGTATGAATCAATTTATCTCATGTGAGAACCTTCAAGTAGAAAATCTCTCGCCAAATCTCTAATAGATAGCCAACTATGATATAACGGTCTGATAGTAGCTTATAAATAAAGTATAAAAAAAGATAAAAGCCCATTACGTACACCTCTATCACCTCTCATCACCACCACTGCTCGACGCAAGCTTCTCTTACGCCCGGTTTCTGACCCCCTGTTTACTTTGACCATCCGATCTATCATTCATTGTCTCTATCTGGCACTATGCAAATGACAAAGACAGCAATACGCTTATCGGTTGATCAAAGTTAAAGTAAGGCTTCAGAAACCGCTGAAGTTCGGAAACTAGTGAACTCCACAGTCTGATCTACGTCGCTCATTCAGTCCTTGCCAGCCGTTGTCCGAAACTCAATCCAACAATCTATCCATCCCTATCTCTATCACTGATAGCTAAGTTTTACTGTTCCTGTTGTTTGTCATATTAGAGGTTGTGCTAGCCTCCAGGGTCTGAGTTTATGAGGCCGCTAAGCTCCACTGTTCTCGGATGACATAGATTGTACCGGGAAAAAAGAGAACTTGCGCGTCAAAACAAAAATTACACGGGACAATCCGCGGGGCGCTGCTAAACTTTATGTTATTACGCAATTTGCTAGGAACATCTTGAAATTAAAGGTCTTGCTAAAATAAATTTTTGTTTGTCTTTTGTTAGCCGCAATATATAGGTACTTATTTATTTATCTAGGTCATTGTTACTCAAAATATACATAGTTTAGGATTGTTGTAATTCAAAATACCTGCGCAGGAATCGATCTCCAACCCCCACTAGCAGGCATCTCACCATAATTGAATAGAAATAGTTTGCTATCAACGAGTATACTTTTTATTGCTAGCTCGCACTCTAGCTCTATCAGTCTGAAAGTTCCTAATGTATGGAAATTTCTATTACTTCTAACAAATAGCAGACAACTGGTATCCATTACAAGGAGCCATAAATCACTTAGGTAAATCTGTGTTATCATTAACGATAGACGGTATTTTGTGTCCGCGCTACTAATTGCCTACCGCATCTTCTTATAAGTAATACTTTTACACGACTGTCCAGAAGGAGGGTTATGATTTTACACCGCTGTTGTAGACTTGTTATGGCTCAACTATTTAAATGCATACTATGTTATTTCTCATCCGAATAGAAGACAGATATAATTCTGTAATCAATTCGCTATTCTGATGTTCACACTTTTGGCAACAGCCGCGTTTTATTATAACTTTTAAAAATACTAAAAATAATATTTAATAAAAACAAAATCAACTCGCGATGTTGCAATTGAGAAATATTTTAACATTCTTAAGAGCGTTTTGACACCGAAATAAATTACAGATCTGTCATACTTAAATGTAAATTCTCCAGCCAAATGCACCTGTGTAACGCCTCCGTGCTAATCTCTCTTTATGCTCGCATAAATCGGTCTATTCGCGTCCACATTTTAACGGGGCACAGCAGACAGTGTGTCCGTCCGCTCGATATATTCGAATAGTGGATTTTTATCTGTCACATTATGTCGTCTAGGCATTCCTGCTATTCCCGATTGGACGACGGAACGTCTGCGATCGTCGCGGCGTCTAGACAGTTACTAACCTAACTAGAGTGTTGACCCAGGGCGGACACTCCGTGATCAAAAGATACTCAAACCCACGGTAGAGAGACACAACACGCTCAAATGTCATACCAAATCCCGATCATGCAATCTCGTTTTTAATTGAGAGTCCCTTTTTCTAGGTCATTAATACATAGGTATCTGTGGTATTGACTAAAACACTCCATACACCATCTGACCATAAAGTCATTCATTTTATACATCACGATATAAAAGGGCACCTTTGTAATCAAGTATTCTGCTTCCTCCTAGTCACAATTTAATCTCGGCATAAGTTCAGTAAGCATTTGACTTTGAATTGTATTTGAAGAAAATACCATTTACGGTAAGTAGAGTGTACGTAATATTATAATAGATGTGCAGAATTACCCTTCTGGCAGAAGTCACTCAGAATGGCAATATATAAAATCTACTTATTATGGTTCAAAATATATTTTTTTACATACAATTTCGGTACCTACCTACTGCAAATTGATCAAAACGAGTTCAAACCCTATCGCAAAATCGCAAATCACTCGGCCACCATCTCAATAAAATAACAACTGTACCTACAACTTTAGAATTCGATTGACAAACAGCCTTTAACCAAGAAAGTTACGAGTACGAGATATAATTTTAACAGTTGCAATTATTAAACTGTAGCAACAACGCAATAAACTAAACACTTCAGGACAATGCAGTTATAGAGACGGTAATTGTCGTGGGAGAGCTTTTAGATCCAATTTGTCCATTTACTTCAATTGACAGGTCCAACGATGCAATTTATTTACTTATCAAGTAGCGCTGACAAAAATGATCATTGCCTCACAAATTAAAACGTAGATACCTTCATTGACAACTGTAAATACTGACAACTTATTGTCGGCTGCGAATCGTAAACGTCACTGTTCCCGATCCGCCTCGGAGAGGGAAAATTACAACGGTATTACCACTAGTTGAATATTATAATTATTGTCTGTTCGTTCCACAAATCGACGTGACTCCTATGTTATGCTGAATTCATGTGGATACTAAATTCATAAGTATAATTATTATCAGAAATAACAGGATTGAGGTAGACAACTGGATCGAAACTTTAGGCATCTGTTCAACTCTTGTTTACAAATATGTGGCAAGGCGTAATAAGCCAAATTAATCTCCGTTAAGCACAAAGGTCCTGCTTAATTTACATCAAACTTCTGGTTCGTAGACCTTTTCTGGAAGAAGGTTGCTACGCCATAGGTGGGGGGGGGGATCCAAAACCATTTAAATGGTTAAAACCTTACTTTTAAGAGAAGGATTAGGCTATATCCCCCACCGGGTAGGGTCACTCTGGTGGATTACATACATCCATAATAATTAGTTCTAGTGCGTTTCCTCGCGATGTTTGCCTTCGTCAAAAAGCGTGTGATAATTACGTACAAAAGCTTTTACAAAAACTCATTTGTATAGTAAGCCATAATGTATATATACCTAAATTGAGCACGCAACCCGATTGGACAGCGGACTGTCTCTCCACGCAATCTATCACCGCAATGTTAGACTATAAAAAAATAAAATAAATAAATAAATCACAGTTCATTTTATTTATTCGTTCATACAAATAAATAATAACGTAGTCCAGTAACGGACCGCGGTATGTAAGGCAGAAGCACACGCGACAAAAAGCCGCCGCGCCTTATGCGACGTAACGATTATTGCCGGGAAGAGGAACGCAGCGTGTTCGACTAATTATTTATTTTATTGCATGTCCCTTGTGATTATGATGCAAAATTAATGTTATTTACCCACTTTTGTGGATGTAAACATAGTTTCTGACCCTTAGGATTGCTTGTGTCTGGACATACAGGAATTTAAGGAGCATGTTCTAACAGATACCATACTCGGAGCCAATATTAGGTATGTGGTATATTATTAATATTCAACCAGTACGGGCATATATCTCACTTCCTCACCCATAGCAGACATGTCACTAACGATATTAAGTGATTAGTTTGCTATCTACGCGTATAAGCTTGTATAGCTGTTGGTGTATGCACTTGTGTAGTGTCTAACTCTGTCACCAGAGGACGCCGCCACCGCACCCGAGATAGATAGCACCTCCGAAACTAATTTCAGGGAACTCTATCTCGTCCAAAATCAAAGGAACCTCTAAGAATGTCTCACCTTTATATTTCAGCATCAAACCGCCTCGATCCAAACCGAACCGACTTTTTTTCTTTATTATTGTCCAAAAGGAAGCGACCTGCTGAGTGATACGCGACACATGACGCCGCGTGCGCCACGAAACGACGCAAAAGTCGCGTCCACCGTCGCCGCGAAATAAACTCTAGCAGGTGAGCGGCAAGGTCGAGATTTGTTTAGGCGGGCGGGTGCGGGCGAAGTGTCTGTGAACTCCTAAAATAATATTTCAGTCGAACCACTTCATGTGTTACGTAACCGGTGGATAATTATAAAGCTAGGACGAAGTTTTAAGGCAAACGCGAATCGGCCGTTCGGATGGAAGATGTTCTACATCCGCATTGGGAACGGGACGCCGTTAGCGCCCTCTAGTGGCTGAAACGCACCTGCCGCTGCACTCGGAGACGGATAAAAACGTCAATTAACGCTAATAAGCGTTGAATTCTGTCAAAATCCGTTGGGAACGTTAATAGTTAAGTCATTGAGATGGCAGTCTTTACTACTTTTAAACAAGATGTTCTGAATGTACCAACACTTCTTCAGTTTCAGGATGTAAAAATAGGTTCCATAAAGCTTTAAGTAGTCAGGGAATATCTTTCGTTCAAAAGCACATGATGGAAGTGATCTTGTTCGAATATTATTGCACAATAAAAATGCACATACTTACCTGCCACAGAATAAATAACATATTGGAGTAGAGTTGACACAGAATAAAATAGTACGAGAAAGTACCTACAATCCAAGTCTCGGGGTCAAATACTGCTCCACTAGGCCCTTTGCTTAATCCGACAACTTTTTGCTAGCATTCAATCGAAGATGACATATTCCGATGCTAACGCTAGCCAGAAAGATTTGCCCAACCGCTGCATAAGGAAAAGCCACGATTAATTTTCGAATCGCTAGAAAAACTCCTGCGCCGGTTATGGGCCGGCGCCGGCAGACTGATCTGTACATCTGTACGTGGTCGGCGTTTGTATATAGTTGGCTTATGTGATGAATATGGATATCGGCTGATTCGGAGATAAAGGTTATAGCGGTCGGTGGAAGTGATCTTGGATTTATTTTTTTTATTTTTGGATACTGTACTACAGTAAGCATGGTCCAGCCGTCTGTAACATCTCGTGTGCTGCCTATGCAGTATGAAGGTGAAGATTGCAAAAGTTGAAAGAAATAGACATGTTGCGAGTAGTCCTTTTGAAACGCGTGCGTACTTAACGTTAAGTTTGAAATTCAACATATTCAAGTGTTTTGTCGCTGATTGTATTTATGTGACATGTTCCGTTTCTTTTGTCAGTGACTGTCATATCTTTGCACAAATAATCATTTTTTAGTGGAAAAATTACTCATGTACTTATACAAATATTATAAACTATGGTAGAAACTATACGAGTACATGACCGTCCTGACCGATTAACCCTATAAAACAACCAAAGATTATGTCGCAGATATGACAATTAAATCATTAATTTTAATTCATGCCACTCGGTGAACTTTACTGGCCCAGAATGCCGGCTGCTTCACTTTTTACCCGACTACCGAAGGAGGGTAATGTTTTCTCCAGTTTCTTTACTCGACATTTCCACGCAAGCTACAACCTGCAATCAATTCTAAATGTCATATGATTTCAGGTGTTTTGGGGCACCCAAGTGATAGGCGTGAGCGGGTAAACAAATGCTTAACGGAGAGGGGGTTTTAAATGGTTCTAAGCCGCTTTATGTTCTTCCCTCTTTGTTTCTCGAAGATTCCGATGCACCATGACGAGCTACATTGCCTGGTTGAACAAAGTCTATCTGAATAAATTATCATGTGACGATGTTTCAACAGATTTGTTTCTGCAGAATATTATGTATGTAGAATGTCGGGCTTGTGGTGGTACAATTAAAACGGCAGATGGATTTACAAAACTTCAATTTTTATTTTCGTCTTAAAAACCGACTTCCTTTCTTCCTACGTTCCGTCCTCTGTCCTCTGTCGTCCTTCTCTCTCTCTCCTTATATCTTCCGTCTCGCTCCCTCTCTCAGCGTTCCACCTCTCACCTAACTAGCATGCTATCGTTCCACAGTCAGCCGTCTATATTTTTCGCATCCTACAACTCGGCCCTCCTGCAATCTGACTGTCCCCAGTCAGGCTTCTCACTCAACCTTCCCCTTTCATCCTCATTCACTCGTCATAAGTACAACACTCTCATCTCAGGTTACATCTTATACTTAATAGCTCTTGCCTTATCTCATCTAGGATTAAACAAAAAATATAAACTTATATAAACCTCATTTACATCTCACGCTTAGGTTAATGGCTTTTACACTTATTGTCTAGTCTAGGGTTAAACAAACAAACTTTAATTATCTTAGTTCACAACATATCCTTATAGTAGGTACTAACATTTACTACATTTTTACCTCATTCAGGTTTTCACTCTGTCATATTCCTTACAAACAATCTTTCAACCATACAACTTAACTTTTATGGGTACTTACATCATTTAGCAACACTTAGTTTACTATTATCTAATTTAGATTACAACATTACAGAACATTTTCACATACTTCAGGGTTACAACTTTAACTTAACATCTGGTACCTACATCTTTATCTACTTTTACATAACTATAATATGCTACATTAACAACTGTTCGACTTATTATAACTTATCGAGCTTACATCAATTCAACACTCTCTTATATCTGCTATCATAACAAAATCTTATTATAACCATGGTAGGTATCTCAGCTTTACTTAATTAGGAAATTATCGCTACTTTTAAGCCATATAATATAGAAAATAAATTATTTACATTAGATCCAACTAACTCATGGCTGAACAAACTGAACCAGTCCGTGACAAGTTCACTCACCTAGGCCTTCATCATCAGCCGTGTCTGGCCATCTCTTCATATAGTCGGCGGAGGTAGAAGTCTTGGACGGTCCTTCATTGGTAGGGTCCATCTTCAGTACATCATAACGATCATTGCGCTTCGTCTTGACTACCTGGTAGGGTCCAAGGTATTTTGGTTTCAACTTGAGGCAGGGTCCAAACTGCGTGCGTCTGACAGCGACAATATCTCCCTCTTGGTATTTCTGACTTTCTTTTCGTCTTTTGTTATAGGTCCTACAATTTTCTTCTTGTACCTTAAGAATTTGTTGTTTTGCCATCCTTCTCAGATCTTCTCTTCCTTCGATGAAGTTTTCTTCATTCTCCTTCTGTAATAAATCAAAAATCTCGACGTCCTCTTTATTCTTCATCTTCGTTCCCACCATAAGCTCAAATGGTGTGGTATCGACACTCCGTTGATAGGTGCTATTTAGCGCCTGTTGTACTCGACTGACATGCTTATACCACTGCTGGGAATCTGAAATGCAGAGTTTGGTTAATATTGCAATCATTATTCGATGAATACGCTCCACCTGTCCATTTCCCCGTGGTACTCCCGTCGTAATCGTTATCTGTTGAATGTTCTCCCTCTGGCAATACTCTTTAAATTCATTGCTGGTAAATGCAGAACCTCTATCAGTTATCAGGCGTGTAGGATTCCCAAACGTTTGCTGATGAATCAACAATTTATCTATAGTTTCCTTACTCGTTGTTCCCTTCACTGGAAATAACCACACAAACTTTGTGAATGCATCGACAATAGTTAAAATGTAATTGTACTGTTTTCGTGTCTGCGTCAAAGGTCCTATGTGGTCACAATGCAATGTGTGTAAGGGAACTCCTTCTTTGTCGATACTATTCAAAAATCCTTCTTGTTTGCCTTCCTTCTTCGTAGCCAACAGACATGGTATACAGGTAAGTAAAAAGTTATCAATTTTTTTACTCACATGTGGGATAAAGTAGTCTTTTTCTAACATTTCTGTCATCTTCTTTTTTCCAAAATGGCCTCGCTCGTGGACTCTCTTCATAATTTCTGCTTCTAGACATTTAGGTACTACCAACCTTTTGTTCAATCCTTTGTACAGTAATCCGTTATCTAGAATATAGTCTTCATACGTTCTATCCATCAATATCTCGATTATAGCCTTACATCCTTCATCTGATTGTTGTGCTCGACGTATCTGATCATGCAGGTGCAGTTCTATGGCACCAACGTATGGGTTTCTGCTCAAAGCATCCGTGTGCTGCATCTTGCTACCGGGTCGATGCTCAACGGTATAATCATACTCTTCAAGTAGCAATACCCACCGGGCAACTCGAGTAGTCAAATCTTTCTTCTTCAACGTCATTTGGAATGCTTGACAGTCAGTAACAATCTTAAAGTGCTTTCCATATAAGTAGTGCCTAAATTTCTTCACACCTTCAATTATAGCCAACGCTTCCAGTTCATAGCTAGAATATTTCTTCTCTGCATCGTTAGTTTTTCTACTGTAGTAGTGAACAGGGTGTAGTTCACTAGTACTATCTCTTTGCAACAATATAGCACTGTATGCTACAGCTGAAGCATCAGTGTGAAGCTCTGCAGGCAACTTGGGATCGTAAATTCTAAGTACTGGGCTACTGGATAATGCATTTTTCAAAATATTGAATGCATTTCGATGTTCGTCATCAAATAAGAAATTTACATTTTTCTTTAATAAATCTGTCAACGGCCGGGCTATTACAGCAAAGTCTTTTATATACTTTCTGAAGTATGAGGTTAATCCTATGAAACTGTGCAACTGTTTAATAGTCTTAGGTTCAGGGTACCTGGTTACAGCTTCCGTCTTATCCCTCGATGGTCTCACTTGTCCATTCTCAACAATGTGCCCCAAGTATTCTATCTGGTGACACAGCAGAGATGCTTTCTTCCAGTTGATCTGGAGACCATACTCGGATGCCACTGCTAATACTTCTTTCAATCTTTCCACAGCCTCGGCTTCATTACCAGCTGGAATCAGTATGTCGTCAATAAATATTATTATTATTCCTTTAGCAATCAGTTCCCTAAAGATAATAGACACAAATCTCATGAAATACTTCGGGCAGACTGAGAGTCCAAAAGGAGCTCTCAAAAACTCATACTGACCACTGTGCGTCACGAACGCTGTGTACTTTATACTCTCTTCACTTACTTTCAGGTGAAAAAATCCATTTTTCAAATCCAGTACACTGAATACTCTAGCGTCTTTAAGTCTATCTATTAAGTCATCTATAATAGGAAGTGGAAATTCGTCCTTGACCATCTTCCTATTTATGGGTCGATAATCAACACATATTCTCGTGGTACCATCTTTCTTCTTAATCAATACTACTGGTGAAGAATACTCAGAAAAACTTACGCGTATGATCCCGTCTTTCAGCCACTCCGATACCTGGTTATCCACTGTCTCCCTCTCACTCAACGATAAACGTCGGGGTCGTTGAGCAATTGGAATATCGTCTTTGAGAACAATCTTCAGCTGGATAGGCGCTTCTTTAGTTTGAACTGGGTTATATTTCTCCACACACTCCATAACTTCCTTCTTTCTTACCTCATCGACTGTACCTATAACAAAGGGATGGCACATAAAACAATTCAATTTGTTCAGCCACTCGTCTGCACTTGGCACTATTTTCACAGAACCGTGGGAAAATATTGCTGTCACTCGACATAAAAAATCCTGTCCTATTACTACACTATAAGGCATACTGTCTTTAGGTATCACATAGAACCAAACTTTGTACTCGTGTCCGTCAATATTCACTGTTGTACACAACTTCTTGCTCGCAGTTACTTTACTACATCCCAGTCCAGAAAACACAGATAAAGATTCTTCACACTTCGGGGCACCAATTAGTTCATATACTTCGTTAGATAACAGGTTAACTTCGCTTCCAGAATCAATCAGGGCATTCATGTGCACTTCGTTCACTGTTATCATTTTCTTCGTGAGATTACCGCATCGATTGTTGTCACAATAAGCATCCAAATGGTCAGCTGACGCTATCTTACTGTCACAGCTGTTGCCAAACTCAACCTTCTGACTGTCCGACGTGAAGTTAGCAGAGAATGCTTTTCCGCTGGCTCGACTTGATTCAACCGTCCTTGACGAACTTCGTGCTGATGTTGCTTCACCCACCGGGCGATTCTTCATACAATGTGTTGAGATATGCCCAAATTCATTACACCTGAAGCACTTCAGTCCTTTTTCCTTACTAGGGCACTCTGACGACAAGTGGGCCTTGTTTCCACAGTTGAAGCAACGCTTAGTGTTCACTGTTTGAGCACTTCTTCTTTCACTTCGAGCGCTTGTTTTTTTCTCACTTTTTTTCAGACTTACTTGCATGGCCTCATATATTTTGAGTTTCTCCTTCAAATCAGGGTAACTTGTAGCACCGTATAGCATCACTTTGTTCAATGGTTCGTCTTCTATTCCATCAATTATGTACTTTATCGCCACATAATCAGGCATTTTACCACGTTTGCCTAATTCCTTCATCACAAGCACATAATCTAAACAACTCTCGTTTTCTTGTTTTAAACGCGCCGACATGAGTTCATGAATTGTCTTGCTGTCGATTGTGTCAGGAAATTCCTTACTTATTCCGCTCTTCAGATCATCCCAACTTTTGAATGGACGTTCGGACCTGAGCCATCGTGCTGCGGTCCCTTTCAGTGCCCGTCGTGCAATAATAAGTGTTTGCACCGGCGTCCATTGAAAGATTTCGGCGTTATCTTCTACGTCCTGTATCCACCGGGATACCGTATAGGTTTTATCCTGCGCCGTAAACATAGGTACTACGTCTTCCATGTATGATAAACTCGACATTGATGTTCCCACTCTGTTTGCCGGGTTTTCCAGTGCGTCGTCATAGTCGGGCTGGCGACTGTTTCGTCGATCTTTGCCGTTTCCACCCATTTTCCGTCTTGAAAATCGTCGTAATCGTCGTTAGGTAGATTAGCAGCTATCTTCTTTGTCGCAAACCAGCGTCGTCTTGCACTAATACGCGTCTTGTAAATTGCCACCACGTCGATGGCGGCCGGTGTCGTCGTCGTGCCGTGTACCACCAAAACCCAACCAGTTTCCCGAGAAAGTACGATAGATTCCCTGAAAATCTTCGCAATCCCGGACGAGCCCCCAAATTTGTAGAATGTCGGGCTTGTGGTGGTACAATTAAAACGGCAGATGGATTTACAAAACTTCAATTTTTATTTTCGTCTTAAAAACCGACTTCCTTTCTTCCTACGTTCCGTCCTCTGTCCTCTGTCGTCCTTCTCTCTCTCTCCTTATATCTTCCGTCTCGCTCCCTCTCTCAGCGTTCCACCTCTCACCTAACTAGCATGCTATCGTTCCACAGTCAGCCGTCTATATTTTTCGCATCCTACATGTATTCTCTTATGAACTGTCCCGCTATTTGCTCACAGTCCACCCACGCGTGTCTTTTAGGTACCTACGAGTACATTACTAAAAATCAGGATTATTACGTCATAGCTATGTACACGTCACAGTTACGTAGTATGATGTTTGCATAAATACGAAATACGATAAATAGAGTTCCTCTAGAAGCGATTTAATGAACTTCCCCGCTGTTCGCTCTCACTCCGCCCGCACGCGCCCTCGACATTTGCACGTTCCGCTGCCGAAACTCGCGAAAGTTACGTAATGGCAGGTGCTCTTTAAACTGCGCTCGCGACAGTATAGCGAAATTGTAGTAATTATCGAGATTAATCGTCCGCCGCCGGACTAAAGGTTCGCGGGCGTCAATTTACACGTGATAATATTTAATATCTCTTGGTTGGATGGTGGATAAATATTGTTTCATCAAGCAGTAGGTAGGTAGGATAATCAGACGGTGTGTGATCTCATTTATATTACAGCGAGGTAGCGTTGTTGTGTTTACTTGTAAGACCCCTATCTATACCCACTTTGCTTGATTTTGGGTCATCTCCGTGAGAATAGAGTCCATAATCCCGCGGCTCGCGGTGGCACATACCACGCATACCGTGCGTAGATTCGCAATACTGAATTTACGCGCAGGGTGTCCGCGGCCGGTGGGTGGCCGCTAGCCGCTAATGTCGCATAGATTGGGCCAGCCCTACCGCATGCTACTCGTAGGGTTGCTACATTAGTTGTTTCTTTTTAAAAGGTTTTTTTTTATGATTAGTTATTATAGGCCAGCATTTGCCCACTATCCCACCTTGTCTCAAGTGACGATGTGATCTAAGGTGGTAAACATGCCCAGCTTACAATGGGAGTGGCTTTCATAGATCGCTGCCGGAATACCCCGATGGGTTCATACGAATATTTTAAACTAAAATTTACACTTAATATGGATTTGGTACTTTGTACGAACCGCTATAACCGTTAGGTATATAAAGAAAAATAAAACATTTATATTATTTGAATTATTTCTTTGGTTTTTAGTATTTTATATTTTTGATCATAGCAAGAACTTTGTATCCCACATGTGGAAACCATATTACTCACACTTAATAGAGTTATAACGGTACCTATTTATATGGGAAATATAATTTTAATATTGAAGGAATAATAATCTCGTGCTTATATTTTCCCACAGTGTCCATTTAACATTATAATATTCTTAATTACCTACTTACTTAAAGTCAGTTTTGATTTAATTTTTGTGCTTGTCAGACGTTAATAAGTATTTTTATATGTTGGAATATAGGTCTGATATTACGATATTATGTTTCTAAAATACTTGTTTGTTAGCTAATCAAAATGCTAAAAATTTACTGTAATAATCCGCCCTGTCATTAGTGCTCACTGTCACTATAATAAGTACCTATTGCCATCAGAATGCGTATGAAAAAGTTCAACTCAAACGATGTAATCTGTGTTAAAATTCACTTAGATATCTATTAGTATACTTTACCCCATAAGTTTAATTATTCCACATTCAAATGTAGCATATAGCTAATTACACCCATAAACAGCGCGCATGCATCCACTCCTACCATTGAAATTATAAGCACGGAAAAGTCTCTACGAGATAAATTGCATCAACATCTAATAAATACTTGCACCCACACGCATTGTCCACTCGCATACTATCTAGTAGCGCTAGTAGCTACTACGTCCTACTAGTGGTCATTCCTTACTCTAGTCACATAGTCTAGCCACAGCCTAATATGTAAGGACCGACCTCGGCCGTGCTTTTATTGTATAGTCCAAGTGAAGAGGGAATGCGAAATGCGAAGATTTGTTTCAAACGAATACTGTAAAATTAATGAGTGACAGTTACAATATATAACTACACATAAAGGCAAAAGCAACAGTTTTACGTCAAACTTAACAAACGCTCTTGGAACTGAACTGTGCTAAACGCAACCGCTATTCCTTAATTTTGGACATTACTCGTTGAAAAAAACCTCACTAAAGCCTATCCAATAACGTGAAAATCAATAACAAGAATCCTAGGATGTAGGCCCACAAAAGTACTCAACTGACAACCCACACTTCGGAGTTGATTCATCGCCGCACGCCACGGCGGCCATTCCAGGCCAGCTACATCTCCTCGCTTGCACCACAATAACACGTTCTAATCAATCTATCACATATAGAGCTACAAGCCGACATTAACACATTAATCCTAGCTGCAGGTCCATCTAACAGTTCATTTGTCCGGCTTTGTGAGCAGCAGCACTTCGACAACTTATCGCTTCTTTGCAGCAATCCAGCTTTATTCGAGAAGTTTATGGTTAAACGCAGTATCTATTACTAGTAATCGTGACATCTGTATAATATCATTTGTTCCCTGCAGTTTTACCAGCGATTTCAAAGGTAAAAGCATCTTTAGTATCTATCTTCACGTATAATTTTATATTGCCACGCGATGATGACACAAACGTCAAACACACACTTGCACACAAACTTTTGCAAGTATGATGGTGATATGATATGATATCTGACACTAGAAGGAAATGGGTAACTGAACCTAATTAAGACAATATTATAATATCGAAAGCGAGCGCCAGAACTCTTACATGCAAAATATATCCTGGGATACCAACTACACTCTTGATCCTGGAAAATGGAACAGTTACTTTAGAACCTAGGATCATTGTACACGCGAGTGAAAATGCAAAGTGTGAACCGCGCGAAGCATAAACATGAACATAATATAGAGATGGTCTAGAGACCTTGCCAGATGCATTGATAATGACCTAATGGCTGCTGTGATCGGATCACTCAATCACCCGGCGAGTGGCTTCCATCGCCGTGCACGACAGATAACTATGGGTGAGTCAACCCATCGGATATAGTGCATAAGCGGTGCCAACACTCCCAATACTTGGAATCGAACGTGCAAACTGAAAACGCCTTGGGAGTCGTGACAGAAACAATTAGGTAGGAGATTTAGTATCGTTGGGATTTTGTAAAGAGAAATTTTTTTTACATTGAACTGTTTCTTTACATTTCTGGATGTTCCAGGAGTGCAACGAATACCAAAACGCTAGTTCTCTCATTTATCAACATGGTCACACTTCAATTACAACAGCCAATGCATACATATTGTTATCTCGCACGGTGTTAAAAATCTGAGCTTTGTCTTTTAATACAAACAATCTGACTCAAGTTACAAGCTCCGTCATCCTGAGATATGATGATCCTGTGTCCGAAGTAACACAATCCGTATTTAGTATCACTTCCGGTGGTTCCTGCCATCTAGACTTCACCGGCTAGACTAAACATTGGACTCACGCACAAACAAGCCAGAACGGAATCTCAAACCATCACACGCAGTCTGCTTCGCGTTCGGAGAATTCATCAGATTAAATGCAAATATGGTGTAGAGTTAACACCAGGTTCAATGATGCTGTCATCGGTGATAGCATTACCTACTGCACCTATTAATCTTAATGTCATTGGTGATGTTTTTACTTATGTTGTTATAATTATATCATTGCTGTTCTCGAACATTTTATTACTAGCATTCGAGCCTCGATTAATATTGCGATAATCGACGGTGGCGGCTATAGAATGGGATTTGATTACTGGTTGCAGAAACTTATAGCAAGGCTACATACTATAAGAGATACATTAATATAAAGATGTTCCTCAGTGGTATACAATAAAAGAGGTACATCTACAGCACGCTACGCTGACGCATCACATCACCGCTACTGACGCATATACAGAACTGCGAGTGGCTTGCTGAAAGCAATGATTAGATTCATGGATCAAAGCATCTAATATATTTATTGGAGACACGTTTGTTTGCCGAAAGAGGAAGTGCCAGCTACTGGTGTAAGAGTTTGTCAAGCCACCCAAAGGCCTCTAGGACTGCTCTACCAATCAATATCAGCGTATGCCCTCCGAAGCACGGAGCGTTAAAAACCTCGTCAGATCAGAAATCGGAACTTGGTCGATCAATTCATCTTTATCAATGCAATCTGGATTAAAATTCACTTACCTACACTACTAAAATCATCTAAAAAAAGAAGAGTAAATTAAAGCTTGTAAAAACCTATGCAAAGTCTACTAAAAATAACTAAAAGCTCCACAACTTTTATTTGTCTTCTCGAGATTATATGAAATAATGCTGGGCCTACTTAATGATTATCTCTCTCTGTCTCTGTGGTTATGTCTCAACACCGATCCACTATCACGCTACGACACTGTTACAGGCTGAAAACTGGACCATCTTTCACTGAAACCAGTCTAAACATAATCGCGTAAAGCTCACTCGTTTTAAATAACTACGGGTTTTGTAAAATTAGGCTGTAAACGCGTATATAACATAAACAGATAGGTCAACGCATTGTGGCGTTCCGGGAATTCTAAATCATTTTCCGCCGCGATCAAGGTGAGCAGACCGGCTATTGAAGACGTCAAGAGTGTTTAGGAAGTGGAAAGACTTTGCTGTGCTGATGGTCGGGGCCATTCACGCATTTAACATTATTGTTGTCATTCGTGCTGTTAAGTTGTCAAAGAATGCCAGGTGCCGCCCTAGGTGTGTGGTTCTGGAACCTGAGTTATCCGGGTTACTCGGGACTAATAGCGATGCGTAGCTAATTAGTAGGTAATAAGTGTTAGCAACGATAATAAAGGTAACTATAGTACCGGCACGCATAACTACCATAATGGTTTACATCCACAAAAGTTATCACATCTTGTGGTTGACTAGTAGAAAATGCTATTAACAATTTCGCCATTTCGTACTAGCTATAGGTATAATAATATGCAAAAAAGTTTTATGTGCATATTCTGAGAATTTATGTCCGTATTGCACAATCTTGATAGAAAGTAAATAATATTATCAATGTAATTAGATGTCAGCTTACAAATGATAAATATCCGACAATTAGGTACATGAGAAACAAATAAATCAGATGTAATGATTACGGATGCAACTGATACAATTACAATGAAGATACCAACACAATACAATAACAGATACAAATATATTAGATGTAATAATTACCGACGGTTCAGTAGTAATTCTGGGAAGCAGCGGCGGGCGGCGCGGCGCCAACATTCTACAAGCAATTTCTGTGTAGTCAGTTCGGTAAACAAACTCGCAGGGTTATACTAAGGTGCTCCATTTGACGTAAATAATTGGTACACTCCATTGGCCGCTTTGAGGAAAATCAGGATTTTAGAGACACACAAGCGTCTTGATAAATTCCGCCCGCCCTCGATGTAAAAAAACTTAGCTTAGATTTCTAAATCTAAATGTCGGATCTGTTCTAAACTGCTCAGTGTCAGGTGTTACTTGCCTGAACTTACGCAGTAACTATTTAGTAGGTACTATTTGTGCCTGAACCTCCTGACCTTTCTCGGTACCTTCACCCACTTGCAGCGTGCGATCGACGGAATTGCCCCCCATTATCGGAGCAGTCGCCACTCGTGTCTTGTCGCTCGTTTGTATCGGCGATTATCGGTTATTGGTGGCCAGTACGCAACCGAACGGCGAGTTTATAATTTGAACTTTCTGGTACATGCTTATTAAAATTACATGACATAAACATTAATTGCTCGTTTTTAAGATTATCATGTCGTTTGCCTCACGGGTGATTGCCATGCCTGCCCCAAAAAAAATGTAATGGCTCAAGTTTTCTATGGCTATTGTCAAGATTTAGTGCGGCACTGCACTGCCCTGACGCAGTAGTGTGCCGCCCAGAATGTTTTTTTTTACGTTATAGTCTAGCATTACGATCTATACTTGCAAAAATCGGACTAGGTTAGTTTTAAAGTCACATTATCCTGTATAATTTATCAGGGAACATTATCCTTCCAACACAGTTATGATTGAATATCTGGCTCACTAATAGGTATATCTACCGAAACCTCAATCGATCTGTTTGGTGTAGATGTTGCAGTAACATTATAGCCGTGATGTGGTTACATCCCTAGGGATACACAGATAGCACGGTCGTTCCCCACTCAGAATATTTAGCACATTATAAAGTATGTTATGTGTAACTATCAACTGTATACGTGGACTAATTTTATTTTTTACGGATTGCGGTCTGCGTTGGCTGTGAAAAGTGTGAAATGGTAGATGTATACCTACTAGATGTGCCAGTATAGCGGAGTCGTTTCTCGACGCATTGACAGTTGCAACAATAGGCGCGTTACTCACTGGGCCGATGAGTTGCGTGTATTATTAGACGCACTCGGTCGAAAGTGGCCCGCGTAGCCATCGTGTAGCTATGTGCGCTCGTATTAATAGTTGAACTCTGCTTTAGTTCGGTTTTAACTGAACAAGCTTTAGTCTGTAACATAATTTATACGTTTCAGTAGTTATTAGGAACATTACAATTTGAATTCGCAATTAAGTAAGTAATATTGAGATTTAGTAATAAAGCCTTCGAAGCCCCTTGGCCGCAATTATTTTTACTAAATTTTACTCACATGTTAAATATACAAGATGCTTACATACAAAATATTCAGTGGACAATACCTGTTGTACCGCCCACCACTGTCTAACTAACTAACTACCGAAACTAACTTCTGATGGCCGGAAAGCAGACGTAATAATGACGTATTAACTGGTAGCTAATAAAAACACCAATGCTATTTATTTACGAGTGCATAATATACTTATCTGTGGCACCAAAAAAATTATAACTCTGTGGAACTATTTTTTCTAAACACCAGGTCCTTTGTACCCTACCCATTAGTACCCATTCTCCATCTCATATAATAATTTATGATTTTATTAATACTTAATACTTTATAGATTAGCATTGGGCCACTATCAAACCAATCAATAATTATGCTAATTTTATTCGAATCTTAATAGAGTGCCTTTGGAATAGTTTGCGATATTGATATCAAATGCTCTTATTTGACTAGCTGACTAATTTATTTAATAAAATAAAATACATAAAAATTAATAAATACAATAAATAAATAAAAATATCAGAATTCCATAATTACACTAATTACCTATGTCACTTCAAACAACTGAGCTTTCATCGCTTCGAATACCTAATCGTGAATTATACCTAAATTTTTTTACCTTCTAAGTATAATCAGCAAACATTAGGAATAATGTGAAATTGTATTTGACATATAATTAATTCACCATTGCATTATGTTTCTCCTAAAACGGCTTGTTTTTGAGCTGTACAAAAAGTGCTGCGCCACGGTCCACCGCATCGACTATCGATTTCATCCGCGCTGGGGCTCGTAACGAGAATCGATTGCAAAAAATATGACCTTACGATCGTCTTTGACTTTGAACGAATGATTGAAAATAGACATATTTTGTTAATTGAAGGACACTTTTGCTCATTTTTAGCTTTATCTCAAATGAAAGGCCAGACCACATTAAATTCCAGGCTACGCTAAGACACAATATGTTTGCATAGAGATTATGTCACATAAGCTAGAATTGGTCCCCTGCTCAAACGGCTCCGCGTGACTTATATCAAAGGGTACTTTTTTCGATAGATCGTTAAATGCTAGCGCCACTACGGTAATTAGTGACGGGCGAGTGCTCGATGTTTCCGGTCGACAAAAAACGGCCGACACAGACGAGAGCGAGACAACGGGCGCGACTCTACACCTGGCCGTGATTGGGCCTTGTCGATAGTGTAGTGAATGATGGTAAGAATTTACGCGTTCTATGTCTAGCAATTAAAATAGTACTAATAAAAATAGTAATAGTAGACCTAAAATAGTATTTATAAAAAAATAACATTGTAATATAATTAAGATATCAAGACTAGTTCAATTACCTTTATTGAGGATTTGGATTTATTTGGATTTATTGACGATTACAGTTGTGATGAAACATAATAATTCTAACTAGATATAAATGGGTTTAATTTGCCCAGAAACTAATATCAACATAATTATATGATTTTGGTATACCTCATCGTTTGGGCCGAATTACATCGACCGTGGTCACGAGAAGACTGGAGAATGCGGGTATAACCGTCCAGAGCGGCAGGTGTTATTTCCAACTACGCGTTTATTGTTATTAAAGTTATTGTACCTTATATTAAAAAAATGTTGTCACAATGATTAAACATTATCTTATAGATATTTTATGGTATAGACGTTGTATACTTACTGAAATGATCTAAGTATAAAAATACAAAATGTTCTAGAAGTATTTTTTATAAATAAATTAGAATGTTAAAAATGTGTGTAAACGAGAGTTCCTAGCGTTGGACGTCTTCGCAACACTAAGGCCGCAGAAAATACAGGTAGGTATCCTGATTGTTCATTAAACACAGCATAATCCTTCGGCAATTACTCATACTCTTTGGCTCAGTTTTTTATCAAAAAACCGGTCAAAAATACCTGGCCAAGTGTGAGTCAGACTCGCGCACGAAGGATCCCATACTATCTATAGAAACGGCAAAACAGCAAAAAAAATCACGTTTGTTTTACGAGAGCCCACTTATATTATTTATTTCTGTTTTTTTTTAGTATCTGTTGTTTTAGCTGCAACAGAAATACATCATATTCTGTGAAATATTCAACAGTCCAACTATCACGGTTCATGAGATACAGCCTGGTGACAGACTGGCAGGTGGACGGACGGAGGGACGGACAGCGGAGCCTTAGATATAGGGTCCCGTTTTACCTTTTGGGTACGGTACCCTAAAAAACTATCCGTCTGTTTAAAACTTAAACTAATGTTCACTGACATTTGTTTACATACAAAAACTGCTAATGGTGTCTATAATTAATAGTTAGTAGACTGTGCTATTTTTGCAGGGTTTAGTGCCCACGAATTGTCGAAATATTTGTAAAACAAATAATCGATTATATACTGTTGCTATTTCGAATACTACTTTGTGACTCGTAAAAACCGATAGTATTTGTAAACAATTTGTGAAAATCAAGAGCAAGGCCAATAATATGGAATTCTGCGCATTGTTTAACGATGACTTATTACTAAAAGCTTTCTCGTTGGAAATAGATCTTAATTGTGGGAGATGATAATATAAAATTTATGAGCAAACGGCAGTCTATTAAAAATAGTTTACTTCTGAAGAATTCTTGTAAATCATTAATATGCAAAAAGTACGTAGCCAAAAACATGGGAAATTTCTCGAACAATAAAATTAAACTAGGCACTTGTTTAGAAAAGAGCACCTCCATTTTGAATTTATTATAACAGCGTTCTCTGATCGTAAATATTTTGAGCAAACATTTTGAGCCATTGTCGAATAATATTTAATCTACAGACAATATTTAACATTCATAATAATATTACATCAACAAATCGCATAAACCTCAATCAAATAACTTTCAAGTACATCACTACTCATCAAGCATATCAGTAGCAATCGAATCTGTCAGTAGCTACTCGATTCGAGCCACTCGAACTGGAGAGTCGATCATCACTACGTACTTAGACTAGTAAAATTAAAATAGACGCGCAGTCGTGATAAATATGTATTATTAAATTATAACATTTAAATGTAGAATTAACTTTTCAGCGTAGGTACTTAGTTCAATTAAAACGAAAGTATAATCATATTATAATAGCCTGAATTTCTTTATCGTGTAGTTTTTTGGTAACTACTAACTAGGATTGTTTTTATCATAGATAGTTTACAGGGCACTGAACCTTTAATATTTGAAACCAGCTGTGCCAAACATAATTATCATCTAAATTATTGTACGTTTCAATACGCAAAAGATCGTATCTAACGCACGACGACGTTTTTCACCTAGAAGTAGAAGGAGCATACTACATAGATATACTTATTAATCCACACTAGTATAAAAACACAATGATTGAATTTTATAATAATGCTGTCTGTTTGAACGTTTTCATTTTCACGGAATAAAAAAATCTTGATATTATTTGGTAATGATAGTTTGAACCTTGGGGTAGGACAGGATAGTTTTTGTCGCGATAAGCCGTAGATAGCGCGCACTAAGTCGCGGGAAACATATAGGTACTTAGTAGTTTTTAAACTAAACAGACCACATTCAAATATCGTTCCAAACAGCATTCAAACGATTGTTAGCTTATAAATTTATACCAATAAGTAAAATGCCATAGAATTACCCATAAATCAGAATGATAAACGCGTTTATTACCTATAAACACCTTAGGAAATATCTTATTTGAAAATGATTGATGGCCATTTATAAATAAATCGTATGGCAAATGGCTGTGTTTAAATGGACAATCAAATTCAATCATTTGATTATGAATATCTTACGTAACTACGTAGGTAGGTAAGTATAATTATATTATTATACCTATCTGTAATTACTTAGTATAAATTTCTATTATATCCTCTTTTGCTGTGAAGTTTAGTAAAGCTTGAACCACTTCACTAAATCGTGTCGTTGAGTGTCTGCACTAGACTACTGACTGCATGACTGTCTGAACTTTACTATTTCACACGAAACCTTTAGCACTTCCTAAATATACAAGTCATGCGAAACCAAGTACATATAAAAAAGAAATGCACCTTATCACTTCGTAACTTCTCTGTCTATCGCTCTCTTACGTCTCTTTCAGATTTCGTTCGTAAACTTATCGGCAAAAAAATGACACAGTCAATTTGGCAACAGAGTACCTAATCACTCGCATCGAGATATCCCCGACCGATCGAAGTCGCTATCAGTTTGATTTACCGCCACTCGTCAACACATCCCCGCCAAAAGAAAGGCCGTCGCGTCGTTAACCACACAAATGAAACGCATCAAAGGGGGGCTACCATTATCCCAAGTCGTTATTCGACGTGTAAAGATTTACACAATTGGTGTAAAACAAACAAAAATATATATATCGGTCGTCTCCCTCAGCCGTTAAAAGCGAATTATGTCTTTAATCAGCGCCATGGAGTCTGCTTTATGGTAGGCATTAAAGAGCGCGTGGGGTCGCTGAACTTTGACGAAAAGTTTGGCTAATTATGGCTTTTAATTAATTGTGTTGTTGTAGTTTGATGGAGGAGTAATCGTACTTACGAGTAGATCGTTTTTGAAAATGTTTTTGTTCTATTTTGAATATTATAATTTGTTTGGTACATCACAAAAAGATATATTATTTTTCAGCTGCTGTGATCTATTTTTAGGGTTTTGGGTGCCATAAATAAAAAATATAACAATCCCATATTAAGATCATTCATAATTCAGTCGATCCATTTTAGTTAGGTACTTACCTATTTATTACATTACATAATAATTATAAAAAAAACCATATTGGATAAAAAACCATAAAACATTTTTAAAAAAAAGGGAGGTTAATATCCCACAGTTGGAAGTTGGTATTCGATTGTGAAAGACATCAAATAAAGGGGTCTATTTTCATAACAGACCGGCTAGAATGTTTCGCGTCGGCAAAATCTCCGGAAGTGCATAAGATAAGGACAAGTAAGACGATCTTGAAAGCTTGAGACAATAGAACGCATGCCCAAGGTTCAATGTGTGTGACGCTTACAATTCCACAGTGGAAAAAACTCAGCTTATTATCATGAATTATATTGACGATGTATACGAAAATGTACCTACTTATTTTCACTTGGCATAATATAATTGTACAGCGATCAGCTGATCGCTTCGATTAATCCGTCTGTCTCTCGATAGTTTCAGTCGATTCCTGTGAATTTAAAAATTGCCTGATAATAATTATTTAATTATAGATACTGAGCACATTATTTTCATTAATGTAGAGTTTTCTGGATCATAGTATACAGTTTTGTAACAGAAGTCGCCTAGAAATATCCGTCTCCGCATACATCAATAAGCCTTTTTGGATTTTATCGCAGGTTGTATTACTGCGTCTCGTCACACTGTGACATTTTGTAGGTCACTTATAAAATAAGTAATGATTAAAATGATGGTTTCATATAACGTCCCTCGTCTGACCGTTGTCTAGACTGTAAACATTTGATATTTGTTTGCTGGTATAAAGATTGATAATCTATTTTTAGGTGCTTTAAGAGTCAGTACTTATGCTAGTAGGTACATAAGACTGCACCTGCACAGCAAATCTATGTATTCAGGTATTTACATTTACGAAGATATCTGTAATGTTTGGTTTGCTTCCTCTTATGTGGCTGAGGACATCCCCGTAGAACCCCACAACGAATGGTTGATTATTGCCTACTTAAGTTTAAATTAATCAGGTTTTGAGTTTAGGGCCAAAATCACTGCAAACAGTAGAGCGTTCTCTATTATTCTAACACCCGATTTGTAAAACCCTAGCCAACATTGACCAGCCGATGGGTGTATAAATTGCTGTCTTTATCATTTATTTAGTGCCAGGTAGAGACGTCTTAGATTTATCTGTTACTCAAAGACAACTAAGGGTTCTGTAACCGGACGTAAGCGAGCGACATTTTCGTAGGAGTTTGAGTTTCCTCTCCATTGAACAATTCTAAAGAATATGACAGGGCGTCCTAATTTCGCAAACGACTCGATTCAAAAGAATACTACAGAAATATCCGCGGTGCGGTGCCAGCGGCCGGCAGCCTTGACCTAACTATGGTAATTACCAGCATCTATTGGCATTGACGGTGCCGAGGTGCTGGAAAGCTTGGTAAACAACTGCGTTAATAGATTGCAGCTTTTAACAGGAAAAGTTGTGGTAGCAAATACAGGTGCAATCAATTAGACTTGTCTATTCCCCCTTGATCTGTAAGAATGTATCGATGGCTGTGGAAACTATCGACTAACTGTTTAATGAAAAGGTTGACGATGATCTCGCCAGAAGTCTAACAATAATTTGAACGGAAGTTGGACAGTTGGAGGCGGAATTGTAAACCGATTAATCGGTAATCTGCTAAATAAAATACTATAATAATAATAATATGATAGTTGGAAGCAATTTAAAAAAAATTTAAGTACGTTATGCACCTATCATAATTCATCTGTGTGCGAAATAAACCCTTTTTCTGTCAAGGTTAGTAAATATGATACAATTGATAAAAATCAAAGGAGCCTCTGATCCGAATAATAATCAAATACTTACAACAACTTACAATAAGTTAGTAAGTTAAGTAAAGCGTACTAAGTAAGATAATTAGCGGCACTATTATAATGTGCCGGTCGTCGACGCACACCGCGTCGCTTTGTTTCAAGATGTTCCCACGACCTGTCTAGCAGACATAGGTACTAATGTATGTACGTACCTACATACATAATACTTTTCTAGTTGGTGCCCGCGACTTCGGCTGCGCAGGATTAGTAGTTCGAGTAGCTTATAGTAATACAGAAAATAACTAACATTATATCATTAAAATTATCACAGAAATAATGACTTACTTGACACTTATCGTCATGTTTTGGACAATTCACACAATATCTTTATAAATTGTAGCCTATGTATTATTCTGATGTATAAGCTATATTATTGTAAAGTTTCATTAAAATCCATTTAACAGTTTTTACGTGAAAGAGTAACAAACATCCATCCATCCATACTTACAAATTTTCGCGTTTATAATAATAGTAGGAAATAGGATGTATCTGTCTACATGCAGATTTATTGAATAGGATTTCACTAAGAAAATATTCAAATAGAGATTAGTTGTATTATCTCCTTTTATTAAAAGTGTGAAGTCATAAAAGTGTGTTCCGACGATGGAAAATTCGCACACATTTTTAATTATCATTTTTATTGTTACTGTAATAATGGAATTAAAATTCAGTAGCCATTGATCTGAATTTTTATGGACCATGTCAATGTCATTAGGATTTAGAAAACAAAGTGTTATTTAGTCATTAATTTTTCAATGTGCGAACTCGACATGAATGTCTTTCACGTGAGAATCGGACCCTGAAATTCTCTTTTACTTATCGCAAAGGATAAATTATAGGGTAGGTATGTAAGTGCTTCATTAATTAAGGGGCATCTCCTAGTTCGTACCATCATCGTGGAGTGCGCATGCGCGAGGAGGCGTGGTCACACCTGCGCCGGCTGCCATGTTTGTTATGTTTACCACAGTCACTGTTACCTCTTACTTTATAGTTAGGCAAATAAATTAGACCATATTTTGACGATTCCCTGTATATAAGGAACTAGTATATAACGACTATATATATCCCTGCAACCTCACGCTTGCAGTCAGACAAGCCAAAACACAATTAGGTACTGGGCCATATCGGAATACAAATTGTAGCATCAAAAATTCAACAGCATTTGCGCATGTAACGCATATTGATATCATCCACTTCATTTCAATAGTTATATGTTTTGCTTTTCAGCGCTTTTCTGTTGGTTTTGAATTTTGAATCATAATTTTTTTAAATAACGTTACTGTAGAATTATTATAATGCAATACATTACACATTACGTTCGTTATGACGTCTAGCTGTAAGCTTAGAGCTAGCTTAAGAGAACTCTAACTAAGTAAAGTTGCCCAACCACTTGTTAGTTTTTTCGTCGGAGCGGCGCGTGCGCCGCCGCGGCAGATGTTGGTAGCAGCTGCGGAGCCAACCGTTGCACTCGCGAATTCGTAGTCATCACTACCTATGATAAGTTTACAGTTTTTTTTTTATATTGACTAGTTGGTGGCCGGGTACATTGGTTTCGGCCTGAGGGTTTTTTTAACGTTCAGACTTCGCAGAATTCGTTTATTCAGCCAGAGTTAAGTACTTACTTATATTTTAAAATAAATTAATAATTTAGAACTAAGCTAGCCCGGGAGCGTTCAAAATCCAATCTCTCTTAAATTTTAGGGTGTTTAAAAATGAATGAAACTATGTCATGATAAGACACCAAGTGACCACATACCTACTACTAGTATTACTAGTATAATAAAAAATGACGTTGTCTAATCTTATCCTGATGCGTTGAGAATGTTGCTACTTTAAAAACATGAGTAAAATGACGTCACAGATGCGATTTCTGCGATTGAGCCCATCAGTGGGTCGTCTGCCCTAAATCTGTGGTCTCCAGAAAAGCCATCAGCCGCGTACAATGTTGTGATCCCTTTCAGACGCACGACGCTGTAAGCGGCCGATGACGTTTTCAGGAGACCACAGCCTGACGTAATTGAAAGTTCACCCTCATTGCTGGCAGCATCGCGCAGTTCAATTTCGCAAGTCGTCAGCGCTCGTGGGCAATAGCGCCGGAGAAGTAGTGTCCGGGTGGAGCGGTGGGCAGTGTCAATAAACTTGGCTGGGCGGGCGCGATAGAAATAACCCGAGACGCCGCGGTACTGATCGCAGATCAATGGGTATATAGAGAAAATGTCGAGCGTTTAGATGGAGATTAGAGTGGAATAGAAAACTTTTTATTTCACACTACACTACAAGAAAGAAAAACAACGAACTAAGACATAGGGTTCGTTTGTTATCGTTTTTTCGTATGTGGTTTGGGTAGTTTTAACAGTAAGGTAAGGTAGAAGAAGTAAGGTAGATACACAGTAAGGTAGAAGAAGTAGATTTCAGTCGAAAATATTTTACTTTGCTGTTTATTTAATTATATATTATTATGCAAGATTATAGGTGTGACCAAAATGAACTTAAAAATTTAAAACAAATTTGACGTGTCACCGAATTGCAATCAATATCCATCTAAATAAAAAATAAAACGTAGATATGACCATTCTACACTGGTTTTTGCATGTGACCAAATTACACTATGACCGAACTTCACTAATTAATTAGTGTGGATCAATTGCTTATTTATGTCAAATCTTGCGAGTTCATTTTTCCGTGACTAAATTATTATGAGAGACAACTGATCTCATGATAGAGATGGAAAATAGTAATCAATAAATTATAAAAAAAGTTACATTTGACATTAATCTTATCTTACTAATATTATAAATGCGGAAGTTTGTATGTTTGTGTGCTTGTTAGTTCTTCACGGTCAAACGGCTGGACCGATTTGCATGAAATTTGGTATGGAGGTAGGTACTACCATGGATTAACACATAGACTGCTTTTTATTCAAAATACTGCGGGTAACACCGCGGGGCGCAACTAGATGAATCATATAATCGAATAAAATTTCCATTACCACCAAAACTTCATGAAATTAAATATATACCTAATATTTTAAAATTAATAAATATAAAAGAATTAATTGTATTAATAAATATTAAGTAGTTTGGATCATATTAAAATTATTATAATAGATGTGGCTATTGTGGTATCTTATGCCTTGGGAAAATGGTATTGATGACGTCAAAGAAGATAAGAGAAAATAATGAAGTACCTATATCCTGTCTTTTGATCAACACCTCAGAGAGTACAGTCAGCAGCAATAGATAGTAAACATTCCGTAAATAAAAAATATAGGCCCACCAATTTATCAATGATCTACAAAAATAGAACCAATCGTTAAATGTTTGTACAACTCTCTATGCCATTATCCGAGACCTCTAAACAAGGGGCTGATTCTTAAAATATCATGCCTATCTTACTAGCCAGTCCTTCAGCACAGTTTTTCAGCAGTTACAGACACAATAAATTAATATAAGACGCTATACTTAACTGTTGTAGGCTGCGAGCACAGAATGCTAAGAAAAAAGACACCACTACAAACGAATTGCGACTTTCAGCTACACAATAATTCAACCATAGAGTCTACAAAACAAGCCGCTACGAAATGCTACGCCTAATCTGCCAACCATACCAGACTTTTATTCTTTTTCGTCCCTAAGAACGCATTTCGGATTGAGACATTACATGCTTCACGAGTGGGTGTCGCGTTTCAGAACAGAGTAGGTATGCATGAATTTTCATAAGCATCGGTTATTACGTGTCCCGCCTGATAATGACGGACTTGACGGCATCTAGATTATTAGAAACGATGATGGTATTACTGACTACAAACGACAACTATACATAGGTACCTACTTAATACTTGCCAATGATATTATTTACAATATTATGTACCCTCGGTATTATTATTTGTACCCCGTTTTTTAACGAAACATGCTCTAAATTTTATTATTCGAAATGTCAAAATAATATAACTGTGTTCTGACTCCTGACACAGCGATTTGTGTCATCTGTGTCAGATTACCACTTTAAAATGGTTCACGATTACAACAAATTAATAACAACGCAACGTCACCAATTTCTGGAAACTTCGCACATTCACTGTGAATCTAAAAATCCGGGTCACAGGTACACTCGTCGTCATAAATTAATGTGCGATGACGAAAAGCTCCCGAGAAAAGCCGATGCATCCGTCGACGCAAATTCAGAAACAGCTGTCGACGCCATTTTTTTAACGCAAATATTTGTGGCGATTCAAATTTACAGTCATAATAAATAAGTTAACCTGTAATTAGTCCTTACGTGTGCGCAGATTTCGTGTTCGCCTTCGTCGTTATTTTACATCGAGTCTGTTGATTCAAAAATCAAGATAATAATCTCGGGGCAATACTTAACGAGTTTTGATAGATTGATGGGCTGAAGAATGAACATAAATATTATAAGCTTGCGATAAAGTTGAGGAGCTAAAAGCGAATCGAAACCAAAGGTTCAGTTTGAGAAAAAAGAAAGTAAGGAAAGTTGTATTTAGTTACAGTCGCATTCTAATTCATTCACTAATTCCTGGGATATTTCCATACGTCCAGACAGACAGAGCTACCTGCGGAATACTTGCGTCTCCGATGCACCCTTAACGACTGTGGTATTCGACAGTTTTAGCTTTCGTTTTCGCATTTCCACCGAGACGTTTGCGCTGAAACGGTATTTTGCAACCAAAATACTTTGACGCGACGTAAAAAAAACCGAGCGTTCTAAATTTAACACGTCTGGAGTTGTGACCGAGCTGGTATTCGAATATGAATATGCAACTGGGAATAGTCGTTTATGAATGAGTTATTGTTTATGTTGCATAAGTTTTTTGCCGTGATTGTACTTGCCAGAGTGAAATGTATTTGTTACATTATTTAATTTTCATTTGTATATTCCAATAATTTATAATAGCAAAAAAATGAAAAAATACTGTTTCAGAAGATCCACAATAATAATTTCAAAGATAATGTGCTACAATAATGTTGGTTAAAAAAAATTTGCAGCTTATTAAATAATAATTAACAATCCTAATTATACCTAACCATAAATAATAGCCAATTCAACAGGGGCATGAATAAAAAATAATCGGATGGTAATACTAGGAACTTAGTAAAAGAAAAAAAACCTAAGCATACATCTTAAATTTCACTCTTCCACAGATTTATTTCGAGTGTCACATCATAACAGTCATAGACTAAGCCTATTATCCGTACAGATGAGTCACTCTTCCTCAGAACGGGCATTCACTAGTGATTAACGATTGCTCATGTGAATGATCACAGCTTCTGATTAAATTGTTAGATCCTCTGTTTATTTTAGTTTCATCGGCTCTTTAGATGTAGGTAGGTATATGTTCTAAGATACACAAGGCAAAGTTTAATTATTTGAAAGAAAACGTTGTATGTTAGGCGCGATAGTGTTTATTTATTCATTGTCATGTCAGTAGGCAAACGGGTCAGTTGTCCAATTGAGTTGTGTATCTGTTTCTGTATTATATGTGATGCGATGGTGTGATGGAATTTTAATTTGTTTGAGAACTATTGTGACTTAGTTGTAATATTCATCGAATTGCTGCCCGGAGTATGGTTGTATGATTGTGTGGCATACATGTAGAGTGGTGAACTGGTCGACGGCTTAATTTTCTGTATAATGGCAAGTCATCATAATTTCATAATTCATAATACATAATTGCGCATATTCCTCAAACATGTAAAATTACCTAATTTTATAACGATACGCCTCACAACGAAATTATTTTTGGCGGCAGCTGAGCAATCCGGTATGATTTAGCGCACTACGAAATGCACGTCTTTATATTTTTACGCAATAATATAGTACGGAAGCTTCGTAAAGTGGGTAATTTGTATCCGAATCGTTGCCAAAGGTGATGTTATAAATTATCTGTGCAGCATGCCAATGGGTTTCAGCGACTTTTTAATACCATTGAGTGACTCATCTGTCGCATCTGCTTCTTCTATGTCCAGCCTTACGGCGCGGCTTTGACTATTGATAATGCTTTCGCCCAAATCTCCTTAGAAATCGCATAATCCGCGCTCCGGCAACAAAGCGTGGCAAACGTAAAATCGTAAATTTCAAATTCGCGATGTTTTATTTACGGCGAGTTGATTCTGGCGCCGGCTTTTTGACAGTCGGTCTCTTTGCTGATTTCAAACTGTCAGAATCTAATTACCAAACTTTAGAGTCCAATTTTTTATCAATAGCACTTTTAAGGGTAACATATTAAGGTTTAAAACTGGTTGGTATTTGGATGAGATTTTTGTGAAGAATATTAAAGTTTTTGTTAGCCATTCTTTATAGTAGCGTCGGTTAAGTTTTTATTATTTTTTTAACCAAAATGGGGTGTTGGGGTCAGCGAAAAGGCGGCGCCACGGCTGTTAAGATTGATGGGCCGCGCTTCGACTCCCGATTCCAACACTGAATTATATTGAAAACTCATTAGCGTTTTAGTTATTATATCTCAATAATCTACTCTTTCTTTTACTTCTTTGAAGATATTTTATAATATATTTTTATATCATTATAAAGTTTTTATGATAAAAAAATGGGTTTCGTTCATATTCTTGTACATATATAACTAACCTAAGGAGCCAAAATAAGCTTACAAGAAAGCCAGTTTCAACCGATTAAACCATAAAATCATCCACAAAACTTGCAAAATAGTATTTATTAACATACAAATGTCGCAACTTTTGAAACTTTGAGTGGCAAAAACAGAAAACAAATACAACATACAGGCCTTTGCCATTTACGTTTTGCACGGAGTACGCAACCCGTTCCCGCCGCGGCGCCTTTACGGCTCAACAAAGACTGCCAGGCATTTATGTAAATGGCTGAATTCCGAAAATGCCAGCAACCATCACGCAAAAACAATGAGAGGTTGTAAAAAACGTGGGAGGCGAAAGTTCGCTTTTTGGAGTTGTGTCGTTTTGCGCGCGCCGCGTCGAGTAACGTATGACTTTATTGGGCAATGGGGAAAATTCAGTGACAACTTATAGTCCAACTTTTACGACTGTGAGATGATCGTATTTTCCTCACTTGAAAGTTTTTGTACGGTACTGTATACAAATGATCTATGTCCGTATTAGGGTAGCTCCATTTCATACTCGTAGTAATAACAATTAGCAAAAGTTCTTAGCAGCTTTCTTTTTCTTAAACCATAGGCATAATTATAACTCTATGAACGCATCAAAAAACATTTAAGGCAAATTAGTTTTTTTATTGTTTGCAATATTTTAGAATTATTTTAAATGTTCATTGTTTTATATTTCCCATCAAAACTCTATAGTCCCACCCCTGCAATGGGATATCATATTATCCCAATCGACAAAAAAACCTACTCTTAGCTTCGATGCGCAGGCGCCGCCGCCGGCAAGGACTAACGGAATGCTTTTTGCACTAAAGTATCTCAATTCGACCATTGGCTTTTTGTGCTTATAAATGGGATTTAGTCTACTGAAAATTTTCAGATTTTGATTAAGTCTATTTCTTTCTTCCATTATAGGTAGGTACTATATATAATTATTATATAAAAAAACATTTACGTAATGCATAATATTTTAATAAGTTGCAGATCTTAATTTAATATATTTTGTAGTAAGCCAGTATTTATTAATTTTTTGGATTTTTTTTTATTATTTAGCCAGTCAGTTTAATTACTTAAATAGTCAGTCCGTTATCTTGTTTTTCTTTTTAATTGCTATTTTCCTATTTTTTATTTTGTTTTTGTGCGTTAACCTGAAAATAACTTCATACTTACTTATACACTTCTTTAAACCAATAGGAAATATTTACTAGCAATGTTTGCTTCTCGAAGACAACCAGCATAAATCTCCAGGTTAATCTCAAAGTTGTTTTATTTGCAAGGGTCATAGAGTGCAATGTGTCAAGGCTGCCGCCCACTCCCCTCCACCATCCACCACGATCTAGGACAAGCACCACTATTTTCTTTGGGATATATATATAAAAACGTGTCAGTCCGTCCGTCCACTTTCCGTCGTTGCACAACTCTTTTATAACTGTGGTCTACATTGTCTGTTTGTTGTAGCTTCGGTCGGATTAATATGTTATTTAAACCATAGATACGTAGCAATGGTGGCGGATATTTTTGAATGAAACAGTCTGAAATACATTGCATTACAGTATTTTACTTTTTAAATGTCGGTATTAATCTTCCAAGTGTCGGCACTGCATGCCTTATAGTTAATTATGAATTGATATCCTAATTAAATGTACCTATTGTTAGAAATTTTAATGTCATGCATTCCTGAAAAACGTAAAATTCTTATACTTTTTTCGCACAGTTATCATTGGTAGACAAAACAGCTGAAGAAAATAACACTTCTAATACATAGACACTACGGCGAATTCCATACTAAAGTACAGTCAGCCTCAAAAGCAGCTGGGCATGTCTTTACTTACTCTCCAAAGTCTCCAATTTAATACTATACCTACACCCAAATATATTTTTTCGTAGACTTATGATATTAAATGGCCTGCTACTTCAGTCGGCTACTTTAGTTCCTTACTCCACATAAACAAACATACTTACTTGAAAGCTCACACTATAGTTATTAACAACAGAAACATTGTATAACTGAGGTTCCGCAAACCCGTTTAAAATATTCAAAGCTCCAGTTTCTTTGGCACCGGCGCGGGCGCAGCTAAAGGGATCTAATTAGACGTTTTCGTAAATGGCTGAACAGACATCTGTTTTTACCAAAAGCAACGCCATAATCGGTTCAAATCGCTTCGTAATGAACTGATTGTTATCGATTTAAACCATCGGATGCCGACACGAGCCGCTAAGCTATCTGTGGGGTTGGATTTCTTACTCGAATTACCTTAAAAAGGAGTGGAAAGGTAATGTTAATTGGAATGGAAAAAGGGTTTTGCAGTTTACGATGGATGACGAAGCTTCCCCTTTGTTTAGTTATGTGCTTACTAGCAACACTCCGTGGCTTCAACCGTGATGATTTGCTAAGTCTTATAGCATCTATCTACATAGGACTATATTAGCCCATTTCATCACAAAATTGAATGGTAACAAGAACACATAATAAGTTTTTACCTTTAATGAAATTACCAATAAGTATTTGATTGTTGTTACTTATAGCATTACGTGTAAAAACTACCGAACCGATTGCAATGCAGTTTTCACTGTTTGGTAGCTTATAATCAAACTTAGGTCATGGTAGATATCGATATGATATTACAACAAAAATACAGTGAATTAAATATTGCTCAAAAAATCTGTTTGTAGTTGACGCGGGCTTGTCTAATGTCTATACGTACAGGGCCAAGAATTAGTAGAAAATCACTTTAAAAAGTATCACCATGTACGAAGACACAGGCAACACTAGTTTACAATAATTAGCACCAATTACATTAAGGACATGAACAGTTTTAACAACTAATCATGCCGTATACAGCCAGTGTATCCCATTAGGCTTGTAACTGCGAAATTAAATGCTCGTATCAACCAAGACAGAATCGCCTCAATTTGCATCGCTATGCGCCAGCACCTCTAATTGCGGCAATTCTAGCTTCACCTTTTAACCCACTTGTACACCTTCTTTGGATTCCATCCCATTGTCATGTCCGATTACTATTCCACTCATACTTTCATCATGTACACATTCGAGTGCTTTCATTTTTTGTCCCTTTTCTACTTCATGTTCATTGATATCTCTATCCTTCTCGTCTCCCATCGTTTCATCAACAGAAGCTGAAGTATCAATATGTATTTGTTCAGTTTTGGAGCTGTCAAATGTTTGTATAACAAATGTTTCGGTACTTTTTGATTTGTGAGCCGACTTTGGTCGGTATTTGGAAAAGAATTTGGTTATTGGTTCAATTGGTGTGGGTATAGCAAGTACATTCTTTTTGTTTGGAATGATGACTTTGTTACGGTTTATTTTAATTCTGGTATTTGCAATTGTTTGTCTACAAACTGTTAGGAAATTGATACTTCATACCGATGCATCTACAAACCAGCAAAATATTAATAATTATGTATTTTTGGGATCCTGTCTGCGCATTAAAATAAATATATGCGAATATTTGGACTGGACTTCAAAATCCATATCTCACGATAACATTTCACTTCTATGAAAAAGTTAGCATGATTTTGAAAAAAGCCTGTTGCCATGGCATCAACTCAGGTGCCGTATGTTAATTCAAAATTGATTTCATCCTTTGCGTGACAGCCCTAGATGACCTCTAAGCCGAGTCATCGAACCTTTGAAATGTTTCCTAAAACGGTTAATGTCCCGATAGGGATGCAAAGTAAAGAAGGAGACGAGACCGTCCCGAAACTACGTAGTATATAGTTGTCTAATTAAGGTTCTGTTAAAAATCTACCTTGGTACCTAAATATGTGACATATTCTGAGTCAAGTCAGAAACAAAATGATTATTATGTAGGTATTTGTAATAATCATAAAACTATTTTGTACAGATATTATTTTATAAATATGCGACATCATAAAATCAAAATGTTAGTTCCCAAATAAAAAAAATACGTACAAAAATATGAAATAAAAACGCGAAAGAATTTCGCACACTACAAATTTATTGAATTGTATAAGTTTCAAAAATACCGTCCCAAAATCAACATAAATCTAAGGCACCCTACGGTCACTCACGCGATGGTCATGTAGTCAATCAAATTAGTGTATTTTAACGAAATTATGCCAAAAGCTGCTACCACGCATGCCCGGTACATAAATTCGTAATTTTTAAATTAAATTATCTATTAGGTAATATTAAATATTTTTAATAAATAAAATAGGTGTAAGTAACACGACTTTGTTTTACATATTGCATATAAATATTATATCTGCACATATATAAGTATATAAGGACCTTTTCCCAGCAGTGGGACAGCATAGGTATAGAAAAAAAAATTATATATAATTATATAACAAAGTCGTGTTAGTTCGTTTTAGTCGTGTTCCTCAAGATCCAAGATTAAAGATGAAGAATATTGAAGAATTTCCTTTACTGTATAATATTGCGCCGATGTTTAATGTGGCCAGCCATAAATACTAATTTGATAGTCCATAATTGTTTCATCGTTGCATTATTGGACATGCAAAGAATGCACATTTGCATGCATGCCGAAATTGAGCATGCACAAGGTATTTCGCAACAGTTTGTCAGAAAGCTAACATTTTAGAGATATTTTTTAATGACTTTGATAGCTTTTGGCAATACGCCAATTTTGAATTTGAGTCAGGTTGGATAATATTAATGATAAATAACTCCATATTCTACTTAAATGTAATTCGTTTATTTTAGTTTCAACTGTCAACGGCTTCCGTGGCGTAAATTAGTGACTAGTCGTCTGCGAAACGTGAGATCGCAAGTTCGATTCCTGCACACGGCTAATATTTCTTTGAACCATATGTTTGATGTTAATCTCGGTATTTGTGGAACTAGGGCTCTCGTAATTATAAAAAAAAGATCATACACATCAACATACACATATTAATCAAACTAAATCATGTGGATGTTTAAAAAAGATTGTTTAATGCAAACATTTGTCACAGCAAAGTCAATAAAAAAAAACTCAATCACCACATCTCCGAATATCATAATAATTCAGATGAACTGTAAATAAACGCGCGTTTACTCCGCGTCGGTGCGTCTGTCTGTGCGCACGCGCATCGTTAGAACCATGCGCGGGATTGCCTCGAATACGCGCCGCGACCTAACTGTATAAGGATCGCGCCAAAACGAGCGCCGCGAAAAAACCCGACGCCCGAGACGAAAGGAAACCCGAATGCGACAAAAAATAGTAGAGATGGGGAGGGCAAAGACTGTATCACTTATCGATTGTTTTATATCGAAAAGTTTAGACCTGCAGAAGTACAAACAAGACTGAAGAAAGAGAGAGAGATAAATAGAGAGAGAGAAAGAGAGATAGAGTATTTTCTAAAAAGTATAGACATGCGCTCTAAGTCTCCAGCACGATAGAGCCATAGTTCCAAGTTACTTTGCTACTAGTGTACCACAACGCAACCCTCGTCTTCATTTACATACAATGAAATACATAGGTCACCGCTCGTTATTAGGCTCCAAATATTAACAATCTATTCTATGTATAATCTGAGTAGGCCTCTAAAGCTATAAAAATGGTAATCAAATTGATTTTGAGTGAAAAAGAAGAAATAGAAAGCGGCAAATCTTTTCAATTACCTACTAAGCTGTGCGACGTCCATAGTTCCGGGTTCCAAAAACACATTCAAAGTCTTTAATGCATGATAATGTACTCGTTGTGTAGTAATACACAACGAGTACATTATCAACTAAATAGGTAAGCAGGTACACTTTTGTCCCACAACTTTTTGACCTCTACGAATCCAGGCTCTACGAAGCAAGCGAACGTATCACCCCGTAGAAGTACCTCCCACTAATCCCGTACTAACAGATAACAGTACACTATCATAGATATTCCATCGATACTAATGTACGATCGAGAGTGCGAAGGTATCGACCGCGAAGCCTCCGATCTCCATCCCTACACGGCCCGCCTGCGCCCGCGGCGCGTAGCGTAGTAACGCCCCGCCCCGCGCGCTCCGCACCCTGCGGCGCATGCGTACTACGTACTTTTTTCGCTCGCATGGCGACGTAAACAAACCAGGGCCAATGTTGCCATATAATAATAAATATTTTCAAATTAGTTGTAGACAAGTAAATATGTTTTATTACAGTCCAATATTTCTGATGTTTTCAGTTACTTTTATACAATACTACTGCTACAAAACCCACATATTACAAATTCTCCTTGTCACCTTCCCTACTCATCACAAAAAATCTCATGCGCCTACGATTATTTTTTATTTCACTACGGCATCCTTTTAAGGCCTAATTTTGTTTGTTTATTATTATTACACCAACATAATAATTATTATGTGCGTGCCTGCAATATAACATCAATAAGTATGTTTATATGAAAATTACCAAACATTATCTAAGGTAGGTATTCTATCTGTGCTTGAAAGTAGCATAATATTATTAGTACCTAGGTAGGTACCTACTATAGGTATTTGATTTTCTATTTTATTGTACCCAGGGCATCCACTGTAAAAGGATTAATTTTGCAAGCGACTGCGCGGTAACTTTATAAAATCAAATGGCAACACCGGTTAGGAGCGAGCATAATATGCCGGGGCTGCAACTGACTCTGTTTGTTGTAGGCTTTTTATTGTAAAGCTGCTGGGTAATGTTTGTAGAATTTATATAGAACTAGCTGATACCCGCAACTTCGTTCGCATTTTTATATAAAATGTAAACTGTTTAGAAAATCAATTGATGTCGCGGGAAACAGTTATAGGTAAGAATATATCTGTCTCTTTCTCTCTCCCTTTTCCTCTATCTTTCTCCCTCTCTAGCTCTTTTTCTACCTTTCTCCCTCTTTCGCTCTTTCTATCTCTCTTCCTCTACCTCCATCTCTTTCCCTCTCCCTATATATCTATATCTTTCCCTATCTTTCTATCATTAATATCCTTCTCCACTCTCAATCTCTTGCATTCCCTCTCCCTGTCCATCTCATCCATTATATTTATTTCCCTCACCCTCTCCATCTATATCTCTTCCTTTCCCTCCTTCGCTCACTCCCTCTCCCTCTATTTCTATATATTTCGCACTCAATCTCTCTCACCTATTTCCCCCCACTCTCCCCTCCTTCTAGCCCCACTCTCACCGCTTTCACTCCCACTCTCTACTCTTTCTCCCCCCACTCTACCCTCTTTCTCCCCCACTCTACCCTCTTTCTCCCCCCACTCTCCCCTTTTCTTCCCCACTCTCCCCTCTTTCTCCCACCACTCTCCCCTCTTCCCCCCACTCTTCCCTCTTTCTCCCCCCACTCTCCCCTCTTTCTCACCCACTCTCCCCTCTCTTTCTCCCCACTCTACTCTCTTTCCCACCCCACTCTCCCTTCTTTCTCCCCCCACTCTCCCCTCTTCCCCCCACTCTTCCCTCTTTCTCCCCCCACTCTCCCCTCTACCCTCATACCCCACTCTCCCCTCTCTATCTCCCCACTCTACCCTTTTTCTCACCCCACTCTCCCCTCTTTCTCCCCCCACTCACCCCTCTTTATCCCCCCACTCTCCCCTCTTTCTCACCCCACTCTCCCCTCTTTCTCACCCCACTCTCCCCTCTTTCTCCCCCCACTCACCCCTCTTTATCCCCCCACTCTCCCCTCTCTTTCTCCCCACTCTACTCTCTTTCTCACCCCACTCTCCCCTCTTTCTCACCCCACTCTCCCCTCTTTCTCCCCCCCTCTAACCTTTTTCTCACCCCACTCTCCCCTCTTTCTCCCCCCCACTCTCCCTTCCTTTTCCCCCCACTCTGTCCGCTTTCTCCCCCCACTCTCCCCTCTTTCTCCCCCCACTCTAACCTTTTTTGCACCCCACTCTCCCCTCTTTTTCCCCCCACTCTCCCCTCTATTTCCCCCCACTCTTCCCCCCACTCTACCATCTACTCCCCCTTTCCCCCCACTATCCCCTTTCCCCCACTTTCCCCCCACTCTCCCCTTTCCCCCTTTCTCCCCCTCCTCCCATCGCACTCTCCCCCCTTAATTACTTTCCAATTTAAATTACGATCCGTTTAGCCGTTTATTGTGGTCCGTAGGGGGTGCATCTAAAGAATACCTCATAATTTCAACCCCCTTGCTTTTCCCCCTTTAGGGATGATTTTGCAAAAAAGCTGAAACCCGTATTTATTTATTTCTTACCAAAAGCCTAAATAAGAATTTTCAGATCCGTAACTTGAGGAATTATGGATTCCCCATACAAACTTTCAACCCCTATTTCATCCCCTTCGAGATTATTTTTTGAGACAAAAGATAGCCTATGTCCGTCTCATAGGTCCAATCTACCCCTATACCAAATTTCATCGAAATCGGTTCAGCCGTTTAGCCGTGAAAAGGTAACAAACAAACAGACAAACAGACAGATAAACAGAGTTACTTTCAGATTTATAATATTAGTATGGACTATTAATTGTAATGTATTCATTGGATGCTCGTGAGCGGTGTTTTATATACAGTGTGATTCACTATGAGTGTCGGAGCCTTCAGGGGGGTGAAATTTGATCAATTTTATCGAGTTGTCGACATATATTATTATTGTATAATATTAGGTATACTTTGACTTGCCTTTCTTTAAATCGTCCTCAATTTGATAGTGGTACGTCCGCCTACGTCGACCCCTACCGGCTATAAGTCGTTGAGTTTCAGTTTAACTGGATGCCACATTAGTTTTAACCAGTGTTAACCTTATTTTCTCCTTTCCTCAAAGTTACACAAGGTACCGTCATCTTCGGAAGTTTTTTAAGTGTGGGAGGAATCAGGGCGCATTGACCTCAAATCGTTTTGATCGCCGCAAACAAATGTAATCCTTATAACGACACTGATAAATACCGGCATGGCTCTCGTGCCAAGCGAGCCCATAGACTGAGAGCTGGTATGTGTTAGGGATATCTCAGTTTTTTTCCTATATATTATCTGTCAAATTATAAATGCATAAATAATTATGAAAAACATCACGGGCTCTCCCACCGCTAGCAGCAGGTGTCAGTAGGTTATATTTATAGAAAATATCGATAGTTCTATACTTACTAAACTAACTCAAGTATCTACTTATAAACTGTTATGGCCATTATGTGCTAAGGTACGACAAAGTTTTGTGCCGGTACCTTTAGTTTAGGTAATATCATTGTAATAACATGTAATCATAAAAAAATAACAGTTACTTAAATAACCCAACAAAGATTAATGTGAAATAATGATCGCACATTCGAACGGCATCTCTCAGACTATAATGCCGAGAAAACTCGAAAGAAAATCTGGCACCTCCAATCACCCTAAGAATGATTACCCTACGTTTGCATCGGTTTCGCAGAATGTGACTCACGGCACATACTTTTGTAACGGTCGTTACGTTTAATTTACGTTTACGCTGCGACATATCACGTAAAAAAACGTTTCTGTGTCATGATCGCGGGACTAGGTGAGGAAAGATGTATCAGTGAGAAAAACACTGGACACGACCTCGCTTTTATTTTAGCTTTATTGCTAAAATTATAACAAAATACTGTAATTTTTCATAGAATAATAGGTAAGTTGGAACATGTTCCGCAGTTTTAAACGCTGACTGTACCGGCAACTGAAAGATTTACCGAACGAGCTTTCTATTTCACAGCTCTTGAATTAATATCCCCGGCAATATTGTTTTCAGCAAATAAATTTCCAGTAATATTTCTATTTTTTTTTGCGTTTTTCTATTGAAAACGGAAAGTAAGTATTTAAGAAATAATGTAACGTTTCCTGATGTTAACGTGATTGAGGGACGAGGGATTAAGGGACGCGCCACACGTATCTTGATAATTATGTCCCATTTCATATCACGTAAATCCCATTGTTTGACGTTCGCCGTAAGTATAGCCACATTAATTGTGATATGCCGTTGAATACCCCGATTTTTGACATACAGCTGTTTTTTTTATTTTGTTTTTTTTTTTGTATTTGGCTGTTGACGATGACGATAGTGTGGCCCATCAAAGTTATGACGATAAATCATCGCGACAATTTCCGCGTTGTTAATTAAAGCGATGTCCGTCGTTGACGATGACGTTAGTGTAGCCTATCCATAATAGGCCATAAACTAATTACTAATGTTACTCATCCGTTGGTTATCTACAAATCTGAAAGTTCTTTTTTCTACGAATGTGACGACGTTTCGATTTCGTTTTGGTTCTGACTGTTTCACGATGATATTTTGATTTTCACGACAGTGACGTACCTACTAATGTAAACTAGTATCAAACAGTCTATTAATCTATCCTTACCCAATAATAACTCTTCATAAACCCCTATATTCACATAATATATAGATGAAGAAGCTTAAAAAATTAATATAAATGAAGAGCTTCAATTTATCGCCAGCCATTTAGAGCTTCCATTTATAACGAAATAATAAAAAACTAACCACATACCTACACCATTATGATTGAATGATGTTTTTATATTACTGAATTATTATTACTTATAAGCTGTTAAATTTTTACGATAGCTCATGGACCACCGGCGTCTCGGAATGAAGACATTTCAACTTTACACCTTTTATAGTTTAACGAGTATCGACAGGTCCGAGGACTCTATTAGTGAAGGTAATGGAGAAACTGATTTTGTATAAGCACATAGAAATCGTAATAGAAGGGTTTATTATTAGCATAATAACATCAAAGCGATGACGATCGAAGCTGGTAATCAATCATATTTGACGGCAATGTTACATAAAATCACAACGAATGCATATTACTACCCATAGGTATACCTACCTAACTTACCTTACCTATGTTGAAGAAAGGTAGATAGGTATAAAGAATCGTCTAGGTAGCTTTTTGTTCTTTTGCGAGTCAACTAAAGTAGTGTACAAACTTATTGCGTAATGTGGTAGGTTACACACAAACACAGACAAATAAAATGTTAGAAAAGCACAGCCAAGGAGTAAAAAGTCGAAAACACTCACCGATTTCAAGTTCAGGTTCTCGTACAAACAGCACCGGCCATATTTTATTAGAAAACACAACAGAATTAACACCATGAAGCGTCTCACTGTGCACATTACACAATACAAATTAACTTACACAACAATATTATATAATTAACATTTTTCTATTTGCGAAACTCGATTGTTCATAATATATATTTTATAATAATATTAGGTACATCACCGGCAAAACCCTGGACTGACGGATTAGACCTTCCTCATCAGCTCAGTAGAGGGGCTCACACTACACACGGCAATTATTAAAACTACCCTCACTAGGTTAAGAAATAATCCAGTTGACGTTAACTTTAATTTAACATGCACTGGTTACCGCCGTTTTTTTTTTAGTTTTGGCTTTGCAAGGTCTATTTATTTAGCCAAGTGTCAAGAATTAAAATATTTTAGTAAGTATAGGTTATACTTAGTCAGGTCATAAGTATTGTCACACAGTAAAAACTTTTCTTTTAGAATGCTGGCCACAAAAAAGTTTATTGAATTCGAATTTCGAATTGTTCATGAAAATAAAAATGTATACTTTTTAGAATTTTACTCATTTTTAAATATGGAGTGGACGCTTAAAGAAGACCGTGTTGCAGTTATTGCGTTGCATCGTTGCGGTTACGCGCCAATTCAAATTTTTGACATACTGAAAAATTTGAATATAACCAAGAGATTCGTTTATCGTACCATCAAACGATACAATGAAGACTCTAGTGTAGATGACAGGTCAAGAAGTGGTCGCCCTCGGTCTGTTAGGACTCCAGCAGTGATAAAAGCTGTGAAGGCGCGAATTCAAAGAAATCCCAAACGTAAGCAGAAACTGTTGGCCCTTCAGATGGGATTAAGCAGAACCACGGTGAAAAGGGTGTTAAATGAAGACTTAGGGCTTCGGGCATATCGAAGAAAAACAGGAAATCATTCGAATGCTCGTCTAATGGACCTGAGACTGAAGAGATGCCGCGCTTTGTTGAAGCGGTACGCGGGAAAAAAATATCGGGAAATTCTTTTTTCGGATGAAAAAATTTTTACCGTAGAAGAGAGCTACAACAAACAAAATGATAAGGTGTACGCACACAGTAGTGAAGAAGCGAGCAACCGTATTCCGCGTGTCCAACGAGGTCATTTTCCATCCTCGCTCATGGTATGGTTGGGAGTGTCTTATTGGGGCTTGACAGAGGTACATTTTTGTGAGAAAGGTGTAAAAACGAATGCAGTTGTGTATCAAAATACAGTCCTGACGAACCTTGTGGAACCTGTTTCTCATACCATGTTTAATAACAGGCACTGGGTATTCCAACAAGATTCGGCGCCAGCTCATAGAGCGAAGAGCACACAAGACTGGCTGGCGGCGCGTGAAATCGACTTCATCCGGCACGAAGACTAACCCTCCTCCAGTCCAGATTTGAATCCGCTAGATTACAAGATATGGCAACACTTGGAGGAAAAGGCGTGCTCAAAGCCACATCCCAATTTGGAGTCACTCAAGACATCCTTGATTAAGGCAGCCGCCGATATTGACATGGACCTCGTTCGTGCTGCGATAGACGACTGGCCGCGCAGATTGAAGGCCTGTATTCAAAATCACGGAGGTCATTTTGAATAAACTTTAGTGTCATAAGAATCTATGTTTTGTTAAGTTCATTTTGGTATATAAATGGTTACATAATGAATAAACTTGTTTCAATTATTTTATATAAAACATGTGACAGAATTTATGACCTGACTAGGTATATAGGTTAAATATTTTAATAAGTATAGGTTATACTATTTCTTATTTTCACAATAGGAAAGTCATAGCGTTAGCGCAATCTTCGTTGTCAACTCAATTATTTACTTACATAGTCAAAGTCACGATTCAGTTAAGTGTAAACTAGGTAAGTAGGTAGATGCTTACTGAAACTTGGAACAAAATGCGAACTGACACTTTTTTGGGTTTGTATCATTTGCCCACACTCTTGCACATTAACGAACACTAAATCATTAATATTCCACCAATATTACACATTAGGGGGCGTCCATAAATTACGTGAGGTGTTTTTTTTTATTTTCTGCCCCTCCCTCCCCCCTTGGTGAGATGTCGTGAGATTTTATTCAACCCCCTCCCCCATACCCCAATCTCACGTGAGATATTTCAAAATGTGAGTTTCTTACGTAAACGCGTTGGATTGTTATTGTAAAAAGAAAAAAACAAATTTGCTTCGTGCTTTTATTTACGACTAGTTAAGACTAGTAATCAATATTGCTGAGAGCATGTATACAATCTGGATTAAATGGACCAAAATAGTATAATTTTTTTTTGTTTCAATCAGAAAAAAAATTGCGTGATATTTGCCGAGACCCCCCCTCTCTCCAACGTAAGATTAGATGAGATTTGACTCGACCCCCTCCCCCCCTTAAACACCTCACGTAATTTATGGACGCCCCCTTCCACTCAAAGAAATACAAGTTTGTGAAAAAAATACATAGTTAAATCAACGTCTCACTATAGGATTCCTACCAAAGCTCCCATCAAATGGTTACCGCCGTGTTTGAAAATGACAGTAATTAATTCGTTCAAAAACATCACATTGCTAAAATTGTTTAACCTACCTAAACTTACTAAAATTTTGTTTCTAAATAAAACACGGCATCAACAGCAGCAGTAGCAACACAATTAAATAGGCTGATGATTTTTTATTTAAATATTGAGTAATAGAGAATCATGAAAATATTGAAACGGCCGTAGGTATACTGAAAGGAACTCCTAACATTCATAAGCGTTTACTATTTACAAACTTACTATCATGATAGGTACTGTACAAAAATGTGGATAGCAGACATCATAATGTTCAGTTCCTGTTCATTAGGTAATACTAACATTATAAAGAGGAAAGATTTGATTGTTTGTCTGTTTGTTTGTTAGTTTGCATTGAATAGACTCCGATACTACTAAACCGATTTGAAAAATTCTTTCACTGTTGGGAAGCTACTGTATCCCCGGGTGACAGGTTTTTATCCCGTATAAAATTACGGTTCTCGCGGGATAGTAGGTACCTACTTAGTTAAGGTGGATGAAACCGTGAGTCGCTTCTTGTCATGGTCATCAGCGTTCCTTTCTTTCTCTAATGTAATTATTTTTACGAAAATGAGCGGGTGAGCAGATTTGTTTTTAAAACAACTGTGTTAGGTATTTCTCCGAGAACTACTTACATGAATTCATAAAGGATTTTATTACCCGAATACGATTGGAAGATCAGAACAGAGAGGAACACACGCGGTGCGCCGCCAAGGAGAAGTAGGAACGTCAAGATAATGGAGCTATGGTATTATAAGGTGATAGCATGGCGGAAGAAAGGCCTTCTAGCTGAGGGTTGCAACTTCACTGCGGGCACGTACCAGGGTCATCAATATAATCAACTTCGCAATCGTTCTGTTATACCTTCCTACGTATTTTCGGTCTCAAAATCACAGACACCCGTCTAAAAATAGCTAAACCATACAAATCCGTGGATTTACGAAACTCCCATCTATTGTGGTGCGACATTAAAAATAAAAGTGGTGTTATTTTGAATACGTCGGTCTGTCTGTCCCGAGTTTAACTGCTATGGATATTTATATCGGTAGTTAAGAGAAGCGCCTTCTGCGTTTGTTGCCGAACAAACAAATTGGTTTACAGACACTTTTCTTCAGATGTGTCGATTAATACTGGTTTGTTTGTCTATAAGTGTAAAATTTATTTAAAAGTAAGTAGTTAGATGTTATTTATTGTGTACCTACCTAGTAATTATTTTGTCAATTATTACTTCTCATATTGCTATAAGTTTCTACAGTTTTTTTTTTTAATCTAGTGTATTATTGTTCTAAAAACTTCGTTATCGAAATTATGGTAAGATATAGATAGGTACTTGTGGCGCCATCTTTTATCGAGTGGCAAATGCACAGGTAACCTCTAGATAATGGAAAGGAAAAAATCTGCCTATTGAAGTCGCGCTAACTTTCTAGTTGATAGGTAGGTATTGTAGACTTTAATAATATTAGAAATATATGGTAAAATAGCTCTACATTACATTACCGGCCACATTAGGTATGTATTAACTACATCTAATTCCTATGCGCAGTTTTGAGACATCAAGCTCTCTCAGCCATTCGGGCTCAGTGACGTTCATTAGGACAGGCTTGTCCTACGTCGAGCAGCGGACGAATATAGGCTGATGATGAGATATATTCCGCTTGAATCTTTCGACCAGACTCAGCCTGTACCAGGAACGTCTCCCGGTCTCCGAGAATACTTACCGTTAATCCGGTAAACATCAGCGTATCGGTGGCGACATGAGTCATTGGCGATGCGCCAGCGCAGCTCACCTGTGGACAGACTCAGGATGTCTCGCCTATTTATATGATGATACCTGATTAGCTGCGATGTGATAAGTCACCGGTAGGCGGATTGGTGAAATGGATACTCACTGGTCTGGTGACCTACGGAAACTAGCACCACAAGCTTGATTTTTTAGCTACATAGGTACGTACCTACTGGAATTCTATCATTGGTGTTAACTCAAATTGGTACCTACCAAATCCCTATCAAGTTGTTCCTTTGAGATTATGACGCAGACGATTTACAAAACCGGGCCCACAATATCCAAACAGTTCAATGCCAAATGGTGGGGATTATGACTATAATATTACTTATTCGTTATTGTAGTTAATGTTAAATTGTCCCCACTGGGAAGAGACCTGAGTTCTAGTGCTGTCGCTTAGCTATGATCACAGTCTAAATAGGATTTGGTAGTCTGTGCTGTGATAGGACATAAAGAGCTCGGGCAATACGTACCTATATGTGTAAGAAACGAATGGTAAGTATAGGTAGTAGGTACCTACTTATTAACGTTTTTAATTTATTATTTTCAGCATGAATGATCCAAATAGACTATTGGGTGATTCGATGCGTAGGGAGAATAACTAAGGAAAGGTATAATACGCCATTAATAAGTAGGTATAATTAGTAGGAGCGTCATCAATGGAACATGAGCAAACAGTTTAGGTACCTACATACCTACTTTTGGGCATTTGCTATGATTAAAGTACTCATCAATCGTTTCCCTCCGATACATAGCATGACGTCAAGCCTTCCATTCATAATTGCCTTTTGGTTCCATTCATCTGCCCACTCCTTGGTTCCATTCACACATTCGGCAGTCTATCGTGACGCCATGGCATTTGGCAAGGACAAGTCCTTCGTCGTTAAGAACATCGTTATACCCTGGAGATTGCTTCACTATTTCATTCATAAATTCTCTATATTCATTGAGTATAACGTAATTGTCCATATTTCCTTTAGTCGTCATAGCGTTGGTAGAATTGGCAAGAGTTTTGGGCGTCAGTGGGCTAAGCCGCCATCTTCGTAGTCTGTCTTTTCGTGAGACCAGTTTTTGGTTGCATTTTAGTCACTGTGTGGGTACTCAATGCTGTGGGTGAAATTGGCAAGAACGTGCCAATCCTTCGACAGGTTCATTCAATTGACAGTTGGCATGCCTTTAATCACATTTGTGATCATGGTCATTAAACTTCCGGAATTAGAATTAGACTAGGTAGGTAATACCTAAGACTTAGATTTCGGACGTTTCAGCCGCCAAAATATAGGTAAATATATTTGCCCGCTTTTAATATTCTTAGGTACGTATGTAGGTTCATTGTCGACGCATAGTACCTACAGTACCTAACAACGTTAGCAAAATGAAACAGAGTCAAAAAAATATCGTGGAAAACAATAATTATGCAGACGGACGGAATAGGTAGTGAGTAAGCGAAATTTATCAGCTAATCTACGTAGAGTTATGCATCCAAACATCTCTTTGATGTCTGCACCACTGACGTAATATTCCCTAAGGGACGCCCACGCCGCTAAATTCCTAGCACAAAAGACGAAGCATTCCTTGCCAATTCAGCCTACTTAATGCCACGAATGAGACAGTTGGCGTGAAAGCCTCAATGAATGACGTCAACAATACTAGGGCTCATAAAACTGAGGATATCGGGTTCAACAGCCTGTTAAGTGCTCTGCAATAGATCTATTGCGGTTCGTGGGCGATCCATAGTCCGGACTTACAGGGAATTGCGTAATATGGATCGCACATTGAGGTGAGTGTGCAAAATTAGAGATAAACCTACTTGTTTAGTTAAAGCACAGTCTGGGCATGTGCATTGTGCATGATTGTATGTTTCAGAGATTTCTCGACCAGTTTCAGAACTTCCAATACATCTAAGCAAAGCATGCTCACGTCGCGGTTCTCTATGTTGTCTTCGAGAACAATTCACAAATTTTATGACAATTTTAAAATAGATGCATGGATGTTGTTACAAGACTATTTTAGAATAATAGCCGAAGGACGATAACCCCAAAGTCCATTCAGGGAACATTACCATACGGTCGGAAGTACCCACTTGAAGAAAATTGGCACTTTCACTGTTTAGCGCAATGTTCCTTGCCAAATTTCTACAGTACGACCACACACACGTCTTTCTACCTTCTGAATTAATTGAGTCCATTTCCAAACCTGTCGCTATAAAGTTCTCGTCACTGAAATGGAAGTAACATAAAAAATATCAGGCAAGAAATATGTTAGATGTTACGCAACGCACTCGATATATCCGACCAGACATTAGGAATGACACATCCTAAAGACATAGTAAATGATTTACTACTAACGTTTTTCTTTTTTTTCTCTTACACACTGAATCGTAGCCAATTTTTTTTTCATTTCTCGCCCGTGGATGGGATCTTCTCCAAACGAATGACTCCCGTTTAGATAATACACGTTATTTCTGTTCTTACATATGTTACTCGTCACATAAAATAATAAGGCCATTGGCCTAATGACAGGGTGTATTTTTAGTTCGGGACTTTTGAAGGCGACGCGTGTTTAAGTGTTACTGATGTGGAATCCAAAACGTACCGACTTTCCTTCGTTTCCACTCCAGACGTTTCTCGTTTGAAACTATGGCTTTACTCAAAGCATTTTTCCACTCTATTTCTAGAATATTAACGCGCCACTGAGAACGGCCAGTAATTTTTGTTTATAGAAAGCGATGCGAAAAACTCAAAATGACTTTATGATTCATAAAAATCTAGACAGATTTGACGGTCTTCGCATCCATCCATCTACCTACTCTATGTACATTTCACAACACTATACAATAACGGACCGAAAAAGAATTAGCAATTAATTATGGTATAATAAAAGTGATTGAGCCGAAAATATTGATCACTGGTCAAGTGATTATTGCACATTTTCTCTCTATTTTAGTCTTGACAATGACGATGACTAACAAATTCCCCCTGTCTCCAGGTAGTCCCGCGCGAGTGGAACAAATGCAGTCTGTGAGGACAACACGAGGGAGCCGCGTGAGGCTGGAGTGCAAAGCGAGCGCGCGCCCGCCGCCCAGGATCTCCTGGTACAAGAACGGCCGGCCCGTCGCTGACATCGCGTTACGGAGGTTTCGGGTGCAGAGTTTTAGGTAACAACACTTCTAAATGCACTGTGTCCAGTTCCTCTTCGGGGTACTCAGACTTATGAAGTAAAATATTACTATGATAATTTCAAAGTCAAAGGAGCGAACACAACGCCTTGTGATGCTCCACGAATTTACATTTCGTAGCAACTGCTACGATTTGAATAGAACAATGCAACTCTATTGAATCAAAGCATGTTAGCATTATACAGTTCAATATACCTATATCAATCGATACTTGTGTAGACAAACTCAATGAGCCCTGACGTCACTTCAAACAGTCATTAGAAGTTAGTAGACTCAAGGACACAGACATCATAATCGACTAAAGTCCAATCATTAGGTTGGTCTCAATTGATTGATCTTGATATCCAACTAGTCCATGCCATTTACATTCCATAAAGCAAACGGGGCGTGCGTTCACATGGTCCTTACATCAGTGCCCATTGGTTTAATTAGTGCAAACAGATTATTGTGCTAATCGCGACACCAGACTGTGTCAATGACCGACCTGGAGAAGGGTGCATGGACACTGTGACTTCACTTTGTTGTGGTTGTGATTGCCAGATGGTCGATTTCATGAGCGGTGATGCACTTAATCGATTAGATAATAAGAATACTCGAAACAAGACTTTTGAAGTAACTGTTTGATGCTCGTTGAAGAATCATAATGGTGATTTAGGATTGAAATTATTTTGCCCGGGAATTTGCAATTTGAGGAGTTATAATGAAAACCAAATCTTTCCAAATTAAATGGTGGCTTGATGATTCAAGCTCTTAGATTTATCGGCCCTAAAAATACATGCATTTTTATTGCGCGTACTTCGGTCGATTGTTATTTTGAAAGCATTGTTGTGAATCGCTATTACTCAGGATGCAATTGGCAAGACGATTCGGTCGATTTAAGATTCAACTGATCAAGCGTGCAATTGTTTCAGCTGACACCTTGATGACTTTTTATTTCAGTCGAGCTTTAGTAGGTATCATTATTTGGAAGGGCTGTAAGATCCTAATAATAGCTCTCAGGTCTCGAAAAGTCTTATTGGTATCAATTAAAGAAACTGACGATTGGCTGGATGAACTCGCATAACGCATAATAGTATGTAAGATCACGAGATATAATTCTTGTTTAAGCACTCTTTCCATACACTAGTTTGGTATTCCAAAAATTTTTAAGCTAATAAGTAGGTTAGGTAATAACTGCGAACTTCAAACAATATATTTTTGGATGTTTAGTACTTACAATGCAGAATTAATTAATGTATGTGTTTTGAAAGAGACTATCGAACATCCAGCGATTTTATGATTCCACGAAGTACCTAATCGCGAAAAATTCAAAGCGCTGTGGGTATAAAATGAAGTTATATTTACGTATAAAAATGTACGCACAAGGTATTTTGTATAAAAATCTAGGAATGTAGTAAGGAACAAACACGTTAATATATCGTTCCTACCCGTTTTGCAGTTTGTCCTTGTCTTCAAGCACATGACACCATGTAAGCTGTAGCTTTCAGCCTTCTATGCACAATTGCACATGTTTGTGTTGATTTCGTCAAATTTTCCGTATCTAAGTCAAAATCGTTTTGATTCCAGAAGGCGCTCGGTGTTAGTGATAAGACACGTTAGGAATGAAGACTCTGCGACGTACGAGTGCAGAGCACTGGGAGCGGTGGGGCCGCCCGCCATCGCCACCGCCAACGTCAGCGTGGTGCCGCCGGCTGCGGCGGCTCCCGATCTTGACCGTAAGTCTCTAGGGAACTTATAGGGTCTTAACTGCTTCTTCAGCATAACCCTTTTTCCTGGTGGGTCTATAAAACTCCTAGAAGAGAATGTATATTAGGATATTATCACCAATTAGTCACATATTCTGCTAGAGATCTAAATGTCGTCTCCTGCACTAGGTTCTGTTTCTGTCTCGTTATATGAAACATATTTTAACAATTTTTCCCTAAAGAGTGCACAGACAAGTAGAACGTTCTCGTTTACATTCTTCTCCTTTAGAAAAAACCTATTGTGTTTTCGGAGTTACCATTTTCCAACAAAAAAGTAAAATTAAAAATATATTTTGTTCGTATTCTTTTGCAACCTTTATTTATTGTCATTCATCCGACTTTCCTTATCATTTACTTTCGTCATCTGCTCCCAAATCAACGCAGTTAACGACTATCACAGCCATTAACCCATTTCTGTGTCCAATCACGTTGCAAATCTCTGTTTACACCTAACAGCTCATTTACCTCTATCTAGAGCGAGTGGCGCTGCATAAACATCGTATCAATTGATGTCATATCATTGTTTGTAGTACCGTTTGGTACCGCGAACCCCCTGGGAACGCTACTGCTTCGGAGAACCGAATGCAATGTAAACAATACTGTAATAGGGGCCAATGGAGTGCTCGGTTACATGTATCGGGGTTTGTTTCCGTAATGCATTCAATATTCAACGGTGGTTAAAAACGCTAACCTTCCCATTGTATTATATTTCAGCAATTGATAAATCTTCTTGATGATGAATAATTCTTCAGTTGGCTCTGTTAATTTCATGCAGACATTATTGTAGATCGTTCTTGAACTTTCATAGATTAATTATGTTCTTGCTTTGTTTTCAGCCATAAGTGGATCGCCGTGTCCGATGTCGTCGTTTTGCCTCAACGGAGGCACTTGCCTATACTTTGAGCTTGTGCAGGAACAAGCTTGCAAGTGAGTATCTACTCCTTGTGGTTTGCAGTGGCTACATATCCGGATTTCCCCATAGCATGTTATGTCATCTGTAACAGATGATCCATTCAAGTCCTTCAAGTCCTAACAACAGTTGTTAGGACTTGATCTGAGAATGGGTGAAAGACTGGGCTTTCGTTTAGCTTTCTAGATGATGACCAATTCTGAACTACATTTTAAATTATATCTTTTTCCATCTATAGTTACTCTAAGCTTAAAGATAAGGGTGAGCAAGATTACCTACTTGTTATTTCTATTTCATTTCTGAGATTTTAATTAAGAAGCTCACGTGCCAAAAGTCACGTAAAGGTGGGGAGTTTGAGAACGTCTTTATTTTAATTTTCCCTTTTATTCTTTCAGATGTCCCGAAGGCTTCAACGGGATGCGCTGCGAGAACAAGGAAGCTACCAACAGAAGCAGTATGTCTCATTCCTACACGTGTAAACTGGGCCTCTCGATCAATTACTACTGTTAGCAGACGATGCGCCGGCGCATAACCCACCTCGTTCCAATTTTAAATTTTAGCTCGCGATGTTCCGTCCGACGCAGGCTGGCAGAGTGTGAAAAACTTTCGTTGCAAGATGAGCTGTTTCATTTAATTTCTTTTTTCCATATTATTAATTACCTATTTCGTTGGGGAAAACATGACTTATATTTAGAACTACTAATGATGGCGAAGCGGCGATGCACGTGAACGTTTAATTTTAGAACGTTTTCACATAACGTCAGCCCAGTGGTACGAACGCGGCTGTCTGTGGACAAAGCTGTTTTCGAAAAACAGTGCATTTTGTGAACATAGGACGCCATGACGACGCCTGTTTCACGTTAGTTAAGATTGTGGCCGGTGCTCCGCGCGGCCTTGTAAATATATAAAACATATTTTTTTAAATTAATTCCGAGTCTAGATTCTCTATCAGTGTTTGAGTAGAAAATCGGAGACTCTTAATTTATTATTTCATTTACTTACTTGTTAATTTTGCATTATACTATCCATTTGCTTTTTATGTAGATTTACTTTAAATCTTTGTAAACTAAACTGCCGTGATATCAACCAGACAAAATATTCTTATATTAATTTCATTCTTATTGAAAAGCAAATAGTTTGCTTTTAAGACTAAAATATTTGTCATAAATAAAAAGTGATTAGGAACTTTAAACTTTTACGAAGACTAGATAATTCGATATAAATATCGCGACATTTTCGATTGATAATTCAAAATTTCACATCAATATCTATGAATATTCATACAAAAGTTGTAAATATTTTAAAATATTTGTAATATTTCGATTATAATGATGTTAACTATAAGGTTTGATGACTAGTAGTATGTAATATTCTGATTTTAAAGAGACTTACATTTATGTACATATCTATTAGGGTAAGAATTATCATGCAAAACAATAAAACTATGCACAAAAAAAATGTAGCCAAAAGCGACATGTCGACTTGCTGAGCTTTTTGAAGAAATTAAATACCTAATGTTTACTAATATTTAGTTACTCACATACCTACTTCTTGTAATATTCGTAATGCTAAAAGTGTTATACTTTTGGAACTTCAAAATGAAAGGAAAGCAAGTGTGGCAAATGCAGTTAGTGAAAATAAAATTTCCATTGATTTGGTCCGGTCCGATTATACCACCTAGTCATTTATAGCAGTTTTTAATACATAGCTAGGTAGACTTAATTTATATGTAATTTTATGAGTGTGGCTAATTGGAGGTATGGTTGTGGTTATTCTTTTAATTTTCTTTTTTCAACTGCTAAATACGCTATGGGACCGAATATTTTTTTTCACAATATATTTTTTCTTTTTGTATAAAGTCCTAACTTTTTAAGTTAATTATTTATGTATAACTCAATTAGAAAAAGGACCTAATTATTTATTTTTGAAGAATCTAGGGCATTTTCAATGAAAGGTAAAATGGCATCGTTCAAATTTACGCTCAAATAATAATATTTTAAACTGTTTTGCAGATTTTTCGAAACACAGGTCGGTAAATAAATATATTATCATAATTATTGTTCTTATATGTTTTGTTTTTCTTTTTGGACGAAGTCATTACACCTTAACGCTAAGTTTTTGTTTTAGTCTCACAACAAATATTAAGGCGCAAACGTCGTTTTAAATAATGTAATAAAATACCAAATCACAATAAAAGAATGAGTGTTGGAATTAACAGACAGGCGAAAATTTGTTTTTGTTTTCTTTTTATTTTTAATTGCACTTTCCTAAATCCTTAAAAAATCGAGACGAAACAAAAATGGAAATGGTATGTATTGTCGAAATTATTATTTTTTGTGTCGTGCACTTTTTAATAACACTCCGCACTCATTTCATAAATGAAAAAATGTAGAAACATTTTCTTTTTACGGTCGTTGCATACATTTTTTCATTTTAGTTTTATGTTATAAGCACGTACATAATTCACTAATGCTTTATATGCACTTAGGTGTACTAATACTTAATGCATGCTACATGCATGTTACCTATTATTCTCTTTTTCTGTAAAACTCCTTCGCACTTACTATTTGTTGTGAGATAACAGTAATTTAGGCACAAAATAACATTGCATGAAATAATTGTTATGTTTTCGTGAAAATATTAAAAATATTTTTGTTTTATTTGCAGGCAAAGGCGAACCACTGTGGTGAGACATCGAATTTGATCGAATCGACAAAGAAATGAATTTTGGCGAACGTTTAGTAGAACGAAAATTGAAGCATTCCTACACGATAATCGAATTATTCCTGTGTACTCAACGCCATTATAGCAACTTATTTACTGTTTAGTTTTGCTCAATTATGTGAAAGACAATCGGAACTATTTTAGAAGCTAGCAGTATAATTATATCAAAATATATACCTAATCATAAAATCATTGATACACTGAAGTTTTTACATACATTGGTCGAATTATCATTGATTCACAATCAAGTAGGTCAGATAGATCCACCCTACACTAACCTAAACTTCCAATGATGACGTATACAGGTCGTCCCACAGATATGCCACATGGAGGGAAAGTACCTTGAATATTGTAAATGGAACATTTTAAGCCTACCCTACCCAACTGGCGCGTTTTCATCAGTTATTGATGATTTTTCAGGCGTTATTGCGATATTCTTGTGATTGTGGCTTTATATTGACAGATTCTTTCATAAACATCTTTTACGAGTACCTAGGGCTCATTGTAAAACTACAACTGAAGTACCCATACTAGCGTGCAAATTTAAATAAGGTAGAAAGGTAGGAACGTGATACATTTCACAATTCAGTCTTGATAGCTTACCTTTGTACATTGACTATTATTATTTTTGCCTTTGTACAATACTTTAATGTAGGCACTTATTAATAATAATCGTAATAAATAATGGTGCTTGAAAACATTATAGTGAATTGAATGATACATAGGAGGTACGCAAGTCCTAAAATAAGTACCTAAGTACAAAAAATCTGGATTTTCACCCAACTTTAGGACAAATTTTGACACCTCTGTCATCATCCTCATCATCATCACCTTATGCTATAAGTTCAATATGACAGACAAATATCCAAGACTAAACAAATTGGTACAAATAAATATTAATTGGATAGAGACTGACGAGCCTCGTGCTTCTGTAAAAACAGGTTCCCTTATTAACATCAGGTATGTTTAGACATGATATTAATCCCCATTTATTAGTAGGTATATATTAATTACTACTTACAAATTTATTGCTACTATCTATTCTCCACGGACAGTGGTGTAGGATGTCATCTGTCGGATAGGTAGGCACTACAAGGATGTCATCATAATTCTTAATTGAATATCATAAAATACTTGGCTAGAATATATTTATACCCAATATTATACGACAAAATTCGTGAAATATAGTTCCCAATTTTAACCCCGCAACATACTATTACGTAGAAATATAGTATACCTACCTAAGCTATAGGTACCTACACTGAAAGTTTCAACGTAGATATGCAGCATTTTTTTTTGTAGTTGACGTATGTTGATAATTATATCTGTCTCTAAGCATGCCTCGATATTTTTAGATTGTGTATGAAATAGGTGCACTCTGATATTATGTTAAGTTGTATTAACAATTTTGTACAGTATTATTTGCTGGTTAGACGTTATTTATTGTAGCTTTTAAACTGATTTTGTAAGTGCTTTGTTATAAAATATACAATTAATTAAATAGTGTTGTATTTTATGTTATACATAAGGTGTATAAAATTACAGTCACTCCTTTTTCCCGTTGGCGTAGGCAGAGACTACATCTTAATTTACCTAGCGGCAAACCTACAGTCTTCACTCCATGTTACCACGAGGCTACGATCCTGACACACCTCTTTTTGACTATTCCACTTTCATCGGTTTTTTTTGGCACTTAATATGTCAGTGTTCTTTAATCTAATCTAAATTATTTTGATCAAATGTTTTTGTTTGATCCCATAGATAGACAATTAGACAAAGGAAACCAGAAATAGCATAGCATAGCATAGCTAATAGTCAACATTATAGGTATGGATATTTTTTCCTAGATTAAATTAAATAGGGACCAAAAAATCTATTAATTAAAAGCATACTTGAATAAAATTACAACTTTAGTTTAATCCAAATAAGGTTAAAAATAGATTCAACCAGAGATGTTAAAATTAAAATCAAAATGTAAAATCTTAGCAAACGACACATTATTTTTAAAACCTTAATATTTATATTAAGTAGGTACTGTAAACTAGTGCTACATAATTATTAGTTTAGCCTTATTAGAAAAGTAAAAAAAAAACATTTCTTTTCTATTACGAGACTAAAATACTAAAGTTGTACAAAACTACTGATAGTCTACAACACTACTGAAGTCTTATTATAAAACTACTGAAGCATTACAGAAAAAAAAAACTTAATACATTCTGATACATGCATAACTACCAACATTTCTTACCTCCAACTAAATGGGATATATTTTCATTAATCAGGCAATGGCAATATGAAACAACGAGACATATTACTCGGCAAGCAATACTCGAAATGAGACTATTTTGATTTGAACTACCTATTCCGATATGGATGAAAGTGAATGGACTACGAAAATAATCCCTTTGGATCATCATACCTTCCTAGGATCTCCTGTTTCAACGCCATATTGCTGAGGACTGCCTCTGGATTAAAATTGTCTCTTTGTGGCTCTGCTCCACTGTGTGAGATAGCGAGCTGCAATTGAAGCCTTTTATTTTTGGTTTTCTGCATTTTAGTGTCTATAACCAAATATGAAAATCACGAAATTTTAAAGAAATAAAACCTAAGCATATACTTTGATTTCACGGTGTAGATAACATAATTATAGACGAAATAGGCGACTTTGCTGTAGTTCAGTTAGTTACACAAAATTGAGGCCTTGGATTCTTAATAGTCCAAGTGGGCCTATAGTGAACAAGTGTTTTATAATAAAAAAAACATGACATACTCACCTAATTTCTAACATAAGGCATAGATAAGCCATATTTCAAAGTTTCTTCTTAGAAAGTAATAACATAAAATTGCTTAAATCTATTATAGGTGGCACCATGTTAACATATCTCACTTATTTTCCATAATTCTCACTTATTTCAATGAACTATATAACTGCAGCAGTTTTTTGTGAAGCTCTGAGTTATTCTTTTTAGTTACCAAAGTACTTGATTTCATTAGTTTAGTAGGTAATTAAATCTTCATGTCTCTAGAATTGATAAAAAAAACAAGACACCACACATTGAGAATATCAATGTGTTGAAATCCAAATGCTGCTTTGTACAGGAAAATATCCTAAGCCCTAATCCACAAGCTTATAACTAACAACGGTCTCCATTTTATGTAAGCTTGTTGAGAACGATTTCAACTGTACATTCTGAGCGTTTGTTATTGATATGGGCTCAGCCTCCGCCCATTTCTCTGGCACATCACAGTCTGTTTTGGCATGTACTAAGACATCAAATGAGCACCTACAGTCCAGGAACGGTAAGTATGAGATAGTCGCTGCAACTTGGAGCATTACGTCTCTGATTTCCTGCTGGATTTTCTTCAAGTCTTTGCTGCCAACTGTTTCGTTCTTCTCTTTGGATAAGGCGATATCTCCATCTTCGTATTGGACGTTGAAGTCCCAGCACTCAAGCACCTCCTTGTTGGCCACGTTGAGGATTACGAGGGAGAGTTTGCTGACTTTCTTGTTGAGTATCCATTCTGAAATCAAAATAAAGTTTAGTTGTTATTATTTGGTAAAAAGTACCTAATTTGGTATTAGGTATAGGCTTTTCGCTCTAACTTCATTATGCCATTATACAGGCTCTAGATAAAGATTATATCTCCCAGTCTGTATAGAAGAATTATTAAAATTTTAGCAGCACAAACTGAATACAATTTGCAGTCTCGAGTCTAAAATGTACCTCAATAAATAAGTGTGATGAAAGCATCAGCAAGAGCTTTACTTTAAATATGGTAGTATCTAGGTGCAATGATGAAAGTTTCCTTACCTTCACTTTGAGTGAGAAGATTGGTGAGAAAGCTCTTGATTTGTGGATCTTCTGATATTAACAGCGTGATTCCGTACTGCTGCTCTGCTTTAAATGTTTCCGGTGGATATAAACCCCTTTGAAACAGGACTGAGTTTATGGAGAATTCTGAAACAAGAAAGCATTTCCGTTACTTATTATTTTGGCAGATGTCTTAGCATAGCTGAGAAGTGTTTGTTAGCTTGCGGCAGACAGTCAGTAATAAACAAAAGTGTAGGAACTCACTGAGATATTCGCAAATAATTTGCGCGGACCCTCTGAGAGTAATGCAGTTTTTGGTTTGTTGTTGCGACATCTCAGTGTCTTATGATGCACAATGAATACTATAAAAACACAGCGACCAGAAACGCTAACTTTCGTCACGAAAATAAAATAGCTTGTTTCGTTTTTCTATAAATACTAGTGCTTTGTTGAATGTATTGAAATAAAATTGAGTTGAGTTGAGCGGGTATTTTTTCGTTCGTTGAAATCGTTGATTTGATTTATTTTGAATTTTGAAGGTTTTTACAATTTGACATTAATCACACATTTTTTTTTTGTTTTAGTTATGGCTTCGCACGGTTTGTGCATATAGCCAGTGTCAAGTATTTTATTTTAAGTATTTCTTAATTTCACATTAAGAAAGTCACAGCAATGTTATAGCAATCGTGGTCAAGTAGTCAAGTCAATTATTTACATCGTCAGTATCACACATTTGAATTTGACAATAACAAAGCGTAGTAGGGCTGCCATTACCTACCTGACAATGACAAGACTTGAAATGTGTGGCAGCCCTACCTCAGAAGGCACTTAATATGGAGCAGTAACAGCTGTTGATGTCATGCACTGAAATAGGTAGGTACATAATATATTTTTAAGGTACCTATTGGTTATGAATACCGATACATGCAATCCCGTCATATACAAATTAATAATAATAATTATTGGTACCGCGGGTACCTATTGATAAAGTTTTTTGATTCCAGAAATTCCACAATATTGATACTTTTAAATTGGTTGCGATAGGTACCTATTGCACCGTTTCCTAAATACCGATAGCTTCCAAATTGTTGAAGTTAAAGTTATTATCTAGTACCCAACTTATAAGGCGCGTCGTGAATCTTTGTTCGCGCAGAAAATAAAGTATGGTCCGAAGATTAACGCAAGAATGCTTAGAACTTACAATCAACCTAAGATCACTATTATAAGGTTCATAATACACTGCAGCTATTAGTTCCATCTCACTAAAAGCTCGCTAAGATGGCGGCGGCTGCCGACCAATAATATAGCGGTCAATAGCATTTCCCGCGCTTTGAAAATTCATCTTCTGCGCAGGTACATCGGTAAGCCATATCAGTTAGGTACTACTGTACCTACGTATGGAAACTAGATGTAAATGGAATGAAACTACTTACAGAGGATTGCTATTTTTACTTTTACGAAAATTTTATTACACACTATTTATGTATCGGTCCAGCCATTTGAGCGTGAAAAAGTAACAGATTGTATCCATATAATATGCAAACTTCCTCATTAATAACAATATTACTAAGTAGGATTTTTTTTTAATATTTTAATTTTAGACACTGGCTAAACGCAAAAATGCCTAAATCCAAAACTAAAAAAAAGTGTATTCGTCAACTATCAATTTTGACACTTGAAGTTGATAGAAATCTGTTCAATGAAAAAACGGGAATAACAAAAACATAAAAAAAATTAAACTGTGTTCCGAGTTTTCGATAATTCTGTATTTATTTATAAGTTTTTGTGATGAAATTACAGATAACTCCATGAAGTGAATATGGGATAAAATAACAAAATGAAGAACAAGATTAAATGAACGGGTATAAAATCTGGTTCCACGGCCATGGGGCGTACTCGACGAAGGAGAGGTCACAAGAAACCGCGAAACTTTTGCGCGTGTGATGATAATGAAGATTTGATTTTATTAAATTGCTGGCTGTCTGAAAATGGAATGCGACGTAACGCGAAGTTAGGGCTGGCGGTATTCGACAACACAGGCCGCGGTGTGTTAACGAAGAAAAAGATTAAGGCCGGAGAAGAGCTTATGAATTTGCCCTTGAACTTGACTATTAATGTAACCACCCTATTGATGGATATACCATTTTGTAACTTATTTTTTAACAATAACAAACAAAGCTTACTGCGGTATAAGCAAACTATATCATTCCAGTCACTGATGGCATTTTATTTAGCATATTTGAAAAGTCAAGGAAATAATACCAAATGGTTTGTTTACTTAGAGAGTTTACCAAAAGAGTACACAGTGCCATACTTTCTGCCAAATGAAATAAAATGCTCCATTGATGCCGATATACTGTCTGTGATCACGAAGCAAAATGATATCATTGAGTCCTCTTATAGTATTTTTGAAGATATTTTAATAAATAGTCTAAGTGAAGACAGCTGTAGTGATAGATTTAAAAATGGTTTTACAAAACATATTTATGAATGGGCATATTTTACAGTGAATACAAGATGTGTTTATATGGATTTATCAAAAGTTATCAACTTGAAGAATGTGGAAAGTTCAATTTTGAATTTAATAAGTGACAACACAAAGATATCCTTGTGTCCGTACTTAGACATGATAAACCACAGTTTGAATGCTCGAAATGAAACTCAATTGCTTGTGAGTAAACACACTGAGAACATAAGCATTAAAGAGGTGAATGCCGATATGTTTTCTGATATAAGATTTTCCATTTATACAAAGAATTGTTTTGATCCATACACAGAGGTGTTCATTTGTTACGGTGACAGCCACAACTTGAAACTTATAACAGAGTATGGATTCTTTTTGCCTGATAATGATCTGGATTATGTATCGTTTAGTTTTGAAAGTGTTTGCCAATTTTTAGATACAAAGTCGCTTAAATTATCACAGGACCAGATTTCTTTCATAAACAGTCACGGTTTGAACAAGGACTTGTACATCGACAATAGAGGTCTAAGTTATAATTTTTATGGGCTTCTAATGGTTGTCAAGTATTATTATAATCAGGGGATAGATGTTAGTAAATTAATTTATTCTGCAGCCATCTGTTCTGCAGACAACAGCTTAAATGATATTGTGATGCCGATGGTAAGAGAAAAACTGGAAAACATTAAAGTGTCAGTAAATAAGTTGAAAATATATGAGAATCAGTGTGTTGTTTTGGTTAATTGTGTAGAACTGATGTGTCGATATATTTCTATTTTAGAAAAGTTTATTAAATGTTAGATGTGAATAGTGAAATTGTCTATTACTAAATACACCCATAAATGAGAATAAGTAGGCTACAAAGTATGTGCTGTAGCCATTACAATTTTATTGATACTCATTGGCAAGTAGAGAATAATCTTCTGTAGTAACCAGAATCCTAATTATTACTATCTTTATTTTTGTTTTTGGTTGTGGCAATAGTATATAACGTCACCATGAAACTGGCAATATTAATTCAGACGTGAGTATTGCCAGGTTAAGCTAAGCTAATCTCAACTTGGGAAGTTAAATGCGTTAGTGACCTGTGCAGTGACACAGATGACAAAATAGTTCGTTACAGATAAATCACTATACAAAATTGTCAATACCAACTGCTATAATAGGATAAACTATTTCGTTTCGCTAGCCACTGCGAACGAAAATGCACCTAATACACGAGCGTAAAGTAAGTTTGTTTCGCTTTATAGCTGCGGGCTCCGCATGGTTAGAACACTGAAAAATGTATGAAAAAAGACCGCTGGGCTGGCTGCCCGGCGGCTAATTTCGTTCAAGTAATAGAGTGAGAGAAGCCTGGTAGTGACCCAGATTCCTGAGTAATGAATATTGTAAGCAGGGATAAGTACCTACCTACCTATAGAAAATTCCTCATTTGACTAAACACTCACCAACAATCGAAGACTCAATCATGCATGCCACAATAGATAATATCGACGCTTGAAAGGCAAAACTTCCTAAGCGACAGAAATACGTGAAATGAGTTAAATACACCATTCGAATCGTTAGATTTTTCTGCGTCGTTTAGTCTAGATTTCATCGCTCTACGACGAGTTTTTTGTCGCTTAGATAGTGTGTGATTTCCATCAAATCGCCTAACTTGTGCTTACTAACTGACTGAAAAAAAGAGCATTTAAGGATATTTAGCACTTATGCCATTTTAATAATTGGAAATATGAACTTAGTCGGTTTTTCATGTATTTACTTTTTCATTTGTTTGCATTAATATATTTTTACTTGTTTTGAGATTTCCCTTTGAAACCACTTAGTGTATTGTACCCACCCAAAATAATTGTGATTTGTATGGTTATACATTATAACCTGATAATATTATTTGGTAACAGTGTCTTTTGTATCATTTTACCTGATACAAAGTGGAAAAATATTGAAGCTTAGATACTTTTACTTGTTTAACATAATATTACTATTTCATACTTGGATATTTTTACTTGAGAACTTTTTCTAATAATAATGTCGGTTCGATAATTTTACTCAGCTTATTTAGGTGGTAAAGTATGGCGCCTCGATTATATTACTCGTGCAAAAAATATAATTTCTCGTCGCTTAGGAACTGCGCGAGTTCAAAATACGTCGCATGACTATGCGCAAATATCGCGCGCCGAGCATCGGCAGAATGAAATTTAGCCGCCGGGCGTCGTTTAGTAAGGACGTTCGTCTCAAATCGTCTCCGTTTGGGCTCATAAGAATGGTCGCAATGAGTATGACGTGTTTGGTGGTTACTAATATATTTTGATCTAATAATTGAAATAGGAACTAAATGTATTATTACATAAAACAAGTTAAATTAAATAAAAACAATAGATAGCTTCGACACAAAATAATCGTTTAAAAAGTAAAAAAAATAACAAATAATGTTCGTTGGCCCTATTTTGATTTGATCAAAATGTGACGTTGTGATCGCGTCAGGAGACCAAATAATGAAAAAATATATAAAATTTGGTAAAAATATAGAAAGCTTGGTGACAATATAATAATAATAGTCATCCATGCCGCTTTCAGTAACGGCGACTTATGTTACTGTTTCTGTTTTTTCGATGTTTATAGATCTCATATGACTTATAATCCCTATTTTAGCGGTAAATACACGAGCACAATGGGCACATGTTAGAGCACCGTTCACGTAATTATATTGCAGGAGTGAGTGCGGTCTCATTGTTAGCAGCTGGTCTCGTATCTCGTCTAGTTCACACCTTCTCTCGTTTTCAAATGCGTAAACATTACGCTTCACCACCGCCACTCAAGACAGTTCTCTGCTAGTGATTCCCAATGAGAGGGTTCAATATTGCATTTGTTCACATGTCTTTTCTGAACGTCCTTGTACCTGAGGAACTGCCCACCGCATTTCCACTTGCCATCCTGGAGCTCAGAAAAGAAAATGCGCTTCAACCACTCTCTCATTGGGCATCCGAGATTCGTGCCTACCTACACCATCGCAGATGGTGACACATCAGGTACCTAGGCCTCCATTCCACAGATATATTAGCTCGTTGTAGCACCTCTGTATTCCTGACATGATTCGATCATTTGATGTTCAAAATGTCGCGGAGGCCCTTGAGATTGAATCGATCGAGCGTGCGTATCTGACGGCGGTATAAGCACCACGTCTCAGAGGTATACAAAAAATTTGGTAGAACAAATAGCCATGTACACTTTGACTTTGGTGCTAAGTCTAATGTCATGGGATCGGAATACCCTGCCCCGAAGTTTTGCGAAAATAACTGATGAAGCACCAATTCTGCTGTTGATCTCCGCATCAATCTGTGGCTATTTTTGTACTCCCTAGATTTTTAAACTTCTCTACCTACTTCACAACTTCACCGCCTAGTTGCACATTTAGGGATACACGATCTGACGCGTAAGTAGGCGCCAGCACACAACCTTGGTTAGCCCCACAAGTTACTGTGAACTATTCCGATTGCTCACCATTCACAGCCACACAGCACCTCATGTCATACATCATGTAAAGAAAAAGCCTTAGCATTGTGAGGAACTTATCCGTACATCCTAGTTTTGCCAAGACTACCCACAGTGCCTCTCGATGTGCGCTGTCAAAGGCCTTTTCCAGGTCAACAAACGGAATAAGAGGTGGTTGTTGTTGTTCTCTGATTTTTCCTGGATTTTTCATAACGAGAACATTGCTATGCAGGTACCTTTACTAGGACGAAATTCAAATTGGGTCTCGAGTAGAAGAGCCTCGAACATTTGAGTGAGCGGGATGAGAACACTCTGGCAAAAAAAATCCAGCGGTTGAGAGTAGCGATATGCCCCTGTACGAGTTACAGTCTACTCGATCTCCTTTGTTTTTATAAAGAGAGTAAATACGTGACATCTTAAAATCCGAAGGGATTTGCTTTTTATATCCCACGTCAAAAGATTAAAGATGACGTGCCATATCGCCTCGTGCAGCCCTTCTCCGCCGTACTTCTGCAGCTTTTCAGGGATATTGTCAATACCAACCGCCCTTTTATCATGTTGGGCCTTGATGGCATTAACCAACTCTTCCAGCGCCAGAGGCTCATCAAGAGTTTCAACTCGCGGAATTCCTGGCAATTAGTCTATGAAATTAATATCAGCTGATAGGTCTACAATAAGCAGTTTGTTGAAATGCTCTCTGTCCATCTTTGTAGTAGGTACATCTAACGATATAGAAGTGGTAATATCCACTGATAGGTCTACATGTAGTTTGTTGAAATACTTTCTGCCCATCTTTGTAGTACATCTAACATAGGAGTAATATAAAATACCCCGGTCACGAACGTGACGCGTTTGTCAAATAAAAATAGAGCCAAAATACACTATTTGTATTTTTTTACTTTTTAAATATTTTTTGTCGAGGGATTTTACGTTTGAATTCAGTTTTTAATTATTAATAAAGGTTTTTAATACAATAAAAAGATAATTATGTCATTTATTTCCGCATGTGAATATAATTTTGAATACTTTGGTTAAATAATTTTCAGTTCCGGAGGGTGGTTTAGAGTAATTTCTTTGCCTAAGATATATTTTCTTCAGATAAAAATCACATTTCATAATATTAAGATAAATTGACCTGATTTATTATAAACGATAACATCGTGTTAGATACATATTCCTGTATCGAAATTCCAAACTGTGTGACGTTGTTTACTTTTACTTGTTACTGCAAACCTTTCAGTGGTAACTTAGATAATTTTACCTGTTTATGAAATAAGGTAAATTTTATCTAAGCGACATAAACTACTATCTATATCAGTGTTAGGTGACTGCTATTAATATGGTGGATAGCTATTAAAAAAATATTATTATGTCTGTTAAAATCTTTTAAATCCAACAATTACGTGAGAATATACGATTTTTTTTCTAAAATTTAGAACTTTAAATCACTCTCCTGTAAAATTTGCTCTATGGCGCTTAGTAAGTTTTGCCTTTCAAGCGTCGATATTATTAGTTATAGCCTTAGAGCTTAGTCGCCTAGTAAGGTAGGTAGGGGAGTTTTGGCGGGAATCCGATAGTGAGACGTTGTTGGTTTTGTATTATTTTCTCAAACTTGCGTTTATTCGAGTCTTAATGTGTAATACTGGTGGAATATTAATCATTAAGTGTTCGTTAACGTGCACGAGTGTGGGCGAATGATATAAACTCAAAAAAGGTGTCATTTCGCATTTTTTCCAAAACTCCCAGGAAGTTTCAGTAAAGCATCCACTACTTTACTGAATCGTGACTTTGACGATGTAAATAATTGACTTGAATACTTGACCACGATTGGTTTATTGCTGTGACTTTCTGAATGTGAAATTAAGAAATACTTACCTATTATAACAAAATACTTGACACTGGCTATATGCACAAACCGTGCGAAGCCATTACTAAAACAAACAAAGGTAGGTAGGTAGTTAATAATATGTGTGAATCTGGCAAGTCGGGAAACATTTCCCAATTTCCCTATTAGTTAGGTGTCAAACTGCCACCATGGCGGCTGCTTTGCTGTCAAATAGGAAATTCGACAAAATTATTAGAAGTCATTTGAAATTCGCAAAATCTATTGCCTATAAAAATACAGTAATTTTAAACAAACCTCATTTTAATATAATTTGCAAAGAATGTGCGGCTGCCAGCTATTTCCGGGTATGTACCGAACATCTAACATGTACCTACAAGTTAATTTAACGTGTATTTTGCTACTTTTTCAGCAGTTTCAGGCAAAAATGTTTTATGTAAAAGTTAAATTTTGTTTGTAGTTTTATTCGTCATCTCCTCAAAGCAATGCCGGAACGCAGGACTCCGCCAAAAATGTTTTGGCGGCAGTGTTTGCAAACAAGCCAAAGACTGGAAAAATACCAGTTGGTAAGTCAAATTTACCATACCTATCTATGTGAATAACTAGGCTGTAATTAGTTCGTAAATTACTTAATTAAAACTTTATTCCGTTATCTGAGGACATGGTTGCATAATAATTTGAACTTGACCTTGTGTCATAGGTGCTAATTTACTTTATCAATAGTTTTTAGGACTCTTGAGACTACTATGACAGTATCTAATAATAATTGATAAGGACTAGTTTTTGCTAATTTTCATGATAATGCAAATCACTGTATGTTATGGTTTGAATATATACCTACCAACCTATTTAAATGTGATATAAAAAACAGAGCACCTAAGTAGAAACTATCTTGAAATACTAAGGTCAACAGGATCCCATAGCGAGACAGCATTTCCATTGAATATTGAAAGCAAAAAAGAAATTTTTTTATGCTGAAATTTAATTTTAAGTTTAATTCAATTTGAAAATTAATTTAAGCGGTGGTAGCCTAGTGGGCGAACGTGCGCCTTCGAAAACGGAGGTGGCGAGTTCAAATCCCAGTGCGGGCACGTACCAATGTGTTTCTTGTTAAAACATATGTACGTAATTATCACTCGCTTTTCGGTGAAGGAAAACATCGTGAGGAAACCAACATGCCCGAGAATTATTTCGGAGGCATGTTATCCACCAATCCGGACTAGGCCCCCGTGGTGGATTATGGCCTAACCCTCCTCACGATAGTGAGGGGAGGCCTTTGCCCAGCAGTGGGACAGTTACAGGCTGAATTATTATATTATTATTATGAAATATTTTATGCATGTTGTCAACCCGATAGGCATTTGACAGACTTCCTACGATGGCCATTCAATGACAAAAATTGGATACCACCAATTTTTGTCCTATTTCTATTTTTGTTATATATTTAAGATGCTGATTTTATCTGTCACTCAATAATGGCTGTGTGTGTTCGTAATGTGAAAAAGGTACAAATATATGGTAGGTATATATTTTTGATAACTGGACCAGTAGGTAGGTACTTAACATCAAATCAATCATTTTTACTCTACAATATCTTCCGAATGGCATGAATGCATTGTCCATCACTTGGTCACTCGAGCCTGGTCCGTATGGACCAGGGTGGCCGCTGAGCAGCTAATGGAATTAATGATAATGGAAGAATTTCTTTACAATAATTGAATAATCTATAACAAATATGAACCTATATTGTAAATAGTAGCTAATTAGCTATAATAATATATCCTGTGTTTCCTTGTATTATGTTGATGGTTGGTGTTACAAAGTCCGCTTTTAGATTATTTCACCAGTGGTTGTCTTTAGATCCCCATTAGATTGTTTGTGTTTTGTTTTCTAACCTCTCTGCCTTGCCTCACATCTTAATATGTTTTGCATTGCAATTATTCATGAGAAGTACAGTCATAGGGTACATAATTATCAAATTGAAATATGTATTAAATTGTGTTGCATTCTTATTTATTGGTAGGTATATAACATAGTTATAAAATAAATCATACTAAGTAATAATAAATAGAAAATCTTGGATGTTTGTATATTAATCATTCATATTATTACTAGTTACAATAAAATCAAGAAGGATGAACATTTTATTTATTGTTATTGTATAAATGCTACCTATTTCAATCTGGCACAAAGTTATTGTGTTAAATAAACTGTAAAATCAACAAGATTTTGTCCCAATTTAATTTTGATGAAAGAACACAATAGGCGTGACGACAGTATCAAAGAATGGTCGATTTAATCATTTTAGGGCAATCTACATACAAAAATAATTTAAAACACTGGTTAAATTTTATAAAAAATAATCAGATTATTAAGATTTTCAATAAAATAAAACATTAAAATATTGCAATCGGCCATTTTGATTGAAACACCAATCACAGCGCATGACGTCACGCTTAGGTAAACTCCGCTGATACCACTGTATTTTGTTGTTGTGAATACTATTTTGTGCTTACGGAGTGTTTTTTTTTTATTATTTAACGTATGGTTTATAGAATTTAATCTACAATATAACAATGGAACCAAGCTTTGTAAGGCAAAGCTCTAATTTACCTAGGATTGATATATTAATGTTTGGCGATTTCCTCGCAACAAATAAAGAATTTTGCTCGTTCATTCATTTTGCTCTCTGAGTTCCGAAACGTGAAGACCTCTTTGTAAGTCACCTCAAGAATCATCATTCTTCGTTTCTTAGCTATATAGGGTCGATCAGTTGTGTCGGATGTTCGTGTTTCTCTGTATGATTGGCATATACATTTATGGGGCATACATTATGGTTTCATACGTACTGGTGATACTGATCCCATCACATGATACTCCATATAAGTTTCCATGTCATTTGGCAACTCAAAAAAGAAAATGAATAAATTTGATAAAGATGATAGCCAAGACCAAAAAAAACATAACCTCAATAAATTAGTTATTCCATAGCCTCATTAATTCAACTATTTCAAGTCAAACAAACATTTTAAGACCTATCATTACATGATAACATATTCACATCAAAGCGGTTTTCACAGAACTTTCGCCGTACGAGCTTTAACCACCGAACTCTTATTATCTTCTTGTTTGGAACATGTACAAACACATTGTTGGGTGTTCTTATTGATGTGTTTTTACACTGTGGTACTGCACACCACTTATAAACTTCGGAATTCATTATTATCACACTAATTATTTAAATATTGTGTTAAAATTCTACGTAACGTATAGCAATAATGACATGTTTACCTAAGCGTGACGTCAGAGCCGACGCCATGACACGGGCGAGCTGTTTTGGCGCACTATTTAAAAAAATCTTAGATAAATGGTTTTAAACTTGGTAAACTCAAGTTAATTACCGAAATAAAGGTTTTTCCGTAAATAGTGAATATTTACCGCCATTATGGAAGAAGATTTCAAAATCTTTCGCCACGCCTATTATAGAATATCTACTTATTATGAAAAGGGACCTAAAAAGGAAAAAACCTATATGTTTCTTAGTTCACTCACAGTCTGAACAATGTCTTTTTTATGTTTCTCATGTGCTTACCTTTTGTTCTCAGCTCTCGTCTTAATTTTAGTTACTAATACTTGGTTGGAATGCAGCTCAGACCCCGCATCCTCACATAACCCGCTTGCACCTCCTCCATTACCACCTAACCTTTCCCGAGACCATATCCTGATACAGTTCTCCTTTCCCTAGGTATCCAAAAAAGAGACTGCTTTCACCCAGGTGCCTCTGTTTTGTCCCGTGAAGATATAAACCTGGGGGATGCCAAGCCTGTGACAGGAATGGACATGGTCAGAGGGATGATGGAATATGTTTGGCCTAAGGTGAGACTTAATCGGCTACTTCTTATTAATTTGATGAGGTAACAATGTGAGGCAAAAATAGTTTTAGTTTAACAAGAAAAATGTTCTAATCTGGATCTTTATTGGTTTGATAAGTTTCTGTGAGTTGATATCAACTAAACTTTCCAGGATGATATCCTATTTTTGGCAGATTTTCCTTTAAATCCCAAGAATATTGAAGTAGTGGTAGTTTTACTGGTTCATGTAACAAATAAATGGGCTTAAAACTATTTTGTTTTTCTTTTTATAACTTGTCACCATACAATTACAAAATTTCAGGACAATGAAATGATCCGCAACCGAGTCATGGTATCCCTCTCGCTGCTGTTCGGCGCGAAGGTGATGAATGTGTCCGTGCCGTTCCTCTTCAAGTATGCAGTGGACGAAGTGAATCAGATGACAGCACAGTCTTCAGGGGAGGTTCTTCTTGGAATGGCCACGGTGCCGCAGGCTTTGAGCACTGCAACCTTCAGCTTGCTGATCGGATGTGAGTGGCTTTCTTGAATCTTGTAAATTTATACGGTGCCATGATCACTCCTATGAGGATCACAGTCCCACACACATTTAAAAAATACTATCAGTTCACACAAATCATTGTTCATAGTGAGAATCGAGAGCACAACCACACCATTCCAATTTGCTGTTCACCCACTTATGTTACGCAGTTTATAAGCTTAGTTTAATTAAAATGTATTAGTTAAAAATATGTGGTATATAAATAGTCGCCTCGAGTGTTGTGTAAGTGTGTTCGTCGTGTCTGCAGACGGGCTGGCGCGCGCGACGGCCGCGGGGTTCAACGAGCTGCGCAACGCCGTGTTCGCGCGCGTGGCGCAGCACTCCATCCGCCGCCTCGCCTGTAACGTGTTCACGCACCTGCACAGCCTCGACCTGGCCTTCCACCTGGGCCGCCAGACCGGCGCGCTCTCCAAGGTACGCCTCGCCTGTAACGTGTTCACGCACCTGCACAGCCTCGACCTGGCCTTCCACCTGGGCCGCCAGACCGGCGCGCTCTCCAAGGTACGCCTCGCCTGTAACGTGTTCACGCACCTGCACAGCCTCGACCTGGCCTTCCACCTGGGCCGCCAGACCGGCGCGCTCTCCAAGGTACGCCTCGCCTGTAACGTGTTCACGCACCTGCACAGCCTCGACCTGGCCTTCCACCTGGGCCGCCAGACCGGCGCGCTCTCCAAGGTACGCCTCGCCTGTAACGTGTTCACGCACCTGCACAGCCTCGACCTGGCCTTCCACCTGGGCCGCCAGACCGGCGCGCTCTCCAAGGTACGCCTCGCCTGTAACGTGTTCACGCACCTGCACAGCCTCGACCTGGCCTTCCACCTGGGCCGCCAGACCGGCGCGCTCTCCAAGGTACGCCTAAATAATGTAGGTAATGCCTGATAAACTACTAATATGTCGTACTAAAGTGAGCTCTATTATCACAGACGATTGACCGAGGCTCGCGCGCCATCAATTTCGTGCTGTCCGCCATGGTGTTCAACATCGTGCCCACCATATTCGAGCTGGTGCTCGTCTCGTCTATACTGGGCATGAAGGGGGGGCTGGCTTTTGCAGGTGAGGTAATCGTACCGTTTTAAAACAGCGCCATCTACCGAGAAGTAGTTATAACTGCTTCAGCGTCTCAACGCGTTAACTGACGATGATGATGATAATGATGACGATGACGATGACGGTGATGATGATATCGACTGTGTGCGCGCCAGGGCTGGCGTTCAGCTGCGTGGGCGTGTACGCGGCGTTCACGCTGGGCGTGACGCAGTGGCGCACGCGGTTCCGGCAGCACATGAACCGCGCGGAGAACGAGGCGGGGAACAAGGCCATCGACTCCCTCATCAACTACGAGACCGTCAAGGTACGCACGCACACACGCACGCGGCTACAGGCCGGGCCTGCCCCGCACACACGCACACACACGAACGTGGCTACAGGTCGGGCCTGCCCCGCACACACGCACACACACGAACGTGGCTACAGGTCGGGCCTGCCCCGCACACACGCACACACACGAACGTGGCTACAGGTCGGGCCTGCCCCGCACACACGCACACACACGAACGTGGCTACAGGTCGGGCCTGCCCCGCACACACGCACACACACGCACGCGGCTACAGGCCGGGCCTGCCCCGCACACACGCACACACACGAACGTGGCTACAGGCCGGGCCTGCCCCGCACGCACACGCGCACGCGGCTACAGGCCGGGCCTGCCCCACACGCACACGCGCACGCGGCTACAGGCCGGGCCTGCCCCGCACTCACACACGCACGCGGCTACAGGCCGGGCCTGCCCCGCACGCACACGCGCACGCGGCTACAGGCCGGGCCTGCCCCGCACGCACACGCGCACGCGGCTACAGGCCGGGCCTGCCCCGCACGCACACGCGCACGCGGCTACAGGCCGGGCCTGCCCCGCACTCACACACGCACGCGGCTACAGGCCGGGCCTGCCCCGCACGCACACGCGCACGCGGCTACAGGCCGGGCCTGCCCCGCACTCACACACGCACGCGGCTACAGGCCGGGCCTGCCCCGCACGCACACGCGCACGCGGCTACAGGCCGGGCCTGCCCCGCACGCACACGCGCACGCGGCTACAGGCCGGGCCTGCCCCGCACTCACACACGCACGCGGCTACAGGCCGGGCCTGCCCCGCACGCACACGCGCACGCGGCTACAGGCCGGGCCTGCCCCGCACGCACACGCGCACGCGGCTACAGGCCGGGCCTGCCCCGCACTCACACACGCACGCGGCTACAGGCCGGGCCTGCCCCGCACGCACACACGCACGCGGCTACAGGCCGGGCCTGCCCCGCACTCACACACGCACGCGGCTACAGGCCGGGCCTGCCCCGCACTCACACACGCACGCGGCTACAGGCCGGGCCTGCCCCGCACTCACACACGCACGCGGCTACAGGCCGGGCCTGCCCCGCACTCACACACGCACGCGGCTACAGGCCGGGCCTGCCCCGCACTCACACACGCACGCGGCTACAGGCCGGGCCTGCCCCGCACTCACACACGCACGCGGCTACAGGCCGGGCCTGCCCCGCACTCACACACGCACGCGGCTACAGGCCGGGCCTGCCCCGCACTCACACACGCACGCGGCTACAGGCCGGGCCTGCCCCGCACTCACACACGCACGCGGCTACAGGCCGGGCCTGCCCCGCACTCACACACGCACGTGGCTACAGGCCGGGCCTGCCCCGCACTCACACACGCACGCGGCTACAGGCCGGGCCTGCCCCGCACTCACACACGCACGCGGCTACAGGCCGGGCCTGCCCCGCACTCACACACGCACGCGGCTACAGGCCGGGCCTGCCCCGCACTCACACACGCACGCGGCTACAGGCCGGGCCTGCCCCGCACTCACACACGCACGCGGCTACAGGCCGGGCCTGCCCCGCACTCACACACGCACGCGGCTACAGGCCGGGCCTGCCCCGCACTCACACACGCACGCGGCTACAGGCCGGGCCTGCCCCGCACTCACACACGCACGCGGCTACAGGCCGGGCCTGCCCCGCACTCACACACGCACGCGGCTACAGGCCGGGCCTGCCCCGCACTCACACACGCACGCGGCTACAGGCCGGGCCTGCCCCGCACTCACACACGCACGTGGCTACAGGCCGGGCCTGCCCCGCACGCACACACGCACACGCGGCTACAGCCCCGCGCTGTCCGCAGTACTTCAACAACGAGCAGTACGAGCTGCGCAAGTACGACGCCAGCCTGCAGAAGTACGAGGCGGCGTCGCTGAAGACCGCCACCAGCCTCGCGCTGCTCAACTTCGGCCAGCACGCCATCTTCAGCGCCGGCCTCAGCCTCATCATGCTGCTGGCCGCCACGGAGATCACCAAAGGTGAGGCTTTTAGAAGTTTCTGTTGAGAATTTTTTTATAAGCAAAATCTTATTTTTTTTTATTCTATAGCATTCGATCAATTTCTCACCCGATCTTGACGATGTGGTCGATGGGGGTAAATAGGCTCAGCTACTCAGATAACTAACTTTTAGGCAATATTTAATGCATCCTGCAGACTGACAGAATGTTTGTTTGCTTGTTCCGTACCCCTCAGGCCACATGACGGTGGGCGACCTGGTGATGGTGAACGGGCTGCTGTTCCAGCTGTCGGTGCCGCTGGGCTTCCTCGGCTCCGTGTACCGCGAGGTGCGCCAGGCGCTGGTGGACATGCAGACCATGTTCACGCTCATGGCGGTGGCCCCTAGGGTCAAGGTGAGCACTGTCGGTGCCGCTGGGCTTCCTCGGCTCCGTGTACCGCGAGGTGCGCCAGGCGCTGGTGGACATGCAGACCATGTTCACGCTCATGGCGGTGGCCCCTAGGGTCAAGGTGACTAGTTTACTCCCTAGTTGATAGAATCAGGCGTTACTTTGTGGAAATCCATATTCAAAACAATGAAGTAGAAATATATGTAGTTTTAATCCCGCCAAAAATTCATCTGATCAATGTTGGCTAGATGACTGATGTCGTAATCTGGTATACTAATAACCCCCTGAAAAAACCTAGCTAATATCCCAAACAGTACTCTACCCCCTAATTATGCCTAAAAAATTTATGAAAAACACCGTCCTCTAATAATCCACAAAGCCCTGTGTCCCCTCTAATCTGAAACCCAGTACAAAAAATGACCGAACGTAAAATAAATAACATAAAAAGACTTACTCCCATCCAACATTGACTGACATATGTACAGCATACGTGTCGTATTGCTACGATTGGGGGTAGAGTACTGTTTGGGATATTAGCTAGGTTTTTTCAGGGGGTTATTAGTATACAAGATTACGACATCAGTCATCTAGCCAACATTGATCAGACGAATTTTTGGCGGGATTAAAACTACATATATTTCTACTTCATTGTTTTTTTTTTTAGTTTACTCCCTTTCTAGCTGCGCCCCGCGACTTCACCCGCGTTACATAATACAACACCTGTAGCTATTTGCAAGGTTGGCGTAACTTTTTAATTTATGAACAGATTGCGATAAAACAAACGCTAAATCTTAAGTGAAGCTTACCACAAATCGGATAAGCCATTTCTGAGATTAGCGTGCACAAAGGCACAGACAAACAGACACAAATTATTTCCTTTGGGTGCTATTTGAGTTGATAAAGGTCCCAATAATATTGTTTCTCATAATTATGATATCTTCTATATACAGAAGGCGATCCGTTACGTTTTTATTATAAATGTTTAGATGAAGCCTACCTTTGCTTATCACGGTATCTACTTCTGCTTACCCTGGAATGCAATAAAGGGCCGCCATCTTACGTTTCAGGATAAAGTCGACGCGAGGCAGTTAGTGGTGGACGCGGGTACGTCCACGATCGAGTTTAGGAATGTGAACTTTAAGTACATCAACGGACAGCCGATTTTCAACAACCTCAGCTTCACCATACCGGCGGGGAAGAAGATAGGGATCGTGGGCGGGTCCGGGAGCGGGTGAGTTTGCTTACTGAGTAGTTGTGCTCGCTGGAACGGCAAGCATCTAAAGCGAACGGTTGAAAACTTAGGTACTCACTAGTAAATTGTAATACTTAGTTCTTGACCTCTAGTGGGGTTTGAAAACTCATGGTAGGGGTTTTTTTATGTTCTGGATCCGTGCGATTTACAAGTACTGAGTGGGTACTTATTCACATAAGTACATAAAGTAGTTTCCATATAGTGTATGTACCTATTTATGAATGAGTCACTTCTTGTTAGACGTCATAACATCGATAATACATCGTAGTTCATCATTGCGCTGATAGATGGCTCTACTTTCAATAACATGTGAGGGAACATTTCAAACTTGTTTATAATAATTACCCGCTCAGGAAGTCGACGATGGTCCGGCTCCTGTACCGGTTCTACGAGCCGCAGTCGGGCGCCATCTACATCGGCGGCCAGGACATCCGGGACATGGACATGCTGAGCGTGCGCCGCGCCATCGCCATCGTGCCGCAGGTCGCTACTGCTTGATGACGACTACCGACGCTGACGCTGACGACGACTACGATGCCGTCGCTGACGACGGCTACTGACGCCGACGTTGACGATGCCGACGCTGACGTAGATGACGATGCTGACGCTGATGACGCTGACACTGAGGATGCCTACTGTCGACGACGCCGGTGACCCCTACCAACGCCGATGCTTACGACGCTGACGTAGACGCCGACGCTGATGAAGGCGCTGACATTGATGACACCGACGATGCTGACGCTGACGGCGACACTGATGAAGTCGGCGCTAGTGACGCTGACGCTGATATGTCTACCGACGATGATGCCGGTGACCCCTTGCGACGCTGATGCTGACGTAGGCGTCGACGTTGACGACGCCGCCGACGCTGATGCTGCCGACGCCGACGCTGACATGAGCTGTATCTCAGAAGTGTGGCCTCTCCTCCCCAGGACTGCGTGCTGTTCCACGACACGATATTCCACAACCTGCACTACGGAGACCTGGCCGCGGCGCCGGAGCGCGTGCACGAGGCCAGCCGCATGGCCGAGCTGCACAACTCCGTGCTCACTTGGCCTAAGGTAACTCAGCTTGCCACTGCATTAATGTATATCCTCTGTACATAATCGTTTCGTGAAATAAAATTTGACATTCCATTGTAAGGGTTACTCGACGCAAGTGGGCGAGCGCGGGCTGAAGCTGTCGGGCGGGGAGAAGCAGCGCGTGGCCATCGCGCGCGCCATCCTCAAGGACGCGCCCATCATCGTGTTCGACGAGGCCACCTCCAGCCTGGACTCGCTCACCGAGCGCGTGAGTGCCCGGGGCGACCCCATGCCCGGGGGATCCCAGTGCCCTGGGTGGCCCCAGTGCCCGGGGCGGCCCCGTGCCCCGGCGGCCTCAGTGTCCGGGGGCAGCCCGTGCCCGGGGCGACCCCGTGCCCGGGGGCCCCAGTGCCCGGGGCGGCCCCGTGCCCCGGCGGCCTCAGTGTCCGGGGGCAGCCCGTGCCCGGGGTGACCCCGTGCCCGGGGGCCCCAGTGCCCGGGGCGGCCCCGTACCCCGGCGGCCCCAGTGTCCGGGGGGCAGCCCGTGCCCGGGGCGACCCCGTGCTCGGGGCCCCAGTGCCCGGGGCGGCCCCGTGCCCCGGCGGCCCCAGTGTCCGGGGGGCAGCCCGTGCCCGGGGCGACCCCGTGCTCGGGGCCCCAGTGCCCGGGGCGGCCCCGTGCCCCGGCGGCCCCAGTGTCCGGGGGGCAGCCCGTGCCTGGGGGCCCCAGTGCCCGGGGCGGCCCCGTGCCCCGGCGGCCCCAGTGTCCGGGGGGCAGCCCGTGCCCGGGGCGACCCCGTGCCCGGGGGCCCCAGTGCCCGGGGCGGCCCCGTGCCCCGGCGGCCCCAGTGTCCGGGGGGCAGCCCGTGCCCGGGGCGACCCCGTGCCCGGGGGCCCCAGTGCCCGGGGCGGCCCCGTGCCCCGGCGGCCCCAGTGTCCGGGGGCAGCCCGTGCCCGGGGCGGCAATACAATAACTCTTTATTGAATACCATCAAATTAATAAGTTCTTACAGATCGTCGAAAAACTCTGTAAAAAACACAGCATTATAATTCCTTAAAAAAATGTTAATATGTCAAGTCGTGAAACCGGTTAGACGTTTTGTAATACTGTGAATTATTGAAAGTATTAAAGAATGCCAGAAGAAACCCATTATTGATTTCACAACATGGTTTCTGGGCTGGAATGACCCAGAATACAATGGGCTGTTATATTACGGTCCACACACGCGGATCGCGTTATATAACATACTGCAGATTTGCGTGTACTTTATACGTAAACCATATCATGAAGTTACATCAAAAGGTTATTTCGTAATGTTACCTTTATATTCTTCAATTATTGGCATTATGGGAATAGGACACTTATTGAAACGTATAAAAAAAAATTGCTTAAATAAAAAAATACTCGATATGAACAAAAAGATCAAATATGAACAACCTGTACTATGGGACCAATGTTGAAATTGGACATAAAATCAGTGGCAGCCCTGTGGAAAAAGGTCGCCGGCACTTGTTCCATTGTATCTAAAACACAGGGTGGACACTCCATACAAAGGGATAAATCGAACAAAACAAGCGAAATTATGCAACGCGATAGCATCAACCGCGTTGATAGTCAAATGGTCACCCGATACGTTCAAAGTCTTATGCAAACACTCGAACATTAATTTTAAAGGAGGGAGTTCTCCATCTTTTAGGGTATTCTTATAGGTAAGTTCTTAAACTTTCGCGAACAGAAAACATAATATTAACTGGCTAAAAACGGTCACGAGAAGACCCCTGCTGGTCTTCTCGTGACCACGGTCGATGTAACTCTGCCGAAACGTCGAGGTATGTCAAAATTATATATTTTGATATTTGTTTGTGCACGAATTAGACCCGTTTTTAGCTAGTTAATATGTTTTAGGGTATCAATAGGTACTTTATGTCGAGGAGTGCCCTTAGCAGCTTGTAACGTTAGTAACCCCGATTCCAGGCGATCCTGCAGGCGCTGCAGGCGGCCACGGCGGGCCGCACCTCCATCTGCATCGCGCACCGCCTCGCCACCGTCGCCGACGCGGACGAGATCCTCGTGCTGCAGCGCGGCGCCGTGGCGGCCCGCGGCGCCCACGCGCAGCTGCTGGCCGCGCCCGCCGGGCTCTACGCCCGGCTGTGGCGCCAGCAGCACGGCCAAGTGTGACGGACGAGCCTCACATACCTGTATACTCGACGGCGACGCGAGGCGCCGGAGTCGCCTGGGACGCAACACGCGCGCGTCAGTGACGCTACTTCAAGCGTCGGTGACGTGCGCTATGGCGCTCGAAAGATGTCTTGTTTAGAGCAGAATATGAACGCAAAAGGTGTCGCCATTTTAAATCGCGCGTCTCTGATGCCCGACTAAATTATGATCGAATTGGAAATGTACCTTTTTAAGTATGTGGAATATCAAAAGCGGCATAAATTCCTAAGTTCCACCGACGCCGAATGTTATTGTGTTGTTAGAGCGCTATTTTCTAAAATATAGTAAATAAAACGAAAGGCAAAAATGTAATAGTGACGCCTAAGGTGTTCTTTGTGATCGAATAGAACGGTGCAATCGACGCGTTCCGGCGATTCGATCCGCCTTCGGTCAGTGAATTGATCAACAATGTCGATTCGTTGGAACAATAACGGTTACTATTTATTTTTGTATAGCTAAATACAATCAAAAGTGTACCGTCGCGTGGTGATTGATTGCATTTTATAAATTGTATTGACAATCATTATAATTTATTATCATTCGAATATAGTTGTTTTCTGTATAATATACCAAATATCTAAAGTATGGATCTGAATGTGATGTCATCCCAAACGTTAATCGAATTAGCAAAGGGTAAAACGATTGTATTCGAATGATTCGATTATTAATATTTAGCGAACGATTGTGATGTCCGAGTCTAGACTTGGAAACTCGTTGCATAGGCGATGTACCTATTTATGTAAATACAAAATGTTGACGCTGTGTATAGCTGTACTTTAAATAAGTATATTATTTTGTTGATAAACCGGTGTTTTATTTTAGGATACCTACCTACTCAAATATTATCGATCTCTCAATGGTCACTTATTTATGGAACGACTTACATACCGAAAGGAAATCGCGGAGTCGCCGTGAAATGTTAAAATCTATGTTAGCTATTTTATCGTCTAGATATTGCAATCTCGTTACGCCAAGCTAAGTTTCTAAGCCTGCACAAATCAAATGCCAATTTCAAAGTATCGATTTGACATGTTATCGGTTACCATAACAACGCTGCCATAACAACTTGCACAACAAACTTCACTGTCGTCGACACAAAGTTATAATTTTCGCGAGTATTTTTATTTTCGGGTCTTTTAGAGCAGAATTTTCTGGTTTTTATCGATAATGTCGATCTAACTGCGCATCGAAGAATGTCAGTGTTGAGTCTTCTGCCGGAAGATAAAAGGAAAGATCTTAGGTAAGTTTAACCAATACAACTTTACTTTTCTGATGCTTTGGAGTCCTTGGACTTAGCCTTACTTTTATAAATAATGTTTACCTCCGTAAATACCACGTACCTAGGTAGTTACCTAAATACCTACCTACCTAAGAATAGCAGTCGCCCACAGCTGCTAAAAGACCCCCTTTGAAAACATTTATACTTACTAGGGTAAGACACTGGCAAAATGAGCTTTATTTATGACGATGGGAGTTGATAGTAAATAAATAAGTAATATTTATCGAGTAACCAACCTTCATAATTCCGGATTTGATCAAGGTTTAGCTGTTATCAGCACACGCAAGGTAGATTGTACCTACCTGGGTAGGTATTATAGGTATAAGACAAGAAACCAGATAGTGCCGCACAATTATTTTATGTGCGAATACTTAGTACCTACCTAATAGGTACCTACCTACTTACCTACATTCCTAGGAAGGCCTTGCCATCGAATAACTTCAGGTAGATACAAATCAGTAGGCACCTATCTCCTACAATATTAGTTAGAGAAACATGACTAAGTAAACACATCAAAAAAGTCTAAGCAACATGCATGCATAACATGGACCCAGGAACAATGCGATAAAATTATGTTTTCCGATGAGTTGCGATTCGGGTTTAGGCCTGATACAAGAAGGGTGCGAGTGTACCGTCGGCCCGAAAATACTGAAAGGCTCAGGTGCGTTCAGGAAGTTCATCCATACAGCGGCTCAACAGTTATGGTATGGGCGGGTATTATGAAGAACAGGCGAACTGAGCTCGTTTTTGTAAATGGAAACATGAACGCTGAAAATTACGTTGAGGATATTCTCAGACCTTATGTCCATCCATTTGCACACACCTTTGGCTCCGATTTTACGTAAATGCGTGACAGTGCGCGTCCACATACAGCTCGGCGAACCAGAAATTAGTTTGTACATGTTGCTTAGACTTTTTTGATGTGTGTATTTACTTTGGCATGACGGGTAAACTTAACAAGGGCATGTTCCTAACGTCCTGCCTCGAATCCCGGGCAACAGGAAGGAATCCCTGGAGTCCGTGTACAGCAGCAACTCTCGCCTGAACCTGCTGCACAAGCGGCCGCGCCTGACCCCCGCGCCCGGCGGCATGCCGCGCCCGCCCGCGCGCGGCGCCGGCGGCGGCGACCGGTACGTGACGCAGCGCGTGCTGTCTGCCAAGACGCATCGCGTCAAGCAGCTGCAGAACCAGCTCGCGGACGCACACTACCATCTGCAGGTGAGACGCGAGTGTGTGTGTAGGTGTAGCTATATGTTAAGAACCAAGTTAATTAACAATTAGGCAGTATTATGATAAATTAGGTTGTTTTTAAGGCTTAGAAAAAAAACCTAACACGAAGAAACAAGCTTCCAACCTTAGCCTTCAAACCTAACCTATCCGAGGCGGATCCGCCCTGAGAGGAAATTATCATAATGCCCAGGCATTATGCATACTGCCCAATTAATCAATTGGTCCATAACATATTTTAAAGATGACAAGGTCCGTTACGCGTTACACAGCGTGTGTAGTGACAGCTACGTACCTACAACGGCTGCTTTTCACCATTACGCGTCGAGTGCTGCAGACTATTATAACATATTCGGCCTTACCACAAAACATTTAAACCAGAGTTGAACAGATGAGTCCAAAATATTTTCTCCACAAATCGACGTTGTAGCGCGCCATTCAAATCACCCGCCTGATGATAAGGGTGAGAATATCGTGGCAAGGGCAGGTCCACGCGGCGTCGGCTCGTTCCCGGCTTTGCGCGCTCCCGCGCAGGAAGTGGCGCCGCCAGACGCGGACGGAAAAGAGTCGAACCTACGCCATAGAAAACGGCCCGCGCGTTACCGCGACTAATTTACCTATTATTAATTGTATTCCGTGTTTCTATTGTTTTATTTAGCCTATACTGTCTTTTACGTGTCATTATATTGTTTAACCTACTATTTGCGTATTTCTACATCCGTACAACCCCTGAGGACGAGCCAGCCGGGCAATAACATTAAACTGGCGTCCCAAGCGAGGGCCTGTAAAGTGAGTGCAGTGAATCCCGCGATTAGGTAAAGACACGATGCCACGTACACGCCGACAGTCGCGTCGACAGTCCGGCGAATTCCGAGATGCGGAAGACGAAGAAACGGATTCAACCGTGGTACCGACGCCAACTTTCACGGCTAACGACATGGCGTCCATTATGTCGTCGGTACAGCAAACTCAAACCGCCGCGTTCGAGCGCCTTCTCGACCGAGTACTCGACCACGAGTCTCGTCGCGCGTCGTCATCCCCGACGCCGGGGTCATCTACGGCGTCCGCCGCGCCCGCTCACCACCCTGGGAACTTCGCGTCCTGCACGGCGCGGTTCAGCGGAGCGCCTGGCGACTCGCTCGACGGCTTCCTGGACGCGGTAGAGGCTTATAAAGAGTGCGCCCGCGTAGGTGACGACAACGCCCTACGCGGAATTACAATGCTGTTGACTGGCGATGCAATCGTGTGGTGGCAAGGCGTGAAGGCGACCATCACCTCCTGGAGCGACGCTGTGACATCACTGCGCAGCGCCTTCGGTGACAACCGGCCACCACACCGAATTTATTTGGAACTTTTCGCTACCTCCCAAGGACACGCAGAGAAGACTGAAATATTTGTGGCTAGAGCTCGAGCCCTACTCGCTCGACTGCCAAGTGAGGATCTCAGTGATCGGGTCAAGATCGACATGATATACGGCCTTCTACACCGTCGAGTGCGGGAAAGACTCCTAAGATACGAAGTGACCTCTTTCGAAATGTTGCTACGTAAAGCGAGGAACATCGAAGACGCCTTCGACGAGTCCGGCCGTCAACGAAGCGCCGCAGGCGGAGCGCCCGCCGCCGTTACACCGTCGCCGCCGCCGCCGCGGCCGCCTCGGTTCGCGCCGACAGCGCCGCGTGAGCGCGGCCTTCAAACGTCGAGCGCCGGCGCCGGCGCGAGCGGCTCAACGAGCAGCAGCAGCGGCAATGCGAAATATCAGCCGCCGCGCGCTAACTTTCGTCCTGCCGCTGCCGACGGCAACAAGTCGCGATTCTGTGCTTATTGTAAAAACTACGGACACACACGGGATCAGTGTTTCAAATTAGCATCTAAGCCGTCGGAGAGTGATAACGTGCAATCAGTGAAAATACCGCCCTCATGTTATGGTTGCAATGAGCCAGGCGTTACGCGATCTCAGTGCCGGAGATGTAACTCTGAGCACTTCGCGGTGGGGTGCGTCGACCCCGCCTGGACCTCGCCCGCCTTTTCTATACCTACCGGTAAGGTAGTGACACAGGTGAGTGAGCATTGTGATAGTTTGGTGCCTACAGTTTCCCCACTAGACTTAGAGCCGTCACTTGTTTTAGTTAAACGTAACAAGAAACAAGTGAAACAATGTAACGAACGTAGTTGTTTACTAAAACAAAGTGATGAGCTCGGAAGTTCGTTTTTACCTACGCACTTTAAAGCCGCGATGCCTGCTTTGTTCACTAATAAAGAACAAACAGAGCAGTATGTCCCGACCGATTTCGAAGCGATTATTCCTCTGCGCTTCTTTGGTAGTGATAACAATAACGACAATAGGTATGTATCTAGTGACGTTTCTAACGAGATTCCTATGCGTTACTTAGGTCGTGCGGACGGTAAACGTAATAACGCGGCATTGCAAAGTAGGGTGCCCATGGCACATGTAAGTACGGTGACCAAGACCAAGGGAAGTAGGGTAACCATGAGTAACGGAAACAGGGTAACCATGAGTAACGGAAACATGGTAACCGTGACCAACGGAAATAGGGTAACCGTGACAAATGAAAATAGGGTAACCGTGACAAATGAAAATAGTGTGACCATGGTTAACGAAAATAGTGCGACCACGGATTATTCCACGGTTAATGATACTGATACAGATGTTTTATTAAGTGCTTCCACTGAGCACCAGGTTAGGTTACGGCCTATTTTAAGCATTCAAATTCTAGGAGTTCGGGGTAAAGCCTTGCTGGATACAGGCGCCAAGAGCAGCGTTGCCGGTGCTTTGCTGTATGGTTTGCTGTTAAAGCACAATCATCCGTGCGAGGAAGCGACACGACGGGTGAAACTTGCAGACGGTTCCGTGCGCACTCGCCAGGTACTGCTCACCACCTTGGAAGTAAGGTTAACTCCAGAAAGGTCAGTAACCCTCGAGTTTACAATTTTCCCTGATGCTGACAACAACGAGACACTACTGGGGATGGATTTTCTGGTAGCTACGGGCTTGGTGCTTGACTTCGCTTCGTCCACCTGGCATCTGATGGGCCAGCATGCTACATACCCGATGGAGTATGAAAATCCTCGGCCATGCACAGTGATTTCAGCTGCTGATTTTTTGCATGACAACGAAGGGCTTATGTTGGGCCCGCATGAGCGGCAGCAGTTGTCTGATATTTTACAACAGAACGAGGATGTCTTCGCAGTAGGGGGAGACCCAACCCCACATGCAGAGCATCATATTGACACCGGCGACCACCCACCAATATCGGTACCACCTTATAGGCTCACCCCAGCTAAGAAGGAGCTGATGAAAGTGGAGATAGAGAAGATGCTCGCCGAGGGCATTATCGAAGAATGCGAGTCTGCGTGGACGTCGCCTGCCGTGCTCGTCCCCAAGAAGGATGGCAAGGTAAGGTTTTGCGTCGATTACCGCAAGTTAAACACGGTCACGAAAACTGATGCCTACCCTATGCCGCTCATCGACGAGCTGGTTCAGTCGACCAAGCGTAACTGCTTCATGTCTACGCTTGATCTTCGAAGCGGATTTTGGCAGGTGAGCCTAAGAGAGTGCGACAAGGACAAAACAGCCTTCCAATCGCCGTTTGGTACGTATCGTTTCACTCGCATGCCCTTCGGTCTTAAAAACGCGCCGTCAACTTTTCAGCGGCTCATTGATAAGCTCCGCTCTTCCGTAAACCGGTCATTATGTCAAATTGAAGGCGACAATGTCACGCTCCTGGCCTACCAAGATGACCTGCTCCTGATCACAGAGACGTACTCAGGTCATTTAGCCGCTCTAAGCGCTGTATTTGAAAAGTTGCGCGCTTATAATTTAAGGGCGAATCGCGAGAAGTGTGTCTTCTGCCGTCAGCAGGTTAAGTACCTAGGGCACGTTATTACGCAGGATGGTGTGTCTCCAGACTATGATAAGGTACAGGCGGTGGTGGAGATGGTACCACCATCGAATCTCAAACATTTGAGAACCTTTCTGCAGACATGTTCGTGGTTCCGAAAATTCGTTCCAAACTTTTCTGCCATAGCTGAACCACTAACACGTCTGACGAGAAAGAATCAGCCTTGGGTTTGGGAGTCAGAGCAAGTGAATGCTTTCGAGGAGCTGAAGAAGCGCCTCACTTCCTCACCGATTTTGGTTCAAGCTGATTATTCCCAACCGTTCATACTTAGAACCGATGCAAGCAGTTATGCTCTTGGTGCAGTTCTGCTACAGGGCGAGGGTGTTGAGGAACGACCTATTGAGTACGCTAGTCGTCTCTTAACATCCGCCGAGAAGAACTACAGCACCACGGATCGTGAGGCTCTAGCCGTCGTCTGGGCTGTTGAGCGCCTCAGAGGGTATATCGACGGACACCAGGTAATAGTCAGAAGCGATCACCAACCTCTGAAGTGGCTACTTACGGTGAAATCACCTTCAGGTAGGTTGGTCCGGTGGGCGTTAAAGCTCCAATCGTTTAACATCACCTACCAGTACACACCAGGTCGGGCTAATGTGGTTGCTGATGGTTTAAGCCGTCCTCCGTGTACTGAAGAGGATACGGAACAATGTGGCATGTGTTCCGTCACTATAAACTTGCCGTCAACCAATCCTACTGATCTGCGAGCCGCTCAACTTCAAGATCCAGATGTTAATAAGATTGTTCAAGATTTAGAAAACCTTGATGATCTCACCTCTAGCCGATGGTTGGAACGAGGGTATGTATTGTCTCACGGCGTTCTTTACCGCTACGATCCAGATTCCGACCTTGAGGAGGCGCAATTGGTGGTACCCACCTCCATGAGAGAAGAAATTCTGAAAGAGCTTCATGATGCTCCAACCGCCGGCCACCAAGGCGTCGAAAGAACCCTTCAGCGGCTGAGGGAACGGTATTATTTTACAGGCATGCGTAAGTATGTCACTGAGTATCTGAAGAAGTGCATTGATTGCCTCCGGTACAAGCCGTTGAATCAAAAACCTGCTGGCTTGTTGCAAACTCCGGTTCTCCAGCAGCGAGGAGAGGTGCTTGCGATTGACCTCTTTGGTCCGCTACCAGAAGGAGACCAGGGGGAGCGCTGGGTGCTCTTAATAGAGGACGTAGCTACAAGGTGGGTAGAATTATTTGCTCTAGTGGATGCTACTGCAGAGACCTGCGCTCGAGCCCTTCTGGAAGAGTACTTCCTCAGATATGGTCTGCCACGGCGTGTCATCTCGGACAACGCCTCGAATTTTATTTCGGCCACTATGCAGCAATGTATGCATTTAATGGGTGTTAAACAGGAACTCATTCCTGTGTACCACCCAGAAGCTAACCCTGCCGAGCGTAAAAATCGCGATCTAAAAGTGCAGTTGTCGATGATGGTAAAGTCGACACACACAGATTGGCCCAAATACCTGGCGCACGTCAGGTTCGTGATGAATAGCGCTTGTTGCGTTACTACAGGTAAGAGGCCTGCATTTTTAACCTTCGCTCGAGAACTGCGTACTCCATTCGACGTGCATCACGACTTACGCAGTATATTAGACAAGGAAAATTTCGTACCTCAGGTCACTCCTTACTTGCGAGCGTTTGTTACTTCTCTCTCCGACATCAGGGAGCGTGTAGAGAAGTCTCAGGATAAGCGTAAAGAGGTAGCCGATACCTTACGTCAGAAAGAACCTAAATATAGCGTAGGAGATTTGGTCCTGGTCAAAACGCATGATCTAAGTAACGCATCGAAAGGAATAACGCGTAAATTCATGCCACGGCGTGATGGTCCATACCGCATTTTCAAGATCTCCAGCCCTACAACTTTTGTTCTCGCTGATCTTTCTGACAAAGTGATAGGGAAATACCATAGCACCGATTTAACTCCTTTCTCTTCTTCGTCCGGCACGACTGTGCCAGTCATGCCTAAAAAGCGCAGAGGTAGGCCGCGCCGTAGAGTTTTGAGTCCCAAGTTGGACTCGGGACGTGTTCCCAACTTGGAGGGGGAGTCTGTAGCGCGCCATTCAAATCACCCGCCTGATGATAAGGGTGAGAATATCGTGGCAAGGGCAGGTCCACGCGGCGTCGGCTCGTTCCCGGCTTTGCGCGCTCCCGCGCAGGAAGTGGCGCCGCCAGACGCGGACGGAAAAGAGTCGAACCTACGCCATAGAAAACGGCCCGCGCGTTACCGCGACTAATTTACCTATTATTAATTGTATTCCGTGTTTCTATTGTTTTATTTAGCCTATACTGTCTTTTACGTGTCATTATATTGTTTAACCTACTATTTGCGTATTTCTACATCCATACAACCCCTGAGGACGAGCCAGCCGGGCAATAACATTAAAACGTTAAATTAAACCTTCGCTTTTTCTAACTCAATGACAAGTTCACAAGTAAAAGAATTAGGAATGCCAGGATTGAGTAAGAAACGCGAGTGTAAGATGTCGATTTTGTGGAAGGGAATTTTAGATCTGTTTAAACTCCGTGTGCCTAGTGTGAGTTTTGACAATTTCATTACGTGCTCGGTCCGGTTAGCGTAAACTTGAAATTGTATGGAATAAGAGCAGCGCCACCTAGCGTAAGTCATTCACTCACTAGATGGCGCTGCTCTTATTCCATACAATTTCAAGTTTACACGAACCGGATCGAGCTCGTAAAGAAATCGGCAAAACTCACACTAGGCACACTTGATGACTTGATCTAAACTTTTGTGGTAAGACGGGTTAATGTCTAGATACCTACAGTTTTCGGCAACTTGAGAGTTGTGCGGAAAGCCAAATCACAGACATAACTCGTGTCTGTGATTTCACTTTTGTTTAGGTACCTACGTAGCCTATACCTACTACGCGAGTCGAAGTAACAGTGTGCAACTCAAGTGTGGCTAAACGACTTAGGTACTGCATAGGTAGTTACTTACTCAAACATTTTTGGTCAGATGAAGATCAATGGTCGGATCTAGCCACTCACGAGTCTATTCCTTTATAAAGTCACTAAATAAATGTAGTGAAATATTTGTACCTACGAGTATATCCCATGACGTACCTACATGATATATTATTATCCTCGCGTAACAGCATTCCTGTACTACATAATATGATTACCGGATTAGTATCGATATAAATTGATAAGTGTAGTCATTTAATGCAGCTCCTTGTATATAATCTAGCAACAACGTAGGTATATAATATACCTACATATGTACGGATTCAAAGTACTTATTAGAATTAGTTATGCACTCAAATACAATTATTAATATAGTACCTATATACTTAGTTACGTATGTGTACCTATTATAGTATAATGTATTATGTAAATGGAACATTTTCAGGAGCTCAGCAATGAAAACCGTGTCTTGCGCGCGATTCAGAAGAAACAAGAAATTGCGCTACAGAGGTAAGTACCTAGGTAGGTACCTACCTATCGCACTTAATAAAAACTTTGGTGATTTATGCTCTACATAATACCTAAAATGAAAACGGCGTCCCTTGGATTGTGAAGGACCTAGGAACATGAATATTCACGACCCACCCTGTGAAATATGATTAATGATCTTTTTTTATGTAAATTGCGAAGAATATCGGTTAGGTTTTTTCCTGTCGGCCATTATTTTTGGAATGAGATGGGTTTACTTAACAAGCAGCCCATGTTACGTAGAGGACCAGGCACTACAAGCTCCATGGTCTCACAATAGTATCCTGTTATTACACAAACCTGATAATTAAATTTGTAGTTAGGTATTATTTACATATCCTGTGCACATACCAACATTCATTTGTAATTCTTAACCACTACCTGACTACATGACAAAAGTAGGTATATAAAATAATTTAATTCCATAATATCGATCCCAGGTAGGTAGGCTACCTAATCTCTTCGTGCAGGTAAAGCCATGTAATAGCTACATTTGCTGTGAAAATGTAATCTAGTGGGAAATTAACGCGAGCATTTTCGGACAGAATACACTACGTTTCTTAGCTGAGGGCACGGATTTAATTCAAAGAAAGATTCCTCAATACTTCAGGTACGAAAACTCTAACGCGGAACTGCCCCAAGTGCTGAACTCTCACAGCGAAGAGATGCGCGTGCAGCAGACCAAGTACAAACAGCTAAAGGCGCAATACAAGGAGGCGCTCGCGAGACTCAAGGAACGGGACATGCAGCTGCAGATGCTGAGAGACGAGCACCAGCACTTATTGGAACTGAGCAAGGATAGGTAACGTTTCCAGCTGCCCAACTTATCCCACTCCTAAGGGATTTTCATAATTCGGAATCTCAAATTAGGCACAGCGTCTTGCGTGAGCTTCCATGGCTCTGGACTAATAAAGATGTATCCTGTATGGTGGGACATAACATACAATTTCACATACACATCACACTCAGACCAGAAACAAAATATATTTGTGGATCGCACAAATATTTGTTCCAGGCGGGAATTTAACCCATGCCACCAAGCGCAGCAGCCTGATTACTCAGCCACTACGACAAACGTGCCGCCTGTACACTGAGTCTGAAGTCTAATTCAACCAGAGCCATTTTACATTAGACGACACTGGGTTTACTTAACAACTAACACCCCTATTGCAGGAATCTCCTGGAACGCGAGAAGCTGCAAGCGAACATGTCGGAGCTGGCTGCCAAGGTCCAGCAGCAGAGCGAGGTCATCACGCTGCTGCAGCGCCGGCTCGTGCTCGAAGCCAAGAACTTCAAGCATCAGCTGCAGCAGGAGATCAACAAGCACAAGGACACGCGCGCGGACCTCGACCTCGCCATCACCAACGCCGATAAGATGTCCACCATCATAGAGGTAGGTGCCCTTTCCGGCATCATTATCATTGATGTAGGTGTTGTAGTTACGCGATAAAGCGTCATGATCATCGTCAGGCTATATTCGTCTCCTGCTCGACGCAGTCTTGATAAATAGCCCCTCATCATTAAAATAGATGCAACACAACTGCTTAATTATCTAACACTATTTTCGAAGTAAGGGACATTCGTGCTGCCACGAACTTCCTAAGTTGCTCCAGTACTCCAATATTAACTATCTTTAAACGGTTCCAATTCGCGTACAAACTAATATAGAAATTAGAATATTTACATATACTTGTACATTGACGGTTTGAAGCATACCTAGTCAATAAATATGTTTTCTATTCGCAAAGTTTAAGAACGTCTCTTACGTGCTCCAATACTTTTTACTTTATGTATACTGTCGTGAATAATGTATTTAGAAGGTATTGTGGAAATGAATACACTCAGTCTAGAATAAGACTTTGCCCGAGAACTGCTGCCGTGCTAGATCTTGGACTTCGCAACAGATGTGGTTAAGAATGGGAGGTAGCCGAGGGAACTTGACATGTGGCCACTTATAATGGAGGAATGAATGTTAGATTTCGATCTGCAGATGAAAGAGAAAATGCTGAGTACGGCTGCGAGCCGCACGGTGAAGTCTCCCGTGAAGAGCGCCTCCCACGCCAGCCTCGCACGGCCTCCCAGCAAGACGCGGGCCGCCGACACGCGCGGGGCGGCGGATGACGGATGCAATGTGAGTTGACAGATGTCAGTTGAAACTTCACAGTTTTTTCTTCTTCTTTGGCCATGGTGCTGTTCGCACATTGTGCCAGCTTCAAGTAATTAACTTCACTGTTATCGGCGTGAAATCAGCTGAAGCCGGCCTGGAGCTGTTCTGTATTTGAGGCAGAACGGATCGAAACTTTTGAATGTATGTTATGGTAGTTGATTGAATCAGGCGTTACTTTGCGGAAATCCATATTCAAAACAACGAAGTAAAATATATGTAGTTGTAATCCCGCCAAAAATGTCGTTTAATGACAATTCCGATGTCCACATGCAACTATAACAAGGAACTTAAAATCATCTATCAAATTGCGGTATCGAACGGTTATAATAAACAGATGGTAGATGGGTTAATTCATAGGAAACTACAAGATAGGGCTCGATCTTTACTTTATGCAGGCCCAAGGGATAGGATTAATAAGTATGTAGGTAGTTTGACATATATGGGCCCAGTTTCAGACAAAATTGCAAAGACGCTTAGGAAAAATAACGTTCACGTAGCTTTTCGAACGGACAATACTCTGCGGTATCTTAGTAACGGGAAAGATCAACTAGATAAACACAAAAAGTCAGGCGTCTACAAGTTAACTTGCAATGATTGCAACGGGGTTTATATAGGGCAAACTGGGCGTACGTTTCAAATTAGGTACAAAGAACATACTGCTGCTTATAGGAATAATCACCCAGACCAATCACATTTTGCAAAACATTTACTAGAGTCCGGTCATACCCAACAGAGAGATAACACCTATAATATTTTACACGTTTGCGAAAAAAGCTTCCGTTTGTGTGTGTTGGAACAGTTAGAGATTTTAAAACATAATAATAACCAATATACTTTGCTGAACGACCAAACAGACTTAGTTTCGTCGCCTTTGTTACGTATTTTTTCGAGAAATGCGTAACAAAACGACACCTAGCAAAAAACGTATAGCTACAGCTTAGCTCGGGCGGGTGGGGTACAACGTGCCTCTTATATATAAAGAGCCCGGTCAGCGTTGAACTTCACTCTCTTGCTAGCGCTCGACGAGTCAACATCTCCTGAAGATGTATCGTGTAGAGACGAAACACGTGTCGTATTGCTGTCAGTCGATGTTGGATAGGTTTTTGGATGGGAGTAAGTCTTTTTATTTTATTAATATTCGGTATAGGATAATTAGGTAGAAGTAAAATAGGTAGATACGGCCTGTCGGCTGTTTCTATTTATTTTACGTTCGGTCATTTTAGTACTGGGTTTCAGATTGGAGGGGAGGCTTTTTGGATTACTTGGGGACGGTGTTTTTCATAAATTTGTTAGGCATAATAAGGGGGTATATTACTGTTTAGGATATTAGCTAAGGTTTTCAGGGGGTTGTTAGTATACAAGATTACGTCATCAGTCATCTAGCCAACATTGATCGGACGAATTTTTGGCGGGATTACAACTACATATATTTTACTTCATTGTTTTGTATGTTATGGTTTCGCGTGGTTTGTGCTTTGCAACGTCACAGTCCGTTAGTCAGTAGTCTTGTGCAGTGTTGGATGGTTTACTGAAACTTCCTGGCTGTTTTTGATAGAATGTGACGTTACACTTTTTGTCTCTTGTCTTTATAGCCGTAACTTTTGTCTGCTTCTAATATTGATTTACATGAATTACGGATCTTCTTGAGATTCGGGTTCCGAGTTTTGATCCTCTCTGACGGCTTAACGCAATTGTTGATGGGTTCAAAATTCATTAATAACGTTGCGTCGCTTGTTGGCCTTTCGGGCCTACATCCGTTTTATACAAATTACTTTCTTTGTCTCAATAATCTGCCCCAGTTTTGACTAATCCCTCTTCACCAATTAATCGTCTCTATTCATAATAGATTGTTGACAACACCGGACATTAATAATTATCCACGGTGAAAATGCTCTTAAACTGAAATTAGAAATACGAACCGTTTCTGCTTAAATTCACGTTGTTATTTCCACTGTGTTTAACCAGCACTAATGTTCTCAGCATGCGTAAAAATGATTTTAATCACCAAATAAAGTAATTTTCACGGGTGTTTTCTAGGGCTCACTTATGAACAAGTGACTTAAAACTTGAAGAAGGGTAACTCGTTACAGATCGACCAAAGCATCCTATCCAAGCTGTGCGAGAATTCACGCTCTCTCAGCAGCGCTCTATCCCACGACGAGGAAACCTCCTCCTCCACGGAGCCTCGCTCCCGCTACGCCCGCAGCCGCACCAGCTCCACCAGCACCAAGTCCACTCCTCACAGGAAACCGTCTAAAGGATCCGACGACATCATCGAACTCGCCAAGACAGTCCAAGAGGGCATGTCCGATCTGGCCATATTCGACGAAGACCTAAAAAGCACTTCGCCAGACGACATGCAAAAGAAAATGGAAACGCTCAAAACCGAGCTGATGATCAAAATAAAAAATCACAACGAAGAAACGTCACAGCCGGCTAGGAAAAGCAACTTTTTAAGAAGAATGTCGACGGAAGAGTCGATCGAAGAGCAAATAGTCGAAAGCGAAGAATCAGAACGGCCTAAATCTAGGGGCCGGAGGAATTCAAACGTGTCCTTCTTTGAAAGCGTCAACGGCGAGACCACAGTCGTGGAATACAAAACCAGTGTCAACGAATACCAAGCGGGAGAAATGGAAGTTATGAAGCCTAGAAGAGAGGGCAGCACGCTCGAGAGGAAACTGTCCGGCAAACCGTTAGACAAATACTGCAAAGATATCATTCAAGATATCGAGAAGAGCAACAAAGTGATCGATAAACACGTCAGACAATTCAACTCTTCGAGATTCGAGAACGACAAAATCGTGCAGCAACTACAGGCGGTCGATAAAATCAATGAGCTAGTTAGCGGGAAAGTGGATATTCCGGACCAGGCGTTGTCGGAGCTGAACAACAATTTCAAAATGTTGACGGATAATGTTCTAGGGGAGTTGCCTACAGCCAGGAAAAGGTCAATTTCTGGAAGAAAAAGCTCTCGAGACTCGAGAGCTAACCTCATGGGCGATGTGTCGATGACCAATCAAGAGTTGTTGGATGACTTGTTGGGAAAGAAATGATACACGGCCCTTTGAACTTCCAACGATAAAGACTTGAGTGTAATTAGGGTGCGCCTAGTGGGTTTGTGAAGTCGCTAATTATTTAAAACCATCTTAATAGCGGCGGCGTAACTTTGCGAGTTAATTAACTGCCTCAGACGGGCTTTGAGGTCGTTGCGCTTATAGTAATTTTCTATGTTTGCTGATTATTTTTAAGGCCTTAGATTAATTTACAGTCTTTATCATGTCCAAAACATATTACATTTATTCCTGAATTATCTTTAAAGAATCATGAATTACAAAAATAATTGTCTATCAGCTAGTAGGTATGCTTATTATCTTTTGACCACGTGGTGTAATGTTTTCGTACGAGTGCATGATTTAGTGTCATAATGGTATCTATAACTAATTTATTGTGTATTGTAAACGTTATTATTGACTGTTATTGAATTGTATTAGATTATGGTGATTGAATGATGAATTAAATATTGTATTTTTGGCATGCGAGAGTATTTATTATTCGTTCATGGCGGTGGTAGGGTAATTTAAGGGTCTAGCTGGGTAAATAGTACTGTAGCTAGCAGAAGCTCTTTCAAAAAAATCGGGTATCAAGGTTTCCTGGCAGCATTGGGTATCTCATTCGAGTCTCGTTTACCGCATTCAACCACAGATAAGGGTCGAGCGCTATCGCTAGACTATAAACGAACAAATACAATATTGATGTGGAAATGAAATTTGCTACAAAGTAATATGACGAAACAGATACGAAGCTTGTGTGTAGGTATCTATATGAAATGAAGGTACTTACTTAACTGACTTAAGGCTGTCTCGCTTGCATATAGTATAAATTCATTCGCGGTGCGTCGCTGAAATGAGTTATGCAAAGAAGTGGCTGCTAGCTCAACGTACTCGTAGTAATTTTATTGAATGTTCTTGTAACCGAAACAAATGTAAATTTTCTATCCTATTATAGGTATATACGCTTCATTTTCACTTCTGAAATTGACATTGAATTGGTGCTAGCAGTTACCAACAACGATAGGCACGTGTACGCGTAATTATTCGTAGAAGTTGAGGTGCGTACTTTTGTATTTATTTTCTCGCTTACGGGCCAAATTCCCATGTCGCCCGCATTTGCGATCAAACGGTTCCACTTCGCACCTATGACGCAATATATTGCCATTTCGTGAAAAGAAATTTTATTTCGTCCCTGTAATCTCTGCTCCCGACAGTTCTAGTTCGGCGTTAAAGCGATATTGGCATTCAAATCACCAATTCAAAGCAGCCATTTGGATTTCTTTCTATCGTTCGGTTTATTATAACAGATTTAATATAATATATCTGTCTCCATAATATTTTCTGTACGAGCCCAAACAAACTTATAAGTGGCAATACACACGATATTCATTAATTATATTAGATTGTAAACTATAGGTACTTATTAAAACTAACTCGCGCAAACTTGTTCTCAGGTTGTACAATTAACAACTTTGCTTTCTAAATTAATTTTGTACGCCGTGTACCAGAATTTAGAATATAAATATTATATACCTTCAAATGTCAGGTTTATTAATCGAGTTTATGTTCACGGCTAATAAAATTAATTATGAAAGTAATAATGATCAATAATTCATATTCTTATACTTATATCAATTTGTTAAAACGCGTTGAACACGTTTTTGTTGGCTAAAATGAGATTAAGATTAAATTGGAAACACAATGTTTATGAAAAAATGTTATAAAATGATCAGTCTATTTCTAGATGTAGACTCCACATGTATTTAATGTAATTTCTATCATTGTCAAGAATCAGGGGGCGAAACATCAAATTATAGCGAAGCATGACGTCGTAACGCGAACGCCACGACCGCGCGACGTCGTTATAAAGTCGCGTCGGCGTCGTCGCGTTTCCCTACTCGACACTGGCGAAATTATGGCAAGAAGCCACTTAAAAAGTGTAAAAGTTAAAGTTATATCGCATCGGAGAAATCTGCCCCGAGCCTAAAAAAAACAAAGCAAAGAGAATTAAAATAAAGCTCGAAGTAGGCACCCTTAACTTCAGTATCACAAAGGTAAAGAAAGACCTCCATTCAAATAACTTCTTTTTGTCCAGTGATTTTAATATCAATGCCAGGTGCGTTCTATTTCCTTCGAATGGCAGGTTTAACTGCTGCTTTTCCTTTTAGCCGTATTTTGGGGAAAACGGGGCAATTTGAACTGGGATCGAGGATACTATTCTATGCGGTGTTGTATTGACGCTGGGAAATAATGAGCGCTTGCAAAGCGCAGCCTGCTTTATTCATAGTCTCTAACTTTTGACCAGACTACTACCAAAGGAGGGAAACATTTTTGTTTCTCTTATTTATTTATTTTATTTATTTACTTACAAACAAGATTCTTACAGAATGGCCCGTAATACTGGCTATTTAATTACATGTTTTCTTAAAGCGTTGCCTTGGTTCTCAATTGGTGCCACTTACATAGTAAGCACTTAATTAAGTATACTCGTATAGTAATTAATATTTAAACTCACTTACTTCCAAACATTACCCTCCTTCGGCAATCGGGTAAAAGTCATATTTGTCAAGTAAGTTTATATTTACGCACGGTTTTCTATGGGTACGCACCATCTCAAGACTTCAAAATACAGCTGTGGTTCCGGCTGAATCAGCACAGAGCCATAAAAGGCGCAAATAACTTCATGAGGCTTTATTATAATTCTAGTGGGCATTAAAATGGAGCTCTTAAACTCTAGACAAGAATCGAAATTCCAATTCCAACTGCCAGACAACCTTTAAAAAATCAAGAGCTCGGGCTATGCATTAGGGTACAGCGTATGATGTGCATCGCAGCCTCGCACGGTGGAATACACCACGCCAGCGAACCGAATATTCTGCAGAGTTATACTCGTATAGAAATAGTGGATTTTCTTTATTTTGAATACTGAAGTCCAACTAGAATAAGAGTAAAAATGGTACATATACGAGTGTACACTACGATGGTGGTTGTGGTGGTGGTATGAACTTGCAGGTTAGTAAAAATATATAAACAAATTTATAATGCAATGAAGTTACGACATGCACGTTTTTTTATTTCATTTAGTATCGTAGTGGCCTTTAGTCTCTGTATTTCGTTAAATGAATCTACGCGGTGCTACCATAGAGTACCTTTTTATACTTGGGTGCTACGGCTCTACGGTTCTACGAAGCTACGAAAAATAGGATTGTTTACTTTCTAAAGACATTTCCTATTTAAACACGGGTTAGACAAAGCGTCGTGAAATGAGTTCTGCGAAAGGTAGCGTATGATTGTCTTAGTTAAGAAGAAATACCTTCCTTTTTATTTACAAGTTTTAAACAGTTTACTTTGTGGAAAAACTGGGGGTTTTAAGTTTCCGACGGTCTGACGTAAGTACAGTTGTCAGACACAAGTATATAATTGAAGAAGAATTATTGTGCCAGTTATTTTTGTGCTACTATATTTTTCAGGACGCGTGTCATTCTGTACCTATATCTAAATTTCGCCACATTCCCATTCGATGGCAAGTTTGGCGTAGTGGCTGAGCACTCGGACTGCTGCTCTTGGTGTCGCGGGTTCGATTCCCGCCCGGAATAGATATTTGTTTCTTGTCTTGGTGATAAGTCTATGTGAAATTATATATATCTGTAAACGGTACCCACGACACGAGAAAGTCCTAGTGTTATATAAAAAAATACAAAATAAAAATATAAAATGAAAGAAAGAAAAGAGGAATCTTCATGATCTTCATCGACAGCGGGTAAGTAGAACTTTGGATAGTAGCCATCTCTATTCTGTATCTAACTTGCAATAGCTTACCTACATTATATGTTATTGCTTGCTGAAATGTACCATTTATTTAGTTCGTAGTTGTTAATGAGCGATGAATGTGCAAATGTGTTGTTTGATATACTATTACACGACTCCATAGATCATTTACAGTATACCTAAAACTCTATAGTTTATATACGAGTAAGTTACGGATCTTGTGAGTACTACATGTAAGTAGTGTGAAATTAAGCTTTATCGCAACAGCTTTAGACTCAATTCAGTCAAACACGTCGTTCGCGTTAAAGTAATTATAAATCTAACTCCAACCATAAATTGGAATTGCTTACGTTTCCGTGAAAATTATTTGGAATGATTACATTATTTGTTTTACGAAGTTGAGTTAAGATTTCGACCCTATCGCGAAGGGTAAGAGGTGGAAGTGGCTTGCAGGAACCGGTATGTTTAATTTGTTATTCTATCATTGAAACGTTAATTTTGATGCGAAACGAGCGAAGGAGTGCAAAGTTTTCACGCGTTATACAGTACCGTGTGCCTAGTGCGAGTTTTGACAATTTATTTACGCGCTCGGTCCGTTTGGCGTAAATTTGAAATTGTATGGAATAATAGCAGCGCCATCTAGTGACTGATTCACTGACGGAGACGGTCACGGACTACGGAGAATCCAAACGAAGGGATATGTTTTTATAGAATAGGCGTAGGTTCATGATCATTGTAGTTATTCTTTAAAACAAAAAAACACAGGTCTTGTTTCAGCGATGTTCAGAATAACATTTAATACGTTAAAAAATGAGTCTTCAAAAATTAATCTCATAATGGTAGAGTTACAGAAGTGTAAAATGGTTTTATTCAATTTAGGGGTCGCGAAAATACTTTTCGTCATCTTCTTGGTATAACTTTTCCTCCCCTCATGATTTGGTTCATGGTTGATTTCGGCTCGCGGTGTCATGGGAAATAAATCAAAAATATTCAAACTTTGGGTGGTGGAATAAAATTGTGTATACAAAATAGTCCTATTTTCAAAAGCAGCATTTACTAATTGGACATTCAGCGCGGCAATGCCACCAGCATTTAAGGCAGTTTCATCTACTGCGTTTGATTTATTCAGTTTATGTGTTTTCATTAAACAGGTTAATATTACGTGATAAGTATTTTTTCAGACTCATTTTTAGGTAGGTACCTACGAGAATAATAATCCTTTATTAACCCGTTAAAAATCCTTACAATAGGTTCATCCCTCCCAACACCTAAATCTAAGTGTTGTTTATTTTTTCAATAAATATGGTTTAAAACCCTCTCCGGCTTCGTGTTAGTGACGGCGCATAAAAAACATTAATTAATTCGCCAGTGGTTCGTTGTACGTTGTAAAATTACTGCGATAATGACTTTACATTTTTCAGTCGGCGAATACTAAGTTTTCGGAAAACAGGTCATGCATGAGGTCGACTCTAATTATTTTTTTTTTTTTTTTCTAAAAACGTAACCCCACACTAGGATTTCTCCTGTATCGTGGGTACAATTTAATCAAAATGTAGACGCTGATTAAATCTAGCTATAAAACGTCTTTGTTTTGCACAAAGAAAGAAGAATGACTATTTATTGCTAGAACTAAAATAATATAATTTATCAATGTATTTGTCTATAAACCAAGCCGCTGCCGTCGCCACGTTGTCCCATCTGATGCTACTGACCGAGTTTGCAACCTTCACTAGATCCCGTGCCGTCCTCTAGTGGGCTTGTCATTTCAATTTGTCGTTCAACATATCACCCTTTACGTACACAGTTCATTCTTTCATTTTCGCCACCGCTAAAATAATTTACAATGTTCTTCGTGGAAAGGTTAATTTGAAGTTCGATATCATACGATTGCTCGATGGGTAGGTACTAAGCTAGAAAATATAAGTACTTACACATTTGTTTTCAAACTCTAGTCACTTGTTGAAATTGTCTTATTCGATGTAAGGGAACTTAAAACTTACGCGTAGGTACCTTATTTTGATCACCATCTGTCATTCACAAAATATTGTATGATAATTTTTAACGTAGTTGCATTATTTTAATTAGGTACTTAAATAAATAGCCTTGTAATTATTTTTTTCTGGAGTTCCATGTGATAGCCCCTAATCTTTACAAGTAAACAACTAAATTGATTTTGAAAAGCTCCTTAATTGAAAGGAAGTAATTACTTGATCAGCTGCAAACTTTATTAATAACTATAACCAGAATTACAATATCTACTAAACTGCTTAATTAAAACTGGGAAACTTCGAAACCTCTGAATTAATTACTTCTTATTTTATTACTAAGACCAACGACCATGTCATACAAAATTGGTGGTAATTTCATTTTAAAGCTTATCAAAGTCATAGATTATTCAATGAATTCGTTAATGTAGGTACTTATTTAATTAATATGTAATATTTCGTTCTTATATTACAATGAAGTTTACAATCAAAGACTTATTGATTGGCGGTAAACCAGCTATTCACGTCATCATAATTATTACTTTGAAGCCACTTAATTGTTTTTGAACGTTAAATAAGTATTAATATTGATAAACTTGCATCGTTTACGAACGTAGATATTGACGTCAATTTTGAGGGTAGTGTGTAGGGACCGATTTGTTTTGCTTAGTTTTATTTATGCAATTAAAGAGGGTAGTTTTGAGGCTTATTGGCGCGCGCTGGTTCGCCCACCAGTTCTCAACCCACGCCGGACCTGTGAAGCACGCTTGCTCACAGCTATATCCTAAACCCGACCTGGCATCTCAAGTTTGCAGCCCCACCGTCAGTAGGACCCCGTTGGTAGTGTACACTGTAATAGTAGTGTGGTGTCACGACAATAACAATCGAATTTTTTGTGTGGAACATTTAAACAATAATGCGTGACATAGGTTTCAATAATGGATGATGCCGTCGGATCGAGGACCTGATCGAGTACCTGAGGTGGTAACCTGGTGAGTAGGCATGCGTTCATTTACTACCCACTGAGCTATTCTAACACTAAATTGGTTACGTTAATCGCAATTCCCCTAGAGCTCCTTTGACTCGCAGAAGAGCAGAGACTACCAATCTCTAATTTAAATGGACAACTCAGAAATAAGGTCAAATATAGTAGTATAAGTAGGCACGTCGTGTACTGATTAATAATTATTATGCCCAAGCCGCAAGCGTTTACGGCGAGGATTTTTGTAAACTCAATCTCTAATTTAATGAAACGAATTCTCTAAAAATAAAATGTTGTTTTGGAGAATGCCTGTATGTATATATCCCGGTAGAGGTATAACAATGACGTTGCAGTTATTATTTGCATATGTAGTGCGTACTTGTAAATTTATTTGTATCTTTGTTTGTACCGACGTTACCGGCTGAAGTTATCTAATATCGAGTCAATATGGATTTATAGAAAATGAACATAATATTGGTCGTTGTTCTCTTTGATCTGCCTACCAATATGGAAACATCGATGTACAAACTATGAGGTGCGGCTTCGCTAATTCCATTATAATTAATACCGAAAATGTGCGACGTTTAATAATTATACTTTACTTTGTTACGATTAATACTTAATTGAGTAAGTAAGGGCTTATTAAGGGAAAGTTGAGAAGCCAATTGGAATTTGTACACAAAGGTATATTGTGTTAACAAAAACGGGTTTACTTGCGTACGTGTCTCACGGAATGTATGTGCTATATTATTATTATTATCATTGTCTATTTACGAGTATAGGTAGCTATTTACTTGTTATAATATCAGAATCTAAGTTGTGCAAATAAGTAATTTTCTTTATGTGTTATTTAGGGGTTGTTTATAATAAGGATAAGTATAAACGCCTGGTTGTACGAGTATTACCTACAATTTCCAGCCTTTTAGTGGGCATGGTAGTAAAACTTGAAAAAACATCGAGGTTTGATAAATCTCATTTTCTTATCTGTACCGACGCATCTCAAGAAGACACTATTCTTTGTATCATAAATCATCCGATACCCCATACGATTCGTGGATGGTGAAAAGTTTGAAATAGAATTGGAATTTACAACATAATATAATTATAGAATAGAATATAATAGAAAACTGTACATGGACTCTCACTATTCTTCAACCTACTTCAGATTTACATTATGAATGAATAGTAGGTACTTTCATTATAATCAATATTTGAGCAAGCATACATACTTAGATACATTAAGTAAACACGACTACATACTCCTAAATTGTGGTGCCCTCTGCACTCAAGTAAGCAATACATTTATTCCCTCTCCAAAAGCCTAAACGAAAGTGATACTGTAGATATCCATTACATAGTCGTTACGTGTGTAATTCTAACTGAGATAATGTCCTTAAATTATTCCATGGAACATGGCACGGTTCATCTACAGAACGTTATCGTGTAGAACAAAGCACTTTATTTAGCTCATTATAATCTTGTTAATCTTGTAGGCCTTCCACTAGATGGGCCGACGACATCAAAAGAGTCGCAGGCAACCGGTGGATGCAAGTGGCAAATTGTCGTTCGGTGTGGCGGTCTAAGGGGGAGGCCTATGTTCAGCAGTGGACGTCTTCAGGCTGATGTAGATGATGATGATGAGCTTGTTACAAAGAGCGTGAACGATATGATCGTTTGTGATATGCCAGCCGTAGATATTGAGGGAATAAACAAAACAAGTCGAACATCAATGCCCAAAAAAATTAGCTAACTAGGTGCAAGAAAGCGATGTGCTATCTTTATTGATTGCTAATGATTAAAAACGATTAAAATTATTCGGTCATTTGGTACTAGCGAAAGTGGAAATTGATGCAGGGTAGGTAGCCAGAACTACCATCCTGTTGATATTAGTTATTGTTTTGGTTAAAGGAAATTGAGTTCAACTTGCGACTATAAAAATGAGATTCTCACGTCATCGCGTGCTTTCGAATTTTAATGTGATTATTTTTTGTCACAAGTTAAAAAAATTGGTTGGTTTAATTTGTTTAAAGTGCCTAAGGTATTGAGGTCAGTATCGAGTCTTCAGCCCAATAATCCGATAACTATTTCTGCCTGAAATATAAAAACGTGTAAGCTCGAACGAATTTGCTTACAAAAGTAAACCCTTTTCGAGATAACAGACATATGTTTCGGGAATTACACATTGAAATGGCAGCAAAATTCTCTTGACACGACAAACCCTAGGTAGGCTCCTGACAGGCGTATACTCAAGTAAATCCCGTATGCCACGCGCAGGGTTGAAAGACAGATTGATCGGATCCAGCCGGATTTGAAATACTGACAAGCAAACTGATTGAGTTACCTAAATCTCACAATTTATTGTCAAGAAAACCAGGCTGCTTTTTGATGGTAAGCGCGTCACCTTCAAATTACTTTGGATATCTAACAAGGTGATGCTCAGAGGTTTCAGTTTTTGGTTTACCTTGGTTCGTGCTCGTACTTTCAGGAATATCCTTCAGTATCATTATCTTGAACTTCCATTTTATGCAAAATGCATCTCTACTAAAATGTGCACTAATCATTTGAGCATGCAGAATCGTAAAACCCAACTGTTCAGCTAATAGTTAGAGTAGAACTGTTTACATAAATATACAGTGTAGCTACCCGCATTCGTAGATGCTCATTATTCAAATTCCCAGCACGGTTTTAAAGTTTTCATAGCGAAATGGAGAAAAGTGATATTTACATAGTTTTGCAATTCCAAGAAGATCTAATCGTGAGAGAAAATATGGCAACAGAATAACGCATAGTATAAGTAGGTAGCTACTAGACATTGCTTCCACGGTGTAAGTGATTTGCCGACTGCAAAGCGTGAGGTCACGGGGTCAACTCCCGCCAGGGCAAAGATTCTTGAAAAGGACAGTGTATATTTGCTCTGAGTCTGGATCCGCGTAGATCCTGTTTATCTAGTTACAGGTCAAAATCTACGTATGCCGAAATAAAACATTTCCGTTAATAGCCAAAATTAAAATATTAGAACAAATACGAACTCGTAGACATAATTATTATCTAGCTACTTATCTCATCTAAACACATCAAAAAAGTCTAAGCAACATGCACGCATAACATGGACCCAGGAACAATGGGATAAAATTATGTTTTCCGATGAGTCGCGATTCGGGTTTAGGCCTGATACAAGAAGGGTGCGAGTGTACCGTCGGCCCGGAAATACTGAAAGGCTCAGATGCGTTCAGGAAGTTCATCCATACAGCGGCTCAACAGTTATGGTATGGGCGGGTATTATGAAGAACAGGCGAACTTAGGTCGTTTTTGTAAATGGAAACATGAACGCTGAAAATTACGTTGAGGATTTTCTTAGACCTTATGTCCATCCATTTGCACAAACCTTTGGCTCCGATTTTACGTTAATGCATGACAATGTGCGTCCACATACAGCTCGGCAAACCAGTGAATACTTGGCAAATTAGTACATGTTGCTTAGACTTTTTTGATGTGTGTACTTTTGATGTGGTTGTACAAAACCACATAGAGACATGTTACCCAAAATAACAGCGGAATAAGACATGTCATGGTATGTTGTTTACTCGTAAACAGGCTTGGTTTTTGATATTCAGATTTCTTGCCGCAAGCCAGGCTTTGGACCAGGAAACATGAGCTTACGCGTCGTTGCTACAGCCCACGACAGACAACTTTGGAGAAACCTTCTAATGAAATACTCGTATACTTCGACACGGAAACGAATTGAGTCAGCTGTTACTTGTTGTTCTTGTTTCAAAGTCAAAGTCAAAGCATTTATTTTAAACTTGCTGCGCCCCGCGGTTTCATCCGCGTTTGGATAATACACGATATGTCTTTATGAATTGTAGCCTATGTGCTATTCTGATGTATAGGCTATATTATTGTAAAGTTTCATTAAAATCCGTTTAGCAGTTTTTACGTGAAAGAGTAACAAACATCCATCCATACTTACAAACTATCGCGTTTATAATACGAGTATTAGTAGGATAGGCAATAAAATCGCACTTTTACAAGTCAAACAGCTAATTCTCGTTAACAAAGAGAACTATAAAACATAAAATATGATAACCTAAACAATAATTGATTATGGTTTGAGTTAAATAGGATATGTTTCCCTTTCAAGCACTGTACCAAGATTCTGGACGGAAAAAGGAAACTCCGTTGACTCTACCAGTGCTTCGGAATACGCCCGTTAGAGAAGAAGCACCAAGAAACTGCGGGGATGAGTTTGTCGTATGAGTTGTGCTAGCCTCTGCTGTCAGAGTGTGTCAGGCCCGACCGCTATCAATCGATAACAACCCGGATCGATGGCTTAACTTAGCGCGGAGTAATGGAAATTCGATTACGAATTAACTCGATTATGTATTTACTACCAGCGCGGAGTGCATGCCGTGTTACAATAAACGATTTGAGTTTGAAACTTTGCCATGTATATTTTACTAGAAGCACTTCGCGGTTTCACCCGTATTAACTACTATCCCGCGGGAACCATTAATTTTTACGGGATAAAAGGTAGCCTATGTCATCCGGGGATAGATTAGCTTCCCAACAGTGAAATAATTTTTCAAATCGGTTCTGTAGTTTCGGAGCCTATTCATTACAACCAAACAAACAAAGTTTTCCTCTTTATAAATATTAGTGTAGATAACCCCAAAAGTGTTCCTTTTTGTATATGATTGAGCGGCAAGCATTCTGACGGTCTGTCTGATGTTAAGATGGTAGAAAGCATTGATGGTGTTCAAACATTACCGAATAATTCCGCATATAATATGAGCCTGTATTTAACTACCGGTTCATTAACCGCTAATCTGTGTAATTAATGGAGCAGAATGGCATAACGTAGATGCCGTTAAAAGGTTTTATGTGTTAGGAAATAATTTCTGTGATGCTTAAGTTACACAGACGTTATCTATTATGTACAGACTTGTATAAAAGTATGTACTTAGCCGCTCATTATCAATCGATATTAAATATCATAAAAGCGCGCCGCTGCCTATTTTATTTTGCGACTTGGTGATATTGTAGCAGTGTAGGTATAATATCACACGTTTTCTCTTCTTTTATCATATTACTAGCTGTGCCCGCGACTTCGTGCGCGTGGAATAGTGACTGGACTTCCACAAATAATTCAAGACCAAAATTAGCCAAATCGGTCCAGCGGTTCTTGAGTTTTAGCGAGACTAACGAACAGCGTTTGATTTTTATATATAAGATTATTATACTCGTAGAACTGTAACAGAGCCATGTATGTACATTGAAGATATTGTTGAAAAACTAACTGAGATTGACTATTTAAAAGGCAATGTAACCCGAAAATATTATGTTTTAAAGGACTTTTGTCTGTTTGTTTGTTTATTACTTGTCTGCCTGTTTGTTTGTTATCAACTACTGCCCAGAAACGCCAGATATGCTGCCTGGAAATATACTATTTAACCTAGTTTTTTAATGTGTGTCTAACCGTTTATAAGTAAGAAATAAAGAACAATACTACGTATATTATATTATGTGAATAATAGAAATAGTCTAGTTCAGTTGAAGTACGTCATTCATGAGCTGGGACCAGGAGCGACCCCTGGGTCACCGTGATAAATGCTTATTGCTTTTAGTTTTAGTAGGTGGTCGTCTATCATGAAACACCGTATACGGTCGCTGACATATATTTAGGTAGGTATAGTGTACGTGTGAGGGGAGGACTTTGCCCAGCAGTGGGACAGTTACAGGCTGAATTAATTTATTATTATTCTTATTATAACCGTTTATGAGCTTGCAGTACTGTGTCAGTAATGTCATAAGGTTGTGTGGAAAAGTATTTTATTTCAAACAAACAACTTATCTTGACTTCAGTTGATGGCTCTTTAATTGCACCGTCGGCGTCGCGTTGTCATTTATATAATAACCTGGAAGGCAAATCTGACATCGTTAGAAAAAAATCAAATATCGCATCAATTCAGTCATTGTCCTATTAAAAAATGTACGTTAAAAATTCTACTAAACACAAAAAAAAAATTACGGTATTAGAATTTTTATTGCATTTGCCAGAATCTGTCCCCTGATATTTTAAGGTCCTGTATAAAGCGTTCGTTGACTCTTAGTGTCGTTCTCAAAATATCAACCATCTTCGTGACGTGACAGTAATAGCATACTTACTTGAATCTATATAGACATTCAACTCTTACAACGGTTTCTAACACAGAATTTATATATTGAGAATTCGTCTGTATATTATGCCCGCATGCCGCATGCGTACATTTTAAATTATTTGTAAAAAGAGAGAGAAGTCCTTGATTTAACTCTATTTTTGCTTCTACTTCTACTTCACATGAAAGTCGAATGACAGCCGTATAAAAATTTTATCTGTATTTCTGACTGTTGAATGGTCTGCAAGAGATATTTTGTGGTTTTATAAATTCATTGTCTTTTTTAATGGAGATGGCTTAATCAGTGTTTGTGCGAGCGAAGTGACGAATGTCTAAATTAATCCAGCAACCAGAAATGAGACAACATTATAGTCTGGTTCGACATTAATGTATCCATCAGAATTACTCACCATTATTTTATGTCTTATTTCGGTGGCATGTTGTCCACCAATCGGCACCGGGCACCCGTGGTGGATTATGTCCTAATCCTCACCAAAATGAGGGGAGACCCTGCTCGTCAGTGGGTGGATAAGGGTTGATAAAGATGATGTTGTTGATGTTAATGATGTGATTGATGATAATGATGATTGCTACTGCATTGTAACTGCTACGTACAGACGTGCCATCAGGTGAATAAATACTCGTCTAGTTATTCTGCAATATAAAAACAGACTCATGATTTATACTGCAAGATTAATCTGGACAAACCGTAGACGAGTGAATTCGCTGGCGTCACATGTTATGAATTTAAATATGTGTACTGACTCAAGATGGAGCTGATATGCATGCATATTATTATGGATATAAATAACTGTAAATACACATACAGAATTATAATCACACTTGGTAAAGTATGTTGGAAATAACCCAACAAATTATAAAATATATTCATAATACCATACATTTGACTTTCTTTGTTTTGAATTGCTGGGTTCGTGGATAGTTAGTTAATTTAATCTCACATTATACGTGTACACGCCGACTATCGGCGCCAAATCGGCACCTACTAATTATTCTAGCTGTATCATATTTTCTTGTATTGTATCTATTCTATGTTTTGTCTTGTAGTTTTAGTTGTTGTGTGCAGGTGTCATAATAAATGTTTTTCCTTTTTTCTTTATGATACGATTTAGTACAAGGTATCCATTTGATAACTCACTATAAATTAGATGTAGAGATGTTCCTCAACCCGGACTTCTAGCCTACAGACACATAATATCTGGATGACCGGTATTTTTTTTTATATATTGTGTTTTTTGGAAATTATATTTAAGTACGAATTACTAATTAAATGATGAAATATGAATAATATTTTTCGATCTTACCGATAGAATAATAAAATAATATGAACAGGTTATTTAAAGAAAAAAATGATATAAAAACACGAATAAAATTACATTTTCTAAAAATGATTCCTAGCTAGATCGATTTACCGCCCCCGAAACCCCCTATATACTGAATTTCATGAAAATCGTTGGAGCCGATTCCGAGATTCCAATTATATATAATATATACAAGAATTGCTCATTTAAAGATATAAAATATATATTATGTTTTGGGTCATTCAATAATCGTAGTCTACTAATGTTATTATTAAGTATTAGATATTATAAACGCATTTACTTATTTATCTTAGATCAAAATTTTATACAATATTTTTACAAAACACAAATAAAAATATTATAAAAAACTTAAACCTAGGGTACCACCGGTAGCGGAGCAGGGCCTAAGCTACCGGTGGTTATGCTGCAGAGAGAGGAACCTCCTGACAATACGTGCCGCGTCGAAGAGTACTGCCTTCTGCATCCGACCCTTAATCCAGCTGTCTACCGAGAGCATCCTAAGATGTTGGTCGAGGCTCTTCGCTACAAGGCGATTATTTGTTATTATGACTCGAGTACTCCAAATACTCGTATGCTCGTAATTGTCACGTAACAGCGCCTAATACCGTAAAACAATCTAACGGGCGGGTAATCATAATAAAGTCGGCTGATCGTGTTTGTCGAGACGTGATGAGTCCCACCTACTGCCCGACTTGATTGGGCACAAGTTCGGGGTTATGTTATAAAGTATTTTTTTAGTTATGGCTTCGTACGGTTTGTGCATTTAGCCAGTGTGAAGTATTATACTATTATTAATTATGTATTTATTATTTTCACACTAGGAAAGTCAATCCTCGTGGTTAAAATAGTCAAGTCAATTATTTACATACCTAGTGTCAATTATTTACATACTAGTATTTACATACCAAGTCACGATCCAGTAAAGTGGTGGATGCTTTACTAAAACTACCTGAGAGTTTTAGAAAAAATCCGAAGTGACTCTTTGGGCTTACATCATTCGGCAACACTCGTGCACATTAACGAACAATCAATGACAAATATTCCAGACAGAGGTTTGAAAAAAATACAAACCCTGTACCGACCCATAGTACCTACCTCAGTTAAGTTAAACAAATTATTAGCGCGTACGCAAGTTTTGGAAACAAGGGCTCGTTGTATGAGAGTCAAGTGGAATTACAGGGGTGAAGGGGGGCACCTGTCGTCAGGAGAGACGTGATTTCAGTCGGGATAGTTGGTCGATAATTGGAGAGTAACGCACACGCATCCGCAACACAGTGATAGAAAGGGTTGGGGTGTAGTAATTTTATGCATAGGGATAGCGGTGTGCTAATTCGGGTTAGTGGTGTGATAGTGAAGTGCTAGTGGTCTTCAAGCCGAGGTCGTGAGTCGATTATCTATTATTTAAAGATGTTTCGGTTGTAACTTTTCTAGTAAGAAGTTGGGACGTTTCCCAGTACATTGTTATTTTGTGCCGGCATCTTTATTTGGCTTGGTAAAATGTTCATGTAAAGTTTTCTTTTGCAAATTCCATTAAACATGCGCATTTAATTATGCTACTTTTATTTGAATTATAATATGTGTGACGAGAACTGATGACTGATGGGTGCCGGAGGAGATCCTTATGGGTTGCCATGTCTCCGATTAGCTAGTCACTTTCTTTCAGTTATATTAATCGTTTAATAGATAGTAACAAAACCTTCGATCGGTTTCTGTATTTATTGTGATGCATCTAGTTCAGTTTTCTAATAAGAGGAAACCTTTGATTGGTTTCAGTGTTTAATTTGGTGTATTCAAGTAAATTCATTCCAACTTAGATTTAATGAAATCTTCGAGTTATTTCAGTAATTAAATGAGTAATAGTACTCATCCACATCCAATAGCTAGGCTATTTCAGGTGAACCTAACATGGCAATCCTAAGGTAAAAGAAGCCTTCGCGAGGTTGGTGAAACTTTTGTTAACATGCCTAATTGGATCGAATCATAAAATGGGTATTTTTATCATGATAATAATATATTTGTCTAAATTACTTTACTGAAATAATTATATACTTTCATAATTTTGTCTGTGTAAGGATCCAATTTGGTTACATCAGTCGATATGGTGAGTGATAAGTTTCCACATTTTATGCAAAGTAATTTATAAATCACTCATTGTACTTCTGGTACCTATTTAAATGTTTACATTGTTTTCATTTTTTGATTTTATGTTGTGTTCGTTATTTTATTTAAACTTGTGTTACATTGGAAGGCTTTACCCTTCCAATGTTTGCGGAAATTTTCGTTTAACTACTGAATTTACTTTACGTTCGTTATTCTGCCATTTTATTTCATCTTATGGTATATCGGAAGGCTTTACCCTTCTGGTATTATGTATTTACTACTGTATATGTATTTACTTTACATACTTACGTTATTTTACCATTTTATTTACGGCCATAACGGAACATTATTTACTTCGATACTATTTCTACGATACGGCTTTTATGATTAATCACGATTTTGAAATTTTTTACTTTGATTTCTACTATTTAACATGCTTACATTGTACGTGTTTATTTTCAGCTTTGACTTATTTTGCGTTTATTATTTTATCTCTCATGTAATATTGGAAGGCTTTACCCTTCTGATGTTTGCGGCTATTTACTGAATTTATCATACGTCTTCTGAATACTACCATACTACCATACTATCTACTGATTTTACCATACGTTCGTATTCTATCATCTTATTTACAATCATAACTATACGTTATGTACTTCAACACCACTTTTACGGAACGGCTTATAGAAATTACGATTACTCCCGGCTTTGAAATTATTAATTACGTTTATCTCTACGATTTTACGTCTACGTGCGTTACGTGGACATTCTATATTTACGATTATATTGACATTTTATTTACAGTTCTAACTAAACCTTCACTTACTTTACTACCTACCATTTCTACGAAACCATTTATACAATTATTTTCAGCTTGAATTTATCTTACCATCGTTCGATTGACATATATTTACGACTCACGATCAAACTATTATTCACATCGGTAATCATTACTATTTAACGGCATACATATGGGGTTTATTTCTACAATTATCATACACGCCATTATCTTACCTTTATTTACAGCCTTAACCAACTCATTGGCTATGTCAACTTATTATTACCCATAATTTACTACATTACTACAGCACTGAACTACGATTTATAATTGACTTTAGTCCTAAACAAAACTATTGGTTACTTCAGTTATATTATGAGTACAAGACTGCGGGATGGTTACACATTGTTTTATTTAAAACCTACCAGAACCCAGCTCTATTGAAATAAGCTGATGCACTATAAAACTATCTGACACTAAGTGTTGTGCAAGGTACAGGCAATCCCATTTCGGTCGGTAAATTGTGGACAATGGTGGGATTGTCTATTATTCTTTTACTGGTAACTAAGGTTTTGAGGTAACGTTTTGTCCAGGTAACATCCCCTAGTTTAGATTAAAATCAACAAACTTTATATTAATTGCTGATGTGCAGTAGGTTGCTCATATAACATACTGTAGGTGTTTTCATAACTAGTAAGTGACTGCTTGGAATCGTTGTTACGTCCGAGGCCTCACAACCCTTATATGCTTGGAATTATTCCGATGAAGTTACTACTAGTGATTACGTCTTACTGCAAGCACTAACACTATACACGCAGGGCACAAATATTTCCCCACACTATACATCGAATCGGCGAGGAAATGTTCAGTTAGGCCAACTGTGCATCCCTTGTTTATTCAAAATTACAACACTATGACCAAACACATTTAGTAAATTATTGCTAATCAGTAACTTTCGCAAATGGTGATAGGGGAGTACCGACTCCTATTAGCTTTCCTCCTCTTAATCATTTCCTACCTATTCTCTCCGTTAATTTACAACAAAACTGATTTTGTATTTACTGAAAACTATTTCAGCCTGGATGTGATTGATCCATGCCAATTACCGGAGCATTATTTACAAATGATAATTACAAATTATAAAACAGCTTTTATGCAATTATCGGATTTCCTTGGGGAAATATATGTGGGCTCAATCATTTCCGCAGCTGGGCACCCAGCACTCCTGGAACATCACGTATGTACAAGCGCTACATAGCAGTGGGACCCCTGGGTGTACCTTCTGGCTCTGCTTTACGCATTGTGGATTGGTTGTAGTCATGAGCATTGATCTCTTGATGAAGTCTAGTAATTGGGAAAATACCCAACATGAAAAGAACCGTGAATGGTCAACAAACATAAATAATGAATTCCGGGATTGAGTAAAGGAAAAAAAAGTACAATCACATTTGGACTGAATGGTTAAAACAAGACCTAATGTCCATACCTTTACCTCTTTCCCGGGGAGTGCACTCTGTGGTTGGCACTCACAAGGATGGGCGTTGGCTGGGGCCTATCCTCCCTCCCCAAATGGGGGGGGCTACATTCTTCACAAAAGGAAAGCAGCCTTTCGTTTTCCTTGGTATCTCTCGTATCGTTATCCAGGTTAATCTCTCTCTTATATTTAAAAGACTCCTTTTTACTTCTCCTTTATTTAATTATATACTTCTTACTTATATACTTCTCCTTTATTTAATTATATAATTTTATTTGTGTTCCATTATAAGCAGTCTCTAACTCTAAAAGAACCGAGGTTACTGTTATTTCACAACGAAGGGTTAAGACGATCATTTGGCCATATATTTTTTTCATGTGTATTTTCTTGTTTAGGTAGGTAGGTTAGTTACAATTTGGTGCCTTAGGACCTGGATATCTTAGAGTAATCTTAAAATTAAAAGTAGGCTTTACAGCCTACAATTTGGTGTTCGTGAAATGGAAAGAGTTTATGAGACTGTTTTGGGAAATTCACAAACGTTAGTTATGTTCAGTAAATGTTTAAAATACCTAAGATCTTAAGACCGTGGGGGTGTTGCGTTTTTAATTCTGTTAACTTCAAAATATTTAGGACATTAAGTCTAAAGTTTGTGGGGGTGTTGGTAAAAAGCAAGATAATAGTAAGATAATGTTAGTTACTTAATCTGGGGGCACGGCAGTGCCCCCGCCAAGTCGAGCAAAACAAAAGGCACGGCCGTACTGTCCTTTTCTCGAAGCGATTCGGGCCATTTTCGACCCCCTGTAACTTCGTTATGGATACAACTAGAAGCCTAAATTTTCAGTGACCAAGAGGGCATCACGTTTACAGATAATAATCAAAATTACATTAAATTTGAACCAGTAGTTTAAGAATTATTTCAAGTCAAAGTTGCTTAATTTCGTTGCCCACTGACTGACTGACTGACTGACTGACCGATCATCAAAATTCTAAGGTACTTCTAGCCGTCCCACAAGTAACAAATTTTGAATATAGCTATTGTTTAGCCTATAAACCAAGGAAAAATTCTGACATTCCATAATTTTCATCCCGTTTTCTAGATATATAATCTGCATAAGTAACTTTGTATTCCCATATAAATGCCATTAAATTGTATGTGATTACAAAGTTACTTTTACAGTTCATAATTAGACTTCATTGAAATTGAATGAAATGGGTAACAGGGGTTAAAAATGAGAAATGGCTGCGAGAAATTCGACAGTAGAGCGCTTTTTAAAAACTTCCACGATAGGTACCGCCTACCGCAGATAAAGAGATACAAATTCCTATACTATACCTACCTACACTTTTATAGGTTGAACAAATTCGTTATCTAGGTACATTAAAATAGGTACCTACGTACCTTATACCTAATATGCATCTGTGGAGACGCAAAGACACTCGTTCATGAATGATAATCTAGGTATGAGCATGACCTATGTTCGCAAGGGGCCTCGGCCGGGCGCCAGGCGCCAGGCGTGAGGCGCGCGTTGATGCGTGTTTCGAAAAAAAACTTAATAAAGAAAGAAAACCTACAAAAAGAAATGAGATCCCATCAAGAGCATTGCATGTGCAGGGGTGCACGGGTCTCGCGGCGCGGTTTGTCTGCCGTGGGGGGTTGTGATATCGAGTGTGGGCCGGGTCGGTTGATTCAATGCCTACCTACTTGTTTGTTTCTTTGGTAAATGGAGTGTCTTGGCGATTGTACACGGCAGCATAATCTACTAAGTAATCTAAATAATATAGTCTTCCGTGTAGGTATACTTTCAAATAAATACAAGTACAAAGCGCTATGTAGATTTATGTTGAAGTGTGCAGTTGCCGGGTCACTCTGTTTACCAGAGAGGTGAATGGGTGGGTGGGTGTTGAATTGGCCGACTTGGTTTGCATTCGATGTCACAACTTTTTGCGGCGGATGGACTGCGTTGCGAGACTTGTGCATTTTTGTGCATGTGATGTTTTTGATGGGATTTTCATTTACGCGGATAAGTAACATAATTATACGGTATTAACTACTCCATATAACGGTTTCAATATTGTTATATAAAACTTTATATAACGTACCTACAAGTTAGTTAAATTTTGTTGAAGTTTATAAGCCGGGCATTGATAGGTACACTCTTAGGAAAATAACCGTTCTCTGTCACGAAGTAGGTTGAATGTTTGTTTACAAGTCAGCAGATTTTATATCGGCGTTGCTAGTGCTGTTTGTGTTGGTAGGTTATGAAAGGGGATCAGTATTAAGTATTGTTTATAATTAGTAGGTAACGAGAGCCCCGCGGCTGAATCTTTGCGGCCACTTATTGCTCAGCATTTAATTGTTTATTTTTTTGTATTGTGAATAGGCCAACTGTGTGGGGTTCAATGAAGACTTATTGTATTGTGCCTTAAGTGCAAAGAGAAATGAGACCTGGCGTCATAAACAAGTCAGCCACTTTGCTTACGAGTATCTTAGTATTAGCATGGTGGGAACGGAAAGGAGTGACGACTGAGCAGGGCTTTGAGTGGGGTTTGTACCGAACCATAACTCGATTTAAATTAAATAATAAATATTATTGATGCGCGTACGCATCTTGGATCGAGTACAGGCTGGGAGAGGTGAAGAAAGTAGGACGAGGGTGCGGGGAAAGTAGGCGGGGCCCAAAACTTGGAGGTTAAGATTTGGATTATGGGATTGGTGCGTGAGGGAAGACAAAAAATCAGGAGGAGAGTGGAAGGGGGCACTTGTCGTCTGGAGAAATGGGGTTTTGGAAGGGATAGTCAACCGCGAATTGTAGAACGATGCACACGCATCCCGAAGGAAAATAGAGTGGTCGGTCAGTGTTGTAAATAATTTATATTTTTGTCATTATTTTTTAATTTTTAATTTCAATAATTAAAGTTTTATAATTCCGGGTTAAATTAAATAATGATAGTCAATCGTGAAAAATGGAATAGCGCACACGCATCCCGAAGGAAAATAGAGTGGTCGGTCAGTGTTGTAAATAATGTATATTATTGTGTTAAATAAATTGGCATTATTTCTTATTTTCAATTTAATAATTCATGATTAATAATTCCGGGTTAAATTAAACAGTGAGATAGTGAATCTGTAATTGTAGAGAAATTAATTAGTTTGGTGTTAATAATTAATTAGTAGTGTTCAACAAATTTGTTTAGTTTTTTATTTATTCAAATTTTAATAATGTGCTATAACTTCAGTTAGTGATTCGATAATAATTGAAGAAAAATAATTAGTGTGGTGTTAATAATTTGTATTATGTTAATGTGTTTTATAATTTCTGGTTCAAATAAATAGTGAAATAATTAAATAATAATTGTTAAAGAATGCACACGCATTTCAATTAAAAAGTGTGGTTAGTGGAGTTAACAATTTATATAATTGTTTTAATAAATGTGTTATAAATTCGGGTCAAATTAAATAGTGAGATAGTGAAATAGTGGTCTTCAAGCTGAGGTCGTGAGTCGTATTATTTTTATTTAAAGATGTTTTGTGTGCCTTTTTCCCTTAGGTATTATGGAATAAGTTGGAACGTCTTTCCAGGGGGCCTACTCCCACCTTATAGCAAACGATTTTCTTTAGGTTCTATCCAGTTTAGGTTCCTAAATGGGATCGACTAATTTCGTACCATCACCTACTTTTAAAGATAACCGTATTGAGATCGAAAACGGGCACTGAAATACTGATATTTTTGAGGTACCTAGGTATCGATATCAAATATCGGTTAAAATACACATCGGCCAACGGCCAACCACACGCACAAGCTTCACCACAGTTTTGCATGCAAAAGCCGGCTTGTACACGTACACTGTGGGATCTGTGTGTGTGTGGTTGGTAAAACGGAATGACGCGCAAACCTGCTTGCTTGGCTTGTTTTTTTTTTTTTTTGTTTTTTTTTTTTTATAAAAACGTAGCCCCACACTAGGATTGCTCCTGTATCGTGGGTACCGCTTACAGACATATAATTTCACATACACATCACACCCAGACCAGAAACTAATATTTGTGGATCGCACAAATATTTGTCCCAGGCGGGAATCGAACCCGCAACCCCTAGCGCAGCAGTTTGATTGCTCAGCCACTACGCCAAACGAGCCGTCAAACGACAAACGAGGCTTGTACACTTTTCGACTTTCTTTAAATTTTGCATGTGCAAGCCCAGCTTGCGCGTACCTACTTGTCTGTGCGTGTGTTTGAGCTTTCCATGTTCAAGCTGCAATTGAGGCTTTATACATCATTTTTTTACACAGCAGAAATAGTTCTTCATTTGAAAATTGTTTCCACGCCGACGATCACGAGAAGAATGTGGCTTGCGCGTACCTATTTACCTGTACCATGTGATTACACACGTGTTCAGTATTTTAATTCCCAAAATAGGTAATAAGAAAATATCGGTATTTAGCAATGTATCAATTACCATTATCGGGGGGTTTGAAAATACCATGAATATGTCCCTGATTGGCATTGCTTAGCTTAGAATGAATGAACAATATTATCTATGGCTAAATGCACAAACCTCAGACTATTCATCCAACAGATATGATATTTAACTCAAGATCCGGGGAAGAAAAGAGACAATTGAATACAAATAGACAAAGGAGTAAATAGGATAGTACGATGATGTTTTATTTTTGTCAGCGTATGCACTAATTTATTGCTGTGCTGCAGAAGCAAACTAATCTTGACATTGTAGAATGTCACACGAATGATTGGAGCACCACCTAAATAACGTGTATTATATTTCTCCGATTTATAGGGATACCCAGCGATCTTGGCTTTTAGAATGTCGCACGAATGATTGGAGCTACACCTAAATAACGTGTATTAAATTTATCCGATTTATCAATTTTATTGCACCATAGGTGTCCCTTTCGGGTATACGCTTTTGTCAAGTCTATTGATACTTCGTCTATGGCACAAACCGTGAATAGCTAAAATAATTTTTTTTTATCTGTATCGAAAGCAGAGCCACAGACTGCTGGATACTACCTACTTATAGCAAGATGCAAAATATAGACTAGCTGTCCTTTTCCGTCACGAGTAACAGATGAATAGTCTTCTCATGGTCTTCTCCTTAATGTGGGAAAGAGACTACTGATACCAATCGTCTATAGCTCTTTCCGTCTACGTAAGGTTGACGTTCATTCCTCGCTCACTCATTTGCGATAAAACTCTCCGTGGTGGAGCTGTAAGCTATAAAGTAGGTACCTAGGTGGGTACATGAGTTTTGGCGGGAATCCGATAGTGAGATGTTTTTGGTTTTGTATTATTTTCTCAAACTTGTGTTTCTTCGAGTGTTAATGTGCAATATTGGTGGAATATTAATCATTAAGTGTTTAGATATAAATAAATATAAGTATTAAGTATTTACATGGTCAAAGTCACGATTCAGTAAAGTAGTGGATGCTTTACTGAAACTTCTTGGGAGATTTGGAAAAAATGCGAAGTGACACGCTTTTTGGGTTTATATCATTTGCCCACACTCATGTACGTTAACGAACACTAATTGATTACTATGCCACCAATACTACACATTAACATTTGAAGAAACAAGTTTGTGAAAAAATACAAAACTAACGTCTCACTATAGGATTACCACTAAAACTCGATGTTGTTATTGTTCGTGTGAGTCCAACATCTTAGGATTCCTCGTCCAGGCGAGAGAGGTTTCGTTGACGGTCGGGGCTACAACTCGTATTCTCAGAATAAAAGGCTCGTATTGTTGAAGTTGTGACCGTGGCGGATGCCGCGATGATTACGGTTCATCTGACGAAGTCACCACGGGTCGAAACCTCGGGTTTCGCCAGTCTTGGGCATGTGCATGTGTAGTATGTACCAAAACGATTCAGTTTTGGTGAGAAAATATGTAACTTTTCTTGGGCCGCTAATTATGACAACTAAGCGGTTCAGTATTGGTAAAAAGGTCAAAAGAAGTAGGTTAGTTCCAAATGAATGAACGAAACATTAAATAATAGTAATACCTGCCTTTCGATATCAAAAAGGTAGACGTCAAATCCTTTAGATTTAAAATGGCGGCAACCTAAACTGAGCGGCAAGATGTCAAAATAAGACGTTACGGTACGACTGAGTCGAACGTGAGTGGAACGATTCTGTTTAGGTCTGCAAATGGATCGCAATAAGAGGTCATGGTAAGGCCCCATTACTACACTCATGTGGTCATTTTATTTGGTTTAGTGAAATGTTCATGTAAAGTAACATTTAAGAATTTAATAAAAACATGAGCATTTTATTATGCTATTACTTGTTGTTATTCTTTCTGGTTTTATTCTATTATGTGTGTTTTCTGTGTTATCTAGTTGTGCCACTCAGATAAATCTACACAAAAATATCGGGTCCTTGTTCCATTGGTGAGAGTTAAAACAAGTCGATAACTAAATCAATGGAACCCTAGAATGTGCTTCTCATTTAAATAGTAGTGATTTATTATCCACAATGGGAAAATAATAAATCGCGAAAATAAAATTAGGAACAGCTTTAGAATTATATAAGCACTCATGCTAGAATTAAGTAATGCACACCACTTGCACAAATTACACAACACGTAGTCAAGTAAATTTAGAAGTGAAAAAAAAAAAGATATGTAAAATCTATTTATTTGTTATAACTTGGTTTTCCGGAATTTTTATTTATTTATTTATAAATATATTTACACTACACTACATTACTTTTGGTGAGCCATTGGTTCAGTTCATTAGTATTGAGGCTAATTGTAGAAGCCTCTCGACCTAGTTCTAAGTTTGTAGGATGAGCTTGGCCAATGGTGGGAATTATCCCAGTAATATTTTAATGCACCTTCTGTGTATTTATATTCAATAATTGAGTGACACAACAGAATTTTCAGCTAGATTATAAGTGGGGAAATTAGGGAATTTGATACTGTGCTACATTTTAAATTGAAACCATTTGCTTCTAGCATTATTATAATGCATTTGTGGGTTAACAATGGGCAGATTACTGGCTATGGATTCCGTAGTCGTGAATAGAACTCTCGGCTGCCTTAGCTATGGTCAGGAACATGCCATTGCAAAGGAAAGGCACCAATTACGTTGGGTTTTTCGTGTGTTGGCAACCCTTATTAGTTTGTAAAATCCATTTTGCAAAGAATGAGCACAGTCGCGGTTTTGTGGTTTATTTAATCTAGTAGTTTACTAAAATCACTTGTTCGAATTTATTATAAACATTTTCTCTGAGGGTCTCATAAATCATATCCCACCAGTGGATCTTGTGAAATCCTTGAGGAAAGTGTAATAGAAGAGAAGTGACAAAAAAGCAATCAAACTCGTGGAAATCGTTGACGTGGACCGGATAAGTCGCATATTAGTTAGTTAACATTTTTCTTCCAGCCTCCACGTGTAGATTTTAAGGTAATTAAGAGTAGTTAGTAATATGCGACGCTCGTGATGGCCAAACGAAATCCGCTTCTTCTCTTCTCGCGACTAAAATCCTTCAACAATGACCTGTCTAGAAATCTAGATTTTAGGTCCTAGTTCTAACTCTAAAATCTCGTACAATAAAATCAGTAGCATGGGGGTGGCACTAATTATGCTTTCTTATAGAACAAGGACTGCTGAGGCGCTGGAGGGGATCCTTATGGGTTGCCATGTCTCCGATTGTTTACCTATTCACTTTCTTTCAGCTCTATTAATTGATAAGTGGATTAAAACGAAACCTTCGATCGGTTTCTGTAATCAAAATGATCAGTCCAATCCAGTCGTCTAATGAAACGAAACCCTTCGATGGGTTTTCGTAATTAAAGTGATCCGTCTAGTTCAGTCGTCTAATGGTATGAAACCTCCTTCGATTGGTTTCTGTATTTAAAGTCGTCCGGATAGTTCAACTGCCTAACAAAACGAAACCTTCGACCGGTTTCGGTGCTCAATATGGTTCAGTCAAATGAACTCATTTTATTATGCCTTAATGAAATCTTCGATCGATTTCAGTAATTAATTGAGGTGCTCAACTGTTTACTATAATTTAAGATTATTTCAGACGAGACTAAACATGGTAACCCTAAGGAAAAAGAAGCCTTCGAGAGGTTTGTGTCATTTTATTTACACGCTTTCTTGGATTGAAACACATAGCTAATTCAACTTGTCTTCAGTTTTAGATACGTATCGTCCTATCATAATCTATTGCCTAAATTCCTTTATTTAAATGGTTACTTAATTAGATAACACTTTAAGTGGTAACTTTCATAACTTTGCTTATGTGTAAAGATCCAAGTTGGTCATACCAGTAGCTATGGTGAGTGATAAGTTTACACAGTTTATGCAAATAAGATATAAATCACTCATTGTACTTCTGGAATCTATCTATCTAATTGTTTATTACTATACGTGTTTATTTTCAGCTTTGAATTTATGATTTTATGTTTTGTGTTGCGTTTTTTACTTTACATCTTATGTCTGTATTTTAAGAAGATTATTATTTGCATCGGAAGACTTTACTCTCCTATTGGTTACAGCTATCTACTTAATTTAAATCACGTTTGTTACTCCACCATCATACTGACGGCCATGGTAAGGCTTTGACCTTACGTTTTAAACTCATATACGTTGCGTTTACATATCGTCCTGACAGTTATTTTACGTTCGTTTTTCTATCCTAGATTTACGACTCACAACCAAGCGGTATTTTACAGTTTACTTACCACTTATAATCAATGTATTGATTACGCTTACAATATTAATACAAAACTACTTACAAGTTATCATTTACCTTGGTCTTCGACAAAACTATGTTATATTTCAGTAATATTATTACAAAGACTGTGGATGATTGCATATTGTTTTATTTAAATCCTACAAGTGAATAATTACCCACCGCTACCGAAATAAGCGAATGTATCATGTAATTATCTTTCTCTATGTGCTGTGCGAGGTACAGGCAATCCCATCTCAGTCGGTAAATTGTGGACATTGGTGGTATTGTCTAGCTAAAGCGAATGTATCATGTAATTATCTTTCTCTATATGCTGTGCGAGGTACAGGCAATCCCATCGCAGTCGGTAAATTCTGGACATGGGTGGTATTGTCTAGCTATGCGTAATTGATAACTGGTTTTGGTAATAACGTGTTTTTCAGGTGATCTCCCCTAGGTTAGATTCAATTAAACAATAATTTATACTCATTGCTGATTTGCAGTAGTTTGCTCATGTAACATACTGTGGGTGTTTTCATGACTAGTAAGTGGCTGCTTGGAATCGTTGTTACGTCCGAGGCCTCACAACCCTTGTATGTTTGGAATTCTTCCGATGAAGTTACTACTAGTGATTACGGCTAACTGCAAGCATTAATACTATACACGCAGGGCACAAATATTTCCCCACACTATACATCGAATCAGCAAGGAAATGTTCAGTTAGGCCGACTGTTCATCCCTTGTTTATTCAAACCACAACATTATGACCAAACATATTCAGTAAATTATTGTTAATCAGTAACTTTTGCTATGGATAGAGGAGTTACGACTCCTATTAGATTTCCTCCATCTAATCATATAATTCCTTCCTATCCTCTCTGTTATTCTTCTTGATAAATCAACTCTGAGCTAACCAATGAAAAACTATTTCAGCCTAAATGTGATTGATGTATTTACCGAAACAATAATATTTATAATTACACGATCAGCTAGCAGCTTTTATGCAACTATCAAGTTTCCTTGGGTGAAATATATGTGGGCTCCAATCATTTCTGCAGCTGGGCACCCAGCACTCCTGGAAAATCACGTATGTACAAGCGCTACATAGCAGTGGGACCCCTGGGTGTACCTTCTGGCTCTGTTCATGCATTGTGGATTGGTTGTGGTAATGAGCATTGATCACTTAATGAAATTTATTAATTGAAAAATACCCAATATTGAAAGAACCGCAAATGGTCAACAAATGGGAAAATACCCAATATTTAAAAGAACCGCAAATGGTCAAACAAATGGGAAAATACCCAATATTTAAAAGAACCGTGAATGGTCAACCTTACGATTATAACAATAATAACAAACATAAAGAAAGTAAACCGGGATGAGTAAATGGAAAAATCACAATCACATGTGGACTGAATGGTTAATTGTTACATTAAATAAAACATGACCAAGTCCTTACCTATACTCTGTCCCGGGGAGTGCACTCTGTGGTTGGCACTCACAAGGATGGGCGATGGCTGGGGCCTATCCTCCCTCCCCATTAGGGGAGGGTCTCCCTTTTCAAAAAAAAAAGAGTAGCCTTTCTCTACCTTGGTATTCCCAGGTTAATCTCCTTCTTATAAATGACTTCTTATTAATGAATTAAACTATTATTTTATTACTATTTAGTTGTTTCTTTTACAAACAGTCTCTTACTCTAAAAGTTCCGAGGTTACTGTTCGTTCACAATGTTGGGTTGAGACGATCTTCTGGCCATATATTTTATCACGTGTGTATTTTTTCCTTATGCGTTAGATAGGTTAGTTACAGGTTCAGCTACCTACTTGTGCCGTAGTGAGTACGAGTTGGAATGTCCCTATTTCTAAGTGTTATAGCTGCTTATCTATGTGTATGCGTTATGTAAATGTACACTAAATGGGTAGGTACTTGCGGATACGGTGTTTATGTTTATAGGCAATTATATTCTTATAAATAAAATTAAATATGGTAGGAAGCGGCAAAACTAAAACAATATCGTCTTATTTTAACATAGGAACTTTGCACAAAATAATAATGATTTAATTAGACGAATATTAGGTAAGTAATATGTACAACATAGTTGCATACGTATTACTAATAGGGTATCGGTCAACCACACTTAGGTTGTGAAATATTACATGGGTTATGTCGGTACCTATTTTGGTGTTCGGATTATATTGTCATTAGGAATATTGGTCTAGGTAGGTACTTAAAAACAATAGGCTGCTCGTATACTATTAGTAGCAAACCAACTTAAGTATTTACATATTGTTGGTTGTAACAGATTTACAATTATTAAAAAAGTACTGTGAGTAGTTATTTGGGGTTTTTATTTTGCTGTAAACAAATAATCAATTAGCGAAGAATATTGTTAGCACAAATAGTAATTGACACCAGGGTGACTACTTGTGAATTGTGAGCGCGTGAACATTGATAAATATCGCGAATATTTATAAAAAACTGAAGTACTTACCTTTAATATCTTAATGAATGTCGAAAAAAAAATGGATTTACAACATTATTGCGATCGAGTTAAAAGTGACTAGTGGGGCGTAGGGCCACCACTTTCGCAAAAAGTAGAGGATATAAATTGAATCTTAGGTATCTATCTGTCTTGTGTTATATCTGTTAGTGTAATATGAGATGGAGATAAATGAATTTCGGTAACTATGGTTCGTTTTGATGAAAAAATTTTAACCGGATAGACCTTTTAAAATTTTTGGGGGTGACCCATAGTACCTACCTCAGTTAAGTTAAACAAATTATTAGCGCGTACGCAAGTTTTGGAAACAAGGGCTCGTTGTATGAGAGTCAAGTGGAATTACAGGGGTGAAGGGGGGCACCTGTCGTCAGGAGAGACGTGATTTCAGTCGGGATAGTTGGTCGATAATTGGAGAGTAACGCACACGCATCCGCAACACAGTGATAGAAAGGGTTGGGGTGTAGTAATTTTATGCATAGGGATAGCGGTGTGCTAATTCGGGTTAGTGGTGTGATAGTGAAGTGCTAGTGGTCTTCAAGCCGAGGTCGTGAGTCGATTATCTATTATTTAAAGATGTTTCGGTTGTAACTTTTCTAGTAAGAAGTTGGGACGTTTCCCAGTACATTGTTATTTTGTGCCGGCATCTTTATTTGGCTTGGTAAAATGTTCATGTAAAGTTTTCTTTTGCAAATTCCATTAAACATGCGCATTTAATTATGCTACTTTTATTTGAATTATAATATGTGTGACGAGAACTGATGACTGATGGGTGCCGGAGGAGATCCTTATGGGTGGCCATGTCTCCGATTAGCTAGTCACTTTCTTTCAGTTATATTAATCGTTTAATAGATAGTAACAAAACCTTCGATCGGTTTCTGTATTTATTGTGATGCATCTAGTTCAGTTTTCTAATAAGAGGAAACCTTTGATTGGTTTCAGTGTTTAATTTGGTGTATTCAAGTAAATTCATTCCAACTTAGATTTAATGAAATCTTCGAGTTATTTCAGTAATTAAATGAGTAATAGTACTCACCCACATCCAATAGCTAGGCTATTTCAGGTGAACCTAACATGGCAATCCTAAGGTAAAAGAAGCCTTCGCGAGGTTGGTGAAACTTTTGTTAACATGCCTAATTGGATCGAATCATAAAATGGGTATTTTTATCATGATAATAATATATTTGTCTAAATTACTTTACTGAAATAATTATATACTTTCATAATTTTGTCTGTGTAAGGATCCAATTTGGTTACATCAGTCGATATGGTGAGTGATAAGTTTCCACATTTTATGCAAAGTAATTTATAAATCACTCATTGTACTTCTGGTACCTATTTAAATGTTTACATTGTTTTCATTTTTTGATTTTATGTTGTGTTCGTTATTTTATTTAAACTTGTGTTACATTGGAAGGCTTTACCCTTCCAATGTTTGCGGAAATTTTCGTTTAACTACTGAATTTACTTTACGTTCGTTATTCTGCCATTTTATTTCATCTTATGGTATATCGGAAGGCTTTACCCTTCTGGTATTATGTATTTACTACTGTATATGTATTTACTTTACATACTTACGTTATTTTACCATTTTATTTACGGCCATAACGGAACATTATTTACTTCGATACTATTTCTACGATACGGCTTTTATGATTAATCACGATTTTGAAATTTTTTACTTTGATTTCTACTATTTAACATGCTTACATTGTACGTGTTTATTTTCAGCTTTGACTTATTTTGCGTTTATTATTTTATCTCTCATGTAATATTGGAAGGCTTTACCCTTCTGATGTTTGCGGCTATTTACTGAATTTATCATACGTCTTCTGAATACTACCATACTACCATACTATCTACTGATTTTACCATACGTTCGTATTCTATCATCTTATTTACAATCATAACTATACGTTATGTACTTCAACACCACTTTTACGGAACGGCTTATAGAAATTACGATTACTCCCGGCTTTGAAATTATTAATTACGTTTATCTCTACGATTCTACGTCTACGTGCGTTACGTGGACATTCTATATTTACGATTATATTGACATTTTATTTACAGTTCTAACTAAACCTTCACTTACTTTACTACCTACCATTTCTACGAAACCATTTATACAATTATTTTCAGCTTGAATTTATCTTACCATCGTTCGATTGACATATATTTACGACTCACGATCAAACTATTATTCACATCGGTAATCATTACTATTTAACGGCATACATATGGGGTTTATTTCTACAATTATCATACACGCCATTATCTTACCTTTATTTACAGCCTTAACCAACTCATTGGCTATGTCAACTTATTATTACCCATAATTTACTACATTACTACAGCACTGAACTACGATTTATAATTGACTTTAGTCCTAAACAAAACTATTGGTTACTTCAGTTATATTATGAGTACAAGACTGCGGGATGGTTACACATTGTTTTATTTAAAACCTACCAGAACCCAGCTCTATTGAAATAAGCTGATGCACTATAAAACTATCTGACACTAAGTGTTGTGCAAGGTACAGGCAATCCCATTTCGGTCGGTAAATTGTGGACAATGGTGGGATTGTCTATTATTCTTTTACTGGTAACTAAGGTTTTGAGGTAACGTTTTGTCCAGGTAACATCCCCTAGTTTAGATTAAAATCAACAAACTTTATATTAATTGCTGATGTGCAGTAGGTTGCTCATATAACATACTGTAGGTGTTTTCATAACTAGTAAGTGACTGCTTGGAATCGTTGTTACGTCCGAGGCCTCACAACCCTTATATGCTTGGAATTATTCCGATGAAGTTACTACTAGTGATTACGTCTTACTGCAAGCACTAACACTATACACGCAGGGCACAAATATTTCCCCACACTATACATCGAATCGGCGAGGAAATGTTCAGTTAGGCCAACTGTGCATCCCTTGTTTATTCAAAATTACAACACTATGACCAAACACATTTAGTAAATTATTGCTAATCAGTAACTTTCGCAAATGGTGATAGGGGAGTACCGACTCCTATTAGCTTTCCTCCTCTTAATCATTTCCTACCTATTCTCTCCGTTAATTTACAACAAAACTGATTTTGTATTTACTGAAAACTATTTCAGCCTGGATGTGATTGATCCATGCCAATTACCGGAGCATTATTTACAAATGATAATTACAAATTATAAAACAGCTTTTATGCAATTATCGGATTTCCTTGGGGAAATATATGTGGGCTCAATCATTTCCGCAGCTGGGCACCCAGCACTCCTGGAACATCACGTATGTACAAGCGCTACATAGCAGTGGGACCCCTGGGTGTACCTTCTGGCTCTGCTTTACGCATTGTGGATTGGTTGTAGTCATGAGCATTGATCTCTTGATGAAGTCTAGTAATTGGGAAAATACCCAACATGAAAAGAACCGTGAATGGTCAACAAACATAAATAATGAATTCCGGGATTGAGTAAAGGAAAAAAAAGTACAATCACATTTGGACTGAATGGTTAAAACAAGACCTAATGTCCATACCTTTACCTCTTTCCCGGGGAGTGCACTCTGTGGTTGGCACTCACAAGGATGGGCGTTGGCTGGGGCCTATCCTCCCTCCCCAAATGGGGGGGGCTACATTCTTCACAAAAGGAAAGCAGCCTTTCGTTTTCCTTGGTATCTCTCGTATCGTTATCCAGGTTAATCTCTCTCTTATATTTAAAAGACTCCTTTTTACTTCTCCTTTATTTAATTATATACTTCTTACTTATATACTTCTCCTTTATTTAATTATATAATTTTATTTGTGTTCCATTATAAGCAGTCTCTAACTCTAAAAGAACCGAGGTTACTGTTATTTCACAACGAAGGGTTAAGACGATCATTTGGCCATATATTTTTTTCATGTGTATTTTCTTGTTTAGGTAGGTAGGTTAGTTACAATTTGGTGCCTTAGGACCTGGATATCTTAGAGTAATCTTAAAATTAAAAGTAGGCTTTACAGCCTACAATTTGGTGTTCGTGAAATGGAAAGAGTTTATGAGACTGTTTTGGGAAATTCACAAACGTTAGTTATGTTCAGTAAATGTTTAAAATACCTAAGATCTTAAGACCGTGGGGGTGTTGCGTTTTTAATTCTGTTAACTTCAAAATATTTAGGACATTAAGTCTAAAGTTTGTGGGGGTGTTGGTAAAAAGCAAGATAATAGTTAGATAATGTTAGTTACTTAATCTGGGGGCACGGCAGTGCCCCCGCCAAGTCGAGCAAAACAAAAGGCACGGCCGTACTGTCCTTTTCTCGAAGCGATTCGGGCCATTTTCGACCCCCTGTAACTTCGTTATGGATACAACTAGAAGCCTAAATTTTCAGTGACCAAGAGGGCATCACGTTTACAGATAATAATCAAAATTACATTAAATTTGAACCAGTAGTTTAAGAATTATTTCAAGTCAAAGTTGCTTAATTTCGTTGCCCACTGACTGACTGACTGACTGACTGACCGATCATCAAAATTCTAAGGTACTTCTAGCCGTCCCACAAGTAACAAATTTTGAATATAGCTATTGTTTAGCCTATAAACCAAGGAAAAATTCTGACATTCCATAATTTTCATCCCGTTTTCTAGATATATAATCTGCATAAGTAACTTTGTATTCCCATATAAATGCCATTAAATTGTATGTGATTACAAAGTTACTTTTACAGTTCATAATTAGACTTCATTGAAATTGAATGAAATGGGTAACAGGGGTTAAAAATGAGAAATGGCTGCGAGAAATTCGACAGTAGAGCGCTTTTTAAAAACTTCCACGATAGGTACCGCCTACCGCAGATAAAGAGATACAAATTCCTATACTATACCTACCTACACTTTTATAGGTTGAACAAATTCGTTATCTAGGTACATTAAAATAGGTACCTACGTACCTTATACCTAATATGCATCTGTGGAGACGCAAAGACACTCGTTCATGAATGATAATCTAGGTATGAGCATGACCTATGTTCGCAAGGGGCCTCGGCCGGGCGCCAGGCGCCAGGCGTGAGGCGCGCGTTGATGCGTGTTTCGAAAAAAAACTTAATAAAGAAAGAAAACCTACAAAAAGAAATGAGATCCCATCAAGAGCATTGCATGTGCAGGGGTGCACGGGTCTCGCGGCGCGGTTTGTCTGCCGTGGGGGGTTGTGATATCGAGTGTGGGCCGGGTCGGTTGATTCAATGCCTACCTACTTGTTTGTTTCTTTGGTAAATGGAGTGTCTTGGCGATTGTACACGGCAGCATAATCTACTAAGTAATCTAAATAATATAGTCTTCCGTGTAGGTATACTTTCAAATAAATACAAGTACAAAGCGCTATGTAGATTTATGTTGAAGTGTGCAGTTGCCGGGTCACTCTGTTTACCAGAGAGGTGAATGGGTGGGTGGGTGTTGAATTGGCCGACTTGGTTTGCATTCGATGTCACAACTTTTTGCGGCGGATGGACTGCGTTGCGAGACTTGTGCATTTTTGTGCATGTGATGTTTTTGATGGGATTTTCATTTACGCGGATAAGTAACATAATTATACGGTATTAACTACTCCATATAACGGTTTCAATATTGTTATATAAAACTTTATATAACGTACCTACAAGTTAGTTAAATTTTGTTGAAGTTTATAAGCCGGGCATTGATAGGTACACTCTTAGGAAAATAACCGTTCTCTGTCACGAAGTAGGTTGAATGTTTGTTTACAAGTCAGCAGATTTTATATCGGCGTTGCTAGTGCTGTTTGTGTTGGTAGGTTATGAAAGGGGATCAGTATTAAGTATTGTTTATAATTAGTAGGTAACGAGAGCCCCGCGGCTGAATCTTTGCGGCCACTTATTGCTCAGCATTTAATTGTTTATTTTTTTGTATTGTGAATAGGCCAAGTGTGGGGTTCAATGAAGACTTATTGTATTGTGCCTTAAGTGCAAAGAGAAATGAGACCTGGCGTCATAAACAAGTCAGCCACTTTGCTTACGAGTATCTTAGTATTAGCATGGTGGGAACGGAAAGGAGTGACGACTGAGCAGGGCTTTGAGTGGGGTTTGTACCGAACCATAACTCGATTTAAATTAAATAATAAATATTATTGATGCGCGTACGCATCTTGGATCGAGTACAGGCTGGGAGAGGTGAAGAAAGTAGGACGAGGGTGCGGGGAAAGTAGGCGGGGCCCAAAACTTGGAGGTTAAGATTTGGATTATGGGATTGGTGCGTGAGGGAAGACAAAAAATCAGGAGGAGAGTGGAAGGGGGCACTTGTCGTCTGGAGAAATGGGGTTTTGGAAGGGATAGTCAACCGCGAATTGTAGAACGATGCACACGCATCCCGAAGGAAAATAGAGTGGTCGGTCAGTGTTGTAAATAATTTATATTTTTGTCATTATTTTTTAATTTTTAATTTCAATAATTAAAGTTTTATAATTCCGGGTTAAATTAAATAATGATAGTCAATCGTGAAAAATGGAATAGCGCACACGCATCCCGAAGGAAAATAGAGTGGTCGGTCAGTGTTGTAAATAATGTATATTATTGTGTTAAATAAATTGGCATTATTTCTTATTTTCAATTTAATAATTCATGATTAATAATTCCGGGTTAAATTAAACAGTGAGATAGTGAATCTGTAATTGTAGAGAAATTAATTAGTTTGGTGTTAATAATTAATTAGTAGTGTTCAACAAATTTGTTTAGTTTTTTATTTATTCAAATTTTAATAATGTGCTATAACTTCAGTTAGTGATTCGATAATAATTGAAGAAAAATAATTAGTGTGGTGTTAATAATTTGTATTATGTTAATGTGTTTTATAATTTCTGGTTCAAATAAATAGTGAAATAATTAAATAATAATTGTTAAAGAATGCACACGCATTTCAATTAAAAAGTGTGGTTAGTGGAGTTAACAATTTATATAATTGTTTTAATAAATGTGTTATAAATTCGGGTCAAATTAAATAGTGAGATAGTGAAATAGTGGTCTTCAAGCTGAGGTCGTGAGTCGTATTATTTTTATTTAAAGATGTTTTGTGTGCCTTTTTCCCTTAGGTATTATGGAATAAGTTGGAACGTCTTTCCAGCTCATTTACTACACTCATGTGGTCATTTTATTTGGTTTAGTGAAATGTTCATGTAAAGTAACATTTAAGAATTTAATAAAAACATGAGCATTTTATTATGCTATTACTTGTTGTTATTCTTTCTGGTTTTATTCTATTATGTGTGTTTTCTGTGTTATCTAGTTGTGCCACTCAGATAAATATACACAAAAATATCGGGTCCTTGTTCCATTGGTGAGAGTTAAAACAAGTCGATAACTAAATCAATGGAACCCTAGAATGTGCTTCTCATTTAAATAGTAGTGATTTATTATCCACAATGGGAAAATAATAAATCGCGAAAATAAAATTAGGAACAGCTTTAGAATTATATAAGCACTCATGCTAGAATTAAGTAATGCACACCACTTGCACAAATTACACAACACGTAGTCAAGTAAATTTAGAAGTGAAAAAAAAAAAGATATGTAAAATCTATTTATTTGTTATAACTTGGTTTTCCGGAATTTTTATTTATTTATTTATAAATATATTTACACTACACTACATTACTTTTGGTGAGCCATTGGTTCAGTTCATTAGTATTGAGGCTAATTGTAGAAGCCTCTCGACCTAGTTCTAAGTTTGTAGGATGAGCTTGGCCAATGGTGGGAATTATCCCAGTAATATTTTAATGCACCTTCTGTGTATTTATATTCAATAATTGAGTGACACAACAGAATTTTCAGCTAGATTATAAGTGGGGAAATTAGGGAATTTGATACTGTGCTACATTTTAAATTGAAACCATTTGCTTCTAGCATTATTATAATGCATTTGTGGGTTAACAATGGGCAGATTACTGGCTATGGATTCCGTAGTCGTGAATAGAACTCTCGGCTGCCTTAGCTATGGTCAGGAACATGCCATTGCAAAGGAAAGGCACCAATTACGTTGGGTTTTTCGTGTGTTGGCAACCCTTATTAGTTTGTAAAATCCATTTTGCAAAGAATGAGCACAGTCGCGGTTTTGTGGTTTATTTAATCTAGTAGTTTACTAAAATCACTTGTTCGAATTTATTATAAACATTTTCTCTGAGGGTCTCATAAATCATATCCCACCAGTGGATCTTGTGAAATCCTTGAGGAAAGTGTAATAGAAGAGAAGTGACAAAAAAGCAATCAAACTCGTGGAAATCGTTGACGTGGACCGGATAAGTCGCATATTAGTTAGTTAACATTTTTCTTCCAGCCTCCACGTGTAGATTTTAAGGTAATTAAGAGTAGTTAGTAATATGCGACGCTCGTGATGGCCAAACGAAATCCGCTTCTTCTCTTCTCGCGACTAAAATCCTTCAACAATGACCTGTCTAGAAATCTAGATTTTAGGTCCTAGTTCTAACTCTAAAATCTCGTACAATAAAATCAGTAGCATGGGGGTGGCACTAATTATGCTTTCTTATAGAACAAGGACTGCTGAGGCGCTGGAGGGGATCCTTATGGGTTGCCATGTCTCCGATTGTTTACCTATTCACTTTCTTTCAGCTCTATTAATTGATAAGTGGATTAAAACGAAACCTTCGATCGGTTTCTGTAATCAAAATGATCAGTCCAATCCAGTCGTCTAATGAAACGAAACCCTTCGATGGGTTTTCGTAATTAAAGTGATCCGTCTAGTTCAGTCGTCTAATGGTATGAAACCTCCTTCGATTGGTTTCTGTATTTAAAGTCGTCCGGATAGTTCAACTGCCTAACAAAACGAAACCTTCGACCGGTTTCGGTGCTCAATATGGTTCAGTCAAATGAACTCATTTTATTATGCCTTAATGAAATCTTCGATCGATTTCAGTAATTAATTGAGGTGCTCAACTGTTTACTATAATTTAAGATTATTTCAGACGAGACTAAACATGGTAACCCTAAGGAAAAAGAAGCCTTCGAGAGGTTTGTGTCATTTTATTTACACGCTTTCTTGGATTGAAACACATAGCTAATTCAACTTGTCTTCAGTTTTAGATACGTATCGTCCTATCATAATCTATTGCCTAAATTCCTTTATTTAAATGGTTACTTAATTAGATAACACTTTAAGTGGTAACTTTCATAACTTTGCTTATGTGTAAAGATCCAAGTTGGTCATACCAGTAGCTATGGTGAGTGATAAGTTTACACAGTTTATGCAAATAAGATATAAATCACTCATTGTACTTCTGGAATCTATCTATCTAATTGTTTATTACTATACGTGTTTATTTTCAGCTTTGAATTTATGATTTTATGTTTTGTGTTGCGTTTTTTACTTTACATCTTATGTCTGTATTTTAAGAAGATTATTATTTGCATCGGAAGACTTTACTCTCCTATTGGTTACAGCTATCTACTTAATTTAAATCACGTTTGTTACTCCACCATCATACTGACGGCCATGGTAAGGCTTTGACCTTACGTTTTAAACTCATATACGTTGCGTTTACATATCGTCCTGACAGTTATTTTACGTTCGTTTTTCTATCCTAGATTTACGACTCACAACCAAGCGGTATTTTACAGTTTACTTACCACTTATAATCAATGTATTGATTACGCTTACAATATTAATACAAAACTACTTACAAGTTATCATTTACCTTGGTCTTCGACAAAACTATGTTATATTTCAGTAATATTATTACAAAGACTGTGGATGATTGCATATTGTTTTATTTAAATCCTACAAGTGAATAATTACCCACCGCTACCGAAATAAGCGAATGTATCATGTAATTATCTTTCTCTATGTGCTGTGCGAGGTACAGGCAATCCCATCTCAGTCGGTAAATTGTGGACATTGGTGGTATTGTCTAGCTAAAGCGAATGTATCATGTAATTATCTTTCTCTATATGCTGTGCGAGGTACAGGCAATCCCATCGCAGTCGGTAAATTCTGGACATGGGTGGTATTGTCTAGCTATGCGTAATTGATAACTGGTTTTGGTAATAACGTGTTTTTCAGGTGATCTCCCCTAGGTTAGATTCAATTAAACAATAATTTATACTCATTGCTGATTTGCAGTAGTTTGCTCATGTAACATACTGTGGGTGTTTTCATGACTAGTAAGTGGCTGCTTGGAATCGTTGTTACGTCCGAGGCCTCACAACCCTTGTATGTTTGGAATTCTTCCGATGAAGTTACTACTAGTGATTACGGCTAACTGCAAGCATTAATACTATACACGCAGGGCACAAATATTTCCCCACACTATACATCGAATCAGCAAGGAAATGTTCAGTTAGGCCGACTGTTCATCCCTTGTTTATTCAAACCACAACATTATGACCAAACATATTCAGTAAATTATTGTTAATCAGTAACTTTTGCTATGGATAGAGGAGTTACGACTCCTATTAGATTTCCTCCATCTAATCATATAATTCCTTCCTATCCTCTCTGTTATTCTTCTTGATAAATCAACTCTGAGCTAACCAATGAAAAACTATTTCAGCCTAAATGTGATTGATGTATTTACCGAAACAATAATATTTATAATTACACGATCAGCTAGCAGCTTTTATGCAACTATCAAGTTTCCTTGGGTGAAATATATGTGGGCTCCAATCATTTCTGCAGCTGGGCACCCAGCACTCCTGGAAAATCACGTATGTACAAGCGCTACATAGCAGTGGGACCCCTGGGTGTACCTTCTGGCTCTGTTCATGCATTGTGGATTGGTTGTGGTAATGAGCATTGATCACTTAATGAAATTTATTAATTGAAAAATACCCAATATTGAAAGAACCGCAAATGGTCAACAAATGGGAAAATACCCAATATTTAAAAGAACCGCAAATGGTCAAACAAATGGGAAAATACCCAATATTTAAAAGAACCGTGAATGGTCAACCTTACGATTATAACAATAATAACAAACATAAAGAAAGTAAACCGGGATGAGTAAATGGAAAAATCACAATCACATGTGGACTGAATGGTTAATTGTTACATTAAATAAAACATGACCAAGTCCTTACCTATACTCTGTCCCGGGGAGTGCACTCTGTGGTTGGCACTCACAAGGATGGGCGATGGCTGGGGCCTATCCTCCCTCCCCATTAGGGGAGGGTCTCCCTTTTCAAAAAAAAAAGAGTAGCCTTTCTCTACCTTGGTATTCCCAGGTTAATCTCCTTCTTATAAATGACTTCTTATTAATGAATTAAACTATTATTTTATTACTATTTAGTTGTTTCTTTTACAAACAGTCTCTTACTCTAAAAGTTCCGAGGTTACTGTTCGTTCACAATGTTGGGTTGAGACGATCTTCTGGCCATATATTTTATCACGTGTGTATTTTTTCCTTATGCGTTAGATAGGTTAGTTACAGGTTCAGCTACCTACTTGTGCCGTAGTGAGTACGAGTTGGAATGTCCCTATTTCTAAGTGTTATAGCTGCTTATCTATGTGTATGCGTTATGTAAATGTACACTAAATGGGTAGGTACTTGCGGATACGGTGTTTATGTTTATAGGCAATTATATTCTTATAAATAAAATTAAATATGGTAGGAAGCGGCAAAACTAAAACAATATCGTCTTATTTTAACATAGGAACTTTGCACAAAATAATAATGATTTAATTAGACGAATATTAGGTAAGTAATATGTACAACATAGTTGCATACGTATTACTAATAGGGTATCGGTCAACCACACTTAGGTTGTGAAATATTACATGGGTTATGTCGGTACCTATTTTGGTGTTCGGATTATATTGTCATTAGGAATATTGGTCTAGGTAGGTACTTAAAAACAATAGGCTGCTCGTATACTATTAGTAGCAAACCAACTTAAGTATTTACATATTGTTGGTTGTAACAGATTTACAATTATTAAAAAAGTACTGTGAGTAGTTATTTGGGGTTTTTATTTTGCTGTAAACAAATAATCAATTAGCGAAGAATATTGTTAGCACAAATAGTAATTGACACCAGGGTGACTACTTGTGAATTGTGAGCGCGTGAACATTGATAAATATCGCGAATATTTATAAAAAACTGAAGTACTTACCTTTAATATCTTAATGAATGTCGAAAAAAAAATGGATTTACAACATTATTGCGATCGAGTTAAAAGTGACTAGTGGGGCGTAGGGCCACCACTTTCGCAAAAAGTAGAGGATATAAATTGAATCTTAGGTATCTATCTGTCTTGTGTTATATCTGTTAGTGTAATATGAGATGGAGATAAATGAATTTCGGTAACTATGGTTCGTTTTGATGAAAAAATTTTAACCGGATAGACCTTTTAAAATTTTTGGGGGTGACCCATAGTACCTACCTCAGTTAAGTTAAACAAATTATTAGCGCGTACGCAAGTTTTGGAAACAAGGGCTCGTTGTATGAGAGTCAAGTGGAATTACAGGGGTGAAGGGGGGCACCTGTCGTCAGGAGAGACGTGATTTCAGTCGGGATAGTTGGTCGATAATTGGAGAGTAACGCACACGCATCCGCAACACAGTGATAGAAAGGGTTGGGGTGTAGTAATTTTATGCATAGGGATAGCGGTGTGCTAATTCGGGTTAGTGGTGTGATAGTGAAGTGCTAGTGGTCTTCAAGCCGAGGTCGTGAGTCGATTATCTATTATTTAAAGATGTTTCGGTTGTAACTTTTCTAGTAAGAAGTTGGGACGTTTCCCAGTACATTGTTATTTTGTGCCGGCATCTTTATTTGGCTTGGTAAAATGTTCATGTAAAGTTTTCTTTTGCAAATTCCATTAAACATGCGCATTTAATTATGCTACTTTTATTTGAATTATAATATGTGTGACGAGAACTGATGACTGATGGGTGCCGGAGGAGATCCTTATGGGTGGCCATGTCTCCGATTAGCTAGTCACTTTCTTTCAGTTATATTAATCGTTTAATAGATAGTAACAAAACCTTCGATCGGTTTCTGTATTTATTGTGATGCATCTAGTTCAGTTTTCTAATAAGAGGAAACCTTTGATTGGTTTCAGTGTTTAATTTGGTGTATTCAAGTAAATTCATTCCAACTTAGATTTAATGAAATCTTCGAGTTATTTCAGTAATTAAATGAGTAATAGTACTCACCCACATCCAATAGCTAGGCTATTTCAGGTGAACCTAACATGGCAATCCTAAGGTAAAAGAAGCCTTCGCGAGGTTGGTGAAACTTTTGTTAACATGCCTAATTGGATCGAATCATAAAATGGGTATTTTTATCATGATAATAATATATTTGTCTAAATTACTTTACTGAAATAATTATATACTTTCATAATTTTGTCTGTGTAAGGATCCAATTTGGTTACATCAGTCGATATGGTGAGTGATAAGTTTCCACATTTTATGCAAAGTAATTTATAAATCACTCATTGTACTTCTGGTACCTATTTAAATGTTTACATTGTTTTCATTTTTTGATTTTATGTTGTGTTCGTTATTTTATTTAAACTTGTGTTACATTGGAAGGCTTTACCCTTCCAATGTTTGCGGAAATTTTCGTTTAACTACTGAATTTACTTTACGTTCGTTATTCTGCCATTTTATTTCATCTTATGGTATATCGGAAGGCTTTACCCTTCTGGTATTATGTATTTACTACTGTATATGTATTTACTTTACATACTTACGTTATTTTACCATTTTATTTACGGCCATAACGGAACATTATTTACTTCGATACTATTTCTACGATACGGCTTTTATGATTAATCACGATTTTGAAATTTTTTACTTTGATTTCTACTATTTAACATGCTTACATTGTACGTGTTTATTTTCAGCTTTGACTTATTTTGCGTTTATTATTTTATCTCTCATGTAATATTGGAAGGCTTTACCCTTCTGATGTTTGCGGCTATTTACTGAATTTATCATACGTCTTCTGAATACTACCATACTACCATACTATCTACTGATTTTACCATACGTTCGTATTCTATCATCTTATTTACAATCATAACTATACGTTATGTACTTCAACACCACTTTTACGGAACGGCTTATAGAAATTACGATTACTCCCGGCTTTGAAATTATTAATTACGTTTATCTCTACGATTCTACGTCTACGTGCGTTACGTGGACATTCTATATTTACGATTATATTGACATTTTATTTACAGTTCTAACTAAACCTTCACTTACTTTACTACCTACCATTTCTACGAAACCATTTATACAATTATTTTCAGCTTGAATTTATCTTACCATCGTTCGATTGACATATATTTACGACTCACGATCAAACTATTATTCACATCGGTAATCATTACTATTTAACGGCATACATATGGGGTTTATTTCTACAATTATCATACACGCCATTATCTTACCTTTATTTACAGCCTTAACCAACTCATTGGCTATGTCAACTTATTATTACCCATAATTTACTACATTACTACAGCACTGAACTACGATTTATAATTGACTTTAGTCCTAAACAAAACTATTGGTTACTTCAGTTATATTATGAGTACAAGACTGCGGGATGGTTACACATTGTTTTATTTAAAACCTACCAGAACCCAGCTCTATTGAAATAAGCTGATGCACTATAAAACTATCTGACACTAAGTGTTGTGCAAGGTACAGGCAATCCCATTTCGGTCGGTAAATTGTGGACAATGGTGGGATTGTCTATTATTCTTTTACTGGTAACTAAGGTTTTGAGGTAACGTTTTGTCCAGGTAACATCCCCTAGTTTAGATTAAAATCAACAAACTTTATATTAATTGCTGATGTGCAGTAGGTTGCTCATATAACATACTGTAGGTGTTTTCATAACTAGTAAGTGACTGCTTGGAATCGTTGTTACGTCCGAGGCCTCACAACCCTTATATGCTTGGAATTATTCCGATGAAGTTACTACTAGTGATTACGTCTTACTGCAAGCACTAACACTATACACGCAGGGCACAAATATTTCCCCACACTATACATCGAATCGGCGAGGAAATGTTCAGTTAGGCCAACTGTGCATCCCTTGTTTATTCAAAATTACAACACTATGACCAAACACATTTAGTAAATTATTGCTAATCAGTAACTTTCGCAAATGGTGATAGGGGAGTACCGACTCCTATTAGCTTTCCTCCTCTTAATCATTTCCTACCTATTCTCTCCGTTAATTTACAACAAAACTGATTTTGTATTTACTGAAAACTATTTCAGCCTGGATGTGATTGATCCATGCCAATTACCGGAGCATTATTTACAAATGATAATTACAAATTATAAAACAGCTTTTATGCAATTATCGGATTTCCTTGGGGAAATATATGTGGGCTCAATCATTTCCGCAGCTGGGCACCCAGCACTCCTGGAACATCACGTATGTACAAGCGCTACATAGCAGTGGGACCCCTGGGTGTACCTTCTGGCTCTGCTTTACGCATTGTGGATTGGTTGTAGTCATGAGCATTGATCTCTTGATGAAGTCTAGTAATTGGGAAAATACCCAACATGAAAAGAACCGTGAATGGTCAACAAACATAAATAATGAATTCCGGGATTGAGTAAAGGAAAAAAAAGTACAATCACATTTGGACTGAATGGTTAAAACAAGACCTAATGTCCATACCTTTACCTCTTTCCCGGGGAGTGCACTCTGTGGTTGGCACTCACAAGGATGGGCGTTGGCTGGGGCCTATCCTCCCTCCCCAAATGGGGGGGGGCTACATTCTTCACAAAAGGAAAGCAGCCTTTCGTTTTCCTTGGTATCTCTCGTATCGTTATCCAGGTTAATCTCTCTCTTATATTTAAAAGACTCCTTTTTACTTCTCCTTTATTTAATTATATACTTCTTACTTATATACTTCTCCTTTATTTAATTATATAATTTTATTTGTGTTCCATTATAAGCAGTCTCTAACTCTAAAAGAACCGAGGTTACTGTTATTTCACAACGAAGGGTTAAGACGATCATTTGGCCATATATTTTTTTCATGTGTATTTTCTTGTTTAGGTAGGTAGGTTAGTTACAACCCAACGACGTCTCACTATCGGATTCCCACACGCCATGCCGATAAGGGGATTGTTGATAAATAATAATTAGGCGTGGTTTTATTTCTAAGGGTTACTATACACAGGTTACTGCTAAAGAGTCTAGAGTTTTCTGTTGGTATAAAACATTACGTCTTCTGTCATTAATTTTCTTATCCCACATTGTTCAGACAAACTTCCGGCGGAAATAAAGCTATACATATTCTTACTTCATCGTTTTGAATATGGATTTGCGCTGTCATCTGATTTTATGAAATATCTGAAATAATACTCGGACGTGACGGCTTCTTTGATCTCATGTGGTTTACTAAAACTACTATGTATTATCTATAACGTTCGTGTAAGTACATATAATACGGGTGGTCTGCTTCTTTATATACCTACAATTACGAAATTTTAAATCCAAGTGCGACTGAAATCGTAAATAATCAAAGCATCATTAATCCGGGATAATTTATCGGGATCATTAAAACGTTGATAAGGAACAGCTGGCGACCTTAGGTAAGAACTAAAAGTACCTACCTACCACAGGAAGTTACTCGGATAATTTGATTTTCTTACACAAAGTAATTTAGTTAATTTATTGAGGGTTTTTTCTCTTTAAAAAACGTAGCTCCGCACTAGGATTGCTCCTGTATAGTGGTACCGCTTACAGATATATATAATTTCACTTACGTCTCACACACCACACCCAGACTAGAAATATGTGGATCGCACAAATATTTGTTCCGGGCGGGAATCGAACCCATGACACCAATCACAACAGTCTGATTGCTCATATTAATAACTTAAATTAGAATTAAATCAAACTAAACTAAAAGATTGCGTAACTCAGTTTTTTAAAATGCGAGTAAGTGTTTATCTTTGTTATTATAATGGACAACGAGATCTATAGGTAGGTAAGTGTTTAGTTGTATCTAGCGACGTGCTCAAAATACATGCAGAGAAAGACTAATTATTATTAACTACTCCTAAATATAGGTTAAAAAACTTTATCCTTACCTTAAAATATTATAATTATTCCATAAGTTTTATCTACGACAGTTTTGAATTAAATATTCAGGATTGGCCCCATACATTATTTTATTATTTCGTTTAAATCAATTACAATTCGCAATTTGAAGTTATCATACTCTATATTATCCACTAAAAATACACAAAATATCAACTTCTTGGTACTCGGTGTAATGAACACCATGGCATTTAAAAATAAGGATTTTGTTTATTTTTCTTCCTCTACATAAATGGGTTTTCAATCGGCATTTACCACTACGTTGTGACATTACAGTCGAATTCGATATCGTGTCTATAACACGAAAATTGGTACCCTGCAGAATGCGATCACTCGCTGAGAGTACACAAGATACTGAAAGCCTGAAGCTGAAAGTTTTCCTTCAGTCGAGCGCAAACCACGTAAAGGTCGGGACGCCACGGACGTCACACCGCGATCGAATGTAACGAAAGTTATAACGACAAATAACTATAACGGTCGAGTGATAGCCACAACAATGCATAACTATAGGTGTTATGAAACCTTAAAGTGATGGGACATTAGAAAAAATAGTGGTTATATTTAGAAGGATTGTAAACAGTGTTATTTTAACTTTTTGGATAATTATTATTAGGTGATTATCATTATCAACTGAGGGTTTTTCCATCAACGTTATTTTATTGATAGTATCTAATCTAGAAGCACCAAATTGGCAAATAAATGTAACAAATATCATAAACATCTACATTGAAAACTAATAATTAATCTACATCAGGAACGACGAGCACACAAACCTTGCTTTATTTTATAGCTCCCCGGCAGAACAATCTGCACTAACGATGCAAATAAAAAGTGTTATAAAATATTGGAATACGACGCGAATTCCAACGCATAAAAACTATGAATTATAGCGCTTCCCGACTATAAAACACAGATTTATCTATTAATAACCTTATATCTTTATCGAACTGCTTTTGAATAGATAGGAAGATAGCTATTTATTGACAAAATGTATAAAACACAGGCCAGACAAACTTAATAATAGATACAATAGGCAGTCTTAACGTTTAAAGCGATCTCTACTACACAGCCTTTGGCTGGACATCTAGACAAGATAGACTACAGTTTAATTAGTAAGTACATATTAATTACGCAAATAGTTTCAATAATATTATGGGTTTTCAATAAAACTGGAATAAAACGTGTTCAAAAATGTATTTTGTTCGACATTTCCAATGCTACAAGCGCTTGGTGTCTTATGCATTTTTTAAAAGCTCTATTAGCTGTATGTATTTTTAGTAATGTGCTTAAAACTCCACAGTAGTTATAACGGTGTTTTGTATTAATTATAAAACGAATGTACATGATGTTCGAAGCCACTAAAATTAGCTCACGTTTTTAAACGTTTTTTATGTTACCTAGTACATTACGTTTTAGACAATTACGGATTTCTTTAAAGCATGTTCATGCCTCTGCATATTTATTTAATTATGGTTTTGAACTCAAATAACGTTTGTCTAAATGAACTAAATTTGATTTTATCTATACAATATGGAAAAGATACTTTAGAAGTTCTTGATGTTAAAGTAATCGATTGATCATAATTCAGGTACTATGTTTATAATATTGAGCGGGCCGTTTAATAAACGAAGTTTGTGATAAGTTTCTCAAGATGTTTGTTGTTTTTATTGGAGTTCGTTGTAAACGTTTAATTGATCACCATTAATTGAATTTGAAGCTGTAGTTGTTTGTTTATTTTTCATAATTTGAATTAAGGCTCTTATTTAGGGCCCTAAAATCAGCATTTCTATGCAGCGTGGCATTATCGGTACTTTCCTCAAAGTCAAAGTCAAAGCATTTATTGTAAACAGGCAATTAAATCGCACTTTTACAAGACAAACAGCTAATTTTCGTTAACAAAGAGAATCATAAAAACATAAAGTATGATACATTAAATAAACAGTAATTGATTATGGTTTGAGTTTGAAAAAAGGATGTTTCCTTTTCAAGGTGTTCCTCTCCACCAAAGGTTTCTTTTTTATATTTTTATGGGAGTTTTAAAGCTAGAGTTTTTATTTTTCTTCTTTGTACGTCTTGGAGTGCAATAAAGAAAATATGTTATCGTCAAGGTTTTAATTTTTTTGTAATGTTTGTAATAGGAGAATATAAAAATAAATAATACTTTTCCGTAATAAGCCCAGAATAACTGATCGAAGTCCAGGAATTGATTTTAACATTATCAACGATAAGTTAATTAATTGCAAGTCATTTGCAAGTCGTTTGCATGTCATTAGGTACAAATAAATTTTTACTTTAATGCAAGTCTGTTATTACTAAGCTTTGAAAATAAAGCACTTCTAGAAATTTACTTGAGGTACGTACCTACATTCATTTAAAAATCAATTGATCAAAAAACAAACATTTATAAAAAAACCCTTATAAATTTTAAAGGCTAGCAATGCTGAATTGTTGGGCTAAATAGGAGTCATCATTTTTTGATTTATTTATTTTTTCGTTATGCGCAAAGTTCATTCAAAGACTTAGATTTGTATAACATGGAAATTTACCTCGGTATTTTATCAAACGTTTGAAAGCTAGGGCTTGGCCTGTACAAATGTTTATGTAAAATTCATACGGAAAAACCATAAGTAAACACATCCATCATGAAACTCAGTAATGATGATCCGTGTAACTATGATGTTTGAACAGTTTGTATTTAATCCGTCAGACGTCGTTTTCAATGCCTTTTGGAGCCTGTTCCTATTATGTCTCGTTTATACCCGAAATAGTCAGAGAGTATCCGCACTATTGCATTTTGCGTCGCCAATGATGTATGTAGGTAAATTATATTTTCGTGGAAAATGGCATTAGTGAGAGAAACAACGCGTCTGTCTGCATGTACTTACCACGAAGCTTTACGGAACATATTTTTTTATTGTTTCGTCATGCACATAAAAATACTGATGCCCACATTGTACATTTCTAAACTTATATGAATCGGGCAGCCTCACAATTAATTGTTGTCATTTTAAAAATGTACGTAATTGCTCGTGTCTACATGGAGTTGAGGGTAATAAACGGTTAAAATATATTTGTATATATTTTACATGACATCAGCCTGAAGTATTTATGTATTATTATTAAACTGTAATTAAGTTATACCAAAAACAATGTAAAAAGTTGTTATAATATGCCTCTCATTAGCTATTTAGTTATCGTTCTGAATCTCATTTCCTGTTTTGTTTCTCTAACAGTATGTAAATTGTTCTGTTTTCTTTTGTTTAAAATGTGCGCCAAAAGGATCCTTTATTTACTGTTTATCTGACCATTGAATTTACTTTATGTGTGTAATGTTTTATTTGTTTTACCCACACGTCGCTGGAAGGCTTCAATTCTTCTGAAATGTATTTAATAAATACCAAAATAACAAATGGTTTCAATACGAAATTACTGGAAAGTCCGACTTAGTACGAAAGTCGTGGATTTATTATTACAGTCATAATTTTCAGTCCAATTGTTGCTGTGGAATAAATTGGTTCGAATTTGTCTGCTACAATGGCCAAAATTGATTGCATTACTTATTAAGAAGACAGCATGATACAAATTCCCTGTTCTTATTTCTTTATTATTTTGACGAATGCCTAAACAAGTCGCAATAGCTAGGAGGTATGCAAAGCGCCCAATAATGATTATAGTAGGAGAAGAGAGAAATCAAAAAAATATACCTATCCATTTATTTTTCCTTAACATTCTCAATATTACATTTTGGCGTGCTTCTTCTTTCCTATCGAGCGTTTAACAAACGTGTCACATGAATGGCGTAATGATGTGGACATTGGTTTATGGAGGCTTCGTTTGAAATCGTGTGTCGTATGATGGAGACCCCGTGCTCAGCAATGTGGAGATAGGGGTTGATGACGATGAGGTTGGTAAATGCTGCAGCAGTTGTGCCTGCTGCCAACCAATATAGTTTTAAAGGATAATGTGAGTTTTGTGTGTGTTGTTAATTCTAGACGGAATTCTAATGTGTGGAGCATAATAAATGGTGACGTATTATTTTACTTAATTAAATTTTAATACATTCACGGGTTATGCACCAAATGCAAATAAATGGTTGACTTGGACAAATGCTAGGTAATAATATTTATTAAGCTAGATGTATATCGTTTACTTATGTTAGTTATGAGTTATGAATTTGGCAGAACTGCTATCTTGGTTTATAATATGACTGAATAAAAAAGAAAATGATAAGGAATAAGTAAAAAAATGACATCCCCGTAGAGTTTCTTGGTGCTGTCTTCTCTAACGAGCGTATTCTGAAGCACTGGTAGAGTCAACGGAGTTTTCTTTTCCTGACCAGAATCTTAATAGGTACAGCGCTTGAAAGGGAAACATCTTTTTTTTCAGACTCAAACCATAATCAATTATTATTATTGTTTAACTTTATGTTTTATGATTCTCTTTGCTGACGAGAATTTGCTGCTTGACTTGTAAAACATACACATACATACATACGTGGTACGTCCGTCTACGTCGACCCCTACCGGCAGGTCCATTCACACTAGATCCATAAATCTGTTTCGTAAATCTACTTGTAAAAGTGCGATTTTATTGCCTATTTACAATAAATGCTTTGACTTTGAATACGCGAGTTTAAAATTATTTCTGACTCCAGCTGCGAGACAAAACCGCTTTCCGCATCCGACACCACACCACATCCCTGGCAACTAAACCCTGACTTCAGTATTACCATGCCAACATATTTAACTACCTGAAAACGCGTAAAACTCGCGTTTTATGATGAAATGACCGGACATCAAAGAAGCCATGCCAGATTTAAAAAAGTTTCAACAATATATATATATGTTGTTTACTGAACGAGCTCATTAAATATAACTTTGACGAATTTATTTGCTAAATATGTGGATTAATATTGGAGCTGCAAAGCAGTTAATTAATTTTGTAGAGTATTAAATCGTTATTAATTAACAACGATGTTTGCGCTCACGAATATAATATATCGGTTTTTATGAATGCTCGTCTTCACTAATAATTTAGGTAGTCTTTCTTAGTCTTAGTGCACGGATTTTGGACCGGGATCGTAGTCGTAGATCGTAGAAGAGAAGGACAGATTATAACATTCATATATTTACTGTCATTGGATGAAATCTAATTGCGTTGGTACTTTTACCTCGCTGTGTATCTCTGAACTAGTGGAGGAAGGGTCGGTCGACGCCATCGCACCAATGTTGACTTCGATGGCGTCAACCGACACGAACGTAGGTACCGAGGGCAAGTGACCAACGAGAGGGAAAACCTCGGCTGTCGGCCGAGATTTGTTTAGTGGGGCTATTTGCAAAGTTCGTTTTCTGATGACATACATTCTTGGTACGTAGGTTAGGTACCTACGATAGAATAAAAAAAATCAAAAAAGTGATATCTATGCATTGCAGGAACTTAGATGGGGTAGATACTTGAATGATATTGCAAACAGCCAACAAATGGAGAACCTTATTACCATTGCGTGTTTATTTTAAAGAAAAGATGGTGTGTTTCTTCCATTTTGGAACTAGCCGGTGTCTATGTAGATACATATTAGGTATTTCAACATTAGCGCCGTTAAAACCTGAGCGTGTCCGATGTTTCTGAGGGCACGTCGAACTGTCGACTGGTCGGTTGTATTTGTCGATGTCAAATACCCGTGAGAGACCTGACAAAGTTAGATACCAGAAAACGCCACTACTTTGAGAGCGCTCTACACTGTTTATTTTACGTTCTAAAATGGTTACAAGATTAATATAATGCAGATATATTTCAAAATTTGCATACATTGCCATTTGAATGGCATATTTGTAAAGAAACCAATCGATCCTATTATATTTAATGATGCTGTTTCCTGTGTCTGGATTACATTTCTGTCCGAGTACTGACAGTATTAATGGCTCGTATTTATTGGCCAGCATTGGAATGCGAATTCCACCAGAATCTAAACAAACCTGATTATGGTTTGATATTGCAATTATGTCTTATAAATAATAATACATTCGGGTACATATACATCCTCCCCGTACTTTTTACCCAGCTAGCCAAAGCAGGATAACTTTTCCGTAACTAATACGCAATTTCATAAAATATAACATTAACTAAATAGTGAGTACATCGACATAGAAAAATAATATTTGAACTACTTATCTGTATTTATAAATATGCCAAGGACAAACAGTGTCAAATTATATCAGAAAGTGTAAAACCAATTTGCGAGTGAGTGAATGCACGAACGACGACAAAGAAGAAGACTTAAAACAAATAGAACCATAAATGGACAGATCACAAAATGGCGCAAGTAACGCCGCCAGACCTGGTCGCGCTGGAGCAGCAGTTCCATCAGGAGTTCAACGGTTCCATCCACATCTGGAACGAGTCGGAACTGTGGGTCCCACCCTTGGACCTGGACGTGTTCTACCGCCCTGACGTGGTCATCATTGTGCTGTACGTGGGGGTGCTGACAGCATCGCTGGCAGCCAACACGCTGCTCATATTCATCGTCATCAAGTTCCAGTACATGCGCAGGTGAGTGAAGTCTTCCTCATCATCATCATCATCGACCTATATCCGTACTGCTGAGCACGGTCTTCCCTCTCTTCCGTGAGGAGGATTGGTCCATACACCAGGGGGTGCCTGTTCAGATTGGTGGATAATATGCCTCATTCATAACCGTAGCGTAGTAAGGTAAGTACAATTTATAATCTGTGTTAAATTAACTTAAACCATAAATTAGTACCTCATTAATTTAATTTCACTTTATGTTTTGATTCTCCTCTTTGTTTATATGAGATTTAAGCGTTCGAATAATAATTGTAAAAGTGCTATAGGTACTATTGTCAACTTCAATAAATGCTTTCAGGTTTGAGTTTTTAAATAGGTGTCTTACATTACACGCTTCAAAATATAACAATGTAGTCTTCACAGCAAATGCCAGTGAATATTGTACGTAGGTTGGTGCTTATGTGCCGCCTACGTATGGTTATTGGTTATGCCAGCTCAATCAAAATTCATGAATCGACAGATTGCTCACTGCTTACATTGATACACTGCTTTACCAGTCATTTATGACAAATTCAAACACTTTTTACTTACACAAAAATACATACAGCCTTTTTCCCGTTGGGGTAGGCAAAGAATTCGTCTTTCCACATGCTAAGATCCTGATACTCCTCTTTCGCTTCTTCTACTTTCATGATTTGATTCATACATGCTCTCCGGTTATGGGTACTCGTGACTTGGTTTTGGCCTTTTTACTTACAGCAAAATAATTAGAAATAATTAAGTTACGCTCGGTTAGAACTATATTATGAAGTATAACGTCCATGTCCAGGTAGGTAACTCCATATAAATACCTATATTATAGGAAGTGAAACTTTTGTGAGTGAGCACGTCATCATCCCGGCACAACTGTCGGAAAGACCCCTTGCCGGTGGTATAAGAGTGTATTTACATAATATTTATTTATTTACATAGTCTTTTTTTTTGTGAGTGACGTTTTAGGCACAGTAATAACACTACAGGTTTTTGGGGACAATCGTGCTCAACCATTTTAACGAATTTGTGGTCTACACAGTATACCTACATCAACATTGAATATTTTTACGCTGAAGCCGGAAACAGAAATAAAGACAAAAACACTCCGTTCAATGCCTCCAGAAGAATTTCAGTGATTTGAATTACTTCGTTCCAATCGCGCCGCTAACCCTTTGGCCACCGATGGATAATGTGACGTTTCGCACCACGGCCGATAACACTTTGATCTTTTTGGATTGGGTCTTTCGCCCCACATTCCTATTGCGGTGCGTACCGACCGAGTACTCATTTTGCGCCAAAATCAGAAGTTTAAAAATATGAGTGTACCTAAGTTAATGAAAAAAAAATATTGTTTCGAAATCAAAAGTAAGTAGGTTCTATATAAAGTAAAACATAAGGAAGCCTCGCCTTTTGTGCCATACAGTATGACTCTAAATTTAGAAGTACCAGGGTAGCATAAGACTGATGGTGTAGTCAGTTCATTCAATGACGCACCGCGTAATGAAAGCAGACTATCATTGGGCAAATATTTGGTTAACGCTGATTGTTTTGATAAGGTTATAATAATATATACGGCGTGTGACAAATATTGGGCGACCGGTACTTAAGGCTAAAGCTATCGACGCAGGTGACGGGGATAATGAGGTTAATGATGTTGCTTAGGTTATGCTCAGACACGCACACGAGCCCTAAAATGTAAACATTTGGATAATAATTCAGATTGCTATTTAAAATTACGTTAAAAATTATTATGGTGTAAAAACTAAGCCTAAATTAAATATGTAAGCAAACCGAAGTGACTCGCCAATTGTTGTGAGTATTTATTTAATTATCTATTTGAGTTAGGAAATAAATAATGAATCACCTAATAAAGACAACAGTTTCACCTATTTATCTTGTATCTCTAGGTATCTATATATAAAAAACAACATACACTAGAATTAAGAAATCTCCTTCTTTTTGTAAGTCGGTTAATAATGAATACCAATTTCCCTTGGTCACGGCATCACGCGTGAACGGCTGGACCAATTTTGCTAAATTTTTTTGTTGTATTTGTTATTGTCAGGAGAAGGTTTTTATGAGAGAAAAAAATAAATAAGTTATGCCGAACATTAACAAAATTAGAGGAAAATTAACAACAACGTTAACTTTTGCGAAGTAACTTTTTTGACAGGAAAAATTACAATTATAGGACAATGTCTGTCGCGTCAGCTAGTTAGAAATAATGTTTAGTTTTATCTCTGTATTAGTGTCTAGTTGCCGTGATAGCCTAGTGGGCAAACGTCCGCCTTCCAAACGAAGGGTGGCGAGTTCTAATCCCAGTGCGAGCAGATACCAATGTGTTTCTTGTGAATCATAATAATTATGTATGTAATGAACACTTGCTTTTCGGTGAAGGAAAACATCGTAAGGCCGAAATGCCCGAGAATTAATTCCGAGGCATGTTGCCCACCAATCCGGGCTCGGCCTCCGTGGTCGATTATCGCCTAATCCTCATCACCAAAAGTAAGGGGAGGCCTTTGTCCAGCAGTTACAGGTGAATAATAATTATCATTCATTATTATGTATTAGGAATATTGGAATATGAAATAAGAAAAACACCCTCTTCTATGCACATTTAATCAACGAAAACGAACCGAAGCGTATGTAAGTTCTTAGACCTACAAGGATTTAGACTAATCCTGTTGGAGGAGAATAACTCAGTGACTGAGGCGAGCACAGCTTTTGATTACCATAATAATGGTTTGGATACTTAGGATAGATAGGATACATGCTTGTGTCTTTATATCCGGGATACATACTCAGCTGTTCGCCTCCTTGTTGTTTCAGAGCGGCGTGCATTCCATCTTGCACAACCGACAACGGAATCTTGAAGCTGAGCTTGGGTGTTTGTCGAACGCCACGTCTTAAGATCTGGCCCACTTTGGCTAAGTCGACGTCGCTCAAACTACTCGTTTTAGTCAAACAGTCGCCATTTACGCAGGAAGCGGGGAGCGCGGCCGATTCGTAAAACAATGCCGAGACGAGGAAAAAAAAACCTGCAATGGATACGTAATGTTGAGTGTTATTTATCAGCCTAACGTGCATATGAAAAATGACACATAAACGAGGAGCCGTTAAGGGCAAGACTGAAGCGAAATAATGCGAGTCGATGCGTGTCGGTGCAAAAGTCAATAAGAAGGTAGCTGAGAACCAGGAGAAGGATATAGAAACTATTTATCCCGTTACCACGGGAAAATTTTGAAACTGGAAAAATATATTATCTGCTAAAATCGGGTTGTACGTACAGTTGACTACTGTCACTCATTTTGACAGTTGACAGCTTTCACTCAGTTTTATAGTTTCTTTTTTTTTTGTTTTAGTTATGGCTTCGCACGGTTTGTGCATATAGCCAGTGTCAAGTATTTTATTTTAAGTATTTCTTAATTTCACATTAAGAAAGTCACAGCAATGTTATAGCAATCGTGGTCAAGTAGTCAAGTCAATTATTTCCATCGTCAGTCACGGTTCAGTAAAGTAGTGGATGCTTTACTGAAACTTCCTGGGAGTTTTGGAAAAAATGCGAAATGACACGATTTTTGAGTTTATATCATTCGCCTACACTCGTGCACGTTAACGAACACTTAATGGTCAATATTCCACCAATATTACACATTAACACTCGAAGAAACACAAGTTTGAGCTAATAATACAAAACCAACAATGTCTCACTATCGGATTCCCGCCAAAACTCCCAGTTTTATAGTTGACAGCCGTCGCTCAGTTTGACAGCTGGGGCAGGGAGTGAGACAGAGGCAGAGGGAGAGATACAGAGGGAGAGGAAAGATAGAGTGCAAAGGAAAGAGATGGATATAGAGGGAGAGAGATAGAGTGCGAGGGAAAGGGATAGATATAGAGGGAGAGAGATAGAAGTAGCGGAAGCTTTTTCCCATAAAGACAATGACAGGACAACGTCTGTCGGGTCAGCTAGTTATTGATAGATACAAGATTTTGTGTTGGTCTTGCTCATACGGATCCGACACAGCAGCCGATGTTAATACATTTAACCAGAGGAGACGCAAGTTATTCCTACTTACTAGGAAGGAACATTGCGATTTGATTATTTTCTTCAATTTTACCGTATATCAGCACTAATTCTATCTGAAAGATAAAATAAAAGCCTTTCAAACTTAACTCATATCCTGATAATTATTTTTGCCTATTCACACATCAGAATAAACCATCACCTACTTTACAACAGTTTACAAGTTTTTGCTGGACTACGTTACAATAATAATTTATCATATTATATTTTTAATTTATTTTCTAAGCTATGTACATTTTGTCGACAAAGATTAATGAATTGAATTCCGACAACAAAGAATAAAATGTATTTTATAAAAAGAAAATTGTAATCACAACAATATTCACAATAAAAAAAATTTACGATGTGATGTTGGTTTTATTCCATATTATTCAAACATTACTTACGGTATTTATTTTTGTTGGGTTATTTTTTAACTCAGATCTGACTTCCTTCTATTCTTTATCGCATAAAACCTTTACACTAAATCATGGTTTTATAAAGCCGATTTAACACCAACAGTTAATGACTGTGAATGTTTAATCATGTTTTAATAATTTTTTAATAATAGCATTTCACAGAAAACATGCCTTTTATAATTAAGATATCGTGTAGGTACCGTTTGTGTTTTTATTATATCAAAGTTCGTAAAATGTATACTTTGTGCTGTTCAAAATCTATTATAGAACGCACCGACCCCAAAGCTTTCCTAAAATTTCAATATAATGCGAATATTATACAATACGAATTCTATATGTTGATATTAGTATAAAATAGTAATAAAGTCCAAAATAGCACGGCTGGAAGCTATCACATTCACATGGAAATCACTAAAATGATGCATCTTAATGTTTAATATCCGAAATAACTGTCCAACCTAATGTAACCATGTTACTATAAACTCCATTTTAGCGTCTACTGGTCGCCATTATCAGTATAATGTCCGGTTATCTCGTAATGGTAATTATTTTATCAGTAGGTACTAGGTACCTACATGTAATCAAAGAAATTCACTACACAATTGTATGATATTATTTTTAGAAACTGCTCATCTGATTTCGTGCCAGTTTTCATCAATGCGTTGTCCCGTTGTGTGTGAACAGGCTAATGTGTGTCGTGATGAGCACCTACCTATACCTAACCCAGGGGCTCCTGGCTGGTCAGGAAATAAAAGAGGTAGGTAACTCAAAACGGACAGTATATTTTCGCCACGGGGCACGCTCAATCGGTAGAACAAAGGCGTGGTACGGGCCTATACAGTTTAAGTGACTGTTTTCTCTTCTCTGGTTCTGCACTCCCCTGACGTCACGGCCGCTGCTGACGAAGGCGGACGCTCAGGTAGAAAGGGCCAGGTTCGTGTCCGTGTGGTCCAGCCGCTTATCAAGAGAAGCGGGGGCAGCAAGTAAAAGGCAGGAACTTGTAGACGTGAAATTGGACCCCAAATCTGGGGTCAAATTCACACCAAAAGATTTAAATTTATAAAATATTAAAATAGTCGGGGGAACTAGAGAGACGCCTCTGTCTCCGCGGTTACGTGGAATAATTCCCGTATGAAGAGACCGCGGAGCAACGTCTGTTCGAACCGACAGCTGGAGAGGTCTGCCCCGCGCCAACGGCTCGCATTCCTGAGCCGCGCGGACACAGATTCGATCGTAGTTGGTTAGCGCGTCAGAGGCGCAAGCGCTCAGCTGTTAATATTTGCGACGCTCGATTATACCGCGCGTTGAAAATAATAATATAAAAACATGTAACGCGCTACGTTACATTACCCCCCTCGTGTGAGAAAGGGTTTTATTCTCAGCAAAACCCGTCTATTTACCTAATACGACTAACACTACTCATTTATACTTACATCATCTTTCAAATTCCTTTCATACTACCTACCTCACTGCCTAACAAAATAGCCACAGCAGCGCCTAAAATGCTGCTGACGCGTCCTAGCGTAAACAAAGTCGCCTGTGATAAATTGCACAGGGGACCAATGCTAGCCGTAAATAATAGTAACTATACGGGTAAATATTATTAGAAGTTAAGTTAAAAAAAATGTTTTTTTTTTTAAATATTTTAGCTAAAAAATTGCAAAACAAAATTACATTTAAAGTTGAGTTTGAAGAAAAATGTTAAAACCTAATGTTTTTTAAGTCTTTGATATGCCAGACACCTATATTTTTTCCGGACATATCTTCCAGTACATACACAAGTGGAGATCGCTTCTCAACAATGCGGCACTTTAAAAATTTTGGTGCCAGCTTTTTGCTGAAGTACTTATCTTTGTCACTTAATACAAAAGCGCGCTTGTAGACTATGTCACCTATGTTAAATTCTGCTGACTTTCTACGAGTATTATAACGAGCAGTATTCTTTACATGTGCCTGCCATAACGAAGCCTGCACATCATTAAATACCGATCGTAAACAACCTCGATTTTCTGCATACACGTCACGTGGAAGAAACAATACTTCGTCACCTAAGTCATTGTCCGTATAGTGCGATCCGCATAAAACAAGTTCCCTACCGTATACTAAAAATGACGGCGTATACCCAGTAGCTTCGTTGACGGAATTGTTTATGGCAAACTGAACCTTGGGAATAAAAGTGTCCCATGACCTATGGTCGTTTCCAACAAACGTAGACAGACTGGTTACAATGGTCTTGTTGTAACGTTCCACGGTATTGACTTGCGGCGTGTATTTTGGAGTGAAATATATATTAGGTATGTTATACTTTTTGAATAGAGCGTCAGTTGCAGAGCTAATGAACTGAGCGCCGTTGTCTAAAAATATAGTCTGAGGGATTCCGTGAACTAAGAAGATAGATTCTTCTAGAATTTTAATAACTGCATCGGAAGTTGCACGACGTAATGGGAAGATATGACAAAATTTTGAAAAACAGCAAGTGATGACGAGCATGTAACAGTTTTGTTTTCGAGTGGCCGGCAGCGGTCCCACAAAATCAATTGAGATCATCTGGTGTGGCCTAGAACACTGTTTCGGCCGACCCATTTCACCCAATGTAGTGTGATTTTGTGATTTGTATGACAAGCATACCGAACATTTACTCACAAAATTCACGACATCTTGGTGCATACCAGGCCAGTAGTAAGTTAGTGACAACCGCCGATATGTTTTGAAAATGCCAAGATGTCCAGCTGTTGGCTCTGCGTGATTTTCATCAATAATGGCTTCGCGAAATTCGCTAGGCACAACTTCCTTCCAGTCAAACTCAGCAGACAATTGAGAATTTGTATTTTTAGTGCGCCGAAACAAAGAATTATTTTTTATCGTAAAATTTGGAAAGTTACTAGGGTTATTGAGACAACCATTAAAAGTCTTTTTGTACCAAGGGTCGCTAGTTTGGGCGTTAGCAAGGGAAATAGCTGTTACAGGAAAAGCTCTTGACAAGGCATCAGGGATCACGTTATCGACACCCCGACGGTGTTTCATTTCAAAATTAAATGACGATAATCGGACACCCCATCGAGCTAAGCGTCCTGTTGGATTTTCCAGTGTCAGAAACCACTTTAATGCTGAATGGTCTGTGTACACAATAAAAGTTTGACCGTTTTCGAGATAACACCGCCAGTGCTCGAGAGCAGTTAGTACAGCAAGCGTCTCTCGTTCGGTGATACTGTAGTTTTTCTCTGGGCTGGTGAAAGATCGGCTCATGTAAGCGATTGGGTGTTCTTTGCCATTGACTGTTTGTGTTAACATGGCACCAACACCATAACTACTCGCGTCAGTATGAACCTCGAACGGTTTTGAATAGTCTGGGCATGAAAGGACTGGCGCTGAAACGAGACATTCCTTTAAAGCGTTAAAGGCAGCGTCAGCCTCCATTGACCACTGGAAAGGAGGTGCCTTTTTACCACTTGAAGTTAACTTATTGAGTGGACCAGCCACTGTGCTGAAGTTTGGCACAAAACGTCGATACCAGGTAGCGGTACCGAGAAAGCGTTTTAGCTCTTTCCGGGTGGTGGGGGTAGGGAAACTTAAGATGGCCTCCACTTTGTCTGGGTCTGTGCGCAGACCACGAGAATCTACAACATAGCCGAGGTATTTGAGTTCACTTCGAAAGAACTTGCACTTTTCGAAGTTCACGGTCAAATTTGCCATTTTTAATTTATTTAAAACGCGTAACAAGCGTGATACATGCTCATCAAAACTGGAGCTGATGATGATGACGTCATCTAAATAAGCAAACGTCTTAGACTCCATGTCGCTAAACAATAAATCAACAAGACGTTGTTGCGTTGCGGGGGCATTTGTCAAGCCAAACGGAGTGGTCTTGAAACGAAAAGTGCCACGGCCCGGAACGTAAAAGGCGGTCTTATCGCGGTCTGCTGTCTCAATTGGCAACTGCCAAAAAGCCTTAGACAAGTCGATACTACTTAGGTACTTTGCATCACGAAGATTGTCTAAGATTTCGGAAACATAAGGCAAGTTATAAGCATCGCGTTTAGTGACTGCGTTTAACTTTCGGCTATCCAAGCAAAATCTAGGCTGTCCGTTCTTCTTAGTAACGAGGAGCACGGGAGAAGACCAGGCGCTCTCGCAAGGTTCGATGACGTCAAGAGACAACATTTCATCGACTTGATCTACCAGAATTCGTTGCTTTTCGGGAGACATCCTGTAATAGCGTTGTCTGATAGGTTCTGTGTCACCAGTGTCTATGCGATGGGTTATTAAATTAGTCCTACCTAAGCCTTTCTCTTCGGTTGAGATTGACCTAAACTGAGAGATAATATTGTCAGCAATAGCTTTTTGTGACTCAATCAAGTTATCATAAGAGTGAATGACAGGTTCATCGCAACTTACTTTAATTTCTGCCAGAGAAGCTTTTGACATTTGAATGCTACCTAAATATTTAGGGCAAATTTGGAAAGCACGCCAAAAGTCTACACCTAAAATAATAGAGGTTTCAACATCAGGTACTGCGAAAGTTTTAATGATGTGAAACTGTCCTTCAAAAGTTATTGGCAAGTACATGTAACCAATACTATGTAAAGATTGACCGCCAGCTGCTATCATATTAATGTGCTCGTCCTGGTGCAACGTACAGTCTGTTAAATGCAAATGAGTATTGTTGCCAAGAATTGAGACTGTAGCTCCAGAATCTAGCAATGCGCAAGCTTCAGTGTCGTTAATTTTAATGTTAACATATGGTCTTGAATCATTTATTGGTTTAGTTTGCAGAATTGTAGATACATTATAAGTAGAAGAAAATGTTCTAATGAAAGCAAGCCAAGATTCCCAATCTTGCCTATCAAAATTTTTACAATTCTGCTCAGTTAGTTTTTTGAAACATTTTTATTCTTGTTGCAGTTAGGGCAATCGGGCGTTTTAACACCTTTCATACCACACTTAAAACATACAATATCACGTGGTTCTCGACATTGACGGATATGATGGGTGTTATTACGACACCTAGGGCAATAAGGTTCCCTATTATTTACTTCGACAGCGTGTACATATTTATTGTTATTGCCTTGATTGTTATTATTTCTATATTGATTGTTATTGTTGTAGTTATTGTATTTATTTTGATTATTTGTATTATATTTGAACTGATTATAGCTTGTGCTAGGTTTATTTGCAGTTTTATTGGCATCCTTAGTATAGGCAAAATCAGGAGCAAGCGTATCTGACGTAACTTTAGGTGGCTCTTGAAAGTGAGACAGACGAGTCTGTATAGTTTCATAATTACGGCATAAAGAACGCAAAGTGTCTATCGTAGAAATCTGCGGAGCTGCTGCCAAAGTACTAGCATAGCACGGCCTAATATTGTGAAGAAGGATCTCCAATTGGTCCGCTTCGGAAGGAAGCCTAGACAGACGCGAAAACATGCCATTCATAATAGAGAGATAAATGGTGATATTTTCTCGTTCTCCCTGAGTACGTGAGCGAATTTCAGAAATAAGCCTATAATCGTAATCCGATTGTCCGAAATCTTCCTTTAGTAAAATGGCCAACTCTGACCAAGTAGTGACCCTGTCCTTTACAGCACGAAACCAGTGAAGGGCGTCGTCTTGGAAAATTTCGAAAGCGTAACTTAACAGTTTCTGAGAAGGTATATTCCTTGCTAGTATAAATTCATCAACACGCTGTATAAACGAGCGAACACAAGTTTTGCCAGTAAATTTTAGTTTCGTTAAATCAGCTGAAGTACGGTCGCATGATACGGAAATCACATTTTGTATTTCCGGTGCAGAAGATGTAGAATCTTTACCAGAAATAGTACTAGCAGCAGAAGAAGTGCTAGCTGAAGGTTTCTTAGCTAAAAGAGCAGAAAGCCTTTGTGAAAAAGTTACGTAAGCACTCGTAACTTCGTCGTATTCTTTCCTAATGCTGTCCGTACGTGTTATTCGCTCAAGTCGGTTATGCAAATGATTTAGCATATTTTGTGTTCTTAAAAGTGAAGAAACACTAGGATCAGATATTTCGAGATTAGCTTGTATCTTAGTTTGAACCTCTAAACATCCTCTAATATCTTGTTTTACTTCAAGCGGAGACTCTAATATGTGCTCAGATGGTAAGTCAGGTGACAATTTTAAAATTTGCTTGCGTAACTCCTCGACAGAAGCAGCAGGAGTAGCACCTCTGATACGCACTTCGTACTCGAGCTCCGTCTTTTGTAAAGACAAAAATTTTATAGGCAACATGGTAACAATTTATCAATAAAAAAAAACAAACAAAACCCAGTTGAATAAGTGGTGTAAGAAAGGAAAAAAAAACAACACGTTCTCCGTTCTGTTACAATATTGATTTACTGAACGTCTGGTTTTTTTTTAATGTTGAAAAATGAAGTGAAAAAAAAATTGCAACTAAAAAATGATAAGCAAAATATAGAATAAAAATGAAATATGCTACTAATGTGTACCAACTATAATAAACAATATTATTTGTTCAAAACAAAACTTTGAACAAAATAAAATAACATCTGAACAAAATTTACCAAAGCGGCATTTTAAGTGCCCAGTACAGATGTAAACAATGGAATCTTTTTACTATGTTTGATTCAAAATGGTTATAAATTAATTAAAAAAATTACGTACAATAGCACAGAAAGACATTTAAATACGTACTTACATGTATGTCAGTACGACACGGTACACTTTAGTAACTGTAAAACCAAAAAATAATGGACGTTTTACACTACACAACCACCAACAAACACAAACCACTACCAAGAGAAAAGAAAAGAATCAACTGTATAACCACCACGGTGAAGGGCGCCAGTGTCCCGTCTGCCAATGTGTGAACAGGCTAATGTGTGTCGTGATGAGCACCTACCTATACCTAACCCAGGGGCTCCTGGCTGGTCAGGAAATAAAAGAGGTAGGTAACTCAAAACGGACAGTATATTTTCGCCACGGGGCACGCTCAATCGGTAGAACAAAGGCGTGGTACGGGCCTATACAGTTTAAGTGACTGTTTTCTCTTCTCTGGTTCTGCACTCCCCTGACGTCACGGCCGCTGCTGACGAAGGCGGACGCTCAGGTAGAAAGGGCCAGGTTCGTGTCCGTGTGGTCCAGCCGCTTATCAAGAGAAGCGGGGGCAGCAAGTAAAAGGCAGGAACTTGTAGACGTGAAATTGGACCCCAAATCTGGGGTCAAATTCACACCAAAAGATTTAAATTTATAAAATATTAAAATAGTCGGGGGAACTAGAGAGACGCCTCTGTCTCCGCGGTTACGTGGAATAATTCCCGTATGAAGAGACCGCGGAGCAACGTCTGTTCGAACCGACAGCTGGAGAGGTCTGCCCCGCGCCAACGGCTCGCATTCCTGAGCCGCGCGGACACAGATTCGATCGTAGTTGGTTAGCGCGTCAGAGGCGCAAGCGCTCAGCTGTTAATATTTGCGACGCTCGATTATACCGCGCGTTGAAAATAATAATATAAAAACATGTAACGCGCTACGTTACAGCGTACTTATCACAATTTCCAACAATAGTATTTTTTTTATTGATTTTTTTTATGTGTTTTATATTTGTTTTGAAGCGGTGGTAGCGAACGTCCACCTTCTAAAGCGGAGGTGGCGACTTAAAATCCCAGTGCGGGCACGTACCATTGGTACCAGAAACACATTGGTGTTTCTTCTTAAATATATGTGTAGGTGTAAATCACTCGCTTTTCGGTGAAAGAAATCATTGTGAGGAAACCAACATGCGTGAGAATGATTACGGATGCATGTTATCTACCAACCCGGACTAGGCCCCGTGGTGGATTATGGCCTAATCCTGCTCACGAAAGTGAGGGGAGACATTTGCCCAGCAGTGGGACAGTTACAGGCTGAAGTATTATTATTGTTATTTTATTTGTTTACCTACTAACTTAGTGACTACTACTGAAAAAAAACACTTAATCTGTTGTTAATCTATCGTAGATTAATATAAAACCAAAGAATGTAAAATGTCATCCATGTACAATGTACATAGTGTACAATAATAATAGGTGTGACATACAGACGGGCAGACATAACGATTTTATAACGGCTCCTATTTAGCTACAATTTGGAAACCAATCAAAGTCAAAGTCAAAGTCAAATCATTTATTGTAAATAGGCAATAAAATCGCACTTTTACAAGTCAAACACTTCAATCTTCAATCTCAATCAACAAAACGATCCCTATAATTATGTAAGCTTAGTTCTACTAACCATTACGTGCCAATGTATAGTAACAAATATATATACCTACATAATGTTGAAAATGATAATCCATTAGCTATTACAGCCCTAACACACCCAAACAGACAATGATAGGAAACCATTATTATTATTCCGCAATGTATAAAACGGTTATTTTTGATACAAAATGAATATATTATAATATCATCAAGATTTATTACTGTCTAACATAGGTACATAACAACAATGCAATGGTGGGGCAAATAGGGCAATATAGGCAGAAGTACGTAGGTACTTTATGGTATGATTTTAGTAGAATTAGAATTAGTGACCTATCTAAGCATATCGCAACTGAGTATGTAATTAGGTGGGTAGTTGTTCAGTTAATTAGCACATGGTTTAGAGTTGTAATTGCACAATACAATTACATTACAAAAACATTTTGCATTTTCTTTTCGTGGGCTAGGTATAGGTAGGTATATAACTGCAAAATAAATGAAATTCTAATTAGTAAACATTAAGCAACCGCCTAACAATAAATGTAAGTAAAATATTATAATAATACTCATGATTCGCCAGTCTCTGTCGCTATACATACAACTTTGACAATAACATGATAATTGTGTGTATACTTACCTGACTAAATATCGTTGTTTTTATAGTACCTACACTTCATATTTTTAATAGTTTTGGTTGCGTATACCGCGAACGGTGCAAAACGCCTCATATCCTGATATTTTTGATAACTGATAGGCTAGCAAGGTATTTGACCACTTTCCCACCAGGGGGCTTACCATGGCGTCTTATTGCGATGCATTTGAGGACCTAAACAGAATCGTTTTACTACTTATTCGTGCCATGACGTCTTGTTGTGACATCTTGATGCTCAATTTGGCTTGATTTTAAATCTAAAGGGATTGACGTCTACCTAAATGATATCGAAAGCCATGTATTACTATTATTTAAAGTGAAACGATTCCGTTTAGATCCTCAATTGCATCGCAATAAGACATCATGGTAAGCCCCCAGGGGGCTTAGTGACGATGTAGTTGGCGGTGGTAAACGTGCTGATCCTAAAATGGGGTTTTGTTTTCAAGGACCGCTGTCGGACCACCTCTATAGGGTTTTTTGACAGATTTTCCACTTGAGGGTGTCAGCCACGCCGGCACTTTAATACCCTACTACCAAGGTGAATTATCCGTACCAGCACAGTTATAAACTGTAACAGTCACTGTGATAAAGTATTATTTACGTATAATTGCAAATAATTATGCATTTGTTTAGGCATGTTAAAATGCGCCGCCCGGGAGTTTAATTTCGTATGGTGAAAAATATATTTTTGTAATGATTTTTTTGTAATAAGGATTTACTACTGATTCTGAAAAGGGTTTTGTCATGGAGTGAGTTAATGATTGTCTGTTATAAGTACTCGCTGTGCCCGGAGGCGGTTTCGCCCACGTGTAAATTATGGCAGTCTTTAGGTTACTATACTCATTAAATTATGCCGAAGTGAACTGGTTCGGCTCTACTTTGGTTGTGCGTGTAATTACAGAGCCTCCTAAGTCGTCGCCGGCTGCGTCTTAAAACCTCGGAAAAAGATAATCTTATTTTTAATAATCTTTTCCAATATTATCATCATAGATACTTCTACAAGTTCCCGCGCCGATTGTTTATTCTTATATTTTCTGTTACATTTTTAGATCCCACTACTTCGGAAGAACTATGTTTGAAAGAACATCATTATGGCAATTGGGTAAGTAATACAAGCAAATGTTGCTATTTTTTAGTCTCATCGAGTTTGGATTGCATGGAGTAACCGTCGGAATGTCAGGAACGCTCCAACTATTGATGGGTTACAACGTTTAAATATCCGCACTTTACCCACAGCACGCTGACTTAATATTAATTTTGTTTCAGTCATCTTATTTCATGCCTTAACATCCCATCATATTACGGTCGGAGGTTCGGTGTTGGCTCCGGGGCAAATGGCGCAGCGGGAAGCCCCAGAAGGAGCTCGCGCGATGCCCGGCGCGGGTACCCCGGGGCACTTGCCACCATTGATCCACTCTCGACACGAATCCGGACGAATGCGACTTAACTTTTTCATACCGCAATTACAGTACTTATACCTTTCTCACACCAGTTGCGATTTCATATGTCGTTCTAATTTGATGAGTATCTACAATAGTCAGTTTCATGGTAATACATTCAATGAAAACAATAATTATGGTAAAACCTATAATACTATTTATCGCGGTAATAATGGTATTTTCAATACTCATTATCATCGTTTGAAAATGGAACAATGTCAATGTGCCAAGTCATTGAAGCAAATTTAACATATTTTAGAATATATGTTCCACGGTGACTTGTTCCTTATGTACAAACCATGTACAAACTAATAACAAATTTTGTTGTTAGTAAATGTTAATAATTAATTTTGTTGACGCTTGTCATCAATTACCTTGTATGGACTAAAAAGTTTCTCTATATTGTGTTCCAAACAATATGTAGTTTTCAATTACCTAGGTACCTAACTGTTTGGAGTAAAACCACAGCTTATTTTTAAAACTTCGATTTATGTATATTTAACAATAAACGAAGCGTTCACATTCTGCAATCAGTTTTTGATCTTTACAACCAAGAAGGATTCAGTCAAGGAGTGACCTATTCCCGAAATTTTACATACAAAAATTCATAACTCACGGTAGGTATCTATGTTCAATCAATCGAGTGCATAACACAAATATGATCTCAATAAAGTGTTTGATTACATAATAATAATGCATGGATTGTGTGTAAAAAAGTACACACCAAAAGTGAAAAAAGTACCACAGTACTTTTTTGACAAAATAGTAGGTAGTACACCTAGCTTATTGAATCCTTTACTGACATAATTATATAGCAGCAAAGTGTGAAATATAGGACAAAAATTAATTACTGAATAATTAGTTTAAACGCAAAAAAAATACAATATTATTATGTAGTTGTCTAGCACATCGTAGCTAACTTGTTACCTTCTCGTAATTGCTAAACTATACCTTACTGTAATGTTACTTTTTATATGAAAATAATAAATAAATAGTATTACTAACTAAAATTAAACGAATAAGTTGGTATCTACCTTTACTTACCCACTAGATATTTTAATTAGGCGGGCAGTTGTATTGTTAATTAACACGTGATAAAGGTAGAAGTTGTAATTATAAATTATAATTAAACTGCGTGGGCTAGTAACAGTTGTATAAAACTGAAAGTTGGATAAATTTCTACTGATTAGAAGACTTCAATCGACTGAATAAAGTAAGTAGTATTATAGAGCGCAGTGCTATCAAAATTTTTGTCAAATATAGTTACTGCCAGGTGTAGCATAATTATCGCACTGCAGGTTTATACCATCAGGTATACAAAGTGTAATATAATTATAGTGGTAATAATTATGCCCTTTAATTATGTGTCAAAATTACTGCTAATCTAAGACCTGCCTCACGAACACGGTTGATGAGTTTTGCATTGTTATTTTGTTTCGTTTCTAGATAATTTGAAACTACTATGATTGCAAGAACAAAATTATGGCTATTGAGTAAGTAATTAAGATAATATTATCGGTTGGTAGTAATTGTGGTATTACAAGCGATGGTAGCCAAGTTGTCTGTCTGTGTGATTTGCAACCCAAAACACTGGGTTTGGAACCCAAGCTTCGGATAACGATTTATAGTTTGATAAGTCATGTGTGCATTTCCAGCACGGCACTAAACCGGCGTCACTGTCGGTTATTATTGATGGATAGCAATAGGTTCCGCCAAGCCTGAGGCCCTTGGGTGTATCTTGACACTCTCGGACAAAAAAAGGCGGTACTGCACCATAAACTGTCTCAATCAAACAATAATGAGTTCACTTCTCATTGACGCTTCGTTATAGAAGTAATATGAATAAGTGGTAATAAATAAAATTGGTGACTTTCAAACAAATCTTACACATTACATTTTTACTGTAACCCGATAAATAAAAATAATAATATCATAGCAAACAAAATTTATTAGGTTTTATGACAACCTTCAAATTACCGAAGTTTCAAAACAAAAATCGTTTAAATAGCCTTAAGATCGAAGTTTGATATTTGTCACGTTTAAAAAGACGCCTGTGCTTCGTTCGTCGTGGTGGAAACTCTTGATAACGGCTTTGTATGAAGGACTAAATAATTGGTTTCAGTCGTCACTTTTTATATCACAACATCCCATAATATTACGTTGGGAGATTCGGTGTCGGCGGCTACGCGGCAAGCGGCGCAACGGGAAGCCCCAGAGAGAGCTCGCGCGACGCCCGGTGCGGGTACCCCGGGGCACTTACCACCACTGATCCACTCTCAACACAATACTGGCAGAAGACAATTACAAGTTTTCATTCCCCATGTGCAGCTCACAGTCCATTCCAATGCCCCCAAGTTTGATCGTGAACAGTTAAGCAAGAGTATATGTAGTCATACACGATTGTCGAGTTACTATGGAAACTACATGTATGGAAATACTATCATTGAAAATAATTATTATATTTTTGACTGTAACTGTAAAAAAGTGACATGTATCTTCAAGATATATCATTGAGAAGGGCGGAGTTCAAGTTCAAGTTCAGTTTCAGATTTTTATTCTGATTCTGAGTATTATTATGTTTCTGATTATTATTCTGATTCTGATTATTATTCTGATTCCGATTGGTAACGTCGAAGTATTGATCTGATTGGAACGTTAACGCGTTGAATATAATTAAAAATGTACTATAATTAACATTTTGAATCATGCATTCTTTTTTATATCTTTTCCTGCCAACACTAATTCATAATCACTAACTGTTGTATTATCCCACAGTACTGCTCATGTACCATTTACAGTATAGTCTAGACATCTAGGTTTTATATCATGGTAAAAACTACAGTTAAATCTTTGCTGGGTATGTGGGTACCTACTGCGCATAAAGGAAATTCACACCAAAAATAGTTTATTTATAAATAAACTTTAATTAAATTATTTTAATTTATGTAGAACAGACAACCGATGAGGAAGAAAGGTAGGCATCTCACTAGATGGGCCGACGACATCAAAAGAGTCGCAGGCGACCGGAGGATGCAAGTGGCAAATTGTCGTTCGGTGTGGCGGTCTAAGGGGGAGGCCTATGTTCAGCAGTGGACGTCTTCAGGCTGATGGTGTTGATGATGTAGTTCCATTTGTTATTATAAGTTGTAGATTTATTATGTTTCTATTTGCAGCAGAGACAAATTGAACAAAGCAAAGATCATAAAAATTGGTCCAGTCAACCTTTAGTTTCAAATGGTGTGACTAACATGACGTTTCCCCGTATTATAGATAACACTTATAATAATAATAATAATTCAACCTGTAACTGTCCCACATTAAGCCATAATCCACCACGGGGGCCTAGTCCGGGTTGGTGTGGATAACATGCCTCCGAAATAATTCTCGGGCATGTTGATTTCCTCACGATGTTTTCCTTCACCGAAAAGCGAGTGATAATTACGTACCAAGAACACATTGGTACGTGCCCGCACTGGGATTTGAACTCCCCACCTCCTTTTTCGAAGGTGGACGTTCGCCCACAAGGCTACCACCGCTTTTTAATTAAAAAGATAATACTTACCGCAGCCTTATTCTTAGTGACTACGTACTAAAATAATTCTTAAATCCATTATTACACACCTACCTATACTAACATAATTACTATCATCTATCTATGTAAATCAAACCAAGTTGTGTTAGTTATACTTGATAACTCAAGATAATAATGTAACTAAAAAACTCCTCTTATCACCAGCTACCAGTGAAATTCCCATCTAAATCGGTCTAGCCGTTGCAGAGATTAACCAGTACAAACAGGCAGATAGATTAAAAAAATATTTTTGACAATCGATAAATAGTACCTACTGTAGTATAATCCTTTAATTTGTACTAAGTAAAGAGTTGTTTTTTGATATTGCAAACAGATATTATTACTTAGTTTTATTTAATTGCATACTGATTTATTAGGTATTTATTATGTAGTTCCATAAGAAGATTTTCGTAGATCCCCGCTTACGCGGTCTCCTCGGAAGTAAAGTCGATGCTGAGTAGTGGTATGCATTGTTACTCTTTGGTAGGACGCATGGCGGTACATCTGGACTGTAACGCGTGCCTGATTCGTAACTTCCGCAAAAACAGTTGTTAACTATCTTCACGCCATGAATTACTTTATCTTTAATAATACAAGTGTCCACTTCATTACCATCATAATAATAGTTATTGACATGCAAGCCATTGTTGTCATCGTAAACGCTAACAATATTGTTGTCCCCGATAAAGTTGCCTTCTATGTGCAAGAGGTGAGTACGGCATTGGATCTCGCAATAGGATTCGTCATAATTGTCATTTGTTTCATCGGCTTCGTCTGATACGGAGTCCGATCTTGATGTGGTTGAACTGGTTGATGTTCTCCTAGGATTGCGTTCAGAACCGTACAGTGGTTGAAAGTTCCAACCAACTCTGGCTGCTTGCCGTTGCATTGTCTGCTCGGCCGATGCCAGCACTCCCAGTGTTGAGACATGAAATAGGACGACTGAAAGAAATTGCTTCAAAATGAGATGATGGAGACAAAAATAATTCAAACTAAATGAATATACAATGTTATCATTTTGTATTATAAAGTGGTAATGTTAAGTGATCTTCATTGTTTTTTTATGGAGTACAACTATGTTAAACCAGTGAGTGTTGCTGTGAAGAGAATTAGTCCACTCAACGAAGGAGTTGTAGAATTCGTGAGAAGGTACCTAAGCGATTACTCCAGAAAGTTGTTCAGGGTGCTTAGGGAGTTAACATACTAAAAATCCAAACCCTCTAGGGGTGATTAGGGTCAGATTGGGTGGGGGGATTAAACTTTTGAGTTTTTCGCTAATATCTTTAAAACGTTGCATCGTAGAGAAAAGTAATCTACAATGCAATGAAAGCTCATAAAATTGATATTTCTTACTCAATAGGTACCGAGCTATGCTTGCTTTCTTCATTGTCCTTATTTTGGTGGTGTCTGAAAAGCAGAATATTTATGACCTAGTGAGAAAAGGTCATGTTAGCTGCCAAACTAGCGGCTCCATGCGTACAATTTAAATATCGAAAGAACGTCCATTAAAATAAAAAAGTTAAAAAAAAATATCAGTGTCTAAAAGCAGCTTTTATGACAATTGAGTGCAATGTGAAGTAAAAAATTAATGACAATAAAGTTATTAATTGCTCTACTATTTAGAATTCTTAATAAAATTTTTACTATCTATGAAATCTACTTCGATATCATCTCCTACTACACCATTTTTTACTAAACCTCAAAATATAAGTGGGTTCATAATTATTATCCTTGGTATATTATTAATAAGATTTTTTTTATTTTGTTTTACATTAGATATACATATCTTGCACTTACATAATTATCTTGTTGCTTGGTCTCAACTTAACAGATTTTCACTGATGTTGCACTTTTGCGTTGGTTTTATGCCACACAAAAAAGATTTTTATGAGTATTGATTGCGATAAGAAAAATGTTTAGCTAATTAATTATACGTTGTGTTTATGTTAAGTTAATTAGTACTAACTTCATTATAAAGTACATGCAGTGCAATTCTGTTTACCTATTTAGATAATGCACAGTCACATTCGTTTCGCAAATGTAATGTAGGTACCTACCACTTTTTACGCTGAAAGGTTTCACGTCTAACCTCAAACATGGGTGTCCAATTTGAATACCTACCTGTTTTTTTACTAAAATCATGGTTACAATAAAAAATATATATTATTCTTCTTAAAAACCATTATTATTATAAAAACAAATTGAAATCTAAAAACTAAACGTTTTGAAATTAAATTAAATTAAGTAAAATAAAAAATTGAATAACATTTTAATGTAAAAGCATCGAAACCAAAGCATCAAAATGACGCTGGAGACGCTTGTGTCGCAAGATAACGTAATTAAACGAGATTGCCACGGTCAATAAGGCAAACAGAATGCATAATGTGTGAAAAAGCGCTAACACTCAAAATCATAATTAGTAATTATTGGATTATTCTGCTGCACGAATGGACGCAGCATGAGCCTGAGGCCTTTTTACCGCAATCCCGCAAATTAGTTTATGTGAATGTATGATTCATTATTAAGTCACCATAGAATAGGTAACAGTAACTGGTATACACGCCACCTTGTTTATATAGTACAATGTGGCATGTATGTATACACGTTATATATACGGTTGTGGCAGATAGCGGTCGGGACCCCATTTCAGGCGAAACGGCGGCTCACGAAGAGGTTTCTGTGGGTTCGAGTTCCACATCCCCCATGACGGAAGGATTAAAAGAAAGGCATTTCTCTTGAAAAAAAATATCGCGTTAGTTTGTGGCAATAACCTGTGCCAGGTCATAGAGTCACGGACTATGCCTAGGTATTGAGTAGTAGTGCCTACGCCGATCTAGCCTAAGTCAAAACGGGTGGAGCGTTTTCCACCACGGTCGGGTCGCATCGCAGTGCGAACCGAGCTAATACCCATTTTACACTGTTCTAATGTGGCATGAAAGACCCATATGAAAAGAGACTGCGTTGAAATGCACCGCGGTGCTATTCTACCGTAGTGTGAAACGCTCCATAGCCCTGCTAATTAGCCCTGGTGCGTAGTGCCCCATTACTACCAACGCCGGCTTAGCGTTCTATTAACAGTAATAAAATAAAATGCGGCGTTTGTACATATTACACAATATATTACATAAGTTAGCAAACCTATGAAATAGTTTTTCTGAGAAACGGAAGTCTTTACAACTACTTACAATGGCCCCTGCTAAAGTCCACAGGTTATATAAAGAGACAGGAAGTCGGCTAATTTTCAACAGAGATTTTATGACCGAAATTAAATTCATCGGTGTTATTGCAGCCGAGTACAGGTAACGATTCAAATATTGATTAGGTCAACTGATCCCGCGGACTCAGTTTCGAGCGGGCTCAGTTGACGTAAGAGCCAGGTTTACGTAGTTGGAATTTAGGAGTTTCATAGGGGCCTGAAATATGTGTACAGGAAACTTTCACGTTATCTAAGAGTGCCCGTACAACACTATACTTAAGTTACTTACATAAAACTGTTTTATTTTGACAAAAAAAAGTTTAGCCCAATTTTTTGGTTAATTCTAGGTACTTTATTTATTAAAAGTATTTTTCTAGCATAATCAATCAAAGAAATCTGCCTCCTCCGGTGTCTACCTTCGCTGGTGCATCAGCTGCCTCTGATGGCTGGCGCGGACGGCTGCATTAGTGCTGTTCGATTTCAACCACATCTGAGCTTTACCTCCTTTATAGAAGCCAAGCATCCCTTTTACGAAAAAAGATCGTTCTCGCTCTTGAAACCTTGGTCCGCAGTACTCATAAGCACAGTTATTATTTCTTGCAGCATTATTGAGATTTTTATCATTATTTCCATCACAATAAGGGGGAGTGCAGGAGGTTCTTAGACTCGTAGACAGATGTACGGGGTGGATTTCCCTGATATTCCTTGTATTGAGTGCGATGGGCTCGCATGCTCCGTCAGCACATGTTGCCTGGACCGGTGGCGATGAATCCATCGCATACGATGTTGAGATGTGGAACAGGACGACTGAAAACAAATGAACATACGAGTACCTACATCATTTTTAAGCAGTCTTCTATTCGAGTAGTTAGGACCTTGGCTAGAAACGCGGCCAAAGTCACTGCATCGTCTGAGGCTGCGATAAATTCTTCTATTCTCTAGCTAGATAGGGCTTCGTTTTTTTAGGGCTACACAGTTGCATTTATTACTCTTGCTCAGTTGCGTTGAAATATCGTTACTTACCCATGAAATAAATCATCTTCCTTGCAATTTGATTCGACGTCGTACCAAATGAGCCTGTAAAAAAAACTCAAATGGGACAAATGCAACTGCTTGTTATATGAAGTATGAAGTGAGCTCCGAACATGATCTATCACCTCCTATTCTCACTGTCTCCTATGCAATCTTCATACCTTAGCCAAATTTTCTGCGGGCATTAAAGTTTCTTTCCACGGAAACGTTATAAAGCAATTTTACATTAGAAGTTCTTAAACTTTCGCGAACTGAATACATGTTAATTAGTTTTTTAACGGGTCTAATTCGCGCACAAACGAATATCGAGAAGACTTCTCGTGACCACGACCGATGTAACTCGGTCGAAACGTCGAGGTATGTCAAAATTATATATTTTGATATTCGTTTGTGCGCGAATTAGACCCGTTTAAATACTAATTATTAACAATTTTACATTAGTTAAAGCTTAACACCAAGGGTGTTTAACGACCAACCATAATCTTAACCAACGCGAACTTACATCAATTGGCTGCTTAGTCCAAATGTCTACTAATCGGCAATTTCTCAATTACAGCTTTATACTTCATTGCGAAGCAGAACTAATTAACTTTTCACGTTAAGATATTATGTCCAATTATTATTAATACTATAATTCGATAATCATGTTATAATCAACCATACAGATTCTATGTTCCGTATATCGTTACGCTGCACGTGGAATCATATTGTATACATTTGCGGGGTGTACCTACATTTACGTAATATAAAGTGGGGTTAAGTACGGTCCAATACTTGAGCCCAAGCTGAGTACTTTTCCAATCCATCCAAAATTGCATGCTCAAATCAACCACACATTGAGAAACACGGAAAAATAGAACTATCTCAGATATCATGTAAAAAATCTGTCGCCTAATCCTTATCAGGGTGTTTCGGCAACGGTCCTTGAGAGTCAGTTCCATTCTATACTGGGCACGTTTACTATCCTCGACTACATCGTCACCAGTAGTGGTCAAATGTTAGCCTATAAAGTACCTGGAAGGTAATCTACACTAATATTATAAAGAGGAAAACTTTGTTTGTTTGGTTGTAATGAATATGCTCCGAAACTACTGAACCGATTTGAAAAATTCTTTCACTCTTGGGAAGCTATGCTATCCCCGGGTCACATAGGCTACCTTTTATCCCGTAAAAAAAAATGGTTCCCGAGGGATAATAGTTAACGCGGGTGAAACCGCGAGGTGCTTCTAGTGTTATATAAAATGCAAAAAAAGAATGCCTATCTATTGGGCAACAGTTCAATTCATGATAGTGTTTTTACTACATCGTCACAAACTAACAATGACGTCTACTTACAATTATCGAAAACTATCTATTACAGACCGAACAAAAGATATCCAGAAACGGGAAAATACCTTAAATATTCATATCAATTTACATTTGAAGGAAACATTATTTATACTGTCAAAACAGAATTACTGCATTTCAAAGAGTTTTCAAAAGCTTTCCTCATCTGGGAGTTGAATCAATAATAGGAATTGAACAAGAACGAACATACTTTTAATTCAAATGGACATCAAGGAAAATAAATTCATCGAAGATAGCGAATGTTTATTCGAAAGAGGGTAAAAAGTAAAATTTATTTACGTAAAAGCAATACACAATACACAATGTACATAATTATTATAATCGTTGTAATTTAGTTGTAAGTTGTTGTTCAGTTGTTTAGATTATTAGGTTTGAGCATCAAATTATACCTAGATTTGCAATTAGCACAGTTTGCTGTACTTAGTTTTACCTGCAATTAGTGCAGTTTGTTGCACAGTAATAAGAACTTTTATTATAATCTACAGACGATTTTTGGTCGATTCTAAAAATGATTTATTAAAAGTACCAAAGATTTAAATAACAAACTCGCTTTTTAAATAGATAACAGTACAATATCTGGAGATGTGTCTCAGGGTAACCTCCGCTGACGCATCGGCCGTTTATGATGACGCGCGGCCCCGGTATCCCTATTCCAACTCGACCGCTCCACATACTTAACTCTCTTATAAAACCCAAACATAGCTTTTATGAAAAAGAATCTTTCACGCACTTTATATTGAGGCTCGTCCGATTGAGATAAATTAATTTTCTCGTCACAATATGGAGGGACGCAGTAGTATCTTCGGTTTGAAGACGAATCTTTAGGGTGTATTCGGGTAGATTTTGCGTTGCGCATGGTGGGCGCGCACGCTGCGCCGGCGCATAAGGCTTGGGGCTGGACTGTAGCTGATGATTCCAGCGCATAAGATGTTGAAATGTGGAACAGGACGACTGAAACTAAATTCTGTACAAATACTGAAACAATTCAAAGGATATTCACTCAGAACAGTTACTATGTCGATGGTCTCTCCAGTTTTAATTCATAAAACCGAGTAAAAAGTAAACAAAACAGTCTTAGATTAACTCCTGGAGAGACTTCAAGTTATCGCCCATTGAGTGCGCCATTCACCCCGTGCTTTAATTTGCTAATTTGGTTGTAATCGTGAGATAAAACTGTGAATAAATTGTGTTAATTTGTGAGATAAGTGTGATATTGACGGTAGCCTTACAAACAAACAAAAGACCAATACGAGTACAACTACACACATCAAAAAAAAAGATAACTAGCAATACAATTATTTTAGCCACTTCACGAACGGTTGAATTGGATCCGTGGCTTGAGAACCCTATTAACCTAATGCCTCAGGCGTAGGTTCGAATCCTGTGACCGCAGGATTTTTTGCACATAAAAATTGGTTCCAATCACCATTCAACATGAATACTTGCTCAGCTTGTAAGAAAGTCATTGATACCGAACGTTACTTGGAATGTTGTCATTGTCATTCCAATTATCACATTGAATGTTTAAACCTGAGAAGCGAACAGTTCCACTCTTTGACAGCCGAATATAGGAAGAAGTGGATATGCCCTTCCTGCACCAATGTTACCAGACGACCGCGGTCTAATGTAAATACTCCAGTACGACAAACTCAAATTCCAATAATTGATGATTCAATGAACATGTCGTATGACAACAGTTGCGATAAATCTTTAATGCAGTCGCCTATGTTTTCAAGTGCGCACGTTGTCGTTTCAAACACTGCCATAGATAGCAACATAGTGACTATGGACAAGATTAGTACATTATTGGACCAGAAACTGAATAGTTCACTCAATCTATTCATGGAGAATTTCAGATCCGCAATGAAGGAGGATGTCAAAAAACTTGTCTTTGCAGAAATGGACGCTACGGTGCAGCACCTTAAGGACGATTTTACAACAACAACAAATTTTATTTGTGAGGAACAGAACGTAATGAAGTATAAGTTAGAAGAGCAAGCAAAGGCCATTAAAGGCATGGAAGCGGAGAAGCTTGAACTCCACAAAGAAATGAACAGTCTTACTGCACGCTTATCATCCATGGAAAGAATGACTCGTAGCCAAAACTTGGAGATCCAGGCTGTACCTGAAAACCGGAATGAGAACCCTTTGGCTTTATTCAATAATTTATGCCGAGCTATAAATTTGGAAATGGACCTCGACAAAGTGCACTCGTGTCGCAGGGTTGCTAAGCTTAATGCTTCGTCGGATAGGCCGCGCAACATCCTGGTAACTCTCACGAACTCTCGTCTAAGAGATAACGTTCTCTCAGCCTGTTATCGGTACAACCGGACTAATAAGGACGACACTTTGAACACAAACCACCTTGGACTTTCCTCCCAGAAACAGAAAATTTATATCATGGAACATCTTTCACCAGAGTGTAAGGCCCTTCATGCAGCTGCTAGAAAATTCGCTAAAGAGAAAACCTACAAGTATGTCTGGGTGAAGTATGGAAGAGTGTACGTGCGTAAAAATGAGACCGCCAGCTGCATTCACATCAAGAATATGGACATTTTGGATAAACTAGCGTAATTTTGTAGATTTGTTAGGATATCCACTCTTGTTTTCTGAACAATGTACTTGGATTTTGTGGTATCTTTTATATGTTAGTATATTATCAGAATGTAAACCGTATTAGAACCAAAACTCAAGATTTTTTGCTGAATGTACTAAATAGTGAATATGATATAATATGTCTGACTGAGACGAATCTAAATAATAGTGTATTTGACTCTGAAATATTTGACAGTCGTTACAACGTCATAAGACGTGATAGGTATGAATCAAACTCACGAAAAATCGAGGGCGGAGGTGTTCTTATCGCTTTAAAAAAACATATCGATTTTATTCGTCAGGTTTCATGGGACAGTGAGGTTGAAGACTTATGGATAAGCGCTCTGCCTGGTGATAATAATAACAAAACAGTTAATATATGTGTTTGCTACTTACCTCCTGATTTACCTTTTGAATGTCTTCGTAAATTTCATAATAATTGTCAAAACATAATTACTAAACATTATAGTGATTTAAATGAATTTCTCTGTATTGGCGATTTTAACACCCCTGAAATCACCTGGTCTAAACCTGATAATTCCAGCGTAATGCTACCGCATAACTCCCATGGACTAAAGGCTGAACTGCTCATGGAAACTATAAATATATGTAGCTTTCATCAATTCAACAATGTACCTAACAATAATAACAGATATTTAGATCTCATACTATTCACCTCTACCTCTATACAAGTTTACGGTGCTGAACCATTAAGCAGGTTAGATGAACATCATCCAGCATTGGTTGCCGATGTTGGGGTGATGAATTCAATAGAAAAAAGCCTCAAGCACAAAAAAGAACCTCGTCTTAATTTTAACCGGAGTAACTTTGAGTTGATTAGTCACGAACTCACGTTAGTTGACTGGCCCAATGTATTGGATGTGTCTGATGTAGATATCCTTACTAACAATTTCTATGCAGAACTCAGACGTATAATTTGTAAACATACACCTGTTACCTGGGACAGAGGCCATGAATACCCATTCTGGTTTTCCCCAGCATTAATATGTAGTCTCAAAGAGAAGCTTAAATTTCACCGCCGCCACCGAATATATAAAAACCCTCGCGACTACGACACCTATTCTTTGCTGAGGCGTAGGTGTAAGAGATTAATTGATTATGATTATGATAATTTAATATCATCTGTGGAGTCTTCATTGGATAGCAATATCAAACATTTTTGGAAATATGTGAACAGTCGCAAAAGCACTTCCTCCTTTCCACAAACAATGAAATTCGGAAACTTAGTTTCATCTGATTGCAAGGGAATTTGTGAACTCTTCTCTAATTATTTTGGTTCTGTTTTTGAGGAAGACTCCCTTTTTTCAACTGATAATAATATGGTAGTAACTCATAAATCTAATCGCTTCTTGAGCAGTCTCACAATGAGTCGGGATGACATTGTTAAGAAAACAGTCAAACTAGATCCTAACAAAGGCGCTGGTCCTGACGGAGTTCCTCCAATTTTAATCGTAAAGTGTGCTAAAGCTTTAGCCATTCCTCTAGAAATTATATTTAATAGATCACTTCAGTCCGGAATATTTCCGTCCGTGTGGAAGGCTGCGCATATCGTTCCCATCTTCAAGTCTGGTGACAGAGCACGTTGCGAGAATTACCGGCCTGTAAGCATTCTATCTTGTCTTGGTAAGTTGTTCGAATCCCTGGTCTATGACACGTTGTTTTATCATATTGAACCCCTTTTATCACCTCGGCAACATGGCTTTATCCCAAACAGATCTACCACATCAAACTTGCTCGAATATAAGCACTTTTTGTGCGGTGCTTTTTCTAAGACATCACAGGTTGACAGTGTGTATACCGATTTTTCAAAAGCTTTCGATAAAGTCAATCACCGTCTGTTATGCGCAAAACTAGCTTCTTACGGCATACACGGGAATCTTTTGCGCTGGATAGAATCTTACCTTAGTAACAGGAGTCAACTGGTAGCAGTCAGAGGCTTCACATCCTTGCCATCAAGAGTTACTTCAGGCGTGCCACAAGGATCGCACTTGGGTCCTTTGTTTTTTGTAGCTTTTATTAATGACCTGATTGGTAAACTCGCATGCCCCTGTCTGCTCTATGCAGATGACCTTAAAATATATACTGCCATTAATAGCCCAGTTGACTCCGAGTGCCTTCAGTCTGATCTGGACATGGTCGACAGTTGGTGCGACGAGAACAAAATGTTTCTAAATGTCAAAAAGTGCTTCGTTATTTCCTTCACAAACAAGTTCCATAGAATCTTGTATAACTACAAATTAAGAGGACAAACATTAGAGCGGAAAGCTGTGGTAAAGGATCTGGGCGTACTCTTTGACGAAAAGCTTACCTTCCGTGATCATTATGATTATATAGTTAACCGAAGTAATCAATTGTTAGGCTTCTTATCAAGAACCACAAAACATTTCAAAAATCCCCACAGTTTCTTATACCTTTATTATACGCTAGTTCGAAGTATTCTGGAATACAATTCTACTGTATGGTCTCCATACTATGCTGTTCATTCCGGTCGCATTGAGAAAATACAAAAGAAATGCCTCAATATTATATGCTATAGACACGGATTAAAACGTAAGCTCCACTCATATAGTGAAAAACTTCGTAATTTTAATTTGCTGTCTCTGGATTCCAGACGAACATATATTAACCTAATCTTCCTCTTTAAAATCATTCATTCGTTCGTGGATTCGCCCTCTCTACTGTCACTCATAAACTTCAACATAAGACCTAGATCACGTCACCCTCATTTAAACATTTTTTCGTTACAGGTTTATACTAATAACACATCATTTTACAATCCCATTGTCCGTATGTGTCGCCAATACAATGATCTTCTCGCCAAACACAGTAAAGATATTGATATATTTAATCAAAATGTATACACATTTAAGAAAGGGATTTTGGCCATTCTATATTCTGAGGGAATGCCAAATCACACTGAGGTGTGATTTGGCATTCCCTCAATATAATATAATAATAATATAATATAATAGTAAAATTATTAGATTTTAGTTTTTTCTTCGATGTAGATAACTGTTTTTGAATTTTATCATGCTGTGTACACATATTTTGGGACACTGTTCTGCTCAAAATTATGTTCATGTATTACCTACTTAATTTAAGTTAATACCATTGTACTGATAGTGTTCTGTTTTGTGTGCCTGAATAAATAAAATAAATAAAATAAAATAAAAATAAAATTGATATCACATTTCCATTATATTTATAAGTAACTCCGCGACACTGAAGACACGCTTGCCATAGTAATAAGTAGGTGTTTCGGTGCATCGCAATGTCAATCGGATAGTTATTTTACAAAAAACAGTATCCCAAAATCCAATATTCAACACCAAGTTACTTACTCATAAAACAAATCATCTTACAAAATTACTAGATGCCACCCTGTGAGAAATACATTTAATACAATAATAAATCATAAAATTAATCTTAGCTGGGGTGATGACTTAATTAAAAGTGTCAAAGATAGTAAACACAGGAAGCCTAATCGAGGAATGGGATTTTAAGTTTAATTTAATACTTCATGGCAAAGCAACATTGATTAACTTTCCACGCATTCAAACTCAGTGTGTAATTTGATAAGAAATGTAATAATTGTGCCTATTTACTGGTAATCGACAATCTTGTTGTTTTTTTTAGTTAGACTTGGCACGTTTTGCGCAATTAGTTTTTTTACGTGAATTTCTAACACAAGTTTGACGATGCGTTTGGCGTAGTGGCTGAGCAATCGGACTGCTGCGCTTTTGTCTCTCGGGTTCGATTCCCTCCCGGAACAAATATTTGTGTGACCCACAAATATTGGTTTCTGGTCTAGGTGTTATGTGTATGTGAAATTATATTCTGTAAACGGTACCCACGACACAGGAGAAATGCTAGTGCGGGCTACGATTTTAAATATGAAAAAAGTATTTTTTTATTTTATTTTCATAGCGGACTAAACATTTTGAAATACTAGGACTCTCAGAACAATAACTGAATGCTACTGAGCTTTAGTTATTGCTCCAGTTAGTCAGCAGTCTAGTCCAGTTATAGTTTTATTGCAATGGAAACTAACGTGGTTTATTGAGAGCTAGCCCCTCAGGGGATGTTTTGTTGAAATAGTCGAGTTTGAAATCATAAATGTGCGCTTGTTTCGCTTGTCACCAATAAATAATTCACAAAGATTTTTATCGTCTTTTAAAGCCGATAGCTTCTTTGAAATCTTATATAAATTTAAGAGAGACCATTGTGAGCCTCTAGAGACATAATAATTATAGTTGAGTAGGCTTGTGACGTCAGTCAGCTGTTAACGAATCGTTTTTTTAATGGGCGCAACGATAAATCGACCTTTTTAGTGTCTCTTGAATTTATGTCAATACTTCTACTATTTAATTTCTCCTTTACTCAGTTTTCATAATAATCGCTAACGACTGCCAGAGGTTGTACTACGGTATATTTACCAGGTTTATTATAGCTAACAGTGTTACTAGGGTGTTGATTCATATTTGTTCAGGCCAATGTTTAAGGAACTTGAAATCGTGCATGCCGGTCAATATCTGATGACAATACATTAATATGGAGACAGCGAGCTGATCTGATAATAGGAATAGTTGGGACTTTTCAGAGGCTAACATTACGCTGTTTTTTTTTGCTCTGATTGCATTTGAAGTCATTTTGATCAACCCCCTTATTTTTGATCAGCTTGCCAATTTCAAAAACAATTATAATTGTGTGTAATCTAGTTTAGTAAAATGTATTTATCAATAAAAATTCAGGAATTAAAAAAAAAATCCTGAATGTAAGCTTCAACTTATACTTAGTTGAAGCCTGAATTCAGGCGCTCTCTAAAATTCAGATTAATGACCATTAGTCGGTCAAGCTTCTTAAACACTTAGTGTTTTCTTCTCATGTGTCAAATTTAGCCCTGAATCACTAGATGAAAGGGAATTTTCCTTTCCAAACAGTTCTAAATAAAGCTATAATAATATATGCTATAGCTTGTGTTACGTTACGGTGTTTTTCTCTTTATTAATTAGATATTAACACCAAATGAGATCTCTATGTGCATGAAATTTAATATTCTATTTTAAGTTTTTTGGTTACCTCTTCACTTTGACTCGTAAATTAAGTAAAACACAACAGGGTAAAATTAAAACTAGGGTATAATGAAGGCTTAATGACGTTGTTTTGTGCAACACAGTGTTAGTAATTACTTTAATTAAAAGTTTTGTTTAATGGCTGTTGATGTTAATGTATTTTTTCTAGCGAGTAATTCCAGACGAGTGTACATTTAAGTGACAAATCCAACTATACTGTTGAATATTTTAAGATTTAATCAAGTTTTACGTTGATGTTCCTTTTTGTTAACTTACTAGGTAGGTATACTACACAAAGTAATATTACATATTTTATTAATTTTATAACCTCACCAATTACTGTATAATAATTAATTATAGATTGAGTTATTTAAAATTTTCACACGAACAATCCCTCAAAGTTCCTTTGAGTACCTACTTGTAAAACATTTTGATACGTCAAACGTGGGAATTAAAAAACTTACTCAGTAGGTGTCTAGAAAAATGTTATGTTTAGTGTTGGTCAACTTGACTTATACCAGAATGAGTGAAATTCACTTTTAATCCCATTCTCCTCCATACTCATTTCATTGTTTTATTACACAAAAGCCAGCGAGATGTTCCTCGTCCTTGTTTACAACAACAAAGGTTGTCAGCACCATCTGTAAGTCTAATTTGTTCATACTCGTCGTGGAAACGCGGACGCCGATGCGGAGGGCGGACTACCTCGCTTTATAACGTGCTCTTGTAATCAGCATTCAAGTTCCCAAGCGTCGTAAACAAACTAGGATTATTGCAATAATCCTGAATAATTATACCTACCTAAATAGATAGATAAACTCTTTATTGAAATACTACAGAACATAGAAAACTACAACTTAGAAATATGGATCGGGTGATTGCGAAAATTTGTCATAGTCAAATATGCGGACTTTTGCAGTTATCCTAAGATTTTTTGCTAGGCTATCCCAGACCTAAGTATACATATCAAAAAAGCTCAGCGAACCAGAAAAGAACCAGAAATTAGTACATGTTGCTTAGACTTTTTTGATGTGTGTAGTTTATATTTACTATTTTATTTATATTTTGGTTTTTATAAAGAAATAAATATGTACTTCAACTAACGAATCATTTTATACTCACATACATAACTAACTTACATGGACACGTGTAATGAGTACTATCCTAGAAAACCTGCCTCATTCAAATTCACTAAAACTGGTTACTAAAATAAAATGATATAATGCTAATGACAACTTTTTACTTAGTAGCAAAATATATTTTTTGTTAAAAATAAATTTGTTGAATTATGTTTTGACATGACAAAGATATGAAAAAAATAATTTGAAAACGACTTCAAACCCAACAAAAATGCGAAAATAACTATACAAGTATACATACATTGAAATTAAATTAGTAAATTAATGTTATTATGCGTTATCCATTGATCATTGAGAGTCGGGGTCTAAGATAAAATAACAGTTAAGAGATGCTAGAAGAAAAAATGTGGCACGCTTCCGAGGACATACGAAAACAGTGAAGTATCATTAAGAAACCATACCTGTGATCTTACATGCTGTGGAAACCAGCGACCCAAGCATAATCCACTCGAGATGTCAAGTAGGGTGTTGTTTAACGATCGGAGGGTAAAGCGGTCTGTCTCGGAGCTCTTCAAAGTTCAGGTGGAGTCGACAGGTTAAGATGCAAGTCTATCATCATTTTTTAGTTTTTGAACCTTTACAAAATTAAAATAGCACAATCCAATTAGATAAAAAATATATAATTTATAACAAAAAGCATGAAAACTCGCCGTCCACGATTTTATTTACGAATAGTACTAGGTGTTTTCAAGTTGGGAGTCTGATATCTTTAATCAAGCTTGGTCTACCGTCGATTGCATGGTCGTTCACCCCCACATGAGACTGCGCTCTTGCCTATTCACCAATAAAAAGGAGCACAATGAAAATAACATACTACTTCATACTTGGCTTTAATTTCACTATTTACCAATCGCCAGACTTTGGATGTGAGACTGAAGTTGCTGATGGTGAGCGTGCAGTTGATCAATTTGTTGCTGTTGCTGAGCTTGGAGTTGTTGCTGTTGTTTCAGTTGTTTATGGATATGATGAACGCCTGAACTATGCAATTGTTGAACACCTAGGCCTTGCAGTTGATCAAAACCCGGAGCTTGCAGTTGATCAAAACCCGGAGCTTGCAGTTGATCAAAACCCGGAGCTTGCAGTTGAAGCATATCCGAGCCTAGCAGTTGCTGATTGCCCGGTGCTTGCGGAAGTTGTTCGGCTTGGGCCTGCATTTTCTCTATAGCATTCAGTGCCGCTACTGGTATCTTGAAGCTAATTTTACTTTTACGACGACCTGATTTAGTGGGGTCTTCGGTTTCTTCATCGACGTCTCTCTGAACGCGCGGTCGAGCGAACGACTCATCGAGTAACATGAAAAATAGGAACACTGAAAAAGGGTAAAAACTCATTTAGATAGTATTGAAATGTAATGTTGTACATGATTGTACATTTAAAAATATAAACGCTAAGTATGTAGGTACTCTTCTATTTTGGTGGCAATGAAAATAATGTCAATTATTTATGAAATAGTTTCCTATAACTTTGTAATTTAGATTGTAGGTTTACACTTACTTGGTAAAATTGTAGCGTTCAGGTTCATTTTTATTACACAACTGTTTCAGACGTTCACTGTAAAATACAAAAAAAATTAAAACGTAATTAATTACACAACATATTATAATATCAACTTCGAACTTTCAAAGTACCTATTAGGGCTAATTACGCCAAACTATTTATCGCTAAACGTAGTTTAATCCAAAGGCACCCGGTGATGTTTACGGTGAACAGTGATTTACAGTGAACAGGCGTCGTGCAAGGAGGGAAGCTTCGGTTGGGCTTAAACTAAGTTTAAACTGCGTTTTAGATTTGACCACTTGGTGCAAGTCGCCATTAACGATGTAAAAAATGTTTGATTTTATGTACGAGTAATCTACTATATAAAAAGTTCTTTGTTTATTGTGATCATTTGATTATTCAAATTAAATCGTTAATTTACCCAAATGATGGTTAGAGAGTGTAAGCTCAATAAGTTCACAAATAAAATTCACTTTATTTCAAAACGTTTAGCACCATTTAATTTAGATAGATTTAGCAGGTTTAATTTAGATATTATATTAAGCCACCTTAAAAATAACTATTGCTAAGTGAAGTATTTTCAAATCAATTAAGTATTCACCTTCAAATATCTTACAGAACTCGACTTCTATCCTAATCTGCTCTCTTGCAGTTCTTTTATACTTTTAACCGAATGAAAACTTTACACGTTCCTTTTAAAGTCATGAAAATAAAGTTTCATTAAAGCGGGCAATGTTAGATTATCTTTAAGTAATTGGAATTAATAATACAACTCTGTTACTCCGACATGTACTTTAATTAAAAATGTTGTAACCAAGTTAACGTTATCAAAAAAATGTTGTTTAATTACACGCGACTGCACCAAGCATATTAACGGTAAGTGGTTTTTATAAGAGTTTGTATACATGTATAATGTTTTACCTATATTAATATGTCGACACTAATGTATAAAATCGGCCACACTAAAAAAACGTTCAGGCATTTTACAAAAGGAGACATTTTGTATTACGCCAGATCAACATGTAGCCTTGAAAATAGGCTCGATTTAAAAACCAGAAAATGTTAATACTAAAATGACTTAACTAATTTTATCACTGTGTCACTTACGTTAAAACACAGATTAGGTAATTTTCTCGCTAAATTACTCATTAGCGAAACAAGTGAACTCCGGAAATGTCGGCAAAAATAGCTTTCTGTGCAAATTAGGGTTGCAAAGCAGTTAAATATTACATGTGGAAGAGAGGGTTATCAAAAAGGCAGCGTTAGAAGATTAAGAGCGCAAAGCATAATTTTACCCTTATTATTTACATTTACGCCCTAAAGGCGCTGCGGTATGAAAATTTAATCCTGTGTGGGGCAAGGAAACGTATTAAGGTTTTACTCAATTTTGAAGTTTTCTAAGCTCAGTAAACAAAAATATAAAATTATGAATGAAATAATGTTTTTTTGTTTAATTGATCATTAATATAATGAAGACGATTGGGAAGACAGAAACGCTATTACGATTAAATGGCTCGATAACAAACAATAACTTAGATGACACTAAATCGCATTTTTACTTGAGATTCCATCATGAAACCACGTGAAAGTTTTCTACATTTTCTAATTTCGTTATCACTTTTCCCCAATAAATAAAGACGTACAAAAAGTAGCAGTTCAAGTGCTCGCGGCCATCTGCCAGTACCACCAGTATGACCACCTTAGTACAACCTGGCCTTATTATGGTCACACATTTTTGTTTAACTCGCTGTGCCCCGCGGGTTTTGAGATAAAAAGTAAGCTATATGTTGGTTTAGTGCTTTACCCATCTATCTACTTTCAATCATTGAGAGCTGTCCGTTCTGGCATGATTGAGGAACAAACATCCATACATACCTACAACATTCTCATTTATAACATTATGAAGGTTTGTGCAAAGTCGCCCCAGATTTATGTAGGTTACATTCTGTGGTAATTGCATAATATAGTTTTAATTATGCCGTGGCTTCGTTATGATGCCTTATCATCTTGAAGGCTAATTATAATATAAATAAGGATTTCAAAAAACAGTTGGATATAAAAAAAGAACTGTAGTCGTCCAGTGTAAACTCGCTCAAAGCAATTATACCAAATTGGATGTTACCTATATTTAATCAAAACAAAATAAGGGATCAAGCTTCAAGGCTGTGGGATGCTCTTTTTACGGAAGATGCGTAAAAAGGAAGACTTATTAGGTCTGTATGTTTACGTTTAGTAGCTGCGGTAGAGGTTTTATTGGTTTCCAATAATTATATGCCATTTTACCTTCTTAACGGAGTTTTTATAATAAAAGTACCTTACGTTACATGTCCTAAACATAGCTATAGATTTGCGATTTTGTTTAATGAAAAAGCATTCAGCTGTCTTGACCTTGTTTAGAATCAAATAAAGAAACGAACGAACGAACATCAAAATTTGCGTGTATTTCATCTCTATAGATACAAGGAATCCAGGACCTATTCGTATTATGAAGTGTTTGTTATTGTGATCTGTATTTTTAGCACAATTTTTTGGACATAACAACCGTTTAGTTACCACAAAAAGTGTGAGCCCAAACACATTTGTAAGTGCCAACCGGAACTCTCGGCTCTCTATGTTGGAATGATATAAGAACCGCTTGTATCCGTACGTGTCGGAACTGAATGTGATTGTTAGTGTGGTGATATCAAGCGAGAAGAAATGGGTTTCTTGTCATTATTGTACGTCGTTGGGCTTGCTTCGTTTGGTTTGGCGCACTTGATAAGGTACCTGGCATATGTTATATCTATTATTATTGCATACTTCAATATTATTGTTCAATATTACATATTACAATCTACCTTTTGTAGAATAATATACCTAAATAACCACATTTTTTAAGAAGTTCACGCTATGCATTGGTAGAAGGTTATTTCGCAGGAATACCGTTAACTTTACGGTGATTATTCATAGTCAAACATGAAATTAACATTTGCATGAATCGTTTCCCTCGGTGGGATCAGCTTGATCGATATGCATAAATATTTGATATGAGGCTGAAAAGGACCGACCTGTGAGTTTGATGAGGGTTTAATCTATTTGCGATAAAATGTCATTTCCCTTTTAATTCGTACCTACTCTACTCCAGGGAAAGTGTTAAGAACTGTTAATAGAAATTGTTGGAGGTAACTGCGATGAAAGTGTTTGGATATAGGAATATTAGAACCAATTTCAAGGCGAGTGCAGTGCAGTGCCGCATAGAATTGGGTAGTGCAAAGTTCTAGATGGCACTGCAACTGTTTGAGGCACTTTTTTACCATCATCATGTGAACAAATTGCTAGTCTCGCTACTCTGTGACATTATAAAGTGTTTTTGAGATGAAAGTAGTTTTAATAAAAAATAAAAATAAGAATTGATTGGTAGCTCTGCTACATGTCTAAAGATATATTAGGTTCATTATAAATTTAAAAATTCATTAAATTTATTAAAACAAAAATATGAAGAAAATGTACCTAGAAGAAAAAAAATTGTATATTAAATCACTAGGAAATACCGTACAAATTTGTTTACACAATATAATTAGCAACGATTTATGCTTTTTTTTTAAGACAGTGAGTATATTTCATAAAATATTCGAAGCTGAAGTAAATAAAATATTCGAAGCATAAATAAACTGTTGTATCTTTGTCATCATCTATTTCGGTTCCGGGCGCGCACGAAACGCATCAATGGAATGATCTTACTCCGTCGGAATCATAAACAAAATGTGTTGCTAAACAATTTCTTGGAAATTGCGAGAAGTTTTAATCCATTTGGATCAGCTTGCTTCGTCCTATCTAAGACTAGCTGATAAATAGTTTATAAAGCTTTTCCATTCGTGAAAAGAAAACGACAAACAAGTGAAATTTATTTGTTTATTTTATCCATACTAACAGCTGCCGTATAAGCTCGAGTGAAATTTGGCTCAATTATTTTTCCAAAATGGATCCCTTAGATTCGTGGTCACCGCAGTCGGCGGATATGGGTTGACAAGGTTAAATAAAATGTACGCATAACATTTAAACATTTTTCCCCATATAAATAAAATTCAAACTAGTGAAATAATTTTCAGAATTGGATCAGAGACCACATTTTCACCATTGGAATTCGCTTGTTTGTAAAAACCTTGTATGTTCCCGGGATAAAACATAGCCATTAGTACACAATAGTACTTATTACCTAGTACGGTATTACATTCTAAAAATTCACGAACTCACAAACTTTACCTCTTTATAATATTAGTATAGGTAGATAGATAAAAAGAGGTAATAAAGGTAACAAAATATTTCACACTGTACAATCTCTGTGAAACACGACAGCAGCTAATAAACTGATGCCGAGACGTCTTTAGTAACGTGAAACGCCTTTGTTTTTTACTTATTTTGTGACATTTATGTTGGCATTGTGATATAATAGGTAATGTAAGCTTATCACAAATTAAGGAGAATTTAAGCAATTAACCAAAAATGTGGCGTTCATGTATTTCTGTACTCAAACTTGTGTTTTCGTTGGAATATTAATAACTACAGTTTTAGTATTAAGTCCGCTACACAGTAAGTACTATACCTACTTAAATAGTTTTGTAAATAAATAAGTGTTCCCATGTGGTTTGCAGGCAAATATTTCAAATATTCTGCCACATTCTGCTCGAGTGGATACAATATTTCCAATCCAATGATATTTTATATTATAATTATTATTACGTAAGTACGAGTTTAATCAGTTAACTTTCACGAGTGCTCCCATGGGCCTCACGTGAATTTGAGTTTACGCAAGTATTAAATTAGGGTTGGCTTTGAAGTAAATCAGCTTTACTTGCTTAGAACGGCTCTAATTCGAATCAAACCATTACCACAAAAGTTTAGACCGGAATTAAACAGATGTTTCTAAAATTTCGTTTGACATAATCGACGTCTCCCACTCGCGTTTTGTTATTCAATCCTAGCATTCCTAATAATTTTACTTGTGAATTTCTTATTGAGCTAGAAAAAGCGAGGGTTAGAAGTCGATTTATGGAGAAAATATTTAGACTAGTGTAGGGGAGGCCTATGTCCAGCAGTGGACTTCTTCGGGCTGAAATGATGATGATGATGATATTTAGACTCATCTGTTCAACTCTGGTTTAAACTCTTGAGGTAAGACTGTTAGATTCCATTACATGGCCCGACGATCCTCTCCACTGACCGTTATTTCTATCCCAGAATGTAGGTATTGTTTGTGAAGCAATTGAAATTAAAAAGTACCGGAATGCCAATGAGGTTAAGGTTAACTGGTTCATGGAACCCGATTATTAGCAAGTGTGTACATACTGTGCAATATATCGCGACGGTTTTGTTTTAAACGACCAAACGCGGGTAGTTGGAAACATCACACGCCTCGCCCGACGGTGATACCCGCATTCTCCAGTATTATCGTGCCCGCGGTCGATGTAACTCGATCTAAACGTCGGGTAGGTATTATTTCAAAAGCAATATTATAATTACTATCAATTTGTGCGCGTATTAGACCTGTATGAGTTCAGTTCGCGAAGATTGAAGAGCTTCAAATCAGCTTATTCATATTCGAAACGTAAGTAATCCGTACGTACATCGATTGTTTCTATGGTGCAATGTTAAAACTCGCCGCATCATCGCGTGCCGGTCTATTTGTGCCTATAACAGACACTTAGTTACTTTCAGTTTGCTTTAAATCAAGTGTCAGGAAGAGTGATGTCTGTGGAAATGCAGCGAATTCTTGGCGCGTCTCCACATGAGGGGGCGGAAGGATATTGCTTCTCATAGTGTGTTGGCAGTAATAGTGCCCATTCATACTGTACGATCGCTGAATGATTCGGTATTGTCTCTGAAGCGTTAGCAGAACAATATATTGTTTATTTAGGTACAGTTAGCGGCATAATTCGTCTAAAATTTTCACACTTTTGATTTCATTTTTACGAGTTTTTTTTTTAGCTTTTCGCGTGTGTAATGCTTTATTGATAGGTAGTACTGGTTTAGTGGCTTTTGTTGGTGACTGTACAAGAAACTGCCCAATTTTGCTGTGGGCTTATTTTCTATAGATCATGACTTGTCTATTAAGCGTTCATTGATATATCAGAAAATCATTAGTACCTATCCAAGTAAAAACAATTTGTATCTTTGAAATTGTTATTCTACTAATTATTTCCTTTTCATGATGTGGGTATTTGGTTAGGCTGGTGGGAAACAATGAATGGAAAGTATGTTGAATATTTTCTCATATGCATGAGAAAATTATCTTTGGCATCATTCGGACGTCACACTTATCTTAACTATACTCGTCAATTTTTTATGTATACAACAACAACTGAGACGTTTAAAATGAAATGGATTTTCTACACATACTCTCTCACACATTCTGTAGAAGGGATCTCCACATTTACATATTTTTTTTTTAATGTTTCGGATTTACACTTAGCCAGATTTATGCATTTAGCCAGTGCCACGCTTTATAACATTTCAAACTTTGCTCAATTAGTCAAAATATATCCGGTATCCGGCAAACTAGTATTCACGTGTTTTATAGGGTATCAAGGTATCACCCGAAGTGACGCCATGTATGTCAGGTACCTTCACATTTTATAGATCAACCCTCAACCCTCAAAGCCCTGACACCATTCGCTGCGGAATTGGATCACCCCGTTGCCGATGCGAACTACGCGTAAACGTGAATTGTGGCAACCATCACATAACCCGTTCAAAGCTTGTTTCCACTATACCATACTATGTTTCACGTCATCATCGCAACGTTGCGCAAAATTTAGTTCGTTTACAACTTAGACGAGAATCCGACAATGTGTCTACGTTGTTCACTTTGTATTACGTACTATTTGGTTGGCCTCTGAAAAATGTAGCTGGATGAAGTGCCGGTGCCAGATCTCCCAAATTACTGTTAAAATTTAAGGAATTTATGTTAATTAAATTTAAAGTACATGTAATTTACGAGTATAATATACCTATAATAACTTCGAAGCTAATAAAATAATGTTGTATACAACTTTAAGTTTATTTGCAATTTCTCGTGTGTAGTATACATACATAGTTACTTACATTAAAAAAACAATAATGCTCTCAAAGTCTGATTAAAGCTAATCGACGCCTCTCAGTAACTATAAGAAATAGATGTTAATTAGTATTTAAACGGGTCTAATTCGCGCACAAACGAATATCAAAATATATAATGTTGACATACCTCGACGTTTCGACCGAGTTACATCGGTCGTGGTCACGAGAAGAGTGTGGGTCAGTCTTCTCGTGACCACGACCGATGTAACTCGGTCAAAACGTCGAGGTATGTCAACATTATATATTTTGATATTCGTTTGTGCGCGAATTAGACCCGTTTAAATACTAATTAACATGTATTCAGTTCGCGAAAGTTTAAGAACTTCTATAAGAAATAGGTAGCATTTAGCTGATGATCCTCAAAAACGACTCTAACCTCATCACGCTACAGTCTAGTTCTCTTTGGTTGCAGCGTGACCAACATATTCCTGGTGAACCTGTCTGCGGCAGACCTGCTCGTGACGCTGTTCTGCATGCCCGTGCAGATCGCCAAGTCGGTCACGCTGCTCTGGTACTTCGGGGAGGTCATGTGCAAAACGGTCAACTTCTTGCAAGGTACGTTCCAAAAATTCTGATCAACTATCCGTTTTCTATCTTTATATATACTCGTATAATTGTACGGTACGTGTGTCTATCAATGAACTTCTCCTAAACGGCTGGACCGATTTGAATTATTTTTTTGTATGCATTTGGGTGGAGCCCTGGATGGCTTAGATTCACAAATCAGCCCGGCAGGTGGCGTTGCGGTCATGCTTTCAAACGTCTGTCGTCCGCTAGTCCTATTATAATAGTGTAAATGAGCCATTTTATGTCTGTATATTGAACATATTTTTGAAGAAAATACTAGGGTCGACAAGCCACTTTCTTGACTTGGTCGATTAGCCACGGAGTTGAAAGTCACTGAACCGGAAAATGTGATTTACAATTTTTTTCGCCGATTTTTGTTTACCTTAAATCTCAGAAACTACAAGACGGTTTTTGCTATGAAAGTTTCGACATTTTGTAGCTTTAGCTTCAAGTAAGTTAACGGTATAGGTTTCTACATTTAAAATTTAGCTAAAAGTGGGTAGGTACCAGCATTGCTGAGCCCGTACGTCCACGAGATATAGAATTAGTTGGTCATAATGACATCACACATAATAGTAACATACGAAGTCGCGGGAATCAGCTACTTCTAAATACTTACTTCTTTACAGAATAAACTAAAACATACGACTGACTTCGTTATCACCCACTCACATATCTCCACTGGTGACCACGACTTTCTCCTCACTTCTGTGAGGAGGATTAGGTCATAGAGGGCCTGGTTCGGATTGGTGAATCTTCAGACTGAAACCAGAAAAAATATAGTACTAGATATGTACGGTTTGTGGGTAGATCAAATACTTCTAAAATAATTCTCTTACATGTGGGAAGCGAAAGAGGTGTGTCAGGATCGTAGCATGTGGAAAGATGTAGTCTCTACCTACCTCAATGGAAAAAGCCGTGACTGTATGTAAGTATGTATGTAAGTTTGTTTGTTTGTATACATGTATGTGGGTCTCCCTGTTAAAACACTACACACACACTAGTCTGAGTATACTAGTCACACTAGTCTGCGTATACTAGTCGCACTAGTCCGCGTATACTAGTCACACTAGTCTGCGTATACTAGTCACACTAGTCTGCGTATACTAGTCGCACTAGTCCGCGTACACTAGTCACACATTGTACTAGTCTGCGTAGTAATAGTACACTCAATCACCAGGGAAGCCATGCACTCCATCAGATATATTTTAAGCTGCAGCACGTTTCAGTAAGACCTTAAAGCTTAAGTGCGCTGGAAACCTCCATTACCTAATCGACTCCTATATCCAGTGAATATTGACCTAACCGGCTTAGAACTTTGAAGGAGGTTTAGTTTGCAGTAAAGTACTGAATAGTCACTGTAAATGGACAGGCAAGGCGTTTACCATCATATTGTGGAGTCATAATCAAAGTATTTAGTGTAAATAGGAAATAATATCGCACTTTTATAAGAAGTGAAATAGGTACTTACAAGAACAAAAATACAAAGTCATAAAATATGCAACCTAGTGCCTAGGCTACTAATTGATTATGGTGTTAGTTTGAAAAAGGATGTATTGTATTCATTATTAACTTATCTCTTCAGTGTGTGGACTTTATTATGAGGTTGTGAGGATATCATTAATTTAGTTTGATAAATATATTAAATAGCTTAAATATATATCATGACTATATCAATTTATTAATAATGCTGCCACATGGAATATCCTCGGCGGTAGACCGCCCCTATAAACCAGAAGTCCGGGTTGAGGAGCAACTTCTCTACGTGCCTTTCGAAGTATGGATGGAAACTGGCACATAACTTATTAATAAAACTAGCTACGTCCTACGAATTCACCCGCGTAGTTCCAGTATTCAAAATATGTTTATGGAAAATGTAGGGGTTCTGCGGGAAACTGCAATTGAACAGAAAACAGCTGTAAATAAACATCCCTCCGAGAGTCATTACAATCCCTTCGATAGTCGTGCGATAGTCATTACGCGACGTCTATGCTATATTGACGTCACCGTATGTTATAAAACTATGTAGGTACTTACGAGATTGAAGTTGCGAACAAAAAAAAAGTTAATCTTTCCAACTAGTTCAAAAAAGACGAAACAAAAATGTAGCGAGGCTCGGATATTGTTAAATATTGACGTAAAAATCATCTCAAGACACTCCTCGTGTGCCGGCAACCCTACTCGCGGTAGTTATTATACGAGGGACGAGTGTTTAAGCAATGCTAGGGTTGGCAGTCTTCCAGTTCCTACCCCATATCATCGAAATCGAACCCTTCTACGAGTATATTCCATTTTTATATTTGAACTGGCCGTTGCAATGTTACATACGGCTTTGTTCACGGTCGCATTTTTTTGTATTGATAGGTACTGTCAGACTAAAATGTTTATCGCAAAAAAAAGTGTATGCCCTTCTCCAAGTTTCACACTATCTCTATAACAATATTAATTGAGATCGGTTCAGCCGTTTAGTCGTGAAAACCTAAAAGAATAGAAACAGACACACTTCCGTATTTATAATTTTAATTAGGTACCATATAGGTTAAACTATGGAATATGCATTTGAAGACTGTCCCATCGAAGTCTGCAGCATAGAATACCAGTTAATATCAATACCCTAGAAGAATTCTCTACATACAATCTACAATAGATGGCAGATGGGGAGATTGAATGACATTTTGAACATTTGCTTCGCATACAGTTCCGCTTGTCTTTTGTTCGACACAGCCGTTTGCACGGAGTGTACACCCTGATCTTTGAGGCGACTCAGCTTTTAGGCAGCCAGGCCTTCAGAAAAGCCAAATATTATACGGTTGCGGGTAAACCGATATTTGATTCTTAATAATCCATCAAGAACCGCTTTCCCCGTAGGATTTATAAGATTAATCCTAATTAAAATCGTCAAAACAAGTCTGTTTGTTGGTTAAAATACAATTCTTTTTTTACAATTTCATTTGAATGTCCTCAATAGGTACAAATCTATACGTTGGTTTGCCCTTTTTCATGCAGTAATGGAGCGAGGGATTGACGTGAATTTCTAATAGTGACATAGGTTGCTTTTGATTCCTAAATAGTCTGGGATTTCTGTGTGAAGTTAGACAACGCTCGTGAAAGTGCTTAGTTCCAAAATAATGTAAGAAATATTTTAGATACGGGCTACTAAGTATCTAATCAAAAATATTCCTTGAGTTCTCTCAAACGTGTATCGCAGAGTGACAAATATACGAGTACTACATTGCGGGCATTAATATAATACATAAATGATAAATACATTATAATAATATTTATCTCCAATCAATTGTAAAAAGCAAATAGATAAAGATTATCTATTTGCTTTTTACAACTGATTGGAGATAAATATTATCTATTAGCCATTATCTAAAGACTCCTACCTGTAAACAAAGAAACGACATTTAAAGTTTATATTTCGTATGTTGTTTCTTTCACAATTTCTGGGTTCTTAAGTAAATTATTTCACTACTAGCTGATACCCGCAACTTCGTTCGCATTTTTTATATAAAATGTAAAGTGTTAAGAAAAACAATTGATGTCGCGGGTAACAGATAGGTAAGAATACATCTCTTTCTCTCTCCTTTTTCCTGTATTTTTCTCCCTCTCTAGCTCTCATTCTATCTTTCTGCCTCTTTCGCTCTTTCTATCTCTCTTCCTCTACCTCTATCTCTTACCCTCTCCTTATATCTCTATATCTTTTCCTATCTTTCTATCATTAATATCCCTTTCCACTCTCAATCTCTCGCCTTCTCTCTCCCTGTCCATCTCATCCATTATATTTATTTCCCTCACCCTCTCCGTCTATATCTCTCCTTTTCCCTCCTTCGCTCACTCCCTCTCCCTCTATTTCTATATATTTCGCGCTCAATTACTTTCTCGCCCCCCTCTCTCCCCTCTTCCCTATTTCCCCCCACTCTCCCCTTCTTCTACCCCCACTCTCCTCTCATTCTCCCCCACTCTCCACTCTTTCTCACCCCACTCTCCCCTCTTTCTCACCCCATTCTCCCGTCTTCCTCCCCCCACTCTCCCCTCTCTTTCGCCTACTCTACTCTCTCACCCCATTCTCCCCCCACTCTCTCCTCTTTATCCCCCACTCTCCCCGCTTTCTCTCCCCACTCTCCCCTATTTCTCCCCACTCTACTCTCTTTCACACCCCATTCTCCCTTCTTTCGCACCCCATACTCCCCTCTTTCTCCCCCCACTCTCCCCTCTTCCTCTCCTCACTCTCCCCTCTCTACTATCTTCTCACCCCACTCTCCCCTCTTTCTCACCCTACTCTCCCCTTTTTTTCCCCCACTCTCCCCTCTACTCACCCCACTCTCCCCTCTTTCTCACCCTACTCTACCCTCTTTCACATCCCACTCTCCCCTCTTTCTCACCCCACTCTACCCTCTTTCTCATCCCGCTCTCCCCTCTTTCTCTCCGCACTCTCCTCTCTTTCTCCCCCCACTCTACTATCTACTCCCCCTTTCCCCTCCCCCCTCTCCTCCCATCGCACTCTCCCCCTTTAATTACTTGCCAAATTAAATTACGATCCGTTCAGCCGTTTATTTGTGGTCCGTACGGGGTGCATCTAAAGAATACGTCATAATTTCAACCCCCTTACTTATTTGCATTTTTGATGAATTTGCAAAAAAGCTGAAACCCGTATTTATTTATTTCTTACCAAAAGCCTAAATAAGAATTTTCAGATCCCAAACTTGAGGAATTATGGATTCCCCATACAAACTTTCAACCCCTATTTCATCCCCTTCGAGATTCTTTTTTGAGTCAAAAGATAGCCTATGTCCGTCTCATAGGTTCAATCTACCCCTGTACCAAATTTCATCTAAATCGGCTCAGCAGTTTAGCCGTGAAAAGGTAACAAACAAACAGACAAACAGATAAACAGAGTTACTTTCAGATTTATAATATTAAGTATGGATACAAACAACATTGAAAAATCGCCATTTTCTTCTAACAGAGTAATCATTATTTCATAGATACAAAAACAAAGAATAACTCTACTGACAAACCAAATGTCAACTCATCTTCTCGATAATCTGGCTGTCATTTTGCTTCTACTCTATTGACAGCGCCATGTGCGGCAAAATTCAAAATAAAAGGAATACACCTGTATTTCTTTACATACATTTATTTCCAAGAAATCCTAATGGATTCGTAATGGATTTTGACGAAACTTCACAACAATATAGCTTACATATCAGAATAACACATAGGCTACAATTCATAAAGATATATTATCGTATATTATCCAAACGTGGGTGAAACCGCGGGGCGCAGCTAGTGTTAGTATACAGAGTATGAATACGACAGAGAGATAATAATTTTCACGATACACATTACAGCAAAAGTATCCGGGCTAATTACTTTGCGTGCGTCCCCTTTAATTTTAAACGTTTTGTCTTTTACACAATGTTCGATTCGACATAAAACATTGTCGTTTAACAACGCGGAATATCTATATTCATAATATTATCGTAAAAATATAACGGATCGCTGTCTGTACATGGAAGATATTATAATATGAGAAAATATATTATTGGGACCTTTTTCAAAGCAAATAGTATCCAAAACAATAGTTTGTCTGTTTGTCTGTGCGTTTGTATACGCTAATCTCAGAAACGAATCATCTGATTTAGATGTGGTTTTCATAAATATATTGTGGTAAGCTTCATTTAACATTCAATGTTTGTTTCATGTCAATCGGTTTATAAATTAAAAAGTTACGCCAACCTTTCAAATAGCTATAGGTTTTGTAACGCGGGTGAAACCACGGGGTGCAGCTAGAGATTAATAAAATGTTTGATTGATCAATCCAACCAAATGCCCTATTGGTCGTTTGTCAATTTGTAAATGCTTTTTATGTAACCCTCCCTTTCATCTTTCGCGGATCAAAGGGATGAAATACTGAAAATTAACAGCAATTTGAATGTAATGCTGATTCAGTGAAAATCCTAATGGTAAATTGGCAATTATTATCTTTGTACTTCGGCATCCATGGCATAGTGGGTGATGAGACGATAGAGAAGCGTGAAGTTGCAGGTTCAATTTTTTGCAGGTTGGTTCTTTGCTTTGTCAAAAAATGAGTCTTATAAGTTTCTAATTCCTTTAACACAGGAAATCCCTGTTTGAAGTCAATATCTAAATTATGTTATTGTAATTAGTTAGCCTTTAAATGTCCAAAGTTTATTAGATCACTTGCCTTAAAGTTTGTGGGTTGGGATGTAGCTACTCGTGTAGTTTGCAAACTAATCTATGAAACTGAATCTCACTCACTTCCGTTTGCTGTATCAGGGTTGTTTCATTATGAAATTTGCGGTTATTTAGGTAAGTACATACTCGTAATAATAGTATTAGTTAATATTATAATGAGGAAAACTTTGTTTGTTTGGTTGTAATGAATAGGCTTCGAAACGAATGAACCGATTTGAAAAATTCTTTCACTGTTGGAAAGCTATGCTATCCCCGGTACACATAGGCTATCTTTTATCCCGTAAAAATTAATGGTTCCCGCGGGATAGTAGTTAACGCGGGTGAAACCGCGAGTTGCTTCCAGTATTATTATAAATTTGTATACCCACAATTTCAGTCCATCCGAATTCAATAATTAAAAGTGACGATATTGCCGCAAATAAATTCGTTCGCTTTTGTCGAAAACAATTATTTGTTTGTAATAACTTTTCTTTGCTTTGTTTTGAAAGTGCTATTATCAGGAACCGGAAGTTAAAGATCTGTCCATGAAACCTGTGGTGGCAAGAGGGACGAAATCTTTGATGTGTGCCGCGTTTGTTGTTTACTTATATTTTGTTGGGTTATTCCTTGAGTACTCCATTCTTTTGTTCTGAATAAATTTTAATCCCATACATTCATTCCCAATCTACTCCACAGAATTGTCATCTGGTACTATGCTGTATACTATGGCAACTTTATTTGCATAAACATACTGTATGTGTATAGTAAACGTTCCAACTCATTTTAATACTATGTCGGCGAGATAGTGTATACTCTCCTCTATCTATCACCTACACTACCAGTGTATGTGAAAAAAAAGGTAATCGACTTGACAAAAAGGTGGTTCCGTTAACTATTCTCGTAACGTTAGATCTCTTATAGGTATTTCTGAATCGATTTGGTAACTAAATAATTATATTTTGCGTAGTCCTCAAAAGTATTCTCATTAACCGTTTCAGCTATTTTCTTATTCCATTTCAATGGGGCTCATTGTAAGGCCTACAAGCTTCTAGGAAGATTTATTTTGCTATCCATAGGATCTATAATGTTCCTTCAGGGCTGCCTTTACATAGACTGGCAACAGCTTGCCCCACACAGTGAGTATCATAAAACTAGGATTTATTTTACAGCCTCGTCAACCTTGACTTACGGACGGCACGGGCCGTAAGACAGCTTTCAAGGTTTACTGTCCGCGACTGTAAAATATCGGTGTTTGGCCACTGCCTCGCCTAGAGCACGCATCTTTTACGACGCTATTATAAGATAGTTTAATGTTGTTTGTTTAATGTTAATGATTTGTTCCGGGTTTGATCATCGACTCCGCACTACTGACTTTTCCCAAACTATGTGAGGAGTTCCATTGCTCCGTGCTTCTGAGGGCGTGTTAAAACATCAATTTGGGTTGCTATCGATTGAGACCAGTCGTTAAGCCACGTCAGAGGCCCTTGGGCGGCAGACAAACTTCGAATTAGACAGTATCGGCCTGTGTTAGAGTTTATCAGACCACGGACTTCTGACGTGGTTTAACAAATTACCGATGGCTTGTACCCTTGGAAGCATGGAGCGATGAGAATAGATACCTATGACTTACGAGATGTCATCGGTGTCAAGCCGTTAATGGAACTCGATGTCGTTGTGTTGAAAACGCGCAAGTTATCGCTCTCGCACCAGAAAGTTTTATGAACACTTTGTAGGATACACCTGTATGTAGGGAATAAAAAGGGTCCTAATAATATTCGGCGGAGTCTGGCAGACCACCGGCCAGACTTGGTCAGACTACCTTGTGAATGTAACCGGAAAGGGCAGGACTTGCACAGGCCCGGAATAAGTGGCCCGAAGGAAAAGAGGCCTATACCCAACAGTGTACTTACATGATGATGATGATGATAATATAAAGCTCGCGTGGTAGTTGAATCCGCCACCTCACGCTGCACAGTAACCTGTCCGATTATTAAACGGTGAAACCGTGTCTTGCTCTAGGAAGTACGAAAGAACGATTTGACTAAATAGTTATATTATGTGCTTATTCTTAATGATATGAGAAATAAATATACTTATTATCTTAAACGTGAGTTAAACCAATCAGTAAATATCGATCTTTTAACCGGTTACAGAGATACATTTCAAAATGTATAATAAATAGTTATGTACCTACATTTCCTTTTATTACCAGTAATTATTTCATTGTTATGAGTGCGACGCTTATAAATTGATTTCACACTTCAGGGTCGTCCCAAAATTTTAGTGAACTGCCTTTTTGTTACAAATATTAAAAAAACCCAGGGACACGTTAAAACCAGGGATGCACAGACTTATTAAGACTAGGGGCCACTCGGGCAAATTATGAACTGATGGCGGGCTGCCAGAAGTATAGCTAATTAAAGACAATAAAGAATTTATAATAATGTACTAAAATTGTTAAAGGATTTGTTAATTTGAAGCGTGGCACTGCATAGTGCTTACAATCTTTTTTATATTTGGCTCAAATTTACTTGTAGCAACACGTAAAACTGCTTCCAAACTTTCGTTTGCAAGGAGGTTTCGTTCAAAAAAATTTTTTTTTTATTATTATTTAGTACTGAAAAGGTTTGTTCACATAGATAGATAGATAGATAGATAACTCTTTATTGACACCAAGATGCATAAAAAAAGAAAAAAACAATAACAAAACGAAACATAACTTAATACCTAGGTACAATGGGCGGTCTTATCGCATAAAGCGATCTCTGCCAGACAACCTTTGGATGGACCAGATAGAGAGCAGGAAAAAGGGGTTGGGGCGGTTGACATCAGTGTCAAAATATCAAAACATACATACAAATAATTACACAAATACTCCTTTTTAAATATACATACCAATAATAAGATAGTCATAAATACATATACCTACATAATATATATATAATACTATAAACATTAGGTTAAATAAAGAGTCTAGCAGTGGTTTGAAAAGTAATGCTGTTTGACCAATTTTTTAAAAATGTCTAAAGATTTAGCGCGTCTGATGTCGACAGGCAGTGCGTTCCACAGACGGACCGCCTGCACAGTAAATGATTTGCCGTAAAATTGAGAAGAGTGTACAGGAGTTTTAAGTTGGAAGGTGTTTGTAGAACGTAGATTTAAAGAGTTGGAAAGATGTAGAAATTCAAAGCGTTCTTTGAGATAGAGTGGAGTGGACGGTATAAACAAGATGTTATAAAGAAGTGAAAGAATATGAGCATTCCGGCGAAGACGAATAGGTAACCATTTCAGCTTACAGCGATACTCGGAGACATGGTCATATTTGCGTAATCCAAATATGAACCGGATACAGAAATTTTGAAGGCGTTCAAGTTTACTGAGCTGTTCTTCGGTTAAATCCAGATAGCAAGCGTCGGCGTAATCTAAAATAGGGAGCAGAAGGGATTGTGCAAGTGCAGTTTTAGTGGTAATTGGTAATAAGTTCCGTAATCTTCGCAAGGAAGCCGCTGAAGCAAAAACTTTCCGGCTGGTTTCCGCCATCTGAGGTACCCATGACAGTTGCCTGTCAATAAGCACTCCAAGATTCTTTACCGTCTCACTAATTGTAATGTGGGTAGTGTCGAAGATAACCTGTGGAAGGCGGAACCAATCAATTTTGGAAATCATCCTGGAGCTGCCTATCACTATTATTTGCGTTTTCTGTGGATTTACGCTCAGTCCATACGATTTGCTCCATTCTGAAATTCGCCGCAGATCACGATTGGTACGTTCAATTGCCTCATCTATTTGTTGTGGTGGAGCTTGAGTATAAATTTGCAAGTCATCGGCATATAGGTGGTAGGATGAAATAAGCTGATGAGATATTGTGTTTATAAAAATTGCAAAGAGAAGAGGAGATAGTACGCCGCCTTGAGGGACGCCCGCAGACATATCACACCAGGATGAAAAAGTATCATCAATGCGAATACGCTGCCGACGCCCATGAAGATAACTGCGAAACCAATCAACAACCGTAGGAGATATGTTAAGAGAGCGCAAAAGTCCTAACAGAACATCAAAATCTACATTGTTGAAGGCATTACTGAAATCCAGTAGCGATAGTACAGTCACCTGCCCCTCTGCCATGCCATATCGGATATCATCAGTGATTTTGACTAGCGCAGATACAGTACTATGACCTCGTCGGAAGCCAGATTGAAATGGATTCAAGAGGGAGTTTCTATTAAGGAATGAGTTAAGTTGTTCATGAACAAGGCGCTCAAGAACTTTGGATAGGAAAGGAAGGATAGATATAGGCCGGAAATCAGAAAAAGAGGAAGGATTGCGCTTTTTCGGAAGTGGAATAAGTTGCGCCTCTTTCCATGCAGTAGGGAAATTGCCACTAGTAATGGAAGTGTTCAGGATATACTGGATAACTGGCAGAAGTTCATCAAGGATAAGGATAACCATCTTACGACTTATACTATCACTACCCATAGCATTGGAGGAAATAGATGCAATACTCTTCTTAACATCACTATCGGTAAATTGATTAAAGACAAAAGAAGAATGGTCAGGAGTTGGAATAGAAGAAAGTTTAGAAAGGGTATCAGACTTTGTACGACCATCAAAATTGGAAGAAGTGGAAAAATGTTTGTTTAATAAATCAATGTTTATATCTTTAGGAAAAGCGTTTTGACGAGATTGACCAACTCCTAGTGACCTAAGAAATTTCCACACTTTCGCGGGATCTTCCTTATCAACAGAATCGTGAATATGCCGGCGCTGCGCATTCCTACACACCTTATTGCACTTGTTGCGACGCTCAACGTATCTCTCCCTATTCTCATCCGATGATCGATATTTGAGTTTGGCTTTAGCGACGAGTTTCTTGTGCATAAGCGATCGAATTTCTTTATTTAGCCACGGAGCAGGAAGATGCTTTAGTTTGACAGGCTTTAGGGGAGCATGACTGTCATAGAGATTAGTTACAATATTATTGAAAATCTCAATTTTTTCATCAATTGAGTCTGCATTTACAACTCCGACCCAATCTATCTCTGAGGCATCCTTTCGCAGACACTCGATATCAATACCACCAAAACTGCGCTGCAGAAGAATTTTTGGCTTGCATTTAGGTGGACGGATTTTGTAAGAGAGGAAAATCAAGTCATGATAAGAGAAGGCATCCGCCGCACACTGACCGTGCTTAGCAACAAAATCAGAAGATGAAACTAGGATCAGATCCAGAAGTGAAGGTGTAGAATGAGGAAAGTTATGAGTCGCATTTAAAGGGAGAATGATCAGGTTGCTAGCCATAATGATCGATTGAAAAGTAGACGATCGGGAGTCCTGCTTGAGGAGACAAGTATTAAAATCACCCATAATGATGGTGTGATCATAAGACGGACAGAAATCTTCAAGAAGATTTTCAAAAGAAGAGAAAAAGTTAATACGTAGAGATGGACAGTAATAAACCCCAAGTAGGACTTTAGTGTGAAAAAGAACAATTTCAATGAAAAGATGCTCACCAGCATTGGACTGAGGCGGCTGCGCTGACATACTCACAATAGTGAAAGGAATATGCGCACGAAGGTATATGGCAACACCGCCACCACCAGAACCAACACGGTCGTTGCGTATAAGTTGGAAACCTGGCAAAGCATATAAATTCGATGAGAGACAGGGTTTGAGCCAGGATTCTGAAATTAAGATAGCCTGAACATTGTTCTGATCGAATGACGCCAGCAAATCTGTAAAGTGGGCCGGAATACTCTGCGCATTTATATGTAGGACATTAAAGTTTTTAGGAACATCACTAATTAATGAACCAATGGTTTCAGAGAGGGTTGGTAGGCTACTAAAACTATTTCCACTGCTATCATCTGAAGAGGAACATGATAAATATTCAATACTATTAATGCTATCACTATCGCTGATGTGCACCATCTAGTAATATAATATATAAATACAGAATAAATAATTTACATAATATAATAATTAAAATAGTGATTATGGCTATGTAAAGTACCTATGTACTTTTATAAGTCCACCTGCCGGCTGTGTCAAACGCTAAAGAACCAAATAAACATTATTTTACACACTAAAAACAAAATTAACTAGGAAAGAAATGTCCACAGTATTACAAGAGTGCACGGGAAACGAAAACATTAATCGACTTTATATCCTAGCAGAATCGATTTCAATATTGATGCTTAAAATAGTACGGAACAATTTGCGAGTACGGAACGTTTCTAAAACGTCAACTTGACAGTTACAAAAAAGAAAAAAGAAAAAAAGCTAAGATAGGTAACAAAACATTAGGTTCATTTGGATGTAGGAAAAGCTGTGTAAAATTATTGTAAATACTAATATGTGGGTAAAAGCAACTGATATTTAGTGCTATTACTGAACAGTGAACATTCTATTCATTTCAAACATAGTTGACAAGACAAATAGAAACTAAATTTATGCCAAAAATGGCTCACTTTTTGCTGGTGGTAGCGGCTCGCCTTGTAGTCCTTGCTGCCTCCTTGACTGATGGCTCCCTGGCTGCAACTGGCTTCGGACTCTTCGAGACCGAAACTGGCTTCGGACCTAGAGGAGCAGGTGCCTTAATCCTACTCAACTCGGCGAGACCGCTGACACGATGCCGCGACCCATCAAGCCCAAGCACGAAGACAAACCCATCCCGCGTCCAGGAATTCTTCACACCAAATCGCTGACGTGCTGCCATAAAGGTGTCATGCCTGGGCTTCGTCAGGAACTCCGACAAAGTTATGCCTGACCCCTTGAGAGCAGTTTTAGCGTACCAGATTTTATTGCGAAGTGCTAGGTCATGGATCTTAACCAATATTGGCCTGGGCTTATCTGGGGATGAGGAGCGACCCATTCTATGACAACGACTAACATCTGTAGCAGTGAATTCAGTCACTTTCATCTGCTGAACCACTGCCCTCACAACTATGGCCACAGTGTCCTCACTCTTTTCCTCGGTCAGGCCATGTATCAGCAGTATCTTCCGGCGGGCTCGCATCTCCTGGCTGTCAGACTCACGGGCGAGAAGAGAAATCTGATCCTGAAGACCCTTGAGAGCAGTCAAAATGAAGGCCCGGAAAGAATTAAAGTCCTCCGCCAATGTTGCACTACCATCAATGGATGGGACTTTTTTGAGTTCAGCCTGGAATGTCTCCATCTTCTGCAAGAAGAGTAGCTGAAGCTGTGCCTGTGACTCCATTACAGCCTCCATCTTATGCAGTGCAATATCGCAAAAATGGATTGGTAGCAAAAGGTGATGGTATAGTGTGCAAAGTGAAAGATAACACTCCCCGGCAGGTATTTACTTGTCCTTTTTAATTATACATATAATTTGCACAATAATATAGTGTCTATTTATATTTTAATCTAATTTAAATATCAGCTGACTAATACTATTGTTTTATTTCCGACTACCCCCGTAGAAAAAAAGGGTATACATATATAGGTAGAACCAAATAAGTTGGCACATTTCAGAGCGTTTATGCGCAACTCTTTGTACGTATTCTAACAAACATACACACATACACACACATAAACTTTCGGCTTTATAATATTTGTAAGATAAGATAGAATTCAATATTTTTCGAATGTACGAGAGTATTATTTTTGCTGTCGGCGGGCCACCAGTATTCGACCTATATTTCTATAAGCCTATATTTCTATTCTACTGGCGTTGCTAGGATTCAGCAAAATTTACGCCCTGGGCGAGGTCTTCGCACGTGTAACTATATCATTATATATATGTATAAGTCATAGGGTTACTACACACCTACCATTATTCTGCCGCGGGGTAGTAGGTATAATATTCCTACAACCCTAGAACATTCATAGTCTGGTCCAGTAGCCTTACATTGTTTCAAAGCCGGCAGAATTATGCCCCAGCAAACATTTTTTTTGTCAGTTTACATAATGTTAAGAATACTATACCTTTGTATTTCAAGTTTTTTTATTACTTTCTCAATAATTATTATGTCGCGTTCCAATCTATCAATGTCACAACCACATGATTTGATCAGTAAAGTAGTGGACGCTTCATTAAAACTTCCGGTTCTTTTATAAAGAAAAAGTGACACGTTTTTGGATTCCTATCATTTGTCCACACAATGGTTAATGTTCCGACAATATTGCACATTGAACACATTTGGGGCCTCCCCTAAACTCCCCCTAACGATTTCGCCCGCCGACCGATGGGCATTCAGTGTGTAGACACCATATAATAAGATTCAATTCCCTCGTGATCACTGCGAATTTAACACAGCCGGAGCGGCGACCCTCACAATCTATTCCACTCACGCAATTACGCTCAATTTCTTGGGATACAGATTTATGGGGAACCATGGGTTTCAGAAGCCTGTTCTAACTGATATAAAATCAATGTTCAAAGCACGGAAGTAACCGATGCGTTGGCTACAACTTTTCTTATGGTACAACCTTGTTCCAAGGCTTGATCATCAACTGTACCTTGCTGAGGTAAAATGTGAAATGTCGTACTAAAAAGATACAAATTTGCGGGAGAAAAAGAAAAATATACTGACTACACCGACGCTAACCCTGACGATGATTTCACGACGACTGATTACTCGTTTTTCAATCTCAAACCACGTAATTGATTATAATCAATTACTGTTTCATTTAATTTAATTTATTCTAAACAAATACAAAATAAAAACTATAGACCAAAACTAACCATTATGTATCATAAGTATCATATAAATAAATAAATTAATAAATATTTATGTTTTATGGTTCTCTTGTAAAAGTGATAGCACTTATAAATAATACTTTGGTCAAATGTACAATATAAACGGTGCGAAGTGAAAAATGGAACAAACCAGTTAAGCAGCTCACTTTTAGCTCCAGGGTTAATTAAGATTTCGCCCTAGTTATCTGCCAGGCGTGTCTATCCCGCCAACTAGTTTACTTGGCTAAGGCCTAACTTAGGAGTTAGAAATAAATATGTATGAACGTAATATTCTGAGAGGAATCGATTAAGCGCTTTGTGTTTTAGTAATCTGTGCTATTACAGGCAAACGGTTTTTACATGACAGAGCCTATTCGTAATTTTAGCATTTAGGGAGCGGCTCAGCTATACAGATTGATAATTGCGTCCCTTGTCCACTTTGCTTTTTGACGACCTCGGTGGCGTGACGGGCGAAGGTCCGCCTGCGACGCAGGAGGTTGCGGGTTCGATTCCCGCCCCGGGACAAATGTTTGTACGATCTGCAGATATTTGTTCAGGGCGTTCTGGATGTTTTCTATGTATAATAAAAAATATCTATATATGTAGTGTATTGTATTATGTATATCAGTTGTCTAGTACCCATAACACAAGCTCTGCTTACTTTGGGGCTAGATAATGCTGTGTGAATGAATTGTCCAGCATTATTTATATTATTTATTATTAGATTGGACCTTGGAAAGGACATAGGAAATTTTATGTTGCGATAACCTACAGTCCACGTGGATGAAGACGCGCGAAAAACCAGTCTTATAAAAAAAAACTATTTATGTTAGTCACTCGTGCGTGTTAAGTCGCAGGCAAAAGCCAGTTTAATATCGACAGATATCCGACACGGGTCGGTGTCGACTCGTTATCTCGGCACGGCGCCAACTGGCCGGCGCGTGTCAGCTCGCAATGTTACAGAGAAGTTGAATCAAAGTTTACCATCGGTTTAGAAAAGCCGTGTTTGTTTATCGCTAGATTATTCTGACATCTGACCGCGTTGAGTTCAAATACACTTTTTGGTCAACGTTGACGGTTTGCAACCATCATAAGTCCCGTTGATGACAGCTAGATGATTTGATGGTACAGATGGCATGTAGACGACGGACAACGGACTACGGATTTCGAAGAATATACGTGATACTCCAATCCTGGTCGGGTCCCGTGGTGGGTTATGGCCTAATCTTCCTCACGAAAGCGAGGTGAGACCTCTGCTCAGCTGTAGGTGTAATTATGGATTGTGATGATGATGATGATGTAGATCATGGAACTCCTCAGTGCTTTCATCTGTAGATCCAAATATTGAGGTTCATTTTAACCATCTTGCAGTATCAGTAGGTATGCATCGTTTATAACTAAGGTTTATCTTTTTGCACCTCATTACATAAATGCTAATATAAAAGCTTAGCAAGCTTATTAGGAAAAAAGTATATTTTTATTTATCTTATCTTCATCAAACCTGTTTTAAATAAAAAAAATTGTTCAAGATCTCCAGTAGAAAAAGTAATGTACCTATGCAATAAGCCCGTTTAAACTTTCACGAGATAAGGAGCCCGCATGCATGTGGGATTATTATTACTCGCTATTTCAGGCACATTGTTTTAGTGGTATTGGGAAACTGTCTCTCGATCCAGCTTTTACTTGAAGTGAGGCATGTAACTGATTTCCAATTACTCATATCCCGATTGCAATACAAATCGAATATCAAACCAATAATCAACTCATGGAAAGCAATTAAACAGCTAAAGACCTCGCGGCGTCGAAGCATTAGCTGCGCGCCACATTTTCACTCGCAATGATATTATACCGCAAAAACAGCTTTTTCGGCGTGAAAAGGAGCATAGTCAAGGGTCACTTTGCTTTTACACGACTTAAGTAAAGACTTAATAGGACTTAATTAGTCAGACGTCAACTTTTTTGTTACTGCCTGAGAACAAAATATACCGTATGTTTTTGTTATATTTATTTTTACTAGCGAGTTGCGATGGGACATAATTAATATTCTTAGAAAATTATATATCTCACTATTTTACATAATATACTAGCTGTTGCTTGCGACTTCGTCCGCGTGGCACTTTATCGCAATAAAATATACGCCAGTTTTTCACCAAAATCCAATCTATCTCTATACCAATACTCATCAAAATCAGCCCAGCCGTAAGGTAGTAAATACAATTACTTTCACATTTTATAATAACCAGTAATGTATTTGTATGAGCCGCAAACTTTCTCGATGCGGATTTATTGTGTTTATTTGTGTTTTGCATAGATTGTATAATGTATCTGTTGATGCAATATTAGACTAAATAATTAATAACGATCTAAGATAGAGGACCAATTAATGGGGATACAAGCTGTATTCAGATTTAATAAGGATCCATGTAACTTCGAAGTTTATAGCGGAAGCCAGCCCAGAGAAGAGAACAGAGGGAAATACCAAAGAGGGTTGCGACCCGAAGCGACCGCACTAAGTTGTTCTAAATGGGTGGTAAATTAGTAATCTATCATAATTAACCCCTTATTAGCCTAATTTATTAAATATAGGGCACGGTATTATGATTCGTTGCATAGGTATAACATCGAAATACATGATGAATATAATTTACCAACATTTCATTTTATAAAACAGTCACGTAGCTTCGCACTTTTGCTTCAGTGAGAACAACCATTAATTGAATTAGTGCAGAAACTAACTTAATTACCCGGAGTTGAACATAAACAATGGTTAAACACGTTCCACAAGGCCGGGCCTAAACGCTGCCCATTGTAGTATTGGTAATTATGGGAATACTATTAAGAGAACAGGTAATTTTGCGCCGAAACCATTTTAAATGTTTCTAATATCCTCAAACTTTGAATTCGGATATCTAATTCAGTGCTATCTACCACAACCCTTAGGTATCTACCCACCGCTGAACATGGGTTTTCACTATCGTAAGGACTAATAGGTCATGACCCATCCGGACCGGTAGAAGACATACTTCCAAAACATTTTTCGGTAATGTGGGTCTCCTCACGATGTTTTCCTTCACCGAAAAGCGAGTGTATAATTACGTACATCATACCCCTTTTACCTAGAAACAAATAATTAGTAGGTACGTGCTCACACTAGAACTAGAGCTTAATTAATAGATATTAATACTCCATGAATATATAATAACTAACCATAGATTAACAATAGCTCTTATCGCATCTGTGTTTGCACTTGAGCGTAATAAAACAAACAATAATTTTAGTGGCTAATCGGCTGAGCCCGGAACATGTTGATTTATGGCTAGAAGCAACTTGTAGGCTTGTTGAACAGTAACCCTGGTGTAAATTAAAATTAAGGATGATAATATATTATTAGGATATTCATATCCGGTATATCAAATCGCATAATATCTGATATATAAAAAATATCTGTACATGGATTGAAGTGTTTGTTAAAGCAACCTACTTGATAGTTACTATCTACTACTAATCAATCTAATGACGACAATTGCGTGAACATTTTTGTTTACAGAAATTTAATGTGATGTTTTAATAGATATGATATCAGAAAGAACGTGCCACGTTCACACATACATCCCTATATCTAGTGAATTAGTAACTGCAGGTAGGTACCACAGTATCTGATCAAAAGATCGTAACTATACCTACAAAATATTGTATCGTATACTGATTTTTTATTTTTGTACTTCCATATCCGAGTCCGTAACTAAGCTCCCGTTTTAACAACTCTGCCTTTTACCGTTTAAACATTAACATCCAAGGTTCCGAATTCGTTTCCATGCCGGCAATCAGAAGTTAATTTTATGCTGAACACACTGAAATTGCCTTAAATTTTATTACGTGTACACCATTTTATATCGATAATGTTAGCAGGTAATTTTGATTGCGGAATATTTAATGTTTCTTAGATAGAATTCTCTATCATTTGGTTACTTTTTCCATCATTTATCGTACGGTAACAAAATCAATGAAGTTATTTCATAATTGTGAAACTCACAAAGCTCTATCATGTTATTCTAAAGTTACATCGACGATGAGTAGAAACCGGCAACAAAATATGTAGAAATAGCAAACAGCAATAGTTTGGTGAATAAGTACCTTCTTGGATTAATCGTGGTCAAAAATGGTTAGTCTACAATGGGACTAATTGTAAAGGACCGTTTGGTGACTGGCATTCTACTGGAGGATGCTTGGTAGAAGCAGCTAGCCAGTTGGCCGTGCGACGGAAACTGAAAGGCGGATCGGTGGATTTCCCTACTCAAATCGGTTCTATGTTTTGTATGCCGCTAACCGTTCATTTTATTGTTTCAGGGGTGGCAGTAGCATCGAGCGTGTTCACCATCACAGCGATGTCAGTAGACCGGTACCTGGCAATCACGCAGTCGCTCCGGCAGCCCTGGATGCCCTCGCGGCGCGGCGCCTGCCTCCTCCTCGCTGCCATGTGGCTGGTCTCTTTCGCCATCTTCGCCCCGCAGCTGGCCGTCGCTGCAGTCGAGCGCGAAGTGGTGCCGCTGCTGTTGCGGACGAAGAACGGATCAGTGAGTCACCACTGATCTTTCAGTCGTCATCATCAGCAGTCTACATTTACTCACTGAGATCGGACCTTCCTTTCCTCGTATTACTAGGAATCTGGACTAGTATCGCTAGCCAACTTCGTCTTCTTCTTCATATTCTCAAACACGTAGCCCCACACTAGGACTTCTCCTGTTTTGTGGGTACCGTAATATAATTTCACATACACATAACACCCAGATCAGAAACAAATATCCGTGGATCACACACATATTTGTTCCGGGCGAGAATCGAACCTGCCACACTAAGCGCAGCAGTCCGAGTGCTCAGCAACTACGCCAAATGTGTCGTCAACAAACTTGACAACTCAAGCTCGTCGACTTTGTATTAACAAAATCCTTTTATCTTTTTATATATATTCTATGGCGTGACCGATTTTAACATGACATAAAAGATGGGTCTGATAACAAGTAGACAGGACAAATTCCGTCAAAACGATTAGAAATTGTAGTCCTCCAAACTTAACATTCCACATTTCAGCGCAGAATGAAGGCACCTAAAGTTTGGATGGGCTCTTACGAAGTTAATTGAATCTTAGGTAAGTATTCAGATAGACGGATAGAGTCGTTTGCCAAGGGTACGAATCCAAATTGTTCGGAAATAATGATATCTTGATTCGTATTTAATGTCGCGCCATCTTGAATTTAGAAGGTTTGAAGGTACTGAAGAGGTCCGCTCGATAATTATTTTGGAGGTGTACGATCAGATTTGAGAACCGTGGATTATAGCCTGACCTTCCTCGCGGAAGTGAAATGAGACCCGTGGTCACCAGTGCACGGATATGGGGTATAATAATGACCATGAAGAGATAGCGCATCGGATTGGACTTCACGTGCTCTCACAGAATCTTGATTTTCGTAGCTCATTTTTAGTCTCCCGTGGAAAGCTTTCGCTCGTTATACTTAGCTACAAAGTATGGAATAACCAAGTAGGTACCACGGACCGAACAAAATTGATTCCGTACTAGACATTAGGGCTCCGGCCCTAAGTGTGACATTAAGTTTGACAAGGCCTCATATTCTCCCACACCTCGTTAAGTGATTTGATTTCAGGTGGTACTTTGGAAATGGACTGGGGTAAACAGGGCGGGGGCGTGTAATGCTATAATTAGGTTAACTATGTATATGCATAAATGGCAATTAGGCCGGTTCATAATATAAAATTGATTGAATCAGGGGTCACTTGGCGGTTCCATCAACATATTTTGGCTTAATAAACCTAGTTATCTTCGGCGTATCTTTGGGTCGTAAATGGTAGAAAGATGTGTACCTGAAATGTATTATTCTAGGCTAGCTTTTGCTTCCATATTGATCCATACGCTGAAGTAATTGAGCTCAAACATACAGCATAGTTATACCTATCTACTGTTATCTACCTTTCGTTTCTATCATCAATTCAGCTCGCTGTCACCATAATATCTCACCCGAGGACCAACTTAGCACTAGGAATAAAATACATTTATAAAAGGAAAAAACAACAAATATAATTTGCACTAAAACTACATCAACATCAGCCAATTCTAACATTTCCATAGGTATATGGACTTTTCGCTACTATAAGTCCATTGGCGCTTTGTGAAACTCAATATAATAAAATAATAATCAATTATGGCATTTCCATCTAATATTTATGTACGAGTAGATTGATTTGTTGTTTGTAAAAGAATATCTTTATTACAATACCCACTGGGCAATATTAAAAAACTAAACATTGTAAAATTAAACATTTGTAGATTAGTTTATTCTTATGGTAATTTGATATCGGTAATTGATGCAGTTCTATTCCGAAGCCAGTAAATCTTGTAACTTTAAGTATTCCGTAGGTACTTAATTTGTAATTATCTCACAAACAGAACTATCTGAAGCCCAAAAGAAAACAGAGTAGTTCACAGTAAAAACAGCTTGCAGTCGCCCTGACCTGACTGTTACAAAGTATAATGAGCATAAATTAATTCAAAATAATAACTAGCTTGCCCACTCGACGCAGATGTTTTAACGAGGTTGCGTTAGTGACGAGTTGCCTCTCAAATGTTTTCAGCTTGTTCTTATTTCTAGCTCTTGTTCAGCAACTGTGCTGGTAGTTTATGAATAGATAGATGATAAGATTTTTACTATGGTAATAGGTGGATGTATTTATGGTTAACTCAAATTCTGTTTAGGTACCTATATCAATGACAATGTTTCGGTTATACATTCGAGTTGTAACTTTGCATGCGTGTGAAGTTCAGATTCCAATACAATACGATGTCAGCGAACTGATCTGATGGTACACACGGGTGACGTACAGACTTACATAATATGTAGAGTTTGTTACAATAATGTTAGAAGAAACATGACTGGAAGCTATATTTTCAACAAAATAATTTGAGAGCACGTTTGGCGTAGTGGCTGAGCAATCAGACTGCTGCGCTTGGTGTAGGCGGGTTCGATTCCAAATATTTGTGTGAGCTACAAAATAATAGAACAATGAAATATGACAGAACTATGTTGTAATTTTAATATACCTAATAATAAAATCAGGCGTTGCTTTGCGTTTATCCATATCAAAACTTCCAGACAAAATTCTGGTTGAAGTAAAGCTACAAAAATTTACCTCATCGTTTTTACCGCATAGAATAAATGAAGTTTGTCGCCCTCAAATCGAATCCATAACCTCCTTTTACCATCACAGCACCTCCTGCAATCATTTCTATAAACTGAATTAATACAATTTCTATTTAATTAAATCTCAATTGAATCCTCAATTGGAACAAACCTCATGACAGACCCCATATCGTCATGAAACACTCGAGCTTCGACTTGAATCGATAAAGCTACAGATTGATTCGCAGCATTTCTACAGAATTACTTGAGGTACACGCCTGGTATTACCGGAAATTCCCTTGAATCCAAAAGGATGATGAATACAAAAAAGTGTTTTATGCGAAACAAAAGAGGTAAAATGGCTTTTCAAAAGTATCCATGGCTACCAAGTAAAAGTTTCTGACAGACGATGGAAGTAATATTACTTTTTGCATTTCAATGAAATAGGTATTACTTGTGAGTGCGTAATTTTAGCTCGAATACGTAGCGTTGATTGATTCCTGAACAATGGATATGTTTTTGGTAGGTATGTGTTTTGTACTCTTCAATAGGATTTAAGATTTTGTTTGTTATGTCAAAATAACAGCTTTTTACTAAATGCTTAGCGTACTGAATGCATATGAAAGTATAATTATTACGGTATATACCTACTTATAGCAAAATATAATTTATTTTAATGTTTGTTTATCTATCTGTTTGATCTCTTAAAGGAATGGACCGATTTTGATGGGATTTTCACTAACAGATAGCTGATGATAAAGAGCTACTTTTGTTTTAGAACTAGTTAGCTACTTCATCTATACAGAACGCGGGCAAAACCGTAGGGCACAGCTAGTTTATATATTTGACAACAGATTAGGTCTATATCTGTGCATGATTGAACTAAAAAGAAAATTTCAGTGCAAGTATTATGTAAGATGAAATACAGAAAAACGTATAATTATTATCAAAAAGTATGTTGTACTGTTTTAAAAGCATTCAAACAAACTCAACTTTACTGGGAGCCGTTCTGCCTTTGACAAAGACAACATTATTTAGTATTTCGAGGGTTAGAAGAACTTTTCAATGGCTTGAACCCTTAATGCTTCTACTTATACGAGCTTTGTCATAAAAAAGTCTGTAAGCCACAATAGAAGGAGCTCTGGTATGAAACCTATACTTTTTAAAATTTGAAAGTTGAACATACGTCAGTTGAGACGACTTTAAACTGGAATATAATAATGTATTGTCTCTATAACTCCTCAACCCTCTTATTTGCACTTACAATCGTGTACTTACGTACATGTTCACTAAAAATTTCCATTTTTTAACATCAATGTACGTCAAAGTTTTAATGCAAAAAGATGATGAACACTATGCGAGACAAGCTCCTTGCATTAGCTCGTTTATAATAATTATAGTACACTGACCCGTAGCGCATCTGAATGTAGAACTTACTTCGCCTCGCAATATTACCCGCCGTTTGATAAAAGTAGCCTATAGGTTAGTTTAGTAGCTACCTCCATACTGGATTTCATCAAAATTGGTCCACACGTTTGAGCGTGATGAAGTAACATGTTTGTTACTTCAAACATACTTACGTTTTTTTTTTCCTTTATATTAGTAGAATATATTTTTAGCCAACTGAACTTGTGACACTCGAAGACTTCAAATTGATATTTCAGCTGTAACCAACGTCACGGCTAATGGAAAGCTCATAAAAACTTTCAGCGTAGTTAAAACTGACACTATCTAGCAAAAGTTCCCGCAAACCTAATGGATTTATGTGCTAAAATCGTTGATGCTACATTTTTACATAGTGGTTCTCTGAAATCGTTATTTTAAAGGTTTATGAGAATGTTTAATTCATCAAAAGCCTATTACGTTATCGCCGCTGGGCAGACTGCTGCTTGAATTACGTTTTGTTTTAGATGTTCCTTACTTGCAAAGTTTTCTTTCACATTTCCGAGAATTATTTCGGAGGTACGTGTCCAATCAATCCGGGCCCGGCCCCGTGGTGGATTTTGGCCTAATCCTCCTCAAGAAAGTGAGGTAATCCGTGCTCTGTTTGGGGGGGGGGGGGGGAATGGAATTTGATGATGATGATGATAAGAAGTACAATTCAAGTAACACAGTTACGATTCGCATCGTTTCGTGCTGTAAATTCGCTAGGACGCAGTGAAATTTCACCAATGATTGATCGTTCAGATCGGGGAAGTTTACCGGCTTAATTGCCCATCAAGCTTCACAGGGTTGCACCGCGAATGAGCCTCGATTGCCCTACTTCTCCGGATTTACGGCTCGGAAATCAGTTTAAACTACTGTTTTAACAACCTTATTAGCTGGTCATAATTTGTTAATATACTTTTTAATCTGGCTGGTCAGAAGCGATGTAACAAAATGACGAAATATATATATATTTTTAAGTTGCTTTCTTGCTTAGAACCTCTGAGATTATTAGCAGATCTGTTTAGTTTTTATATTTTTATGTACTTTTTATATAATTTATATCGTACTAGTTGGTGCCCGCGACTTCGTCTGCGCAGGATTAGTATTTAGAGCAGCTTATAATTTTATTATTAGCGTGACGTAGAAAAGAACTAACGTTATGACAATAAAATCACACATTATTATGGTTCACTATTTTGGCTATAATGGCTTACACATAAGATATAGATATATACTGTGGCGGGCATTTTTGTAGAACTATTTAAGATAATCATTTCCATCATACATTACATATCTATAGCTCTAGCGGTTTTGGCAGCGCACGTCTGAATAGCGCGCAGATGGTAGATTTTTTCCTACTTACTTGACACTTATCGTCATATTTTAGACAATTCACGCAATAGCTGTAAAATTGTAGCCTATGTGTTATTCTGATGTATAATCTACATTATTGTAAGTTTTCATTAAAATCCATTTAGTAGTTTTTACGTGAAAGATCCATCCATCCATCCATCCATACTTACAAACTTTCGCGTTTATAATATTAGTAAGATTATGTTCATGACGTAGTTCACACATTTAATTTACTGAGACTAAAATAAGTATTTTCTTACGTAGCACTCATTCATTTTTAGAAACGTTATGGTGTTTTGAACCCTATACAGTAAAAATATAAAATACTACGTGTAACATAAATAAATGATTTTTCAATAAAATACAGCCAAGTGCAAGCTGAACTCGGGCACGTAGGTTTCTGTACCATGATCTATAAAAACGACTAAAAAACACGTTTGTTGTATCAGATCCTACATTTTTATTTTATTGCATTATTGAATATACTAATCAGGTAATATTTATTTCATTCTATTTTTAAGTATAATATCATTTGTTTTGTTATAGCGGCACAAGAAATACAATACATCATCTGTGAAAATGTCAACTATCTGCTATCACTTCATGAAACAGGACAGACAGACGGACGGACGGACAGCGGAGCCTTACTAATAAAGATTCTCATTTTACCCTTTGGGTACGGGTAACCTTTAAAATATGTTATTCTTTAGTAAGCGTTCTTAAGACAGGTCCCGAGTTAAGTTACGTATCTTCAGTACCTACGTGATACGCATCTCAAAGAACTCAATCCATTAATTCCTCTTTGAAATTTACGTTCGACTGTTGGTCTTATAAAACGTTTGAAAAGGCTGATATTTTCTGCTCCAAAATGTATACTTCTTTCTGGCACGGGTCTTCATTCAATATTTATCGCTTATTCACCATAAACATGGTACATTAAACTTTAAGTTTAAATTAATAGAATCAAATGCATTGCATTGCATACTCTGCTTGGGAAGAAGTTATTCTACTAGCCATCACTACCTACTATTTAACCACATCACTATGATAATATACAAATATATAGGCTAAATGAATATTATGAATATATTTTGCTCACGTTTTCAAACCACTACACATTAGGAAGCCACGTTTTTAATCCTATTAAGTCCCATAGTGGAATTGGATAGCAAATTGAAAAGCGATAGAGCGCAAAACGTCGCGTCAAATTGTGTGGTTTAGAAAACCTCAAAATCATTGAAACACGTGCGTGGTAGAATAAATTCATTGATCACAGTCTTATCACAATCCTATATATATATGCTATATAATCCCTATATATATATTATATAGACAGATACGTATTAAATAGGCTATGGCAATACCTAAATTTTAACTTTTTAAGTGCTTTCTTGCAACAAATAGCGGTCGGGGAGATGAGTTTTGAAATATTGAGCAAAAATAAAAATATGGTAGTATATTTGTATCTATTTTATATAATAATATAATACGAGTACTCTATGTTGTTTTGACGATATAAGTTTGCTGTATAAGACTGGCTGCACAGCACACGTTTGATCCCTTGATTCTATTTCCTTATTTGGAGACGTTTTTCATACAAAAACGTAATCGAACGTATGCGGCAGGTGTTGTTTGATTCATTGTAGGGTTCCATACCTAAAGGGTGAAACGGGACCCTATTAATGAGACTCCGCTGTCCGCCCGTCTGTCTGTCTGTCCGTCTGTCCATCTGTCCGTTTGTCACCAGGCTGTGTATCTCATGAACCGTGATTGTTATACCGTTTACATTTACACTGATAATGTATTTCTGTTGCCGCTATAACAACAAGGGCTAAAAAACAGAATAAAATAAATATTTAAGGGGCTTCCATACAACAAACGTGTTTTTTTTGCTGTTTTAATAGATAATGGTACGGAACCGCTCGTGCGGAAGTCCAAATCGCACTTGGCTGGTTTTGATAACTTTCTGTATAAAAAGGGTGTCCGAATAAGGAAAACGAATTCGATAATCCAATCAGGATAACGAAAGTGTGAGGCCAGTGGAAATCTCTGGTAAAACATTATAATAAATCATAAGTGCATAATATAATAATGTATTACGTACTATAATTTTTTCCTCTTGTTGCCAAAATGGCCCTTCGAAAGTCATATATTTGGTGATGGCAGATAATATTTTTCCGATAAAATACTCTTAGACGGAACGCGGTATCTTTGTCTTCAGTAAGTACAGGCACAGAAAAAACAGTCTTCAGACACGTATTCACTTCTTGATTCTGTATAAACCGCAATGGTGTTCACTGTACGTACTCATGTTGTAGTCTGGTTCTAAATAAATAAGAAAATAAATATTTAATTTCTAAATACGAGTAAATAGGTATTTATTAACCAAAAAGAGACCATCAGATACGTAAAAGAATAAACTAATTTAATGCTAGCAAAAGTATTACCAATAAAATTGATTGATTGATGATGCGGGATAATCGTGCAAAGTGAGATTCGGAAGTGGCGAGTACTTTGATGAAGGATGGCGAATATAATGATATCTAATTACACATTCGATAATATACGCTACGGCGTAGCCTTCTACGAGTAAGTACGTAGCGCTTGTTAGGTACTTCTGTATGTGTCATCGGTCTACGTAACGCTTGTGAGATAATTATAATACTTATAATTATGTCATCGGTTCTCGCTCACTAACATTATTACATGAATTTTTATTAGGATTAACCGAATCTAGTAGATCTTGCGCTACGGCGTAGCCTTTCACGTAGCGTACTAATGTCATCACCAATTATAATAATACTATTAATAGGTTATAATAATTTGGGAATGTCCATGGTTTTTTGTAACTAACTGTACCATGTGTGCCCACTGACCACATATCACGCAACGTCAGGCATACATTATAGATAGAGGCGCATTCAGAACTCTCCGGGGAAATTTTCGATTGTTTTTGCAATGTATTTCGTAGTCTTCATTATTGTAGCTAGCTGTGCTCCGCGGTGTTACCCGCTGTTTTCAGAATAAAAAGTAGCTTTTGTGTTAATCCAAGGTGTTGCCTATCTCCATACCAAATTTCATCAAAATCGGTCCAGTCCTTTGAGCGTGAAGAACTGACAAACACATAAACACACAAACTTTCACATTTATAATATTAGTAAGATATTGATAATTATATAATAAGCGGTGGTAGCCTAGTGGGCGAACGTACGCCTTCGAAAACGGAGGTGGCTAGTTGAAATCCTAGTGCGGGCACGTACCATGTGTTTCTTGTTAAACATAATATGTACGTAATTATCACTCGCTTTTCGGTGAAGGAAAACATCGTGAGGAAACCAACATGCCCGAGAATTATTTCGGAGGCATGTTATCCACCAACCCGGACTAGGCCCCCTTAGTGGAATATGGCCTAACCCACCTCACGATAGTGAGGGGAGGCCTTTGCCTAGCAGTGGGACAGTTACAGGCTGAATTATTATTATAATTATTATTGATGTATAAAGAAGTGTTTAAAATAATTTTGAATAAGAACTTTTCTGTTAATGAGTTGATAAATCGCTAGTGAGACACACGCGTCGTCTGGTATCTTTTCGTAAGCCGTTGGCATGGCGCAGTGATTGCTATCAGTCGATAAAAGCGTGCTCAATGCTCGCTCATGCCTCCCTACAACATTAAAACGCAGCTATGACATAGCATCGCTCAACACAAACAAACATAGTATGTTTCTACTAGAGTTTGTCCGCGACTTTGCTCTCACTTTAAATTATATCGCAATAAAAAGTATCCTCTGTCCGTTTCCAAGGTCCAATCTATCTTCATAATATCCAATTTCGTAGATATCAGTTCTGCCGTTTAGCCGTGAAAAGTTAAAAAACATACAAATAAACAAACAAGAGTTTTCATTTCGTATTTATAATAGTTGTTATATGAATTCATACAGACTTCCGCATTTATAATGTATATAGTAAACAGTCAGAATGTGAATAATTGATATAGACAGGTACCCATTTCTTTTTACCCGAATGCCAAAGGCGGGTAATTTTTTTGGTTCTTTTTTTTTAATCCCGAAGAGTGCGTGTGTGTGATGGGCTCGGAGGGAAGCCAGGGTGATTGCTGGTTCTAAGGGCCGGCTTGATGTCTCATAGCTTAGCTTCTTTATTGCCAATTGGCTGTGTTTAATACCTTAAGGGGAATGCTGTCTTGTAGTGCGCTTGTTTAATGGTGGAAAGGTCATAACGACAGCGGAGTTTGCGGATACGGAAGACAAGATACGAGATGCGTACAGATTTATGCGCTTGCTAGTAGGTTGTAAAGCGCGTATTTACTTGTCAGTAAGGTATCTAGTGAAAGCAGAACTGCTATGAGTTCTTTTTTGTGTGATGAAATTAAAAAACACTGACTCTAATTGAAAAATAATAATAATTCACGTCTAAACTACTGTTCTAATTTTAATGACTAACAAACTAGATTGGACCTCGAAGACAGGCATATTACAATACTTTTTATCGTAATAAACAGTAGTTCGCCCTGGTAAAGACACGGTAAAATACGTGTATCAAAAAGATTCAAAAATATACCTACCACTGAACTAACTTGTAGTTCATAATACAAAGTCAAAGTCAAAGTCAAATCATTTATTGTAAATAGGCAATAAAATCGCACTTTTACAAGTCAAACACTTCAATCTAATAAACAAATTGATAAAATCATAAAAGAAAACAAACTATAATTAATTGATTAGGTATGGTTTGAGTTTGAAAAAGGATGTTTCCCTTTCAAGTCCAGGATTGAATCTCAGACAGGAAAAGGAAACTCCGTTTGATTCTACCAGTGCTTCGGAATACGCCCATTAGAGAAGACAGCACCAAGAAACTCTACGGGGATGTCATATTTTTTTTCTCATAATGTATAATTTTCTTTTTTTTTCAATCACAATATTTACATTGGTATAAATATGACCATCAATACAAATTTATTTATTACAAAACACCATGGGAACTCGAGTAGACCTAATTTTCCATGTTTTCCTAAGGAAGCTTATTCTCGAGGCTGTCTGTAGGGAAAACAGAACGAATATTAATAGGCTTTGCTCTTAGAATCTTATTAAGGGTCTTAGTTTAGTCCTCACAAAAATTGAAAAATAATAACGTTTTTTATGTAACTAGAGCTCAGAATTTTTAATGAGCATACATAAATAAAATTGGTTAATGTTCCAAAATCCAATTACAGTTTTTGAAATTAACAAAATGAATTGCAATGATATTAGAGGTCATCTATATTGTGAACAGTATTTATAATGGGTTATGTACTTTTAAAAAATGTGTATTTTGCTCAAAACATTTCGCAAACGACGCACTTCTCATATAAAACACTTCGCATAACGAGCACTTTTCAACTGTCTGTACCTTTAGTGTTTACTCATATTTAGTTTCGTGATTTATACACCGTATCACACCACCACACTTTTTATCAAATCGAGAATTCCATTTTGGCCCTGTATTTGTCTATATTATGCTTATTCTAATACGATTTTATGCTGTTGTGTTATAGAAATAAACTGAAAACACCAAGCTTCATGGGAGCAGTACAATGATTTTTTTAATGAACAACTGCACACAAATTCATCTTGCTCATAAAAAAATGTTAATAGAATATTAAAGGATTTTTATTAACTTTGTTGGCGAGTTTTAGCAATGTCGTCAAAGTTGTAAAAAGGCCTCTGTTTGCAGAGACGGGACGATTGGCGCAAATATTTGTTCATTCACAAATAATAGCGATCTCGTTGAGAAACTGTGTACGCTTTATCTGATGCCAAAGCAGATGCGATATTATTGTAGATCGAAAATAACACAAAAACGCACATCACTGTTTTTTGTTTTGCTCCCCGACGATATTATCGCAACTATGTGCGCGAACCATTGAGGAATTATAATATAAAAGAGTTGCAACTCTATCAAAATTAATGTTTAAACCTAAAGTTTGTTACGGAGAGTTTTTACTTAGTTTCGAAGTTTTGTTAGCTCAGGAAACCAAGGAAAATATGATACGTATATAAGACCAAGATGTTTAGACAATGAAAGAATCGCAATCGGTGCAAAATTGTAACCGATAATAATTAATCATCTCGCTCCTTCTGAACTTCCGAAATGATTTAAGACTGACGGTAATTGTCCCGTTGTCTCGCCGGATTCTTCAGTTATTCTCTCTCTCGCTTGCATCGTACCGTGCGTGGTCTAAAATAGAAATAATCGCAGTCGAAGGCACTGATCATGATTTTTTCCTTCTAAAAGTTTAATTCGCCTGTGAGGAGTGCAAGAAAAAAAAATTCGAGAACCAACTAGCTGTTTCTACAACAAAAACAATCGACTAAAACATTTCAAACTTGATCTTCGCAGCGATATCTGCCGATGTCTCCGTTTAGAAGTTTCCAGACAACACAGGTGTCAAAGTTTCCCTCGTGTCTTGATATGTGACTCCCAATTTCTGAACTTGCCATGTTTGTTGTAAACTAGGTTGATCACTGTTTTGATCACTACCTAACTATTCCAGTATGGAACTGTATATAGCTGAGCTATGTCTGGTTACATGCAAGAAATTTTAGAAAAGTTGGAATGCAAAGATTTTTTTAATTCATAAACTACCGGAGTGAATACTAGACTTACAAATGAATACCGGAGTAGTTTTGGCTCCGGATTTTTAATAACACAAAATTCGCACGGTGCGTAGTGCAGCATAAACTATAAATTGTTGCAGATTCATTAATACAAAATATTGTGTAAGTTTATGTTGGTACCTACACACAGTAGTATTCATTAAATGTATAATAATCCTTTACTTCCTACTTGTGTCACACTATGTTAGCCGACTCCAAAAAAGGGAGGTTCTCAATTGGTTGTATTTTTTTTTGTTATATCAGTATGACAGGAATTATTCTTGTTCAGTAGTTTATTTTCAGGCTTGTTGACAAAGAATGGTAATACCTAACTGTTTTATACATATTTTAGCTCTCGTAAAAGTTCGAATTATATTTGCAGTGAGTATCCTAAGTAGGCGTATGATATTACTATAGGTAGGTATAATAGGTATTATACGAAACCTCCGCCGTCTCCCCCGATTACCGGTTCACGTCATCTGGGATGATATACGGTCCTCATATTCTATTAAACAACTTAGGCTTCCGTCTCTGTGTACGTAATACTAAACTTGGTGAAACGCAGAGCCCAGTTCTTTATTCGTCATCCAATTACAATGGCGCCGCGATCTTCCTTTCAGCTCGAAAAGAAGTTTCAGAGTCTTTGATGAGTTTCTTTTTTAATTATTCTAAGTAGGTACCTACCTAAGTTAAAGTGGGCAAACTTTTATTTCCGCTTATAAGTCGTTAGTGGATAATGATCTCACTGATGAACTGTTTATTCACGTAAACAGAAATTATCCTGTGACTTGTTAAGGCTGAGACTAGAACTTCTTGGTCAGATACTTAACCGTCAACCAGTATTGTGCTAACTGTGGGCCTTATAGGAAGTAAAATTACTGGTTAGCATAGGTAGGAAGGTACCTAAAAATAATATCTCATAGCTACGCGCATGGGTATTGGCAACATCTCTCAAAGAGATCAGAAAAACAAAGCTAAGAAAGTTAGAAAAGTAGTTTCACATTTAGAAAGTATAAGAATCTCGCACTGTGTTTGATTGAAGTTGAACTAGAAAATCTGCGCCCTTATCACGGTGCGGTGTTCCGGTAGTACTCTTACATTCACTTAGACCACGTCAGAGAGTGGTCTAAGTGACGATGTATATTAAGCTTATTAAGTAGAATAAATACAAGTATGTGGAAAAAATCTTTGAAATAATAAAATAATGTACCTACTAAAGTCAAAATGTCGCATTCGTTCCCGTGTTACAAGTTTTTTGTAGATAAGGCTGACTTGGTCATCTCTTTATATAAATAGCTACGTAATCTCACTTTAGTAACGCTAAGTTGTTCAGCCAGTTGTGTGCAACGTGTCGGTTCGAAACTAACTAATCGTACAAAATACATCAACGTTCAATGAAGGAGAGAATCGTTGGGAACGTTCATGGTAAAATAGCTGGATAGCTATGAAGTAAATATACTGAACAAACACAATATGAAATACAAAGACTAAGACTTAAAATAAAAAGAGAGCAACGATCTAACCTTTAAGTAGGCTTAAACCCTAATCTAACAAAACGTCCCTAGTAGGCAACGTTGCAAAACATGCAAAATTTAGGCTAGCAAAAAAAAACAAATGCCTAATGTCTAAAAAAAAGTAAAAAACATTTATAGATGTAGCCATAATGGTTGAAACCGAACCCGATCAGTACCGGCTAGAAGAGACCCATCCTTTCAAAGGCAAATATCTGCTGTTTGATCAGACGCTATCGTTTTAATTTTCACGGAAACAGTCGGTTCTGTCAACTGTGTTTGTGTTCCGAAGCCCTTTTATCTTTCGGATTATTTGGACATAAACAAAAAAAAAAACAAAATTTTATGTTGAAAATATTATTTTCCTGACAAGCTTTTCTAAACATACAGTAGCCGTATCATGGTGATACTTAGAATGGAGTATCATTATTCAAAGCGCATACAACATTTCATGCCTGTGCTGCTAACTAATGAGGAGTTCCGTAGTTAGGAGCCAACACTGAGTAAACATTGATGTCATATAACAAGTCATGCGTACACGAAATTTTATACCTGTGCTGTGCAGTTCAGTTGACTTTTGCAGACTTCCTTTACCTGGAGCTAACCCTGGATGACTCTTCTCTAATGCATTGTCACTAGAACTGTACACATTCAAAATTTCAACTCCGTAGTATAAGTGAAAAGGTGATTTTGCCAGCGTGCCTCCCGCATAATCACAGGTAGAAAAACTTCAAACAGAAATACCAACATCATGTTGATGGAGTTCTTCAGTTGCGGAGTTGCACCAATTAGAATACGGGTACGATTAAAAGCTCGCTTTATGGGTTAATGAGTTACGCGATACCTAACTACCTTAGCAAAATACAATTTTTAATTGAGGTATTTTGTTGTTAAGGTAGTATTTATATTTAAGTCTTACATACCAGAATTGTGTTTAACCTATTTTGGATAATTTACCCATGAGGATAAAAAACTCAATAATATATACAACTAGCTGCGCCCCGTGGTTTCACCCGCGTTTGGATAATATCTTACTTCTTACTAATATTATAAAGCCGAAAGTTTGTGAGTGTGTGTGTGTGTATGTGTGTATGTTTGTTAGCTCTTCACGCTCAAACGGCTGGACCGATTTCGATGAAATTTGGTATAGGGATAGATTGGACCTACGAGACGGACATAGGCTATCTTTTGTCTCAAAAAATATATTCGAAGGGGATGAAATAGGGGTTGAAAGTTTGTATGGGTAATTAATAATTCTTCAAGTTAGGAGTCTGAAAATTTATATTTAGGCTTTTGGTAAGAAATAATGAAATACGGATTTCAGCTTTTTCGCTAAATCATCCCTAAAGGGGGCAAAGCAAGGGGTGGAAATTATGAGGCATTATTTAGATGCACCCCCTACGGACCACAATAAACGGCTGAACGGATCGTAATGCAATTTGGCAAGGGGATAGATAATAATGGATACAAGATAAAGACAGAGATAGACGGAGAGGGAGAGAGATAGAGTGAGAGAGAAAGAGGTTGAGGGAGAAGTATATAGATAGAGAGATAAAGGGAGAGGGAAGGAGATAAAGGAAGCGTGAGAGAGTGAGGGGGAGAGATAAGGTGAGTGGGAAATATATAGGAAGAGAGATAGAGAGAGAGAGAGAGAGCGAGAGAGGGAGAGAGATAAATTGAGAGGTTACATATAGAAGTAGAGGGAGAGCGATCGAAAGAGGAAGAGGGAGAGAGAAAAAGGAAGAGGAAAGGAGATAAAAGGAGAGAGAGAGAGCGTGAGAGGGAGAGATAGAGTGAGTGGGAAGTATGTAGAAATAAAGGAAGAGAGAGATATATAGAGAGAGAAAAGAGAGCGAGAGAGGGAAAGAGATAGATTGTGAGGGAAGTATATAGAAATAGAGGGAGAGGGAGAAAGATAGAGATTGAAAGTGGAGAGGGAAATAAATAGAGATAGAGGGAGAGGGAAAGATATAGAGATAGAAGGAGAGGGAAAGAGATAGAGGAGGCATATATCATAGATAGGATTATGCCATAATTATGTGACTCACAAACATACATACGCACACACTAACTCACATTGTTGTAGTCAGATTAAGTACGTTTAACTTTGTCCCACGATCTCGGTTTTATCCTAACTTATATATAGGGCTTTCATACTGTTTCATTTTCGGTACGTATGGACTTAGCGACCGATATCGGAAGCTAACTAATGTACAGACTGTCGCCCCAGTACTCGGATGCTAACTATGATGACACAATAATATCCACAAACCTTTCAAATAGCTACCTACAGGTGTTGTACGTGTAACGCGGGTGAAACCGCGGGGCGCCGCTAGTACAATAATATATCTTAATGAATTGCAGCCTGTGTGTTATTCTGATATGTAAGCTATATTATTGCGAAGTTTCATCAAAATCCATTCAGTAGTTTTTGCGTGAAAGAGTAACAAACGTCCATCCATCCATTCATACTCACAAACTTTCGCGTTTATAATATTAGTAGGATTTAAGGTGGCCCAAGCTGTCTAACTCTCCATACATTAATAAAGCACCCATTTAGACTCAATTAATACGTCACTTACTCCCATTTAGATACACTTACTCAATTACGTTCACTGCCCTGCCCACTTCCCTGCTCACTACCGCTGAGTGTAAATTTTTCTTCAGACGTTTTGATCGAATAGATGCGAGTATATTATGCACTATGTATATCTAACTCAATAGTGAATCAGTTCGTAATAACCGGCGGCCGCTGCGATACAAAAAAATTAAACCGAATTCTTCAAACACAGTTAAGAACAAAACTAATCAAAATCGGTTCAGCCGTTTTGGACCTACGATGCCAGAGACAGATACTCGTGCGTCACGTCAAACTTACACCGAACACCCTATTGTTTGGAATAGTTTGTATAAAATATTTATGCGATCCACAAATATTTGTTTCTGGTCTGGATGTGATGTGTATATAAAATTATACGTCTGCAAGCGGTACACACGATATAAGAGCAATCCAAGTATAGGTCTGGCTGTGATGTATAATTATGTAAAATTATACGTATGTAAGCGGTACCCACGATGCAAAAGCAATTCTAGTGAGAAGCTACGTTTATAAAAAAAGAAAAGTAAGAAAAAAGAAAGTTTTACAGGTTCTTTGAAGGAAGGATGTCAAGATGTTGGGCGGACTGGACATTTATGTAATGTAATGTACCTACATTATAAATGGAAATGGCCATTTTGCGGGCAAAAACGATTCCCTGCTGTAAAAGTTTGAATAGATAAACTCTACGCCGGTTCCGTGTTTAAACAGGGGATGGGTTGATCCGCTGTACCCAATGTGTGGTAATAGATTTTCAGCTGGCTTCTAAAGGTTTTTGTTTATTTAACCGACAGCCTGGCCTTTTGGGCACAGACGTTTTCAGTGAAGTTATTTTGGCTGAAGTTTTTTTAGGTCCAACCGCAAGGTGAAAACTGAACTATTGTTCAAAGTTACCTACTCCTATATTGATTAACTTTGTACCTTTGGTCCAGAAATAACATGGATACATTGGATAGTTTACTGAATCATGATGTACAGTTGTACACTGCAACTTGATTATAATATAATAAATTTATTGACAAACATTATCACATATAAAAATAAACAAACAGAAGTTAAGAACTTGACACTGGCTAAATGTATAAATCGTACGAATTCAAAACAAAAAATTGGGTGGATTTATAAACTTTTTATTGCATCATGGATGGATAGGGGCTTAACATAGAGGCAAAACGGAAAAAAAAAACAATGAATGAGGGAGGAAATATATATTTACAGACAACTATTTTCTCAGCCGAGTAGCTAAACAGTTTATTTACTAAGCCGTAAAAGGCTGTCCAAAACAACCCGATTCGTATCGCGCTGGCTTTCGACAGATCGAGTCCATTTCGGATTTTGGTAATCGATTTTGCTCGCATCTGACATTATCCGAAGAAAAGTTAAAATCTAATTATTGTGCTGACCTTACATAGAGGGAATTAGGTAAAGGGAAATTAAAAAAAAAAAGGAAACTAAAGTAGGTATGGTAACATTACTGAGGTTCAGTTTTCAGCAAATTTATAAGGCATATACCCTAACCAATGTCGGTTAACGAGCGCAGTGCAGGGACGCACAATTTTATTTCGAGAGTCTTACCTTTCTAATTATTATTGTGCTCCAACCTCCATCTAGTTTTGACATTCCTCCCCTTTCTTAAAACCGCCGTAATATGGCAATTTTATTCGCTGTAATGGCCGCCCCAAATCTCGGAACGTAACAAAGAATAGAAGCGCTGTTTTTGCCCACATTTAAAGGGAAAGTTAACCATTGTAACCTTTTTTGGAGTATTTAACATTACGCGTTTCTTTGTGTTCCGTAAATATTACGAACAAATTTTTGAAAAAATAAATAATATTTCGTATACCTAGAAATATACCTACGAAATGTAAGACTGTAAGTATCAAAATGTAAAATCCCATTTAAATGTTGATAACTCGAGATTCAGTGCCTTAACTCAGACTAACGCAAAGCTAATATCAAATTCAAAGCATTTATTGTAAATCTACACTAATAATATTATAAAGAGGAAAACTTTGTTTGTTAGGTTGTAATGAATAGGCTCCGAAACTACTGAACCGATTTGAAAAATTCTTTCAGTGTTGGGAAGCTATGCTATCCTCAGGTGATAAAGACTACTTGTATACCGTAAAAATTAATGTTTCCCACGGGATAGTAGTTAACGTGGGTGAAACCGCGAGGTGCTTCTAGTAGGCAATAAAATCACACTTTTACAAGTCAAACAACTAATTCTCGTTAGCAAAGAGAATCCTTAAACATATAATAAAATGAATTAAATTAAACAGTAATAAATAATTGATTATACTTTGAGTTTGAAATGAAGAGCAATATGGTTCTATGCAGCTATACCTAAGAGATTGGAGGGAAGTAATTACAACACGTTTAAATCACTACCTATAGTGCTAGCGATCCCAGGGCCCTATTTACATTAGCTCATTGATTATTTGGCAATAATCTCCATGCGTGGGGTTTCAACCTCGCTGGAGAGGGTGGAACGGACGGCCGTCGTCGTCGCTGTCTATAAATGAAGCGTCATTTGAATAACCCCATATGTTCCGAGGGCGGTAACGGGGAACAGTCATTCTAGCATTGAATCCAAAAGTCCTGATTCATGGAATGTAATAGATAGCGTTACAATGAGGAAATCCATTAGTAAAAGAAAAAAATTGCAAGCGAATTATTATTAATTCGGTTTAAGTGATAAGGGGCTAGTGAGGTTTTTTATACACGACCCATTGGCTAAGTCAGTTTGATACTATCCACTAGTTAGTAGTTACCTCTTGTTATACCAGAAAATAGCAAAACCAGTAGCCGTTGTCATGTCACACAAACGAAAGAAATATAATTGTGACCGCTTTAATTGCGAGTTGTAGGAATAGAACTTCTGTTTTTCCTGACTTTGTCAACTTTCCTAATTTTACACAAGCCAAGAACAAGTATAACAACGCGAGACAAAAGTTGAACTTTTAAGAATTTCTTTACAAAATCTGTCAAATCTGTTGAGGCCTACTAAGTTAGTCAAATTCAAAACAAATACATTAAACTTAGAGAAACAAACGAAAGCCATGTCTAAGCTTTTAAACACGTTATCTAAACAACTTTGTTCTGAACAACGGCGATAATTAACCTGTATGACTGTTATGCGTCTGCTAACAGTAAATAATAAGATCTAATTGACATTTCAACAAAGGGTAGATTAGACCAAATAAAACCGACTGCGCGGTAGGTACAATGACACCTAACAGAGGGTTATACAAGGTTGAGTGAGATGGCGTTCGTTCATTGGTCTCCAAATTGAAATGTTCATTGCTAAGGCCGGAACAAACTAGCGTTGATTTGAAAAGGTCTGGAAGTAATTGTATTAACATTTTAATTAAACATTTTACAGCTCGTTTGGCTTAATAAAGACTCGATTAAAGTGGTTTTGGACTAACTCATAACAAGTAAAAAAATAATTAATCGGTGGTAGCCTAGTGGGTGCCTAAGTCAGCGGTGGTAGCCTAGTGGGCGAACGTGCGCCTTCGAAAACGGAGGTGGCGAATTCAAATCCCAGTGCGGGGGCACGTACCAATGTGTTTCTTGTTAAAACATATTATGTACGTAATTATCACTCGTTTTTCGGTGAAGAAAAACATCGTGAGGAAACCAACATGCCCGAGAATTATTTCGGAGGCATGTTATCCACCAATCCGGACTAGGCCCCCGTGGTAGATTATGGCCTAACCCTCCTCACGATAGTGAGGGGAGGCCTTTGCCCAGCAGTGGGACAGTTACAGGCTGAATTATTATATATTAAGGTGCCTATAGTTGAATGATCATAAAATATTTCAAATATATTTCCAGTATTTCTTTATAATTTACTGGTGGTTCTCGCAGATGACCGCGAGCGTTTGGACTGCTAGGTTTTGTAAGTTTTATTCATTGGAAAAAATTGATAACGAAATTAGAAAATGTAAGTTCCCAAACCCTATCTATAAAAGCCCTATTTATGGGTATAACTTTCCCGTAGTTTCATGATGGAATCGCTTAGTGTGGCTAGTAAAGATGCGATTTAGTGTCATTGTTGTAATTTTTTTTACCAAGCCAATTACTCGTAATCGTTTTCTTTCTGTCTTCCCAATCGTCTTCATTGTATGACCAATTTTGAGAAACAAAAAATTTGTGCCTCATAATTTGATATTATACCTATATGAAAATTGAGTAAAACCTCGCTTTATGTAAAGACTTTGCCTTGAAAACTTACTGGGTTAGTTGGTATGAATGTAATGTATGTTTATCTAAATATTTATACAATTTTGTTTGGAAAAAAAAAATTTTTCATGTAACTAAAAGCTTGTTTATTAAAATACATATTTTGGTAATTTTACAGCGGTGGTATAAATAAAACACGCACATTATGATATTTTTCACCCTTTTTCCTATGCAGGGCAAAAATCTCCTCCGATTACTTCCATACCATTCAGAGTTAGGTCAACATAAATTATAATCTGCTTTGGTAATTTACGCTTTGTTATTCTATCAAAAAAGCAAATCCATAGCCCCGGTCCGGCCATAATGCTGTCCAGTTAAATGGCCACCTGGTGGCCTGCTATATCTACACCACTACCTTTTTAATTAAATTGTGTTCATCCCGTCAGACATAATGTAATATGTACTGCATGCAACTCATACCTTAATACTAGACATGAAACGTCACTTGTTTAAGAGTTTTCTGCTAATAACGTCATTTTGAAATAGAGGACTTGTGTCGTTATGGACTGATTGCTGCGATGAGAAGTGTACAGATTTTGTGTACAGGTTGCAACTTCTCGTAGAACTATTTTTTTGGAAATCTGCTCAGAAGCTGTGTGTGTACCTACACAGCAGAAGAAGATAATCGTTAAATTCCGATGGCAAAATCCAACTTGAAAGAGTGTGACACGCACGCTTCAATTTGTCTCTCTACCCAATCACTCGCGTAATGAGGCCGTCAATATTGGCTAGCAAATACCTATCCTTTATACGCTATGTATGCGGTGCTGTTCCTATTTACTTACGAACAGTTAAAGCAAGCACAATAGTTGCACAACTACAGTACTACGCAACCCTATTGTAGATTCTGCCCTCAACCAATTCTTTCAATTAAGACTTATCGCCTGCCAAGATATAATGTATTTTATAGGTATTCTTAATAACAAGACGTCGTTTGCCTTATTATAAGCAATCTGTCGCCTACTCATAATAGAATATCACACAGAAGAAATTTGCATGGAAGAACAATGAGCGGCAATACACTTGACAACGCTCGTCATTTTGAGACTTTGGTTCTAAAGTTTAAGGTTAAAATTGACCACTATAAACAACTAGCTGACCCGACAGACGTTGTCCTGTCATTGTCTCTATGGGAAAAAGCTTCCTCTCCTTCTATATCTATCTCTTTCCCTCGCACTCTATCTCTCTTCCTCTCCCTCTGTCTCTCTCCCTACCCCAGCTGTTAAACTGAGTGACAGCTGTCAACTGTACGTATAACCCGATTTTATCAGATATATTTTTCCCAGTTTACATTTTTTCCCGTGGTAACGGGATAAATAGTATCCTATATCCTTCTCCTGGTTCTCAGCTACCTTCGTACCAATTTTCAGCCAAATCGGTTCAGCCGTTCTTGAGTTATAAAATGTGTAACTAACACGACTTTCTTTTATTAATATAGAAGATTTCTTATGTGAAGACTGACCAGTAGTTACCTACTGTTTTTGTTTCTCTTCTTCATTCGTAATGATACAATCAGGGATTATACTTGTCTTAATCCAAGGTTAACTTACGCCTGTCCTTACTTTAATTAAGGAATGGGTCCTTTATCTTATTTCTGGTTTATTTTGTGTGTCTATTTGTCGGAAAACTGCTTATTTAACTTTTTCAATCGAGTAAATTTTTCGACCATTGCTTCTTAAACTTAAAATTAGACTATTTTGGTTGAAGCATCATGGTGCCAGAATTTGCGAGCTGCATTGCAGTTTTTGCATTGTTATATTCGATGTATTACACCCCGATTTGACTCCTGTGTTTCATCTCTAGATTGTAGAAAATACGCTCCAACCATATGTTTATTTTCGCGAATATTTGAAATGCATTTCTGCGAAGTGGATCCATCATTTCGTTGTCAAATTGCTTGAGGTTTCCAACATTTGAGTTTGCATTTTAAACATTGCTCATTTTGAGAGCTAAAAGTAACCAAACCACAAACAAATTCCATTTTGAATCGGTGGGTCTGTTTTATTTTGTAGCCCGGATTTAAAATATCTTCACTCTTTGTAAAATTTTCAATGTGATGACGTGTTGTTCATAAAATATTTTGGTTTTAAATCTTTTATTTAGCACTAGCTGATACCCGCAACTTCGTTCGCATTTTTATATAAAATGTAAACTGTTTAGAAAATCAATTGATGTCGCGGGGAGCAGTTAGGTAAGAATATAATAGCGTCCCGTTTTACCCTTTGGGTACGGATCCCTAAAAATGCACAGAAGCCACGGTCACGTAAAATAACATTGGCACTAGGGTGAGCTGTTGAGTGCATAGTTCGTTCTGCACGTGATTCAGGATCGAAGATTGAGCACGGATCAGTGCCACGGATTGAATAGCAACCACGCTGAAATAAAACCTGAACGTGTTAAGCCATTAAGCCACGACAACGTGACGTGACGAAAAAATAATCGAATAACGTCGAAACCAAAACTAATTAAGATGGTTTTTGTCTGATACTTGGACTGGAACTCACAAACGCGACCTACTAAAAAATTACACTAAATAATTATAATAATGCTGGATATCTTTTCAGAATTGGCTGTGATTTGGTTATCGTGTATTATTTAGGTATATCATACAACCAAATTTTGGGTATAATACTTAGCACAATAACTATTAGTTCAGTAAGTAATTAATGATTGTAAGATATTGGGTTGGATTTGTATTAAATCAAGTGACTTTAGTTTTGCTGTAATCCTACATCGCAACGTTTGGATTTCCTGAAGAACCTTGAGTAACATTTTGTCGGCACATATTTTATTTTTATTGAGCAATTACTTTATTCATTAGTTTATTTTAAGCTACATTATAATATCTTTTATCTAACTGTATTATATTATAGGTACTAGCTGGCTCGATTGGAGTAGAGACAAATCCAAAAAAAATAAGATCATAAACAATCGGTCCAGCCGTTCTTGAGTTATAAATAGTTTATTAACTAACACGACAATATGTTGAGTTTGTCATTTAGTTAATTTTTATGTAACTTTTATCTGATTGAGAGCTATGCTTTAAAAATCCAGGGCAGAAACAGCACCTTAAATTCAAATATACACAAAAACAAGTGAACTAAAACAAAATCCAAATCAGGCGACACACAAAACCGTATCGCATCTCCTCAAAGCAACTCAAATGTAAATCATGAATATTTCAGTTGTCGTTTACAGCGTTTTATTCAAATGAATCATTCCAATTAACGTGAAAGCAAAGCAAATAGTAAAATTCTAGATGGCGTGATTTAGTTTCGTTTGCCCCCGATTGGGGGAAAAAAACTTTATTAGTCACTGTCCATTCTATGTCATGTTCGTTCACGCCACCTACCCGCTGCAAATGATCCGACGAAATTGAAATGTCTAACCTGTAGACGACCTCATGAATATAAATGAAAAGTAGTCAAATCATTTAGCTACTGCAATAATCACAATACACGTATCTTCATGACATCGTTTTCACATGTATACGTTTACTTGTGTTTAAAGGAGTTAAAGTACCTCAATATGGATGTTAATTAGTTTCTAGTATCTCTTATTAGTACAAAGACAATCTTCCTATACACGTGCGCCTAGCGTTCATGGCAAAACAACATGTAGAAGACGGCGGATATAGATAGACATTACTAAACAGATCCTTAGAGAAAGGATGTGTTCAGCATTCTAAGAATAATAATAAGTATTTATGCTACACACATTCTCGAAACTGAAATCGTTTGATACTCATGTTGAGGGGGTTGGAAAAAGATAAAATATATAATATGTAACCCGCCATTTGTGACATCGGCCATCTTGGATCTATAATGATATTGAGTTGATATTGAAAATATACCAAATTTCAGATCAGTCTTTCAACAGGGAGAGGGTTCGATTTCACTATTTTTGACCGAAAATCAAACTGAGCAATCTAAATAAAACCATTCAAATAGAATACTTGACTTTGTAATAGAAACCTGATAAGCAAGATTCTCTTCGAAAACTTTATACAAGTACACTAACTCTTTATACTCTTATTTTACTTTTAACGTTTGTTAGCTCGTATCGTAGGTAAGTGATGTTAATGGTCTGCAAAGAACGTCGCACTTCAAGGTACACAAATAAAATACAAAAGAAGCTTTGGCTAAGTAACGTTTATCTAGTCTTACCTGAACTGTAAACCGCAAGGTCGAATAGTCTTCAGCCACAGATTAAACGCTCCTAAACTGTCTCGGAGCCAAATAGCTTTGCTACCTGCGCTGTTGTTATGCTCAAGACGAAACTTACTCATTAAGTCTGTAACATAACGCTAAGCTAAACCAACACCAGCCAAATGAAACACGAACACCCCGCAAACATTGAGAAAATTCACACGACAAAACAAAACAGAGTGTATCAAATTCTGGCATTTTGGGAACATGGCTGCTTTAGAGTACAAACATACGTACATACATTACACGTTTTCCCCGAAGGGGTCGGCAGAAGCTACATCTTTGACCATGCTACGATCCTGACATATCTTTCGCATATTTCACTACCACGAGTCTCTTCATAACGTCTTTAATAACTTTAGGCCATCTTCGATGCGATTGTGGTACGTTCGCCTACGTCAATCCCTACTGATCCCATATTAGGTCCATAAATCTGTTTGGCAATTATCCATCCTGCATCCATAGTTTGGAGTGTAGAATAATATTCTACTCAGATAAAACCTTAAGGCCGCATAAAAAACTTGCGTTTTCATGTTATCCCAGCCTGTTTCGACTTCATTGGAAATTCTGATTTCCAATAAATACAACCGTTTGTAGTATATTTTAAAATGTCAGGTTCCCTTTGATGTTGCGTCTCGTTAATTATGATGTCGATGAATTTTCTCTCAGATGTTTTTATGTCCCTTTGTTGGCCTTTTCAAAAACCTTAATTAGTATCTACGCAGTTATTAAAATCTCCTCGGGCATGTAGGTTTCTTCACGACGTTTTCCTACACCATATTTTATTTAAAACAATAATAATATAGCTATCATTATTTTAAAGACTTGTACTGTACTGCTATACTAATAGACAATGGCAACAGTTTAATTACCTTTGTCAGTGAAAGATAAATTATTATAAGTTGACGAAACATCCGAAGGAACCAAAATGAAAGGAGTGGATAGAGCAAAGTTGGGTTTAAAAAAGTATATAAATAATATTAGATGCATTGATGCAGACCTCACAGAGCGAAGTGAAGACTCTTACTATCGGAGGTCAAGCTAGACTCGTATTGGGTCACTGCGCCATCCTAGTTAGTTAACTATCCATTCTTGCCCCCAGGTGTGGATGGAGAGAAGCATCGAGTTCTGCACGGAGAAGTGGCCTGACTCCATCAAGAAGGAGTTGTTTGGGGCTTTCAGCTTCGTGCTCGTCTACGCGATACCTGGTGAGTATACTATAGAACTATGAAGCCGTGCCTGAATATCTAATATTATAGATAAGTATAAGATATTTTTCGGTGCGATTACTAATCACATTTTATTTACGTTTTTTATGTATAAAAAGTATAAACTTTGTAGGCTCGAATTTTACCTCTGCCTGACTAGCTGTTACTTTGACCATGCAAACAAGTTATCGCAATAAAAAAGGATTTTAAGTTTTTTCCGGGTGCAAACTATCTCTTTTTATCTAAATTGACTCACCCGTTTAGCCGTAAAAACGTAACAAACATTAGAGATACTTTCGGATCTATAATTATTTTAATATAGAAGTACCGTTTAGTAGTATTATACACTTATCCAAGGGTGCGATATATATTTCAGTTAAACACCATATTTTCTTTAATGGAAAACCAATGAAAAATGGGTAAGCATCTGTCTTTTAAGCCAAAATGTCAACGTTTTTTACATCGAAGTAAGTGCTCTCAGAAAAGTTACACCGCAACAGAGTTCACCCACTGCGACCGACCGATCCGTCAAGACCATTCAGAATGTACGTACCTAATCAGTAGCAAGCAACAATTAGCGATGTGTCTCTATTTATCAACGTAAAAGAAAACGGACGGAAATAAGCCCCCGAATAGTTGATTACACGCAATCGTAAACTGGAGCAATAAAATCTGTGAATAAACAGGATTTTATCATGACTGTGTCTTGTACAAAAACTAAACAAGCGAACATCGGCACTGGTTTCATGTGGATGTTGTAATGTAGTTGCACGCGATACTCTCACAATAGATATGATGTCTCACTCGACAGTGTTGAGACTATAAAAAATTACGATTGCAAATGTGTGTATCATAGAGTACACAGACACAGGATCTATTCTCAAAACGCCACTCCAAAAAAAGGACTTACGCAGTTAAATAGTTCTTAAAAATACATGTTCGCAAAATGCTCTTTTCTAAAACATACTTATTCGTATAATCACCGATTTAAATAAATACACATTCTTAAAATTTAGACACTTTATATCAACTTATAACTTATTTAGCATTTGTATCTAATGTTTCAGGAGTTAAGCTCTTTGGAAATAATTCTTTGCGACCTTTTTCAACAATCCTATAAATCGAACATCGGAGACAGGCGGTAGGTACGTAGTAAATTTCGATAGCGACATGTTGTTCGCGAATTCACTATTTATTTGCGTCTCATTCGAGTTTAATCTCGATCAAATGAGTACATACGAGTTCATGTTTTTCGTATTGTAGATAGAACGCAATAGAAAGTGCTTTTTTCCTTACCTTATTTTTTAGTGTAATGGCTGTGGTCTCTTATAAACGCCATTGGTGGCATAGCGTTCGCGTCACGACGCTGACTAGAAAATTGTACTGTTGTGGTATCTTTCTATTGTACGACGTGACATTGGCGGTTGATGCCGTATAATATAGAAGACCGAGACCACAGCCTTGCATAGAAAATACGTGTTATCACTTTTCGACATAAAGTCGGAGGTTGTAAGTCGTCTGAAACGCAACCGCTGAGATTGAAAAAATAAGGACAAATACTGATTGATGAGCGTTAGATTTTATGTCGTTCTTCGAAAGACAAATTGACTTTTATCTCCAGTATTGGAAAACGGGACCGAGCTCTACCCAAATATCCGAGCAAATGGATAACTCTAGACCGTAAATCGTGTTAAACACATACTTTGTTAGACGCGGTGACAGTCTTGAAGAATACCCAGGTTCCAAACTGAGACCGACGAGTTTGAATCTCAGGCCAACCACGAATGTATTACTTGTAAAGAACATTTTGTGTACTTACTTACATAATTATCGCTCGCTTTCGGTTCAGGAAAACATTGAGGAAACCCATGCACGACGCACGTACCCGAGAATTATTTCGGAGGTATCTATAATCTGTGTCATCCAGTAATTCGAATCAGACCCCTGGAGGCCTCCTCATGGAAGTGAGGGGAGGCCCGCGCAAAGCAGTGCTTGTGGTGATGATGATCTTTTAGTCATGAGAACATGTCGTCACTTGAAAGGCAAAATTACTTAACCGCCAAATTGGGCATATTGAGTTACATACAAATTCGGAATCAGTGATTTTTTCTGCATCGATCTATTTAGGCAGCATTGCAATCGAAGCACTTTAGTGGCGCTTCAGTAACCCGTCAAAAGGCGGGTTATTTTTTTTTCGATTACGCAAGTGACACTCTTTTCGATATTTTTCGTACGAGTGTTACTTATGTCATATTTACTTACTGTAGAAATGCGCCAATTTCCATTTAAGTAAATTTTACTTTCTGTTGTCTGGAAAATAATGTTATATTAGTAGTTTTGCTCGTCTTTGAATTTAATAATAACTTGGTTTAAGTAGTTTTGATTTACGTAAATTCGAATGAAGCTCGGCGTATAAAAAGAAATGCCTTATTATTTTTATCGAGTGAATGGCGTTTCAGTAATTTAGCCTGACTGTTATGGATCAGTTTGCAGGCTATAAGCACTTTGCTTTGCAGTTAAATTTCTGCAAAAGACACAAAAGTATTTTATCTTTTCTGTCCAAGTATATACTACCATCTCTAAAGTAAAAATATTAATCACAAAATTATTATTATTGATGAATAAGTATCGACTTGTTGGTACAAAATTGTACATGAACGCGCCCACGCAGGCGGTTAAGCCAGTCGGCCCCAGAGAGAGCTTTAGCGAAAGGACGTGTGTTTTTGCTGCCGCTGCTGCGTACAATTTGATCGAATACAATGTGACAATGCAATAAAGTTGTTTTAAGTAGGTACCTAAGTAAGATAGGTAAGTATTTATGTTTCATTGATTATAGTACATTATAGAAAACATTATTATTAGATAGAAATATAATAAAATGGTCAAAATAATTATGTCATACGTACCTACCATCCGATTGTAAAATACCTACATTAATTTATAATGTTTTTCGTTATTACAATTAAGTTTGATTTGCAGCACTTACCAATAAAACCATACATAGATATTAATATAGGATAATAAAGATAAAGACTAGATTTTATAATAGCTGGTCTTGTTGGTGTGAAAACAAACCAATAGGTTTCTAACTAAAGGGCTGATGTAATAGGTATTTAACTAAACTGTAAATTATGTTCCATACGTCCCTTAAATTAAAGTTAGGCAATTTAGATTTTAAAAGTAAGTAGGTACCTCATCTGTTTTAGAGAAGAAAAGGATGTAAATTAAAGAATGTATGTGCAGATGTCCAAAGAGCGGCATCTGAGAAGAAGAAAGCTTAGCTAGACTGGTTGGCTATGAAATCCAATCAAAGAATGCAAATGGCAACGAATTTGGATGTAAGCAAGGCAAGGAATGAATATAAAAGGTTAAAGGGTGTGGCAAAAGAAGCTGTGGAGAGGAAGAAAGAGAATGATAGAGATGAGTTTGATAGGAGGTTATCTGACGACTTTCAGAGTAACATAAAGTTTTTCTGGAAGTCCATAAGGACAGCCAGAGGTAATCATTCAACCTCGCAACTGGACAAAATCAGAAACCAGGATGGAAGTGTTGTGAGAGAAGAGGTAGGTATGCGTTCTAAAGAGATGGAAGGAATATTTTGAAAATTTATTTGAAAAAGAGGATATGCATGTACCAGTGCCACCTGGAGACATATATGAAGATAGCGGTGAAAGTGATATCAGCATGGAAGAGATTATGAAAGCGTTGAAAAGTATGAAGTTAGGAAAGGCTGCTGGGTATGACAGGATTTCGGTCGAGATGCTGATAGCTGGACAGGGTGTGGTAGCAAGTCAGCTGTACCGCCTATTTAACCTTTGCTGGAGGAGTGGAATTGTACCAGGTGACTGGTGCAAAGCCGTCATCGTACCGCTTTATAAAGGAAAGAGGTCACAGCAGGACTGCAAAATCTACCGAGGCATTAGCTTGCTCAGTATCGTCGGCAAATTGTATGCAAAAGTTTTGATTACGAGAGTGACGGATGAAACTGATAAGAAAATATGGGATGTACAAGCGGGTTTCAGGAGAGGAATGGGATGTATGGATCAAGTATTTTCCTTGCGAAACATAGCCGAAAAATGTTTGGCCAAAAACTAAAAGGTCTATTGTGCATACGTGGACTTGGAAAAGGCTTATGACAGAGTAGTGAGGAGTGAGTTGTGGTCAACATTGTTTATGTATGGAGTGCGCGGCAGTCTGATACGAGCATTGAAATCACTCTACGAGGGTTCCAGTGCTTGTGTCAGAATAAACGGAGCTGTCACAGACTGGTTTAGCATCGAAAAAGGTGTTAGGCAGGGGTGTGTGGCATCACCGGGCCTGTTCAATCTATTCATGGATAATTGTTTGACAGATTTGAAAGAGAGTATATTGTGTGGACTAAGAATGAATTATTTAACCGTCAAATGCTTCCTATACGCTGATGATCAGGTTTTGTTAGCATCATCGGAGGAGGAGTTGCAAGCGATGGTTAATATTATGCATGATGCTTTGAAAAGTAAAGGGATGAAAGTGAATATAAGCAAGACGAAAATAATGGTTTTTGAAAGAGAAGAAAGAATGACAGTCTGTGAAGTTAAGATTTCAGAAGAGAGATTGGAACAAGTGGAAGAATTTGTGTACTTGGGATCAAAGTTTACAAGAGATGGTAAGAATGATAGTGATATTGAGCGAAGAGTGTTAGCAGGAAATCAAGTGAATGGGGCACTTATGTAGTACCCCATTCACTTGATTTCCTTGATTTGTGAGCAGTCAGAAAGTGTCCAAAAAGGCACGACTGGCTGTGCACAGGGGAGTGTTGGTGCCTACGCTGATGTATGGTAGTGAATGCTGGGTATGGCAGAAGAAGCATGAAAGTAAAATTAATGCTGTGGAAATGACAAGTCTGAGAAGTATGATTGGAGTGACTCTGATGGACAAAGTGGAGAACAGCGTGATAAGGGAACGACGCGGAATGGTAGAAGATGTAGTGACAAAAATAGAGAAAGGAATGCTTAGATGGTTTGGACATCTAGAGAGGATGGATGAAAGTAGATTTACGAAACAGATTTATGGATCTAGTGTGAGTGGACCAGACGGTAGGTGTCGACGTAGACGGACGTACCACGATCAAATCGAAGACGTCTTAAGGAAAGGTCAAGTCAAGAGTACGCATAACCGGAGAGCATGTATGAAGCAAGTCATGAAAGTAGAAGAAGCGAAAGAGGTGTGTCAGGATCGTAGTAGGTGGAAAGATGTAGTCTCTGCCTACCCCAACGGGAAAAAGGCGTGACTGTATGTATGTATGTATGTATGAGTACCTACGAGCTGGACACATTTCGTGGTAGGTGCATGGTTTTTATCTTAACCTGTTTTGGGACTTTTAAACTTTAAAAAAAGTCGTTCAGTTATATTGATAACAATTGTTACGTAATTTCCAAGTATCTAACTATTTTATTTTAGATTTCCGTATAATGGATAGCCGTCTTTTTAAATCAAATAAAGTCATCAGTATTTTTAATGTAGTTAATCAACGTGTCATTAATGTCTTACGTCGTTTATATCATCTATTACTACGACAAACTTACTGCAAAGAAATTGTGCTTAACTTTGTAAAGTTATCTGGTCACCCCTTAAGTCCTTGTGCTAGACATGTGAAAATGAAAATATGTCCAAGAAGTAATTTTACTTCACCAGCATAGCAGTATAGTTATATTATAAGAAATTTTGTCATACTCTCATTGCTTTATATTATGTGTTATCAGTAAGTTTAAATAACAAAGAAAGTTTAACTTCACGGCATTTAAGTAAATTTAACTTTCTCTGAAATGAGGTCACATTACTTATCCACCACTTATTTCCTAAAAGAGCCTTTATAGTATCATACAGGATATTAATAAAAATAAAACAATTAAAAAGGTTTACATATCAAGTTATTTGATCAAAATCGGATCATAAATTAAAAAGATATGTTTTTTTTTATAAAAACAAAATATTAAAATGGCTTTATCTCGAAATGGCTTTTTGGAGCTCCAGTAATTTTGCCTTTCCAGTGACGATGTGAATATAGGTAGATACATAATTTATATAATACTAGCAGACACGGCCACGCGTTGCTATGGCTAATGTTTTTATTATTGCGACTATAAATTGAGATTTAAGCTATCTTTTAAGTCAGATCAAACTGCACACGGTGTGCAAATTTGATTGAAATCGGTTAAGCAGTTTAGGAGTTCATCCCGTAAAAACAATGTGACGCGTAATTTATATATATTAAGATTGGCATTACATCACTACCCTTATGAACTTCTTACTTCTAGTAATAATGACAGTAGACGTACTTTGCCTGGTGGTAGATTTCTTTGGCTAGTGTCACGTAGTGGTGACGATGTGGTCGAAACCAGCGAGCACACCTCGTACTGTATTCCATCTGTGTGCACTACTTTTTATAGTGTTTCTTTTCATCTAATATTAATGTTTCCTACCGACACATAAATATCTTGTAGTGGCAGCTGTGTTCCATAATGTAAGTAACTTATGATCTATTACGTACAAGTGGATACAGATATGAATAATGGCTTCACCATTGATTACACTATTTCAGTAATATAAGTTTGGTTTATCTTCTGAGCTATACCTTCGCTATAATGTTCTACTGTGTTAGTTCACCTTTTTCACACTGCATTTGTGTATTTTTCTTTCACAATCATAGTTTCGTTATGTTCTGTGTTTTGCTCTGTGTGAGTTTGCGTTTTTTTACCTTCATTTTCATTCCAATTCTTAACCATCTCTAATGACACAGGCTTAGTGCTGGAAAACTGTTTAGTTCATAATAATTTTTCTCAGTAATTTTGAATAGGCCATTGTAAATAATGTAAATAAATAAGTTTCAATTTTTTTTACTTTACATTATAATATAATGGATTTTTATTAAATATCTTATTTTAAATATCAACACCGCCATTGTTGGTCACGGTGGCATATTATTTAATATTGGCCGCAAACGGACCGGAATGACAAAAGTTTTTTAATTTTGCGATACAAGCTAAAACGTTGTATACTCACACACGCTTCCCAAAGTTGTGTATAACTATTAAGTACCTATATTGAACATCAATTTTAGAGAACGCGCAATCCCACTGGAATAACAAGATCCATAATTCACTTGTTTCAGCGGTTCGGGAGACCACGGATTCCTTTAGCAGAACCGAAACTATTTCTATCTTTATTGAAATAGATTTTTTCCTAAAATTTTGAAACTATTTTCAACATATATTATTCTCTGCTTTTTCTTTCTCCATGTTAGTCTTCTAGTGTCAGTTTAGTTGTTGGCTTATCTTATCTTATTTTATCATATGGTTATTATCTTCTGTCGTATTTGGTTCAAGCGTGAGTATTGGGTTTGATTTCTATTTATGGCGATCGTTGGCGTATAAGTATTTCTGTGTCTGGGTCATTGGGAGTCTTTTTTATTTAATTATCTGTACAGATATAGGAGAGCCTAATTATCAGAACATGATCTACACGCATCAACATTGTCTACGGTAAAGCCAAAACCATATAAGATTTTGACTTTTGACATTTGGGTTTTGGGGTTATTTTATTTTATACCCTCCGCTTTAGGGCAGGAGGGTATAAAATCTCTATAAAGACTCTTGTTGCGTCCAGTACTATTTTATAAGGAGACAGAAACGAAATGTATTATTCACATACGAAAAAATCACACATTTATATAGGCACATTCATCCTCAAAAGTAAATGTGGTCGCAGAAAAAACTAGCAGAACTGCCCCTGTCGCTCCCTAGAGGATAAAAGGGCAAGTTGGTTAGAGCGGACAAAATATTGTCATTTTATTCCGGTACAAACCTTTCGCTTTCTCTAAATTCTATGTTTACATTAATTCAGGAATAAGGAAAACAAGTACGGCTAGCGGTTTTATGCGAGCATGAAGTATGCCGGGATTTAAAGGAAAACTCGGCTGGTCACATTAAAAATATTAGTACGATTCGATCAGTAAACTGAAAACGTACTCGTATTATTATACAAGTGTTTACAGTTCTCACTGGCTCCGTATTTTTATCAGTCCACGCAGCCGACGCGAATCACTTATTCGTCGAATTACCCCCGGTTCCTCTAATTAAAGTGTTATCTTTCAACCCTTCCCAGAAGATTCCATAATAAAAGGAGTGTCGCATACATGATTTCCAAATTTTAAATACATCCGAGTAACGAGAGGCATCTGATTGATCAATTTAATGGGAAGATACTCTTAATACGATAAAAATATATTTTGTAATGAAAATACCTATAGCGACGGGAGACTTGCAAATAGTTTTACTCGCTTCATTATCGTTTCTTTCAATAATAGTATAATTGATAAGGAAAATGTTATGTTGGAACGTGACTTGGCCTTTGACGCGAAGTTTCCTTAACAACTGACTGTGCATAGATATACATTATATCAGTAGTTTTACATTTCTTCAGGGGTATCAGCATATTATGCTAGCATATTCATTTGTAGAGCAGTTGTGTGCAAACATTGACACGGTGTTTCGGCTTAAAGGGGACTTTCAACAAAATTAATGGCCATATGAGATTTTATGACCCATATCTCAGAGTGACGAAGCGAATATGCAAAGCGAATTTCTGAGTGGCACTATGACTTTATGAGGCGTGACTCTTAGGTACCCTCGGGCACAGGCTGGACACTCGGTACCAACGGCTGAATCGGATAAGATACAAGCGAAACTGTATGCGAAGCAATTGCATCGTTCGCGTTGTACTGCCTTGGTAATCAATAGGTCACCCAACATGCTCAATGTCATACAAATTATCTGTGTCCGTTGTTGCTAGTCAATTGTATAAACTTGCTGAGGATTTTGGAAAAAATACGAAATCACACGCTTTTTGTTGGGTTTATATCATTAATTGTCCACATTCGTGAACGTTACCGAACACTCAATGACTAATATTACAAATGAACACTCGAAGGGACACAAATTTAAGAAAGAAACACAAAACCAACAACGTCTCACTATCGGATTCCCGCCAAAACTCAGTTATTTATTACAATTATTATTTGTATAATAGAAACTGAATCAAAATTTAAATTCAACAATTCAACAATCACAAAATTCAATTAATTTGAGTTGAAATTTTACATCCTATCAGTAGGACAATACAATATCATGACAGAGCGTTCAGATGAAACGGAAGGTAGACGACGGTTACTAATAGCAGATATAAATATTTCAGTTTCCAGTAATACATTTTTCAGTTGAATCAACAGCCTTCTAAAGCTAAAAGCTCAGGTGATAAGCCGCTATTTATAACGGGTTTCTCCTCCTGCCTCAGGATTAGTCTGTGAGTAAGCAGCTTTATGCGTAGATAAGCTCTGGCGTACGGTGTAATTAGTTTGTCTGTGGGCGTGCGTCTTTATGCTTAGTAGATTATTTATATACATGTAAGTGTAACGTTGTCTGTTTGCTGAAATTGTTGGAGTCTGTTATCTAACTTTTGCTTTTCTATTTTTACATTTTAATTACCAAAAATAATATTATTATAGTTTAAAGTGTAGCTGGATTGTCACCCATAAGCAATTAAGTCTAACGCGATTTATAAAAGTCCTTAGTAAAATTTATTTTCATTTTGTCTTTGTATCTTTAAGTTTATTTTGGGTTCGTGTAATTTGGCAATGTAATTAGGAATATATTAGGTATTATATAATTTAACTTATTTTTAATCCTTTAGTGGGTGCATAGTTAATCTGTAAAAACTTCCTGAAGCTATTTTCAGCTATTTTCGAGTCGTATCAAATCGAACCACAGTGTGACACGTTGGGAATCCTCTTGGGAAAAAGTTGCTACGAGAGAAAATAGATAGATTTTAATTTTTTATTGAAAAACCACAGAACAAAGAGAACTTAAAGCTAAAACAGAGCAATAGATAATAATAATATGTTTCCTATACAAACAAATTTTAATAAGATTTTTCTTTTTTTTTAACAATATTATCCTTATATCGCAACAACAGACTTATAAAGACTTACTCACATTATATCTTACAGCTATAACTTTCGGTTCGTAGACGGATCTGTAAACATTTGACTTGAACAAGTTCATTAAGTCGAAATGTCCCGGAGGGGCGAGTTTTGCAACTTATACATCTGGGAATTGTTTTCAATTTTACTACCTTAATTCTCGAGTTGAGAAGTTCAATCTAATTTCAAACTTTGGTTATCCAAGTTTGAATACAAAAGATAGGTCATGAGTTGTCCGCAAAGGTTGCGGGATTAGGCCGCGATACCAGCGCGATAGGGCATCGTAACGGGGAATTTATTACATAAACTAACGATTGTAAACTCTATGTGGTTGTGGCTACACGGTGGCCGTCAGCAGGGGGCGATCCGTTGTAAATGGGAGGGTCGCATTGTTTGTTTTCGACCCGTGGCCGCTATTCTTCATAAATGTTAGCACCACAGCGTAACACAACAATATAATTTACACTAGCTGCGCCACGCGGTGTTACCCGGTATTTTCGGACCATAAAACGTATCCAGGGTGTGCGTTACCTCCATGACAAATTTCATCAAAATTGGTTCAGCCGTTTTAAGCGTTATGAAGTACTACAAAAATACAAACGCAGTCAAAAACTTTCGCTTATTAAATATTAGTAAGATGCTGAGAACATAACAAATATTCTTTTTTTGCCTACAATTTAGTAGATATATTTAGATTGCCCAATTTGCCCATGATAGGTACGCTAAATGCACAAATTGTGCGAAGACAAAACAAGAGTAGCATACTAGTCATTCCAGTTAGGCCCTGCCATCTTTAACGTAAAGAGATGGCTCAGTTGAATTTGATACAGTTTTATTGCGAAGTTACTTTTAAGTTCTTGGAGATATAACTAGATTCGGTTACAAGCAAAATTCTTCGCCTTCGCCCGCCTACGCGGCAGTTGCAGCACCCAAAGAACCATTTTATAGGTCACACGTTATAATCGCTCTGCTAGTACTCAATTGTTTTCATTTCTCTCCCCGATGGAAGCAAATCTCTCGCGTCGCAGCCATTTCCTCTATTTCCGGTCCTTTGTTGGTATGCCAGCGTCCCAGCTTGACAACAGAAATTACGTTATTACCCTTTGAATCCTACTAATATTATAAACGAGAAAGTGTGTAAGTATGGATGGATGGGTGTTTGTTACTCTTTCACGCAAAAACTACTGGATGGATTTTGATGACACTTCACAATAATGTAGCTTAGATATCAGAATAACACATAGGCTACGATTCATAAAGATATATCGTGTATTATCCAAACGCGGGTGAAACCGCGGGGTGCAGCTAGTTAAATAATATATAATCGTAGTAACAGAGATATAAGTCGGAATGTGTATTGTTTTTGTAAAAATAATGTTTACAACTTCTGCGTCACAGTACGTCTACTTAGCCCCAATCACTAACTAACATTTCCTGTGTCTAGAAAAACGGAAACTATGATAATCATGGTGCTTCAAACTCAGATTCAGAGCAAATTATACAAGTAGAGTTGTGGTTCACAAAAATTTCTTCATTCTAAACATACTATAAGAGTACTTAAAAACTTAGTTCCGTCAAGTGAACTAAAACAAGCAAATCCTTACATTTCAGGTTGCATCGTGGTGGTATCTTACTCCCTGATGGGTCGGAGGCTGTGCTCAGTGCTGCCCCCGTTCGACCAGACGGAGGGGAGCGCAAACAGCCAGCAGGTATGAATAAAATAAGAACCTACCTGTAATAAATGAACAGCATAATCGACAGATCAAAACCGTAACTTCTTTTAGTGTAGATTCTTGTTTGATAGTGAGTCCAGGTACTAGGTAGCGTAGCTGGATGTTTTAATATGTCGTTTCGCCGCTGTTTCCTCGTGGCGCCACTGCATAGGTAAAATTATGATGGAATTGCGAAATTCAATAGGTCACCGTTACACGCGTCAGTGACGCGCACTTCGTGCGTCCAAGGCGTTTGCGTGTGAGATGTTGACGCGCGTGTTTGAAGCGTGACGCTATTTTAGCGTAAAAGCTATATTGGATTTGTCACCTTTGTCTTTGAACTAAGTACCGTGAACTATGTAGAACTAAGTAGCCCAGTACCGTGCTGTGGGGGCTGACCATCGTGGTTTTTGAACCGAATGCTATTGGTTTGTGAAACACACATGAAACAGCTACTAACGCAAGGTAATTCATAAAGTTGCGTCAATGTATTACGTAGGCGGATAATCTTGTAGTTCATAATAATTCATAAGCTATAGTTACAAAACTTAGTGAATCTGTAATGCCAGGGTAAATAAGTGATCAGCCTTAATAACTCTCCGCCTACGTCAGTTACGCCTAACTATCCGTAGAGGGATCATGTATTTTCTGTTGTAAACAAGAAAACCGTTACTTGGAAATGTGAAACTCTAAAAACAATCTTAATTCTGTACTCAATTATGCTTGAAGAAGGCAGTTATAGAAGTTACTGGTTAACTGAATCTTCCAACGGATTTGCAATACATCTTTTGGAAAAGCATCTGCAAGAAACCCAATATGACTAACTTGCTAACTGTTAATTGAAATTAACCGCAACAAAGATACAGGATCGCCCCACTGAGAATTTAGTTGAAGTTTTGATTAAAGTTTCCAACTGCAAATTGTGTATTTAGTACCTAAGAAGATTAATTTTATCTAGAGGCAAGACCATTAATATGGTCAAAATATAAATGGCAGTCTGCGAGGCGTAAAATTGATGGTCCGGCAGTCGACGACCAGTCCGATGGTAAAATAGATCACCGTCGCTTCTAGACACCTGCAACACTCGGGGCGTCGTCGCTGCGTTGGCTATTCTCCATGACTCTTAGCACCTTTCTTCTGAAAAACCCTCTTTGAGGACCTATTTGTGAGATCAGGATCCTTATAGTGCCTGGGGGCTTACCATGACGTCTTATTGCGATCCATTTGAGGACCTAAACAGAATCGCTTGACTTAAATGATAGTGATACATGGCTTTCGATATCATTTAGGTAGACGTCAATCCTTTTAAATTTAAAATCAACCAAAATGGAGCGTCAAGATGTCACAACAAGACGTCATGGTACGAATAAGTAGGAAAATGATTCTGTTTAGGTCCTCAATTGGATCGCAGTAAGTCATCATGGTAAGCCCCAGGTTTTATTTCCTGTCCGTCAATTATAATACGACAGTCAAGCGCGTTACCGTCAAAGTACTATTATAAAGATTTCGTAACGACCTAAACCAGGCACTTTTGTAACAGCGTTATAATTTTTCTACGATAAATTATGGATTTTTCCATCCAATATAACTGAGTTAACACCACTTTCCGGTCCACTAGACGGCGAGTGGGCGACCCTGGCTGAGATTTATGAATAATGCATAAGCTTCGGGATTCTTCTGCTTGATACAAAGTGGTGAATGCTCGGTATTTTATGAACAAAAATGTGCTAGTTATAGCTTAAGTTTTGTTTACGCTAACTCCTAAAATCACCTGATACGGCAATGAAATTTTGTTGTGATTTGTGCAGGAAGTTTAACTGGAGCAGAACACATTGGTTTTATGTTTTCCTGAATTTGCTGTTTTATGAAGCAAACTGTGTTTTTGTTGCTTTATACGGTCAGCGCCTTAACTTCCGGAACGATTATCAACAATTAATAGTAGGGTAGGTTACTACCGCGGTCTGAAATGGCGCTATTACGATGACCAAAAGCGCTGCGTAGCAAATCGTAGCACAGCGTAGCGCGGCGTAGCGCAGCTGCAGGTCACACAGCGCGGTCAGCATAGCAGTCATTGATGGCCAACCTGGAATGAAGATCGAGGTCTTTATAGCGCGGACAGCAAGGGCTGCAATGATGACCAAGCTTGAAGGCCGAGAGCGTAGCTAATAGCTAAACTCGAGGGCATCGTAGCGTGGCCAGCAGTGCAGTCATGTCGGGCCAAGGCTAGTACAGTGTTTTACTCAAACAAAGCGAGTGATTTTAATATAGTAAAAAGTACATTCAGGAATTTACACATTTTTTAGTTTTCGTGTATTACTGGGTGATTCAACGTTTTGAATAGTGGTGTTGAGCAATTTACATTTAATGAAAATACAATATGTATCTTACATTAACAAGCTCTCCGTGTGTACGTAGAATCGGACAACTTAAAGAGATTTTTTTGTGAGCAAAAATTTTTGCCGAAAAACTACGCATTTTTCATTATTTTCTGAAAAATTATACTCGTAATTGTACACAGAAAATTATATGTAATAGATACTATAAAATAGAATAGGTATTGAATAATGATGAATTATTTTGTATACCGTAGAAACTCTCAGGTAGAAACGTGAGGATCTAGGAACATTTCTAATACTGTATCAATATTGAGTAACGTACCTACTGTAAAAAAAAAGTTTCAGGATCAACCTTTAGCCACCAAAACTGAGGTTATTTCATTATTACAAATTATTTTAATGAATGGAGATTTATTTTTATTACAACTTTTCAGGTCTGAAAATCCTTTTATTACCTATTGTGATCGTTTAGTCGTAACCCTGACGTTAAAAGTTATTAGCCGTTTTACTGGCAGTAAAGTTCTTTGAGTTGCGATGTTCGCGAACATTCCGTAGGTGGTGAACTGAAAATCATCTCCATTCTTCTTATTTTGCGACACGAATCGCGATGTTTCAACCATTGTGCTTTGAGCTGAATGGTTTTCAATAAGGAAAACAAACTTAGGTATGACATAATAATTATAGCACTCTTACTTTACAAAATAAAGTAAATATCAGAACAAAAAAAAACAGATTAAAAAGTGGAAGCATACTTTTGATTCAGAATCCACCAAAAACAGTCGTGATGGTGGCCGAGCGATAACATGTGCGCTTTCGAATCCATTAATACCGGGTTTGATCCTCGGCCACACCAATGACTTCTCATAAGTTATGTGCAGTATTCTATCACTCCGTGCTTCGAAGGGCACGTTAAGCCGTCCGTCTCGGTTGTTATCGGTTGATAGCAGTCGTTAGGGCACGTCAGAGGCCTTAAGCAGCCTGATATACTCTGACACCAGAAGCTAGCACGACCTCATACGACAAATAAGACCAAAAAAGTCAACAAATTAAAGATAGAATACGCAACCCTTCCTAGTATATACCTAAAATAGTAAAGATAACTAACCCCTAATAATTTATAGCAACGAAAAATAAATATAAATTGCCAATAAAGCTTCATTTTTATCCCTTATTCTGCCTACGAAACAACTCTGAAAATGAAATTAAATCAAACCCTACCAAACATACCCTTTAACACAAATAACCATACACCACAGAATATGTACCTTTAGTATTACCCTAGAATTTCCTACGTAGACCTACGAGTATATTAATACCCTGCCAACATCTAAATCAAATTGACGCAAAATAAATAGAGAAAATACCGACAAACTAACGTAAGATGAATAAAAACTGTCAAACATGCCGTACCTTATTTAACATCTACTTATCTACGTGTCTAGAATATTCTGAGAGAGTTCTGAGAAATGTATTTTTCTTTCTTTTTTTTACACTAGAATAACTCCTCTAACGTGGGTACCGATTACTGACATCTAATTTCACATACACATCAAACCCAGACCAGAAACAAATATTGGTAGATCGCACAAATATTTGTTCCGGGCGGGAATCAAACCCGCGACACCAAGCGCAACGTCCGATTACTCAGACACTACGCCAACGGTGTCTTCAATTAAAAAAACGTCAAAAAACTATTCCTATTTCATATTATTTTCAGCGCCTCCGGCTAGTGCGAGAGAGAAAGCGAGTGGCTTGGATCCTGCTGCTGCTAGCCGTGCTTTTTGCGCTGTGCTGGCTCCCATACAACATCTTGCAACTGTTGATAGACGTCAACGCAGTGCAGGTGGAGTCAGTGGCGCAAGCATTGCCGTATACGCTGTTGCTAGGTGAGTGGAAGCTATTCACTACTGGCTTTACATACTTTTTATTGCGAATGGGCAAGCAATTTCATCGCAGTCAAATAGAGTTGCCAAATTGTAGTCAAATAGAATAGAACGCAGAATGAACGCGGACGCCGCTATTGCTTCGCATACAATTTCGCTTCACTTTAATTCGATTCAGCGGTTTGTATGGAGTGCCCAACTGCCCACTGTCCAGTGTCCACCCTGTAATCCTGTAGGTCTAAAACGTAATATGTATTTACGAAGTAAAAGCTAGCCGTAACCGTCAAGACCTGGCAGTAAAATTGATGGTGTAGTATGATGGAGCCATGATGACTATTTAGAACAATTAGTATCGGAACAGGTCGTGAGTTTATTGGCGTGCAAGGTTTTAATGTCCAAAACAGGCTGCTTTAGGCATGTTTAAGCATATTTCAGTGGCATAATAAGAGCAGTGTATACGAATGTTTGATGACGAATGAATTCCTGAACATACGAATGTAATATGTTCCTACTGTACTAATGTAGCCGTTGTCCCGTTTGGTACAGTAGGGCCTACCCTTTACTCCCTAAATCTTGGGGATTAAAATGAAAGGCAGGGTTGCGGGTACAATAAACTAATATTGGCCGAGGCTAGTTGTGTCGGGTCAAAAGTGGTATTCGGGCCTTCCGGTTTCACTGAATCCGTATTTCCTGGTGCTGTACTCTCCTGGGGGGTAGGCCGCAGGTGATGGCGAGCGCTCGTAGCGGAGACGCTGATGGTGGCTTGGTGATGACAGCGACGGGAGGGTGCGAGGTCCGTTAAGCCGGACTTTGGACCCTGGAATGCGCATGAAGAAATGCGTTATGAGCGGCCTTCTCTGAAGAGCACCCACGGCACCAGAAGAGCAACAAGTAGTTGTGCTGCCGTGGTTACTCACAATCAGAACGGAGATTACAAATTAGCGAAATGGAAATTAACGGAACAAATTACATGATATTATTTTACATTTGCGAGGGTAGAATGCTCGTATGTGAAAATCATTCCATTTCACTGTTGTATGATATATTAAGCAAAAGATGCGATGAATATGGTACCTAATGTGATCTGGAATGAAATGATTATGATAAGATGTATTACATGATCCCAAGCAATGAATTAATCAATTTACGAAAATAAGGATTAACTACCCTACAGTACGAAAGCATACACCACTTACCCAAATCTGGGGTTACAACTAACACCTTTTACTATTTAATAAATTCGGGAACGCGTGTAGTGACGATCACTTAATACTTTTATTACCGGTAACGCGATAACAGCCGAATCTGGCCGCGTAGTAGGGACCGGAAGTAAATTTGTGCCGTGCGTCCGATTCTTGTTGGCTTCAAAGCGGGTCTGGCGGCGCGGTGCGGTGCGCGGCGGCGGGTGCGCAGCGTCAAGTCACCGGCCGGTTTTCGTGACGTAACAATCGGTGAACAATAAGATGCTTGCGATGGTTACTAAAATGCCGCTCGGAAGTAAACAGATCGTGTTGATGAATTTATATCAATTAGGTTAAGATTTGGTAGGTAGGTATTAAGTAAGTATATGTTTATATTGCAGGTTTATAGTTTAATATAAGATAATGAAATTAATGCAAGAAAATAATGTAAAACATGTACGTATAACGTTACATTACCCCGCTCGTCACGGAAAGGGTTTTGCTCTCAAATAAAACCCGTCTTAAAAATCTGGATTTGCAATTAGCACTACTCTGTCATACTTCATCTTTCATTCAACCATTCATAGTTCTCCATTACATAAAAACAACAACGAAAAACAAATATATATCGTTGCCGCATCCATACATAAAAACAAAGCAACTGTGATAAATTGCACAGCTGACTCAATGATAATCGCAAGATGTAAATATATATGTTTTTTGTAGGGTAATAGTAATGTTGTGTACAAAAACGTAAAAAAAATTGTTTTAATTATTTTGAAGCTTCAAGTCCTTAATATGCCAGACTCCTATGTTTTTACCTGACATATCTTCTAAGACATAAACAAGAGGAGACTTCTTTTCTATAATACGGCATTTAATGAATTTTGGAGCTAATTTTTTGCTGTAGTATTTATCTTTATCGCTTTGAATAAAAGTGCGTTTAAAAACTAAATCGCCAACATTAAATTCTGCCGATTTCCTTCTTAAATTATAGTGGGCTGAATTCTTTAAATGTGCTTGCCACAGTGAAGCCTGCACATCATTGAATACATTTGTAAGACAACCAATGTTGTCGGCATAAATATCACGCGGTAGAAACAAAACCTCACCGCCTAGGTCATTATCTGTATAGTGCGATCCACACAAGACGAGCTCTCTGCCATATACCAGAAAAGAAGGTGTATAACCGGTGGCCTCATTGACAGAGTTATTGATCGCAAACTGAACCTTAGGAATAAAAGTGTCCCAAGTGCGGTGGTCGTTTTCAACAAATGTGGACAAACAAGTGACGATTGTTTTGTTATATCTTTCCACAGTGTTGATTTGCGGTGTGTACCTAGGTGTGAAGTATATGTTAGGTATTTTGTACTTTTTAAATAAAGCATCAGTTGTAGAACTGATCAATTGGCTTCCATTGTCAAGAAAAATGGTTTGTGGAATGCCGTGAATTAAAAAGATGGCTTCTTCTAGAACTTTAACCACGGCATCTGACGTTGCACGACGTAAGGGAAAAATTTGACAAAATTTGGAAAAACAGCAGGTTACCACGAGCATGTAACTATTCTGTTTGCGAGTAACAGGAAGAGGTCCGACAAAATCAATAGAAATCATCTGGAAAGGCCTTGAACATTGTTTTGGCCGACCCATTTCACCCAATGTCATGTGATTTTGCGATTTGTAAGACAAACAGGTGGTGCAAGAACCTACGAATTTGACGACATCTTGGTGCATACCAGGCCAGAAATATGTCAGTGACAAACGTCTGTATGTCTTGAAAATGCCAAGATGTCCTGCTGTTGGTTCTGAGTGACTTTCTGCAATGACAGTTTCACGAAACTCGCTAGGTACCACTTCTTTCCACTCAAATTCTGAAGTTAGTGGCGACGATTTGTTTTTTTGTAGCCTAAACAATGAATTATTTTTAATCAAAAAATTTGGAAAGTTACTTGGTGTATTTAAGCAGCCATTATAAATTCTTTTATACCAATCGTCTCGAGTATTCGCAACAGAGTTTGCAAGAGAGATGGCGGCAGTAGGAAAAACACGCGACAGCGCATCCGGGATCACGTTATCAACGCCACGACGGTGTTTAATTTCGCAGTTGAAAGATGATAAACGTACACCCCAACGCGCTAATCGTCCTGTTGGATTATCTAATGACAAAAACCATTTCAACGCGGAATGGTCAGTGTACACCGTAAATTTCTGCCCATTTTCTATATAGCAGCGCCAATGTTCGAGTGCAGTCAAGACAGCGAGTGTCTCCCTTTCGGTGATACTGTAGTTTTTTTCGGCGCTGGTTAGTGATCTACTCATATAGGCAATAGGGTGCTCTTTGCCGTTTAAAGTCTGCGTTAACATTGCGCCAACTCCGTAATTGCTCGCGTCAGTGTGCACTTCAAATGGCATCGAATAAACAGGACAGGAAAGGACTGGTGCGGAAATCAAACATGCCTTTAAAGCATTAAAAGCCGCATCTGCTTCTGGTGTCCATTGAAATGGAGGTGCTTTCTTACCACTAGCAGTAAGTTTGTTCAGTGGACCAGCTACTGTGCTGAAATTCGGAACAAAACGTCGATACCATGTAGCAGTACCGAGAAAGCGCTTTAGTTCCTTTCTACTGGTCGGAGTCGGGTAGTTGATTATGGCTTCCACCTTATCTGGGTCAGTACGCAGACCACGAGCATCGACTACATATCCAAGATATTTGAGCTCACTACGAAAAAATCTGCACTTATCAAAGTTTACAGTGAGATTTGCCTGCCTTAATTTGTCCAAAACGCGCAACAGTCGCGAGACGTGGTCCTCAAACGTGGAACTAATAATAATTATGTCGTCAAGGTAAGCAAAGGTTTTAAAATCCATGTCTCCGAAGAGCATATCCACCAAACGCTGCTGTGTAGCAGGAGCGTTGGTTAATCCAAAAGCAGTAGTTTTGAAACGAAACGTGCCTCTACCCGGTATGTAAAAAGCAGTTTTATCGCGGTCCTCCGGTGCAATTGGTATCTGCCAAAAAGCTTTTGATAGATCCACGCTTGACAGATATCGCGCATCGCGAAGGCTATCCAGTATTTCCGCAACGTATGGTAGGTTATATGCGTCACGCTTCGTTACGGAATTCAACTTCCGGCTATCGAGGCAGAACCTAGGCTGTCCGTTCTTTTTATTTACGATGAGTACTGGAGACGACCAAGCACTCTCACAAGGTTCGACAACGTCAAGTGACAGCATTTCGTCAACTTGTTCAACCAAGATACGCTGTTTTTCAGGAGACATTCTATAATAGCGTTGTCTTATGGGTTGGGTATCACCGGTTTCAATGCGATGTGAAATTACATTTGTTCGGCCCAGCCCCTTTTCTTCAGTTGATATGAGTTTGAATTGTGAAATGACGTTATCCGCTATTGACTTTTGAGAATTTACTAAATTGTCGTAAGAGTGAATGAAAGTGTCATTGTTGGTCATCTTTATTTCCGCCAAGGAGGTGCTCGACAACTGAATACTTCCCAAATATTTGGGACATATTTGGAAAGCTCTCCAAAAATCTATACCCAATATAATAGAGGTCTCTACTTCGGGAACAATATAAGCCTTAATGACATGAAATTGACTTTCAAATGTAACTGGCAAATTAATGTAGCCGATACTATTTAAGGATTGACCACCCGCGGCTATCATTGTAGTGTGATCGTCCTGGTGCAAAGTGCAGTCAGTTAGTTGTTTATGGGAGTTATTACCCAAAATAGATACTGCAGCTCCAGAATCGAGCAAACCACAGGCATCAACCTCGTTAATTTTAATGTTTACATATGGCCTAGAATCATCATGGGGTTTAGTTTGCAGAATTGTAGACACTTTGTAACTTGATGAAAATGTTCTGATAAACGTGAGCCAAGTTTCCCAATCTTGTTTTTCAAATTTACTACAATTCCGCTCGCTCAGTTTTTTGAATTCTTATTACAGTTAGGGCAATCCGGTGCTTTGAAATCTTTCATTCCGCATCTAAAGCAAACGATATCACGCTTAGCTTGACATTGTCGGATGTGGTGTGAATTACTACGACACCTGGGGCAATAAGGTTGCTTATTGGTTAGTTCAACCGCATGAACATAGTTTTGATTTTGATTATTGTTTTGTGTTGTTTGATTATAATTTTGATTATTTGTGTAAAAATTTCTTTTGTTGTTATTATTATAGTTATTGTTGTTGAATTTATTTGTTGTGTTTCTTGTGTCTTTATTGTATGCAAATTCCGGTGCCAAAGTATCATGCGTAATCTTAGGAGGTTCTTGGAAATGAGAAAGGCGAGCCTGAATAGTCTCATAATTGCGACATAATGAACGCAAATCGTTAATTGTCGTTATCTGAGCCGCTGAAGCTAACGTGCTGGCATAGCATGGCCTAATATTATGGAGTAGTATCTCCAGCTGACTCTCTTCCGAGAGAGACTTGGATAACCGTGAGAACATTCCACTCATGATTGATAGGTAAATGGTAATGTTTTCACGTTCTCCTTGAGTTCGAGAGCGAATTTCAGAAGTGAGCCTGTAATCGTAATCGGTTTGATCAAAATCTTCCTTCAATATAGCTGCCAACTCTGACCATGAGTCAACCCTATCTTTCACAGCACGGAACCAATGAAGAGCATTGTCCTGAAAAATTTCAGTAGCGTAACCTAAAATTTTCGATGATGGTATATTCCTAGCTTCAATAAATTCATCAACACGCTGTATAAAAGAGCGTACGCAAGTTTTACCATTGAATTTTAATTTATTCAAATCAGCGGAGCCTCGATCACAAGTCACAGAAATTAAGTTCTGCACGTCCGCCACAGTCGGTGTGGGTGACGATTCTTGGTTAGCGCTCGAGCTTGTGGAGGGTGAAGGTCTTTTAGCTTGAAGCACTTTAAGCCTTTTAGATAGGAGTTTATGCCCCTTAACTACATCGTCGTACTCATTCTTAAAATCGTCACTACACGTTATCCTCGCAATACGATTGTGCAAATGGTTCATCATGTTCTGAGTTCTCATGATGGTAGGTTCACTTAGGTCCGTAGCATCAAGATTTAATTGAATTTTTGTGAGAACCTCAAGACAACCTTTAAGATCCTGTTTCACTTCCAGCGGAGACTCTAGTATGTGTTCTGATGGGTAATCAGGAGCCAATTTAACTATTTGTTTGCGTAACTCTTCAACAGTTGATGCTGCGGTAACACCTCGAATACGAACTTCATATTCAAGTTCCGACTTTTGAAGTGACAGGTACTTAACAGGTAACATGTTGACCAGGTATTAAAGCCAAAATTGATTGTAAATATAGAAAAAAAAAAAACACGTTCTCCGTTCTGTTACAGAAATAAATTAAATTACTGAACGTATGGTTTTCTTTTTTAATCAACTTAATTTGTAACATGAAAATGATAGTGTGCTACTAGTGTGTACCATTAGTTGTAATAAATAATAATTGTACAAAATAACAAACAAAAAAAACAAAACTTATGGAAGCAACATTTTAGGCCCCCAAAATGCAAACAAATAATTATGTTTTGTGAATTATTTAGAGTCGATATTTATCGATTATTACCACGAAATTGACAGTAAATGGCACAAACTGAATTTATAATTTAGTACATAATAATATAATGTGGGTAGGTACACCTTAGCAGCAAGAAAAACCAAAAAAAATAGATTTAGGTACTTACGTTTTACAAGGAAACAACACAAACAGACACTAACTACAACCAAGATGAAAGACCGAATCAGCTACTACCAGATTAACCACGTAGAAGGGCGCCAGTGTCCCGTTTGGTACAGTAGGGCCTACCCTTTACTCCCTAAATCTTGGGGATTAAAATGAAAGGCAGGGTTGCGGGTACAATAAACTAATATTGGCCGAGGCTAGTTGTGTCGGGTCAAAAGTGGTATTCGGGCCTTCCGGTTTCACTGAATCCGTATTTCCTGGTGCTGTACTCTCCTGGGGGGTAGGCCGCAGGTGATGGCGAGCGCTCGTAGCGGAGACGCTGATGGTGGCTTGGTGATGACAGCGACGGGAGGGTGCGAGGTCCGTTAAGCCGGACTTTGGACCCTGGAATGCGCATGAAGAAATGCGTTATGAGCGGCCTTCTCTGAAGAGCACCCACGGCACCAGAAGAGCAACAAGTAGTTGTGCTGCCGTGGTTACTCACAATCAGAACGGAGATTACAAATTAGCGAAATGGAAATTAACGGAACAAATTACATGATATTATTTTACATTTGCGAGGGTAGAATGCTCGTATGTGAAAATCATTCCATTTCACTGTTGTATGATATATTAAGCAAAAGATGCGATGAATATGGTACCTAATGTGATCTGGAATGAAATGATTATGATAAGATGTATTACATGATCCCAAGCAATGAATTAATCAATTTACGAAAATAAGGATTAACTACCCTACAGTACGAAAGCATACACCACTTACCCAAATCTGGGGTTACAACTAACACCTTTTACTATTTAATAAATTCGGGAACGCGTGTAGTGACGATCACTTAATACTTTTATTACCGGTAACGCGATAACAGCCGAATCTGGCCGCGTAGTAGGGACCGGAAGTAAATTTGTGCCGTGCGTCCGATTCTTGTTGGCTTCAAAGCGGGTCTGGCGGCGCGGTGCGGTGCGCGGCGGCGGGTGCGCAGCGTCAAGTCACCGGCCGGTTTTCGTGACGTAACAATCGGTGAACAATAAGATGCTTGCGATGGTTACTAAAATGCCGCTCGGAAGTAAACAGATCGTGTTGATGAATTTATATCAATTAGGTTAAGATTTGGTAGGTAGGTATTAAGTAAGTATATGTTTATATTGCAGGTTTATAGTTTAATATAAGATAATGAAATTAATGCAAGAAAATAATGTAAAACATGTACGTATAACGTTACACCGTAGCGTCTACTATGCGAAGACAGTAAGAGTAAAATATTTACACATTTGATCCTATCAATATTACTCACACTGATTGTAATATAGGCTATTTCTTACATCTATTAAAATCATTGATGTAAGCCAGAAATGATTATCTAACTATGGATGCAAATCGGATTGTCCACAGGCAATCGTGCGCGTGACTGATCCGATTAGGTTAGTGGAACACAGGAAATTGCTTCGCTGTAACCGTGGTTGTGTCGTGAAATAACATTATTGGATAATTGATAAAATGACAATGTTTGATTGGCTGAAGTAACATTTACAAATAAAAATAAAAACAGGTTTGTTGTTACAGTTATTTACAGATATTTACTTATGCTCGCGTTTGAGCAGTCGATTAATATAAAGGCGCTGATTTAGTATTGGCTATTTAAAGTACATACAGTATTATGTATATTGCATACAGTTACTGTAAGTATCATCTTGTCATAACTGTACTGTGCCGTTGTAACTGTCAAGCATTTTTTTAAACGGTTTAACATTTTGTTAGAAAGTTTTTGAGTTTTACTAAGACTGCGTGTAATAAATCTTTCGGCATAAATACGAGTAAGTTACGAAATATTGAAACGGAATAACAGTTCCTTTGACAGTTCACCGATAAAATCCTTGGGCTTATTTCCATATTGACAGAAGTTGAATCGATATTAATTAAACATTTGAATATTATTATGTTAGGGCAAGGCAAGTGCTATACCCGTGGACAAAATCTATGATTGGATGTTCCCATTCCCATCTGTACACATTCCAATCTGTTCCTATTCCCATCTGTACATATTCCCAACTGTACCCATTCCCATCAGTACCCATTCCCATTTATACCCATTCCTATCTGTACCCCTTCCCATTTGTACCCATTCCCATCTGTATCTATTTCCATTTATTCACATTCCCATCTGTACCCAATCCCAGCTGTTCCGAGTCCTTGCCATTCCATTCCCATATGTTCCCATTCCCATCTGTGCCTATTCCCATCTGTTCCCATTTCTATATGTACCCATTCCCATCTGTTCCCATTCGAGTCTGTACATATGCCCATTTGAACCCGTTCTCATCTGTACCCATTCTCATCTGCTCTCATATCCATCTGTTCCCACACCCATCTCATCCCATCCCATCCCATCCTATCTACCTAATCTATGTATCTATGCATGGTTTTCTGGAAGAGGGTATCTGAGCGATAAGACCACTCGGTGTGACACTAATTGACGTTAGCTTTGTTCTGTTCTAGCTTTAAATGTTATTTGTTCGATGGTTTTTCAATATCTAGATAGTTTATCTATATGTATCTATTTATCTATGTCTTGGAAATACAGTGCAGTATAATACTATAACATTATTTTGTCTGCAACCAGCAAATTACAAATACTTCCCAGTATTTGTTATTTGTTTCTATAGTTTGAATAGATCTCTTACAGGGAACAGACTAAACGCTTTGAAGTTTTAATTTCATTTAGGTAGGTACGTATATACTTTAGAGATTATTAGCGATTATATAACTTTGGCGATCACCAAATATCTCTCAGTTCGTCACACTATGACAACGAGATCTTTTGTTATTATTGCGTTATGGTGTATTATATTCTGTTACAGCAATATTACCCGACCAAGATACGTTTACGACGGCCAGTTAAATAATAAAAAATAAATATAACCTCGTTAATGGCAGTCGTTATAACGAATCATGAAAACGTTGAATGTCCGTTTCACGACACTGTAGATTAATAACTATACTGTTTATTTTGCTTTCAGAAGCTTTCAGTAGACGTTTTTTACTGAACTGATGTGTTTGAATTTTTACGTTTCACGTTTTTCACATTTATACTGAACTGGTGTGTTTTTAAATATTATATAATGGTAGGACCAATGGACTGGATAGCCGATTCCTCAAAGCGATCTTTCTAAAAAGGATGGTGTAGTAGCTTGATTATGCCTCCCACTAGATGGGCCAACGATATCAAAAAAGATCGCAGGCAACCGGTGGATGCAAGTGGCAAATTGTCGTTCGATGTGGCGGTCTAAGGGGGAGGCCTATGTTCAGCAGTGCACTTCTTCAAGCTGATGATGATGAAACCTCAATATTCTTAAGCCCATCTGTTAGCTCCTCCGCGAATCGAAGGAGCCCTATTTTTATGTTTTGTCTTTTGCATGCGATACTAGAACAAAGGTTTTATTAGATGGCTCAGTGGGGAGTAACGATCGAAAGCCTACTCACCGATTTCCAGCTCAGGTCTTGGATTAGACGGCGCCGTCCATTTGCAAATATGATAACGTAGTTTGTTTGTTGTGAATGTTCCACACGCAAGGTTTATAGTTCCTTTATAACACACCACCGACGAACGCACTATGAACGATGAGATTTTTGTATTTTCGCTGTAAGTAAGCGTGCGGCACCGCTTCGACGTAGGTTGAGAACACTAGTGTCCACCAGCGAGAGGCAATACGAGTCGAATAACTACCCTCACTGATTGCATAAAATAATTCAAGAAGAAAAAAATAAGAAATCATTAGAGTCTACCCTCAAAAACTGTCGATAATTGTTCGTTCGAAAACCGCGCAATGATGTCCGCAATAAGTAGGTAATATATAACGTTCAAAAATATTATGCGGCTTCAACATTCCGCCCACCAAAATACGATGTATTTTCTATGATAGCTAAGTACTAAAACGTGAAAACAATATGCAATTGAGCTTCAGCTTAACCACAAACAAAATAAAAAACCATGATAATTATAAGTGAGATTAATAAGTGGTAATCATCGCGAATCTATAATAAACTAATGCGATGACTTAGCTATGACGCTGACACTTTATTTTAATCAGTAATAGGTAAAGGGCAAAGCTTTACCAAAGGTCTTTGCAATAGACCTGTTTGCGTTTTGACTGTTGCAACGCGACATATACCGTCCCTAGCACGATGCAATTGAACGATACGTCCCAGTGACCAATTAAGTGGTTTGATTTGTTCATCCTTGATTAAAACTAAAGATCCTAGATTAGGTTCGATAGAATTAGTAAGCCATTTTGCACGTTGATTCAATGTATGTAGATATTCGACATGCCATCGCTTCCAGAAATCGTGATGAAGTCTCTGCACTAATTGCCAGCGATTTAAACAAGTGAGTTTAACGTGAGAAGTATCAGTTTCTGGAAGCGACGTCAGTGGTTCCAGCGTAAGATAATGTCCCGGGGTTAAAACCGACAGATCGTTAGCATCCGATCCCATTTCGCATAATGGACGACTGTTCATTAAAGCTTCGATTTGTGTCGATAGGGTTAAAAACTCCTCATAAGTGAGGATCTGAGTTCCAATTACACGCGAGAGGTGTGTTTTAAACGACCGTATATTCGCCTCCCAGAGCCCACCGAAGTGTGGGGCGGCCGGAGGGTTGAACGAGAATTCTATGGCCTCGTTTGAAGCTGCGTGTTGCATGACGGGTAACAAACTGTTGTAAGCTCCGACAAAATTGGTACCTTGATCACAGTGGATCCGCTGACAACGTCCACGCCTAGCAATAAATCTGCGTAGGGCACCGAGGAAAGCCTCAGTTGTCAAACCAATGACCAGCTCAATATGAACCGCTTTCGTGGCAAAACATATGAACAAGCATACATAAGTTTTGAAAGGTCTCGATCCTCGAAGACGCTGAACGTGAGTCAGGAAAGGCCCAGCAAAGTCTATTCCAACAATTGAAAATGGTTTGATTTGCGATACTCGAAGTTTAGGTAGGTCTGCCATGCGGGGGATGAGAGGTCTCGGATTAGTACGATAACAGCGTATGCACTTCGACAATCGACTACGAATCGCTCGACGAGGAGATAGAATCCAGAAATTCTGAGCTAGCAAGAAACTGAGCGTGCGAAGCCCAGGATGTAAATTGTCATTATGACATTGGTCAATAATGAGCGAGGTTAAGCGATGTTGACGGGGCAACAACAATGGATGTTTGCGATCGTAGTCGAGCTCGGAGTATGCCAGGCGACCGCCCACCCTGAGGAGACCACCTTCATCTAGAAAAGGACGTAACTTCTGCAAGGCTTTAGGCAATGGCAAACCCCTTTTCAAATTAGCAATATCAAGCGAAAATGATGAAACTTGTGTAACTTTAACGAGAGTGTGTAGTGATTCCTTCAATTCTGAAGCCACAAGATGACCGGATCTACCTTTAGATCGGTTTCGACAGTTGTGTACGAATCGAAGTACGTATCCCACGATGCGCTTAATTTTGTTCAGGCTCGAATACTTGTCCAAAAATTCATCAAAATGTTCGACAGCGACGAACAGTGACATTTGCGAGTTTCGCTGCTCCTCAATAGCATCAGGAGGTTCGTTTGCAGGAGATGATGTTGGCCATTCCTTGCGGCTCAATGAAAGCCAAGTGGGGCCATGCCACCACAGCGTGTGACTGATAAGTTCAGGGATTGTAAGTCCGCGAGAGGCGCAATCCGCTGGGTTGCAGGATGACTTGACGTGATTCCAATGCTTAGGTGGCACCTTGTCATGAATGTGACTCACACGGTTGCTTACATAAGTTTTCCAACGAGCTGACGGAGATTGGATCCAAGCCAGAGTCACCATTGAATCTGACCAACAGAAGATGCCATCGAAGTTAAGCTTGCCGGCGAAAACCCTTTTGACATGTGCTACGAGATCAGCCAATAAAACTGCAGCGCACAATTCAAGACGTGGAATCGAGATTTTCCTCAACGGAGCGACCTTTGAACGTGCGATGATGAGGTGAGTAGTGACACGATTGTCACTGTGCTCACAACGAAAGAACACCACGGAAGAATACCCGAGCTCAGAGGCGTCGCAGTACCCATGGATTTCGAGTTTTGTAGAGTTCAGTGCAGGAACAAAGCGAGGGATAACGAGGGAGGAGAGCGAACTGAACTCTGAGCGATAGTGAGTCCACGTTTCAGCGATGTGATTGGGAGCAGGATCATCCCAATCCAAACCAAGATTCCAGAGTTTCTGGATTATGCATTTGAATGCCAGAGTGAGAGGGGTGAGAAAACCGAGCGGATCGAAAATACGCGCCAGCTCCGAGAGGATGTTTCGTTTAGTGCACTGCTCGTGCAGCGAGGTGACCGTGAACGAAAATCCATCCTTGATGGGATTCCACTCTAATCCAAGAACCTTGACCGAGTGACAAGATTCCTTATCGAAGGACAGCGAGGAATCGTAACGATGTTCGGGGGGAACGTTTTCGAGTAGAGATTGACAGTTGGATGTCCATTTTCGGAGTTCGAAGCATCCCTTGCGAAGAATTTCGCTGATCTGAGTCATTAATTCTTGAGCCGAATCTAACGAGTGTGATCCGGTGACCACGTCATCAACGTAAACGTCTCGGGAGAGTGCTGCGACGGCGAGGGGAAGGCCTTCTCCTTCATCACGCGCCACCTGTAAGATAGTTCGAAGCGCCAAATAGCTCGACGACGACATGCCATATGTGACGGTGTTGAGTCGATACTCTAGTATCGGTTCGTCAGGCGAGAAGCGAAACAATATGCGCTGATAGTCACGATCTGGTTCAGCAACCAGTATTTGTCGATACATCTGTCTCATGTCGGCGGTGAAAACGACCGAGTGCAAACGAAAACGAAGAAGAATCGAACCGATGTCCGATTGTAAACGAGGGCCGACAAGCAGCTGTTCGTTGAGCGATGTCCCTCCATTCGGACACGCCGTGGCGTCAAATACAACACGAATCGGGCTAGTGGTCGAACTCGGTTTCAACACGGGATGATGGGCGATGAAATATGAATGGTCAGATCGAGACTGATTTGCCATTTCCATGTGGCCACACGAGAGATAGTCTTCCATAAACTTATTGTAACCCTCACGAAGTTGAGGGTCACGTGAGAGACGCCTTTCGAGAGAAAATAAACGACGAAGAGCTAGAGAACGAGAGTCACCGAAAACTGGTTCCGGTGATTTGAAAGGTAGGCGCACGACATACCTTCCATCGACGGTCCTAGTGTGAGTCGTGTCGTAAATACGCTCGCACTGGACTTCCTCCTCAGTGAGGGGTGACGTTTTGGGAAGTTCATCAATTTCCCAAAATTTGCGAAGTTGCGAGTCTAGATTGTTCAACGAACAAAATAGCGACGATTGAGTAGTAGACGATTTCGATGGAAAGTGTGTACATGGGATTTTTCCCATCACTATCCATCCAAGTTTAGTGTTGAACGCCGCGGGTCCGTCGGGCCCATAGTCGCGGCGTTCACCAAGGAAAATTTGACAGAATATTTCAACCCCCACTAACGCATCGATGCGCGCAGGCACATTGAAATCGGGATCGGCCAAATTTATATCGAGTAGTTGTGACCACTGACGAATATCAATCTTATCGGTGGGCATCTGACCACAGATCTTGGGTATGACGAGAGCGTTGACCTCGATGTCAGGGGACCGGTCTCCACAGCGCATATGATACACAGTGGAATCAGTCGCGATCGACGACGACTGGCCTATACCTTCAACCGATGTTGTAGCTTTCTTCAAAGTGAGTCCGAGACGTTGTGCACATTTTGAAGTGATGAAGTTTGATTGACTTCCGCTATCAATAACAACACGAATCTTACGATAATTTCCAAAGTTGTCGAGAACGTCGACTAACGCCGTGGCTAACAATGACATGTGTGTCGCGGGCTCCATACCAGCCACCAGAGTGACGGTCGGTTGACTTTGCTCAAGTTGCGATGATTGCGATGATGCAACTGACTGTGATGCGGGAATAGCGTCTGAAACGACGAGAGTTGTCGGTGAAGCGACATGTGATTTTTCGAAATGCAAGGTAGTGTGATGAGGCAAATTGCATTTCAAGCAGCGACTATTAGATTTACAAGAATTTAAAACATGTCCTTGACGAAGGCAATTTATGCAGCGTCGATTCTCCTTGACGACGTTGAATCTATCCTGTGGGGTGTGATCACGATATGTGGGGCATTGCCACAAGGCATGGTCCTGCTTACAAAGAATGCAAGTGTCACTTGACTTTGACTGCGAGTTTGCGACAAGAGCTTTAGTGGGCGCTTGATAACGTTGGTTAGATGCGCCCGTGCGAGGCTGCGCAGTTGAAGACTGTGCAGTGTACAAGCGAGGCTGTGCAGCTGAAGTCGATGCAGCGGGCGAAGTGCGGGCGGCGACTCCAGCGGCAGCGGCGGCGCGCGGCGCTCGCGCATGTTCAGGCTCGGCTAGCTCCAATGCCTGGCCTGCCTTGTTTAAGTACTCCAACAGGGAGTTAAACGAAGGAATGTCCTTGCTTTCGTTTTGAAGTTCGAACCGACGACGCGTGTCCAGATCGAGTTTGTTAATGAGCAGATAAAATAACGGAAAGTCCCAATCCTTAACTGGTAAACTTAAATTTTTCAAAACCGAAATGTTCTCTTTGAACGTATCAACGAGACGACGCAATTCACGAGGGGAATTCGAATTCAATGTCACCTTCTGTAGTTCTTCCCAGTAGCGAAAAGCTAATTTTCGTTTACATTGATAACGATCTATGAGTGCCGCGTACGCATCTAAATAATTATTTTCCGAGAGAGGAAAACCCTTTAGAAGTTGCAGGGGTTCACCGGAAAGAAGCGAAATTAAAATGGAAAATCTTTCGATGTTTGATAGTTTTCGATTTTGATGTACCATTGTGTTGAACATGTCGTAAAAGGAACTCCATGTGGTGATGTCGCCGTTGAAACTTAGAAGATTCAAACGAGGAAGTTTCACAGATAAGTCGGTTCTATTTGATTCTAGTTCCGGTCCGGTCGTTCGGGAAACGGAAGTAAGTGAGGAATAAATTTCAATAATTTGGAAGTATTTGCTGTCGACTTCTTGTCTAACAACATCCTCTTCGTCTAACGATGCGGTGTCCGCAATCTCAGAACAGATCTTCAAATGTTGTGATTCGAAACTAGAACAATAATTTTCTAGCCGACTGTACCGTGATAAGAAAATAGGTAGTCGGCTGATATCGCCTTGAGCTTCTATGGCTGCTGACAAACATTCATCAATCCTTCTTATAGCAATGCTCCGCCTCAATTCTAAACTACGTTTAACTGCAGCTCTTGACATTATGAAACTAAGTAGGTATAGTAATTAATATAAATTCAAATTTTAAATTAAATAAATTGAAGATAATATAATAACAATGATTTTGGAGTGGACTGTATTTGATGAGATTTAATATTATGGCTGTGATTCTCGCTTTCTGTCGAAATTACGGAAACAACCTGCAATATTAGCAATAAACAACAACTAGTAGGTGGGCATTTATTGTAAATAATAAATACTTGACTAATAGATAAGTTGAAGTTATTTTGTTATTGTACGAAATAACAGATAACCGAAATTGTATTAAAAATAGAAGCAAAGTTATTCAATAAATTTAACTAATTTGCCTGCTAGGTTATGTGCTAGCGCTCACAGAAACATATAATATCTAGCGCTACGTATGCGACATACGTGCGACGTAGTCACCTATGCGCAATTATTATCCGACCAAACCAAGATACGAGATGGCTCACTAATGTATGACGGACGGGTCCGGTAACCTGCAGAGATAACCACTTAATTTGGCCGTATTACAATAATTGCATCATCCAAATGCATACGAAATGACGTAGGTAGGTATTGTATTTGCAACGAAATATAACGAAACTAACAAATATGATTAAAATGAGTCTCAACCTGTCTAGCAACTGATGTTTACAAGTTAATGAGTAGAAAATAAGTCGAAATATTATGAATACGAGAATTTGATAAATAAGCACAGATTCGAGGGATCCAGTTTATTATTTAACGCGATGAGTAGCGAATCGAGTGCGATTCCAGATAGATAAACGCGGCTTCCAAAATGCCGGCTAACCTACCTACCAGAGGTTCGCGACGCGATTGCTTATGACAAATAAGCGCAAAACACCATAGTTTTACCTATTATTTGCCATACGAAATGCGATGTTTTCGAAGTTATCGACAGTTTACGAGATGCGCGTGATTCTATACGTCACTCCTTGTGATGAGACAGGGTTGCTGCTCCTCACCACGAGGAGGATCCCGGTCGACGGACCAACAAATGTTAGCTCCTCCGCGAATCGAAGGAGCCCTATTTTTATGTTTTGTCTTTTGCATGCGATACTAGAACAAAGGTTTTATTAGATGGCTCAGTGGGGAGTAACGATCGAAAGCCTACTCACCGATTTCCAGCTCAGGTCTTGGATTAGACGGCGCCGTCCATTTGCAAATATGATAACGTAGTTTGTTTGTTGTGAATGTTCCACACGCAAGGTTTATAGTTCCTTTATAACACACCACCGACGAACGCACTATGAACGATGAGATTTTTGTATTTTCGCTGTAAGTAAGCGTGCGGCACCGCTTCGACGTAGGTTGAGAACACTAGTGTCCACCAGCGAGAGGCAATACGAGTCGAATAACTACCCTCACTGATTGCATAAAATAATTCAAGAAGAAAAAAATAAGAAATCATTAGAGTCTACCCTCAAAAACTGTCGATAATTGTTCGTTCGAAAACCGCGCAATGATGTCCGCAATAAGTAGGTAATATATAACGTTCAAAAATATTATGCGGCTTCAACACCATCTATATTTCTATATTTTTCAGGGCACACAAATTCAGCGATCAACCCTATCGTGTACTGCCTGATGACGCGTAATTTCCGGCGCTCGCTGCGGAAGCTGATCTGCCAAGACCCGGGTAACATACACTCTAGTACTCATTTCCATGTAAGTTCACAACAAATGAACGAGGTATTGATAGTTCATACAACAATTATCGATCGAACGGCGTATCGATAGTTCACACGCATAAGGCATAAAGCCACTAACTATCACACCGGTCAAAGTCAAAGTCAAAGTCAAATAATTTATTGGAAATAGGCAATAAAATCGCACTTTTACAAGTCAAACACTTCAATCTAATAAACAAATTAAACCATAAAAGAAAACAAACTATAATTAATTGGTTATGGTTTGAGTTTGAAGGTCGATATTATCGCTGCGTTATTTCGATGTATTTTGTTTCTTGGAATTACGTGATTATCTCGCTTTGCGGTGAAGGAAAACGTCGAGAGGAAACGCATATTATGGCCAAAATTGCTTTGGAGGTAATTATGTGGTCCGCTAATACAACCGGACTCCCGTAGTGGATTATGGCCTAATCCTCCTCAAGAAAGTGTGGTATGATTCCGTTATTGAACGCGATTGTTGGTTATTATTTATTAGCTCTCGTTCTACGTTGATCATGGCGATATTACTGCCTATGTTAGATCGCAACCGTTCCAATACAAAATATATTAAAAGTTATATCCAGGTATTTTGCGATGCGTTATTTAAATAATCGACCGATAATAAAGCGTCGTTCGGGAGTAAAATTTGAGAGTCAAAACAGTAGAAGTTCTTAAACTTTCGCGAACTGAATACATGTTAATTAGTATTTAAACGGGTCTAATGCGCGCACAAACAAGGTATCTGGATGCTTCTTCTCACCACCATCCCCGCCATTTACGGTCTGTTGTTAATTCTTTGGTGGACCGAGCCCATGATCTGTGTGACCCTGAACATTTGCAGGCTGAGTTATCGCATGTTCAGGAGGTGCTTAAACGAAACAGCTACAAAGTGGAGAAGAGGTTTCCTAGACGTAGATTCCCGAAGAAGACGGTTAACTTTGAAGTCGCCCGGCAAATGGTATTCTTGCCCTATGTGAAAGGGGTAACGGACAAAATTGGAGCAGTACTGAGAAAATACTCCATGAAGACTGTATATACTCCGTTATCCAAAGTAGCACAGCAGGTTAGGACCGCGAAGGACGTGATACCATTCCAGACACCGGGGGTGTACAAGGTTGATTGCAGTTGTGGTAGCTCCTACATCGGACAGACAAAGCGAACTATCGCGGAAAGAGTGAAGGAGCACATCGCAGCAGTAAAGAACCGTCAGGTGAACAAGTCAGCCATAGCCGAGCATTTGCTTGATTCTGGACCAAACCATTGGATTGAATTGCATGACCCGAAGATCCTTTCCACTGATCGTCATTTCTATCCTAGAATTGTACGGGAAGCGATTGAAATCAAGAAATATCGAAATTTCAATCGGGAAGATGGGTTCAGGTTGTCTGGTTCCTGGAATCCAGTTATTAGCAAATGTGTGCGGCGCGATTTGTGTTCGAGTGGGACTTCAGATACTGTTAGTGTTGTATGTAGTGACGGTTATATTTTGCAAGACCAAACGCGGGTAGTTGGAAACAACACCTGCCGCTCCGGACGGTGACACCCACATTCTTCAGTCTTCTCGTGACCACGACCGATGTAACTTGGTCGAAACGTCGAGGTATGTCAAAATTATATATTTTGATATTAGTTTGTGCGCGCATTAGACCCGTTTAAATACTAATTAACAGTCAAAACAGTATTAGAAGAAACAATATCCTTTAGGCAGAAGCCTTCCTCAGGGCCTCTAATGATACAGGAATGATATAGGTACACTTTATATTTTTAAATTGTATGCATGTTTCCAATATTTGTAAACTCCAGCCTTACGTACCTAAGGGCCGCATTAATAAATCAAACTTAGCTCTGAGAGCTATCTTCAGTGTGCACTTGCTCTTTCGTTCTATTTAATATAAACATCTTAAGTTGTAGATTAGGAACAAAAACTTACATGATCTCTGACAAATTAATAAAAGACACTCAGCGATTAAGTGCTATCCGATTATGACACAATTGACACATACAAGACAGTATCTAGTAGCCAGTGCTACATCTCAGTATCCATTTACCTATTAAATAGCAACGATTTCAAGATGTAGATTTTTGAGTGTGGATCAGCTGGTAACTCCTTTGGTAGCGCTATTGAGTTACATTTATTAATACGGCCCATAATATCATTAGTAACAGTTGATGTTGTGGTAGTTAGTACTTGCGTAGAATAAGAGACATGAAAGAGATGTAGTTATCTTACACAACAGTGTGCGTATACGAATACGGCGAGACAATGATGGTGACTGTTAAAACAATCCGATACATTCTTTAAACAAATTGGAAGATCTCTCACTCTCTCTTCATCCATATAACATACCTTTTCACGGCTAAACGGCTGAACCGATTTCGATGCTCATCCTCACCCTCATCCTCATCCTCATCCTCATCCTCATCCTCATCCTCATCCTCATCCTCATCCTCATCCTCATACTCATCCTCATCCTCATCCTCATCCTCATCCTCATCCTCGTCCTCATCCTCATCCTCATCCTCATCCTCATCCTCATCCTCATCCTCATCCTCATCCTCATCCTCATCCTCAAACTCAATCTCATCCTCAATCTCAATCTCAATCTTAATCTCAATCTTAATCTTAATCTCAATCTCAATCCTCAATCTCAATCCTTAATCTCAATCCTCAATCTCAATCCTCAATCTCAATCCTCAATTTCAATCCTAAATCTCAATCCTCAATCTCAATCTCGATCCTCAATCCCGATCCTCAATCCCGATCCTCAATCCCGATCCTCAATCTCGAGACTCAATCTCGATCCTCATCCTCGATCCTCATTTTTATTGAAATGGTAGATTTTGGTAAGAAATGATAGCTTTTAGTAGAAAATGGTAGATTTAGAAAGAAAATGATAGATTGTGGTAGATATTTAAAAATAATGTAAGTAGGAAATGGTAGGTTTTGGTAGGACATGGTAGATTTTGGTAGAAAATGGTATATTTTGGTAGAAAATGGTAGGTGTTGGTGTTAAATGGTAGATTTTTGTATAAAATTATATTTAATAGAATATGGTGGCTGTCGTGTGTTGGATGTTGGGTGTTGGATATCGGATATCGGATGTCGATGTCGAACTCGAGGTCATGGTCTATTTTTAGTGAAGTGTTTGGAATTTGGGTATAAAATATAATCCGCGCGGACGAAGTCGAGGGCAACAGCTACTTATAAAGTCAGAACATAGAGTTCATCCAACTGAAGTGATTTATGTACTCCCAGCTTACTTTCCAGATGCAAGGCTTGCGTCAAAAGTCCAACACGTCTAGCATGCGTACGTGCACCACGGTGACCTTCCGCAGTAGCAACAACCAGCTGGGACGAGGGTCCCTGCAGCACAAGCAACCGGGGTCCCAGAAGGGGTCCCAGAAGGGGTCCCAGAGGGGGTCCCAGAGGGGGTCCCTTCGGGAGAACCAGTGGAACCACCGGTACCAGAAAAGTCCGCAGTTCCTGTAATGTTTGAGGCCTGATAATTATAGTGTTCAAGTCACGTGTCAAGGTGTTTCACGTGTCAAGTGAGCCACGTGACACACCGATGCGACGCTAAGACAACAACGGGTTTACCACAAAATATTTAAACAAGAGTTGGAAAGATGTGTTTAAATATTTTCTCCGCAACTCGATGTCTAACCCCCGCTTTTTCTAACTCGATAACAACTTCCCTTGTACAATAATAAAAAAATGCCAGGATTGAGTAAGAAAATGTGATTGAAAGACGGCGATTTAAAGAAATGTTTTTTTTAAACATCTTGTTTTTAATTCCGGTTTATTATTTTGTGGTAAGACAGCAAATGATCGGTCAGGTGGTCTAGTCCCGTTGTCATCTTATCAACGCGTCAACATGTTGACTGTATCGGGTACGAAAGTGCTCTAACCGAGTCGAGCAAAGCAAAGGCATGGCCATACTATCCTTTTTTCGAATTATTATTTGCACTATGTTGCGTCGCGTCGCGTATTTGTCGTTTCGGACAACGGATACGATGCGACACAGTTGGAGAAAGTGTAAAAATATTGTCTAGTTTTCTTTGTAATGTCCGCCATGATAGAATGGAAAAGAGTTTCTGTAATGGAAGGGGACAAGCTCTCTTATAACGATGACGCTTTGTTAATCATAATATGAAATAATAAATATGTGCAAATAATGTTATGAAGGTTAAATTAAGTGGTTTTTTTTTGTGAAAAGTATGATGTTATAATGTTTTGTGTTGAACTTCTCAAGTCACCAGTTAAACTGTAGGTAATTAATTTATAAAATTGTAATGTAAGGTTGTTTAAAAAAGCTTTCAAATTTAATTAGATATTCATAGAGAGAATTTTAAAAACGAATTAGCTGTAGGATTCTTTATAATATTAACGTGTAAATATGCAAATCTGTCTAATTATTAATAATTAGACATTATAATTATTATAAGTATGGTATAGGGGTCGATTTCGGTTCGCACAAACTAGTCTATAATATTTTAGTTTCGACAGAAGTCTAAAATTAGAGCTTTGAAGTTATATATACTTTAGTTTATGCGAACATAATAATTATGCGATTAGTTTTAAAAATTGGCAAAAACCTTTGTTAAAATGCATTTCACCATTCTAGTCGTATTTGTGAGCTTGTGTTTGATTATTTATTATTAAGGCTGGTTTTAATAAATCAAACTTAGCTCTGAGAGTGTGCACTTGCTCTTTCGTTATATTTAATATATACAATACATATTAAGTTGTAGATTAGGAACAGGGATTTACATGGTATCTGGCAAATTAATAAATGACACTCAGCGGTTAAGTGATATCCGTTTATGACACAATTGACACATACAAGACAGTATCTAGTAGCCATAGATACATCTTAATATCAATTTATTAAATAGCAACGATTTCAAGATGTAGATTACATTTTCAGTGTGGATCAGCTGATAGCGCACTTGGTAGCGCTATTGAGGTTCATTTATTAATACGGCCCTAAGATCTACTTTAGTTGTTTATAAAATCAAGTATAACTGAACGCGTGTCTAATAATTTGCACGAACGTTTCAAATAGCTATAGGTGTTGTTTGTGTAAGGCGGGTGAAAGCACGGTGCGCAGCTAGTAGATAATAAGAAAATGTATTTACTGTAAATAACCTAGGAATTTTACCTTTACCTTTATCTCACTTCAATTTAGACAATGTAAATAAAGTGCATTTTTTGTTTCATAAGTATTAATTTGTTTTACTAGTCCTACCAAGCACCAAGCATTGAATACCAACGTAACTCTCTACAGATCAGTAACTAACAGCTCTAAGCTCTAACCGTCTTACAACAAAAGTTTAAACAGAGTTAAACGGATGTTTATAAAATTTTGTTCCACTAAATCGAAGTCTATCACCCGCGTTTACTTACTCAATCCTAGCATCCCTAATTATTTTACTTGTGAATTTGTTATTGAATTAAGTAAAACGTAGATTTGTGGAGAAAACATTAAGAAACATCTGTTCAAATCTTGTTTAAATATTTTGTGTTAAGACGGAAAGAGCTGGCACTTGTATTATTTACCTACATACTAGATCTCGTAGATCTATAACTATGTTGGTAAATCATTTAATCTGTTGCGTATTCACAATTTCAGTTCACCCAACCCATAACATCAAAACCCTCCTCAATATTATTTAAGGAATCGCGCCATCTATCGTAGATGCGTGAAAACTTCACTATGGTAGGTACTGTATCCGGCCACCATAATAAGTAAGAGCTACCATAATATTATAGGTAAGAGCTACGGAACTTTCACAGATGAAGCTGTTTGTAGACCTACCTAAAGAGGGCAGCTGTGGTCCAAATCTAAAACGTTATTAGAGTGGTATTATAACGATAATAGAACGATACAGGAACGGATTTAGAACGATATAGGAACGATATTTCAGTGAAACAACGACGATATTAGAACGACGTAAGAACGATATAGGCACGATGACGGAACGATACGATACGATAGGACTCAACATCGACTCACCCTCGACTTGACATCGACTCGAAAGCGGTACAATATCAATTTCACATCGATTCAACATCGAGTAAACATCGATTTGCCATAGGTTCGACATCGGTTCAACATCGAGTCCGCATTGACATCGATTCCACATCCACTTGCTATCGACTCGACATCAATTCAACATCGAGTCGCCATCGCCATCAACCGCCATTGAATTGACATCGATATAGAGGACAATAACCTACAGGAGTGCAAAGAGCAAAACACATAACGGGAGACATATATTATTATGTAGAATAAAGAAAAACAAAGAAGTATAAAAACACCTCTTTTTATCTCACAATACCCTTTAAGTGTATTGGCAATCCGTAGATAGAGTCGTGAGATGAAGTGTACCCACATACGACAAAATTGAGCAATCCATCTCTCTCCCGTTCCGGTTAAAGCCGTAAAGTTCTGAATTAATGGCGAGAAACGTGTAGACGGGTAACATTTCCGATTATCGCATTATATAGTTACTCTATGATAAGCTTTACAATAATATTTGAGTTTCAATCAAAGATGATAATGATTTTATAACCCGAACAAAGGCCAAGAATCACAGCTGAGACAACTTATTGACCGAGCGAAATGAGCCCGATTTTGTTTTCGTCCGGATGTTTGTTTTTATTTTTGTTCCGGGCTCTAGAGTAGGTCGCATTTCTCAACCGATTTTTACGAGATTTGGTATAAAGAAAACCTAAACCCATCTTCCCGATTGTAATTTCGGTACTTCTTGATTTCAATCGCTTCACGATCGCTTTCTATAGGATAGAAATGACGATCAGTGGAAAGGATCTTCGGGACAGTTCTATCCAATGGTTTGGTCCCGAATCAAGCAGATGCTCGGCTATGGCTGACTTGTTCACCTGACGGTTCTTTACTGCTGCGATGTGCTCCTTCACTCTTTCCGCGATAGTACGCTTCGTCTGTTCGATGTAGGAGCTACCACAACTGCAATCAACCTTGTATACCTCCGGTGTCTGGAATGGTATCACGTCCTTCGCCGTCCTAACCAGCTGTGCTACTTTGGATAACTGAGTATATACAATTAGGCGTATGCACAATTTTTTTGCTTTGCTGCAAATGCAAAACCAATCTTGACATAATATTAGAATGTCGCACAAAATATGATTGGAGCACCACCTAAATAACGTGTATTAAAATTATCCGATTTATAGGGGTGGTAGCCAAGACGTGTGTCCCTTTCAGGTATAAGATTTTGTAAAGTCAATATCTGATAATAGGTGCATGTGTTAGATATTAACAAATTAACATGTTACTTATGAAAATGTTTATTTTGGGTTTTTATACACAGTCCCTTCTACGGCTTACTTTGTCTATGGCATTCGACCTGAGAGCGTGATTATTTCACCCGTCAAGTTATAAAAGAGAGCGATATTTTGTGTGAATTCGAGAAAGTGACATTTGCGGGAAAACCGATTTCAGACGGGAAATTGTTCTAAAGAGTTCCTGGGATAATTTGGTATATTACGTAGCGAGATTGATAGAAAAAAAGAAAGTGTTGCTTCTCGGAATCTCCTGCATTATATTTCGTGGGAAAGTTCCGAAAAGTTTGCGAATTGATTAATACGAATCAGATATATGTACGTACTCGTAATTTAATGAAAAACATAAAATTTTAAAGTCTGTTCTCTTTTGTTTAAATAAGCCGAAGTACCTACAGGCAGATACTTAAGTTTTATAATATTCTCAATCCGACGTTTGAGATTAAGATCTCTTTTTTCAGGCTAGGAAAACTAATAGTTTACTACATTTTTTTCATGGCTACTAGGTATAAAAAAATTTTATTAACTTGGATGGTTCTTATTTACTCATTCATTCTTATTTCTTTCACAATACTAATTTCAAGTAGGTACCGATTTCTAGATAACAAACTGTTTACTTATTATTTAATTCACTAATGGTAAGTCAGTTTGAAGCAAACTCATTGAACACAACTTAAACTTCCTATGGTTTTAGGCAAATAGGCAATCATTTAAATTGTGTTAATGTTTTACCCTAATCATAAAAACCAGTCAGTTTCAACCAAAACAATGGGGCATAAGCCTCCTAAACAAAAACATTACACAAATGAGGAGGACGTGGCCGTAAACCCGCAAATTTAACACACTGATGACGTCATAATGTGCGTTTTCTGCGGCCTTACTCGTCATGGTCAACCGAGCTCCCGTAGACAAATTTATAACGCACTGTGTCAACGACAACGTAATTTTGAAGTCAGTAAATTTCAGGTAAAACTCATTTATTGTCGGTAGGCAGAATATTTATATACAAATCGTTTTTTTAAATAATATAATAATATTATTATTATTAAATGAACGAATTAAACACTACAACAAAAGAATAACAAGTTAAATTAATTGAAAAAAAAAACTGAAAGTAACTAAACCTAAAACGAACAAATTAAATAGATAAATTTGAATAAAAAAAATTAAATTAATTATTAGCGAATTACTGATCATGGTTTGAGTTTGCTAAGGGATGAAATCCGATTTCTCTATGAAACTCCAAATTGCTGTGTGTATTAAAATAGTAATTATTAAAGTGTTAATGTCTCCATAAAGAGCAAAGGTTTTTTTGTACCGTTTCAATGATAATACGCTTATAATAGTACTAATATTAGTTTCCGCATTTTATTTAACCGATTTTCCAAACTGTCAACGATTGGCTGTTTTTTTAGCAGAATGAACGATTTGTTCTTCCGCTCACTCGGATTTAAGGCAAATACTCCGAGACTATTGAAAGCTTTTACCCATCTATTTTTATTGAAAGCTTTTAGCCAGCGAATAAACAGTGATTGGAAGGACTAATTTCCATATGGTTAGCAATAAAATAAGTATATGTATTTTGAAGGGAAATTCACTTATTTTATTAGCAATTAGAGAAGCATAATGTCCGATACAGTTAGAGAAGGGGGCTGCGGTCGCATCCATCGGTTTCAATTATAGAATAACATAAATATAGGATGCAAATAGATACTATCACCAGGCTAATCCAATGAAAAATGTCTCTTTGTCTGTTTGTTACGTTTGTACTGCAAAACGCCTAAACCGATCACGATGACATTTGGTACGAAGATAATTTGAACCTTGTGGATCAACAAGGGATATTTTTTATTGTGATAAAGTTTAGTCGGCGCGGACGATGTCACGGGAAAATGCTAGTCTACTCCGTTCGACCTTCATGTAAACTTCAATCGTTTGTCATCTCGAAATTAATTGAATATCTGAAATCACTACACTAACTACTTACACTGTATTATAATCAACTGAAGGTGCTTGAAGGATACTCAGCGTTTTTAATTATACGATACGATTATTTTACACTAACGTTAATCGCACAATCTTTATGTTCGCAATTCGCACATTTGTGATTTGATATAAATAATATAGATAAACAGTCGTCCGCTATTCGTTGTATGCAATAAGTAGATAGAGTAAAAGTCCGTTGCACAAATAAAAAGAGAATAATCAAAAAGTAAGTAACCTACAACGCAATCACTTGAAACTTTTCGTAAAACCTCTAGATAAATTGTTTTATTTGAACTGAAACTCCTCTCCAAAACAGGGAAAGATTTTTGAAATAACTTAGAGGTTTTTTTCTGGCAAACCCTTTAGAATTTATCCTTGCGTGAGAATTGATTGAAACCCATTTGATAAATATATTTTTTTGGTTCGAACAAAATATTTATCTCTCATATATTTTTTAGGTCACAAGCTTTCCTGAAATCCATCTGGCAATAACATGAGGCATATTTTAAGCATTTACATTGAGATACGTCATTTACATTCTATCAAATACGTCATTTATCAAAGTCCATATATTAATATTTGTAAGCGCCGAGTATAAATATTATGTTTGGTGCCGACACATTTGCCTAGGCTCACGACGACAGTGAACGCGAAGAGGACTCAAGTATAGTTCACACTGTGCTGAAAATACGCTGCAACATACCTTACTAAATTGAACAAGGAAAATAAGTACGCACAAAACATCAAACAACTGGTCTACTAATTGATTATAATAATAATTGTAACTATTATTTTTGTATACTACCATTCTAATTAAATAGACCGACGGGCCGACGACATTAAAAGAGTTTTAACCGAACGACAATTTGCCACTTGCATCCACCGGTGTAGGTAGCCGGTGGATGCAAGTGGCGGTCTAAGGGGAAGGCCTATGTTCAGCAGTGGACGTCTTCAGGCTGATGATGATGATGATGATGACTTCTTTTTTTTTATCTGACGAAGCCTGTTGGCATTAGAATTTCGTACGCTGCGTTTAGTAGCGTTAGTTTCTAATAATAATATAGCGCATAATAATATAAAACGCCATCACAAGTGGCCCAAAGTCAGTTACAACGCTTAGCTACAGAATACATAATAGAACTACAGACGAATACACTCATTGTAAGTTTGATGTGAACACGTACATATTATTGAAACGTACGGCGAGGCTGGTTACGCTCGTTCTTGTTCGGTCGGCGGCGGACTATGCTCTTAGTCTGAACTAAGCCTGATAAATAAACCTATTGAAGTAATGCCAAAATGTGGTGTACGTACTTTATGTGTTTTTTATGTACACTGTGGCACAGACGTAATCTATACTATTTATGAAACTGTAACTGAGCCATGTCTGTACATTAAATATATTTTTTCAATAGTATCAATTGTAACAATATATAGTTTTTCAATAGTAAATAATATTATATATTATATATATATAAATATATATTCACTATTAAAATCTTTTGACTAGAATTGACTATTGAAAGGTCACTAGACTCAAAAAAATCGCTTTAAGAATATTTTACAGATTTTTGTATGTTTGTTACTTTAAAGCTTAGAAACTACCTGACCGATTTTGATGGGAGTTTTGGCATTTAGTAAGTACCTTTGGTTTTGAGTAAGTTAGCGGTATGTATGTTATGTATATTATTTTTCATAGCTAAGTGATGACTTTGAAAATTACGCTACAAAGTGAACGCGTCTAACGTTGCTGAGGTCGTATGTTCCTTAGATACAAATCAATCTGAAATCAGGTATGGCATCCAACGTTGTCGAGTAGTGGCAGGCCAGGGCTGAAATGGTTTCGCCTGCTGTGCTATACCAAAATTGCACTATTATCAATATTGTTAGCAACCGCGACCGTGTCTTTCCAAATATTAATAATTATTTAGTCTGTATACTGTCCCACTGCTGGGCAAAGGCCTCCCCTCACTTTCGTGAGGAGGCTTAGGTCGTAATCCACCACGGGGTCCGGTCCGAATTGATGGATAATATGCCTCCGTAATAATTATCGGGCATGTGGATTTCTTCCCGATGTTTTTCCTTCACTGATAAATTAATACCGTGGTTATATTTTACGTATGTTTTTACAAGAAAAACATTGGTACGTGCCCGCACTGGGATATAAACCTGCCACCTCCTGCTTTGTTAAGTGCACGTTCGCCCACTAGGCTACCACCGCTTTCCAAAACTAAGTGCTAAACGGTCACCCCAATTAACTTTCAAAGTCAGTCAAATACTTTATTTTAAATGGGTAATTAAATCGCACTTTTACAAGTGAACAGCTATCTTATTAACAAATAGAACCATAAAACAAAAAAATATTTAATTGACTATGGTTTGAGTTTGAAAAATGATGTTTCCTTTCAAGCGCTGTTCCTAGATTGAATCTCGGACAGGAAAAGGAAACTCCGTTGACTTTACCAGTGCTTCGGAATACGCCCGTTAGAGAAGACAGCACTACGAAATTTCTAAGCCGTATGATGAAAAATGAACATTATTCACAGTTTCTACACTAAACTTATTCTTACCTAATCCGAAAACGGATCACAGACACCTCTACGTGTCTCAACTGAGCGCTAGATTTTGAAACTAAACGGGACCTTTCGTCTTCTGCCCACGGATCCCTAAAATAATAGCGCCTTTCCAATTTGCGACCTCACGTAGGCTCCGATTGCTCCAAATAAACGTAAACATAAACCTGAGCGTTAAAGGTTAATGAAACGACACAGTCGCAAACTGCTTTTTGCCATTTCTATTTAACGATAGCCAGTGCGTCATGACATGTATACGAGTAATTTTATGTACTGTTTGGGTTTATGGTTGAGGTATGATCAAATTAACTTGTTACACATACCCTGTGTAGGTGCTAGAGTAGGTCTTTCAAGCAAATCCTATCCGCGCACTGCTTAGCACGTGCCTCCCCTGACTTCTGTCAGTAGGATTGGGAAATAATCCACCACGGAGGCCCGGGCCGGATTGGTGGATCACATACCTACGAAATAATTTTCGTAGTTAGTTTTCTTTCACCGCAAAGCGAGTTATTGACCGAACGGAACGAGGTCTCCATTTTAAGAGCGCCCGTTATTTTTTTCGTTCGGATTTTTGTTTCGGGCTACAGATAACATTTCACGTGCGAGATTTTGGTAGACAGACTCTTTGATTTTTAGATATATTTTTTTGTCGAGAGCTATTTTTGTTAATGGGCCAAATGGATGAGAAAAGGGAAAAGTTTGCTACAGCGTCATTTAGTGGCATGGAGTTATATTTGATGGAAATCTGAATTATTGAATTCTGAACAAGATGTTATGAAAAAAATTTAAAAGTTGGGGGCGAAATGGGGGCAAAAAGGGGTCATTTATTGACCATGGGTTATCAAATCTGGTGAAAACCTTAAGTGGGTACTGAATTCTGAACAAATTGTTGTGGAAAAAGGTGTTAAAATTAAAGGCAAACGGAGGGATGTCTATCACTATCTGATCACGAAGTCTACCGTTCACAAAATCACTAGTAATAATTATATTACGTAGGTACATGTTTTTTTTAAGCAACGTAAGCATTTAGCGTTTCTGTTATTGTGTACAATGAAGTGTTTTCTATTCTAGACTATAATAATTATATAATACACTATATTATGATTTTTTTAGACTAATATAATATCTTATCAGCATTCACAGCTGTAAAGAAAGCACTACTGAGTGGTAAGTAAAATAATATACATATTTTTCAATTCTATCGACCATGGACAAATACTGTGTGAACTCAATAAGATGTGAACAAAACGTAATAATTGAAAGTTGTGTTGTGGAAACCCGTGAGGAAACATAATAATGTGAAACAACATTGAAAGATTCGCCTATTTCTAAAACAAAAGGATAAATAATAGCCGGATTTCGTTCTGAAATTGCTGACGAAGCCTTTGTTGACAAAAACTGCTGATTCAGGTCACACAATCAGCCCTCGCTAAGATTTCCTCTGAAACATTTCTTTGAATGGGCCTGTGTTCTGCCTTCTCTTACCCGCAGGTGCCTCTCGCTCGCACGCGTATTATCATTCAGTAAGCTCCGGAGCTTTCCGCCGTACAGTCGGGAAAGAGACGGTGGGAAATTCGCGCCAAACAAAAACTTCGTTCGAAAACGTTTTCCTGAGGTGAAAGTTTTGTGTGAAAGTGATTTAGGAAACTTTAATCAAGTCGCATTATGAGATAAATGCTACTTTCCTAAACTTTTTTGCATAGTGTGAACTGATTAAACAATTATCTATTCATAATTATGCGTATTAACTTGAAAACTGTTGAAGTGTAAAACTTATGTGATAACTGTAACTTGATCTAGGTATCGCAAAAAATGAAAAACAATGTTAAGCCAAAAGTTCACTTAGAAAATGACATAAAATGACTATGTTTTCGAACTTAACATCCCTAGGGCTCCAGGGCTTGAACCTGAGCGGGGCTTTGAACGGAACTTTCGCTTTCGGAGATGAGCTGGACATATTCTTCCAACCTGAACATGTTTTGATCACCCTGTATGTGCCAGTAATCTTACTGTCAGTGATTGCGAACATTTTACTGATCATTGTTGCCGTTAAGTGTAATTATACAAAGAAGTAAGTATTTATAGTAGTATTATTAAAATGGTACTAAGTTTTCGGTGCAAGAAAACATTGTTAAAAACTTTGCTAATAGAAAATCTAAGTTTATCGGGGTGTTTCAGCAGCGGTCCTTGAGAGCCAGCTCCATTCTAGACTGAGCATGTTTGTCACCTTAGGCCACGTCGTCACTTAAGACCGGGTGAGATTGAGATCAAATGTTAGCCAATCTTAATCTTAATATATATATTATTATAAATCTCGGGTCACAATGTTTGTCCTCAATGGACTCCTAAACTACTTGACCGATTTGCACAGCGCGTGCAGTTTAATCTAACTTGAAAGATAGGGTAGCTTACATCTCAATTTATAGTCGCAATAACAAAAACCTTAGCCACAGCAACGCGTGGCCGTGTCTGCTAGTATAATATATAAATTACGCGTCATGTTGTTTGTCCGCGATGGACTCCTAAACTACTTTACCGATTTTAATCAAATTTGGACACCGGGTGCAGTTTGATCTAACTTGAAAGATAGGATAGTTTACAACACAATTTATAGTCACAATAACAAAAATCTTAGCCACAGCAACGCGTGGCCGTGTCAGCTAGTTACGTATAAAAGAATCTATGAAATATAATAAACAACCAATTTTGGGGTAGGTATGTAATTTATCTGTATTATCCGGGATATTAAAAAGTATATTAGAAATGAGAAACTCCTCCTTAATTGAAGGTAGTTATTAAGGAAAATGGTGGCGAGCTTTGGCAAAAACAATATTTTGTTTATTAATGTTTTTGATAGGCTCATCTTATGTTTTGATGAATAATTCACCTTAGCGTCGTATTTCACATTTATTTGCAGTTATAAAATCTTATGGTTACTGAAAAGTGTAATTTTAGCAATATGAATGGATTTACGACCTAAATATTTTTATGGCCATGATATTAAAACATAAATTGCAACAAGCCCAAATATTTATGTACACGAGCAAACTGTTACGCATTTAAAAATGGTCGAACTTGAACTTTAATGTGGAGTATATACAGTTTATTTTAGTTTGTAAGGGGAAATATACCAGTCTACTTAAGGCTGGTATTACACGTAATTTGTGACAGACGTACCTAACAGATTTACAAATACACTACGTTTTACAAACTCATTATTATAATGTCGACAGCTTAATGTAAGTATGCCACAACCATTTGTCTAACTTTTGAAATTTCACTAAGTTAGATACAATAATTTTGTTTTATATTCAATTAAAGTTTACATACGACTCAGAGCAGATTCTATAATACGATTTATTTATTATATGACTTGATTATTATTTTTATGGTGATTTTAATTTTGTACATTTTAGGTCACACGAAGATACAAATAACATTTATTACTAGACACTGTATAAATGTTGCACTAAGTCTGATATCTCGATAAATATCAGTTAGACATGTTTGTCTAACTCACTCTTTCACAATTCGTTTTTCATGCTACCTCCCCGGATTATAAGAAATATTTTCATGCCCCGTATATTTTTTTTTCAATTATGACGTCGTATCTTCGCCACACTGCGCGCGTGTAAGCGAAGGTGCATTGTTTGGTACAAGTACGTGATCGAACAAAATAGTAGCATGGCAGTTAGTTAGGTCGATTGTAATTGAATTGTGGGGGGCACGGGAGCACGCCCCACCGGTTGAATAGTCTTGAATTTACATTCAATCGATATTTTGACAGTTGTTGCGATATATATCGAATGTGATAATATATCACGCCGCGAGAATTAGGTCCCTGGTCAAACCGATATGGATATGTACTTATGATAATAATATAATTATGTGGGAGTTAGTTCATAGAAACGAATCATTACGAAAGGCAATATGTATGCATAATTGGCTAGTAAATAAAATGTTGTTCGTCCTGAGTCTACAAATTCGTGACATTGATTTATTTAACCTTTCTGTTCTTGTTGCGTAGGTGTTATAATACTGAACAATATTTATCTAGGCTGTTTTTTTACGTAATAGATAAATCTAATGATTTGTTTGTAAGTAGGAAGTGATTTCCGGAATGTGTAGGTAGGACGTTTGTCATAAATTTTTATTACGAAGAATTTTACACCCTGTCGAAATCTCGTTTAGTATGATTAACATTTTATTTGGGTACGGTAGGAAAATATTAAATAGATTCTGAGTGGAACCCGATTGCGATTCCCGTAATTACACGAACAGTTCCTTTCAATCAATGTGCGATTGCCAAGTCACTCTGTTTACTAAAGAAATAAAGATGTGTTATCTATATTGATATGGTTACTATAAAGTATTGTCAGCAAATTAACAAGGTAAGTACCCTATAAATTTATGACAAAGTGGTTGGATAGCTGCTTCCATAAATAGGTAGGTAGGTATTAAATTAACCGAATTGATTTACATTCGATATCTCAACTTTTTACGGCAGATAAACTGCGTTGCGAGACTTGTGCATTTTTGTACATGTAGTATTTTTGATGGGTAAATATTAACTCGCTATGGGAACCAAACTCGGGTCCCTGCTGCCGCAGCTGTCTTCTCAACCTCTACGCATCGTCAGTTACAAGGAAAGGTTGCGTGTATCCGATGAAGCCTCAATTAGTGAAGTTAATTAACTGGGAGTGAATTAAGCACAAGAAGACGCGGCGCCTCTACCTCTATTATTGTTCGGAGATTGTTACAGTGCACGGTCGAAAACATGCCACATCATCAACATTATTATCATTAGCCTATGTCAAGCAAGCCACTGAGCTTGGTCTTAACATAAGATTTAATAAAAGAACTACAATAAGAAGAACTAAAATAAGAAAATCTACGGCTTGCCATATATTGTGGCATGCAGTGTATAAGCACACTAAGGTGGCTGTCCTTTCTAACGTCTCAAGGCTTCTAATTACATCTCTCCTCAGGGGTCTACCTGAGGCAATGTTACGAAAACCAGGGGTTGTTACAAAACTAGATCTAGGTACTCCACCACAGATTACTAAGTATAGTTACTATGTAAACTCTACTATGATGTAAACACAACACAACCTAGAGCTGGGCGAGTGTTTGCAATTGTTAAAACATCTCGAGGATAGCTGTATATGGCTGTATAGGATGGCTGTAGTTTGAAGTATGTAAAAAAAACTACCATTAATTCCCTTAAATATCACGCCAACTTTCATAAACTAGCTTCCTAGATATAGTTATGTCTAGTGATAAAATTATGTGACGGATTTAACTATCTTACTGCGACAAATAATAATACTACACGTCTTACTAACTCATGAGAATGTTATAAAACGCGAGACGAAAAATCATACTTCATGTTCTGGGATAGATTAATGTGTTGGTCGTACTCGTATGTGCAAGGTTTTTTGTAAGAGTAACTTTTGCTCCCAAACTATTTACCTATTTACCCAACTATTAACCCAAACTATGTACCTTTATTTCTAGACGCCTACCGTAAAGTACGCGGTATGTAAACGCTGTGTTATATTGCTAACCCTTGTCACTGTTCCGAAATTTGGGTCTGCCATTTGTCAAATTTCACGAGTATATTAGTTTTCCAAAAATGTCTTCAATGATTACTTACAGTTTCAAGTATAAGTTGATACATTACAATGTTTACTTATTTTTACTGAGCGACTAAGTAAATTTTACAACCTATATAAATGTCTACATGATTCGCTCACTTACATTTTGTAAAACTCGTGTCCAACGAGCTAACTAATGACGGTGTCAAACTATGAAAGCAATGAGCAGTGCGCTGTCAATGCCTTAAATTTCACTCAGAAGACCATATCACGCACTCCACTAATAGTGGGCAGACAGACAGACAGACAGGCTTGTGGTCACAACAAGAACGAAGAACGTATTCTAGACCTCTGGAATGTTATTTAGTGTGACATGCATGATATCGCACTTTGACAAGTCAAATACTTAAACACGTTCTTATCAAAGAATAATAGAAACAAAATAATAAATCAAAGAGTTGATCTGATATAGGAATGAAGTAAGAATGATGATTATAATTTAATCAATGGTTGACCATAAATACATTTTCGTGAAGCCTGCCTGCTTGCTTGTCGTATGAGATTGTGCTAGCTTCTAATATCAGATTTTATCAGACCGCCTAACGACGCGGCTTAACGACTGCTATCAGCCGATAACTACCGGGACCTACCGGGATTAAATTGGAGGCTTTTGAGTCCTCATCACAAAATAATAATATAAGCATTAGTTTGGAGGAAAAAATTAATACCATGGATTTATATTCAGAGTTAATAGAAACCAGCACAAATGAGTTGTTAGAATGTAACAGCATCCCTACAATTAACGACCTCACTACAGCTAAGTTAGGCCATAGTTGTAAAAATGTTTGCATTAGAGGGTCCAATAAGATTAAGAAGTATGTGAAAATTAATAAAATATTAAAACGAACATCTGTTGTGCTAAAAAATTACAAAAAATACTTTAAATGCACAAATATTTGTAAAGAAAAATTAAATTTGCAGATAGAATTAGATGAATGCTATAGCTTGTTAGGCCGCAACAATAGAGAAATAGATTATATGAATGGTAGAATTAAGTGCTTACAGAAGCAGTTATGTGATATAAGTGGTAGGTATGAAACATCAAAAAAGCAGATTAAAGGTCATATAGCAGCCATGACATGCTTGATGAACCAAAGTCGCAGCAGCCCTAACAGTTGTGATAAGTGCAGTACAAACATTGACAGCACAGAAGACTCTAGCTTGCTGTCTTTAATTCCGATTACACCTTTAGTGGAGAGTGGCTCCCCATGCCTGGTTCCGGAGCACAAATCATCTGTGCAGGAACCTTTATCCCAATGTCCAGATGTTTCTCTGGTGGACTCGGATTGTTTATCCAGGCAACCCGGGTGCACTAGAAAAACAGTAGTGTTCAGTGACCAAATGGGAGTGGGTATGGGCAGCTTACTACAAAACTGTCTAACTCAAACTGTCTGCAATAACAGTTTCTCGGGCATGTCTGTGAAGGATTTATCATTAAAAATTAAAAACAATGTATATGACAAAAATACCACTATTGTGGTATTATTAGGAGATAGTTTAGGTATAAATAAATGTGATATTATAAGTCTTATTGAGACCCTGATAGATATAGAAAGTAAAGGTATAGGCAAAATCATTATCTGCTCACTGCCATATTCAAATAGAATGACTCCGACTCAGAAAGGTCATGTACATGATCTAAATTTGACATTATATAATTTGACATGTCGTCAAAGTGACATATTGTATTTTGAAATTAATAAATTCATTAGTAGATTTATATTGACAAAGAATACTTTGTATCTCAGCAAAAAGGACATGACGACCATTGCTAAATTGTTAGCATTTAATATATATGATCCATTTATACATAGTATAATTGATCACTCTGACAATCCCACAGTTGAGAGCTGTAATAACGGGGATATAGGTAGGATGACTAGGACAGTTGATTTAAACTGACCGCTAAGACAATGGAAAGGCCCGGTACCATTCATATATTCCATCAGAATATTCAAGGCCTTTCTAGCAAAGCACTAGAATTAGAACTATTTTTAGACTTTAGTAAAATTCATGTTATGTGTGTAACTGAACATTGGTTCAGGAAAAATACTGTGTTACCGCCTATTCAGAATTACCAAATTGCAAGTTCTTTCACTAGGGAAAAAGCTATCCACGGCGGGTCATTAATTTATGTAGTAAACAATTGCCAATTTAAAGAGAGAAAAGACATTGTGTCCTTGTCTATAGAACGTACTATAGAGTTATCATGTGTAGAGCTAGAGCAGCATATAATTGTTTGTGTATACAGACCCCCAACAGCTGATTTCAAAGTGTTTGAGTCCATTATGGAAGAAGTGCTGAGAAAATCATTTAATACCTCGAAATATCTAGTTGTTTGTGGTGATTTTAATGTTAATATTCTTGATAAGTGCCCATTAAGTGATAAATTACTAAATTTATTTTTGTGCTTTAATCTAAAAAATCTTTTTAATCAGCCAACTAGAATCACTACCTCGTCTGCAACTTGCTTAGACAATGTTTTCTGTAACTGTGAACCACAAAGCATGGCCATATGTAACAAGCTTAGCTCGGATCATTGTGGCCAAAGCGCTGTGTTTCCATGCAATTCAAATAAAGTCTCCACGGAGTTTACTTACAGACCCATTACCACCAACCGTATGGGACAGTTCTCGGAAAGCATTGATAAGCAACTTACTTATTTACCGTTTCTTGAGGATCCAGATGACCTTTGCAATTCCTTGTTCAAAATGATAGATAAAGAGTTTAATACAATATTTAAAGTAAAAACATATAGAGGTAGCACCAAGGCGAGATTTGATGGGGACTGGGCTACACCTGGTATCTATAAAAGCAGGAACAAATTGTATGATTTATATTCACAAAAATGTATAAATGCACATGACACAAAATTTTTAGACTATGTTAAACAATACTCAAAGACATTCAAATCTGTGTGCCGTACCGCGAAGTCTCTTCACTTGAGTAGGAAAATTAAGCAGGCCGAAGACAAAATCAAAACAACGTGGAAAATAATAAACACTGAAACTGGCAAAATTAAACCTCGGGACCGGAAATATGTCTTAAATATAAACCAAAAATTAATTTCAAAAGATTGCGAAGTAGCCAATGCGTTTGAAGATTTTTTTACCAATATACCTATTGTTACTACCCAGTCGTTAGAGTCATCCCCGGTTGCGGCTGCTTCTATACTATTAAATAATGTTGAAAGATGTAATGATATATTTAAGTTCAAATATATTGATGTAGACACCATTGTTAAGACATTTAAATTACTTAATATTAAGAACACTGAGGATCTGTGGGGAATGTCTACAAAAATTTTAACTTGTATTATTAATTCAATTGCCCCGTATTTGGTCGTTATTTTTAATACATGTGTCGATGAAGGAGTTTTTCCCGACGTAATGAAAAATAGTAAACTAATTCCTCTGTATAAATCCGGAAATAAAAATGACCCGACTAACTACAGACCCATCTCAATACTTCCCGCACTAAGTAAAATTTTTGAAAAAATTATCTTGAACCAATTAATGACTCATTTTAATTTAAACAGCCTGTTTCATACTGAACAATATGGCTTCACTAAAGGGCGTTCTACCACAGATGCAGGGATAAGGCTCTTAAAGCATATTTTCGATGCTTGGGAGAAGTCGCAGGATGCTATTGGTGTTTTCTGTGACCTTTCCAAAGCATTTGACTGCGTTAGTCACGAAACATTAATTTCTAAATTACAGCATTACGGGGTTCACGGGAAAGCTCTCGATCTTGTCTTCTCGTATCTTAGTAACAGAATCCAGAAAGTGGATATAAATGGAGTAAGGTCATCTGGGTCGCTCTCTACAATGGGCGTCCCTCAAGGTTCAATACTGGGGCCATTCTTGTTCTTGGTGTATATTAACGATCTTGCCTTTTTTGTAAAGAACTTATGTGATATTGTTTTGTTCGCTGATGACACTTCACTTATTTTTAAGGTTGACAGAACAGACAACAATTTTGACGATGTTAACAAAGCAATCACGCTAGTTCTTAAATGGTTCACGGTAAATAATTTAGTGCTAAATTCTAAAAAAACGAAATGTATAAAATTCTCACTACCCAATGTTAGAAGAGGCCTCACAAATTCAAGTATTTTAATTAATAATGAGCCGTTAGACCAGGTAGAGTCAACCACGTTCCTGGGAATTAATTTAGATTCTAGATTACAGTGGGGTCCTCACATATCATCTTTAACTGGAAGATTGAGCTCTGCAGCTTTTGCTGTACGTAAAATCAGACAATTTACTGATGAAGCCACTGCAAGATTAGTATATTTTAGTTACTTTCACAGCGTTATGTCGTATGGCATTATGTTGTGGGGCAAAGCCGCGGATATCCAATCTGTGTTCGTGCTACAGAAAAGAGCAATTCGGTCAATATATAATATGAAAACCCGCGATTCTCTCCGGGAACGATTTAAAGACATCAATGTTCTTACAGTGGCTTGCCAATATATTTATGAAAACTTATTGTATATTCATAAAAATATTAACAAGTTTGCAAAAAATTGTGACGTACATAATTTCAACACTAGAAATAAAAATAAACTCCATGTACCAAGATTTCGGTTGCAGAAGGTTAATGGTTCATTTATGGGGAACTGTATACGCTTTTATAATAAGTTGCCAGAGGGAATTGATCAATTATCCATGCAAAGATATAAAACTTATATTAAGGCTAATCTCATAAAGAAAGCCTATTACACTGTTAATGACTATATTAAAGATACAAAGGCATGGCCTCAATGCCCCCAGCTCCATGGTAGTAATAATTAACGTGAATTTTATTAATATGTTTTGAAATTTTTATTTTTAATGGTAATATTTATACCTACTTATGTAAATATTGTGATGGAAAAAAAATGGAAAGAAATTATACAATATGAGAAAAAAAAAGACATCCCCGTAGAGTTTCTTGGTGCTGTCTTCTCTAACGGGTGTATTCCGAAGCACTGGTAGAATCAAACGGAGTTTCCTTTTCCTGTCTGAGATTCAATCCTGGACTTGAAAGGGAAACATCCTTTTTCAAACTCAAACCATACCTTATCAATTAATTATAGTTTGTTTTCTTTTATGATTTTATTAATTTGTTTATTAGATTGAAGTGTTTGACTTGTAAAAGTGCGATTTTATTGCCTATTTACAATAAATGATTTGACTTTGACTTTTGACTTTGACTTTGACTTTGACTTTGACCGGCGACTTAACGTGCCCCCCGAAGCTCGGAGTGATGGAAATCCGCACATAACTTATGAGAAGTCATGGGTGCGGGTTGAGGATTGAAACCGGTGCCGTTGGGTTCTGAACCGCACAAGTGACCACTCGGTCATCACCACTCGAAGTCCGTGATAAAAATCGCTTACTACGAGACGTTTTCGTTGATATTATTATTAATAGTGTGTACACAAAATGTTATTATTTCGCGTGCGTGAAGCTTTAAAATATCAGGCGGCTTTTTCTGTCGAATATATCTCACACAGGTTCTTCAGCTTTTTTTTAGCAATCGCCAATTTAGAGTTTTTTTTTCTAGAATCTCCCAATTTTTTTTACTTTACCAACTGAGTGTGATGATATTTAAAAGCTGAAAGTAATGAAATCTTTCAATGCAATTTTTTATCCGCTTACCAAACTACCGAGATATTTGATTTTTTGCAGTGAAAATACGTGCAATAACGAAAATTTACTAAAGTAAAAAATGCGGCCAAGTGCGAGTCGGACTCGCCCATGAAGGGTTCCGTAGCAGCAAGTAACATGATATAAAAGTTCCTGTAGTCCGTTCTAACTTTGTTGTTGATGTTTTAATAAGAGTGTATTTTTTTTTCGATTATGCCGTATAAAAACAAACTACCCACTAGATTTCTAGATTTCTAACACTAGATTTCGGTCAAACCAATTGTCGGGGGAAGTTTACATGGTAGTGTACTGTACATCATATATTTTTTTCAGCTCATTTTACAACTTTGGCAGTGTCTCTGGCGCAAACTATTCAGTTTAGAAAAAAATGATATTAGAAACCTCAATATATTTTTTTAAGACCTATCCATAGATACTGCCCAGCCCAAGTGCCCAAGCCCCTGGCTGTGCCATTTCAGAGATCCCAATCTTCACTAGATATTCTAGTGCCCCATGAAAAGTCTCAAACGCCCACAAGGGGGCAAATACCTATGATCTAAACTATTTGAAATACGCTAGAACCGTTCTAATACACTGAACGTCAATATATTCGGAACGATTCATGAAATCGGTTCATTGATTGCCAAGCCGAACCTTATCAAACCACAAACGGCAAACTCGATTACACAACACATATCAGCGATTACTCCTACAATTCCTACATACCACCGCGTACCGGGTTAGTCCGCACCTTATTATACCAAATTACAAGTAATATGGATATTAAAGTAGAGAGCATCAAAACAGTAAGTGCACTTGTGCACTTTAATAATAATTACTTGATGTTTATACGATATCTAAATATAATAAGAGATTCGGCGTAAGGTTATCTCCCGTCCGCTCTTTCCTACCATAGCGTTCAAAAATGAATAATTAGCCAAGCTGGTTCTTGAGTCATTTAATATGGTGTAACTAAAACTACTTTGTTTTATATAGATTGCTCATTCTTTCACGTTTCTTTGTAGAGTCCATACTGCGCACGCCCCTGTATGAGCTAATGGGCAAGCCCGTCACACCCACTGGTCAACCGAGCGACTCGTAATTTGAAACCATGACATTACTATTAAGTTGGCTAAAAGGAGTGTTGTTCGGCGCTCAATTATATACGTACATTATTTATCAGCAATTTGTAAAACTAATTTCGCAAAAGTTTAAGCGAGAGCTACCTACATCCTATACGTATTCATGTCAAGTTTCGGATATTACCTATATCCGAAACTTTACATGAACACGTGTGTTTTTAGATGTTGCTAGACAATAATATTTAGTTAAAACAACCATTTCTAATATTATTAAACATGCAGTAATGTCGATGTTGAGGGGATATTTTGTATTTTGTATTGTTGATATTTTGGTAGAGATCGCTTTAAGCGATTAGACCGCCCATTGTACTTATTTCTAAGTTTGTCCTTCCCGTGTTCTTTAAATTTTGGTACCAATAAAGAGTTATCTATAATATCTATATTTTTTATTTAAAATATTATAATTATAATTTTGACGACAGCGAAGTGATTTGATGATGGAGAGGTAGGAGTGGAACTTCTCGGTGTCCAATAGTGATTGATAGTGTTAAGGCTCAGTTTAGGCACCTTGAAATACCAAATAGTATTATGTTGTTTACAAAATACTATCTAGAAAAATGTAATATTACTCGACCATTTTCAACAAAAAAAATATTAATCTTTCAATCTTATAGCGGTGAACTTTAAACAGTTTGGCGTCTGAAGAATTTAAATGTAAAATTATTTATTTTATAATGTTCACATTTTGCATGGGACATTCAAAGGGTAGGTAAACTGAACCAGCCCTGTGTTTAAACTAACCCTAGTTGCGTTGTTCGGTCTAGGCAAAACTAGGACATCTTGCATTTGGCTTGATTGTTAAAAAAAAACATCTAACATTATAAAAGCAAACGTATATAATAATATGTTAGTTTATTATTCTTCAGCCCTGTAACGGGTGAACGAACAAGTGATAATACAATTTGGTAGGTACACCGGTGCCTCAGTTCCCAGAATAACATAAAGGGTTATTTTCCCCCGCAGGTGAATCCGCGAGGCGAACCTATCCGAGTATATTGTAAATGCTAAAGTAACTTTGTTTGTTTGTTACCTTTTCACGGGTAAACCACTGAATAGATTGCGCTAAATTTTGGTATACAGAAAGATTGAACTATGAAGAAGGCCATAGAATACTTTTAATCACATAAATAATAGCCAGTAAAATATGTGGAGTAAAAAAACAATGCGTTAGGCGATTCATTAATCTCAACAATAGCGGTACAATTTCTATGTGGATTCGTAAACAACTTGTCAGAGATGAATGCGGCGAGCTTTGAAAAATATCACACTAAGTGTTTGGGTTGAAAAATATGAAACTTATAAAAATAGTATAAGTATACATGACGGATTACATTTTGAAGAACTGTTGTTTTCTCTTTTGCTTCTGTATCGATTAAGATCATTTAAGATGACATTGAAAAAATATAGTTTGTAAAATATGTACCTACGTATAAATTATAACGCGAGTAGTCTCATGTTTTTCTCAATAATATATTAACTTTTATTTAACCCATTAATATGGATAGATGTAATGTTTTAAAGTCAAACCTTGCAAGTCAATATTGATTCAGTTTCCGTATTATGCAAAATTTAACTCATATATTTTGCATGCTTCTCACGTTCCGATGTCAATCAGCAGATTATTATCACAGCCTACTAAATTATGTAGCCTTTTCACTATTATGATATGATGGTGGTTGGTGTTAAATTTAACTCATATTCTAAAACGCTAATAAACATATAACCCAATTCGGAATCTTTTCCTTGTTAAAGTCGGAAAAAATACCGGATTCATACACCGACCGACCGACTCCTTCGTAGCAAACGTAGGCGCGTAGAGCTTTTGCTACGAACTCGTAGACTTGTACGTAGTTGGTTTTCTTTTATGGTTTAATTTGTTTATTAGATTGAAGTGTTTGACTTGTAAATGTGCGATTTTATTGCCTATTTACAATAAATGATTTAACTTTTACTTTACGCGTAGACATACGTAGAATCATAATGTTACGATACAATCAAATGATACGTGTCTCTAAACTCTATCAATATTTTTTTATTAACTTTTTGACTTTTTTTTATCACTTTTTTCTCTTTTATTTTGTCAAATCAGACATAATATAATGGTTGCTACATCTGAATAACTTTCAGCTTTCGATTCAATTCTTGATATCAATCGGTAATATACGAGCCATGTATCCGATTTAATAACAAAAATGATATTTTACTAATTTTGGATAATCATTTAATATTATTCTTTATCACATAATAATTATGTCTGTAACTGGGCAAAGGCCTCCTCTCACTTTCGTAAGGATGATTAGGCTATAGTCCACCTCAGGGGCCCAGTTGGTATTGGTGTATAACATGCCTCCGAAATAATTCTCGGGCATGTTGGTTTCCTCACGATGTTTTCCTTCACCGAAAAGCGAGTAGTAATTACGTACATAATTAACAAGAAAGACATTGTTACGTGCCCACACTGGGATTTGACTTGCCACCCTTCGTTTGGAAGGCGGACGTTCGCCCACTAGGCTATCATTATTACATAATGATCAGAATTTTCATATTTTCAGATTGGGAAATAGATATTGCTTTCGACAACATAAGAGAGCAACAATCTTTTATAATAAATTCATATGCCTGCCTGCTGTCAAGCTGTAATCCCAAATCAAACGTATTTATTTGTATGGAATATAATTTGCTAGACGCTTTCACAAAAATATGTAAAAAAAAAAGAATGACTTATTGGATGTAAATTGATAGAATATAGAGCACATACATTTTAATGTATTTGCGACATAGCTTCATAATAACTGCTATCAAAAGTCAGAAACACGCACCAAATCTTATCACAGATATATCGTAGCATATTCTACCTCAGATTCTACGCGTCTTTTACATCAAGTAAAGGCCACGACAAATCTTTTAAACATTAACAGTGAACGGCTTGCCACGACGCCATGTAATGTAAATTAATTAGAGATCCGCTGTTTCCGAAAGGCGAATTTACATAATTATTCCAGCATGTCTCTTGTAATTTTGTATGGATAAACACAATAATAAACTGAGTGACGTGCCCCATAATTAAAACATTCCCTATTTACTGAAGCGTCATTGAAATTAAGTCTGATTAATATCTGAAACAATATCTTGGCCATGACAATATCTGATTATTATTATGTATAATAATAATTATTTAACGAATACATTTTATTCGTGTGACGTCAGAGCTAGGCAGCAATATAACACCATTTATTATTGGTTGTTTACAGTATGGTGACGTCACGTGTGTTCAATGACTAACTGATGTTTAACTCGTTATTTGCATTCAAATAAACATTGTTATAATATAACAATGTTTATTAATATGATATATCATTATTTCGTTAAAATTTTAAATAACATTATAATAGAAACAGTCAACCAAAAAGTCAATTAAACTTAACAAATAATAACTTGAAAGCTATTATAGCACTACTAACTAATCACATAATTATATAGGTACCTAGTCTTATTTTCTACGAAGCTACGAACGTTTTCTTCATAATTTTCATTAATGATGGCCGATTATTTTTTAATACTTAATACGCTAGCATTTTACCACTATTTCTCCTGGTCATAAGTGACGATGTGGTCAGAAGATGGTAAACATGCTCATTGCTCAGACTAGAACGGGAGTGACTCTATAGGACCGCCTTCGGAACACTCCAATAGGTATTTGGGACAGTTGAGTGGTAGCGAGCCACGCGGACACCAAAAGCTTTAGCGATGTTTTCCTTCGTCTACTAACTGCCTAAGTACTTAGTTTTATAACATCTTTATTATTCACCATTCATACAGCTCCATGCCTAAAGTAGATCATATTATTTTCAGTGTTTATATTTTTATTCCTGGCATAATTTAAAACGCAAAATAAGCCACATTGTGCATTATTAAAGTCGGTCGGCCGGCGCGTGCCGTGATTTCAACTTCTTGTTTAGCTCTGTTTGCAATTCGGAATGGTGCCGCAGGCAGTTTGTTTTATTTTCATGTGATGCCGCACTGCAATATCTCTATGTACGGAATACGGGAAGTTTTATGCAAAATTGTTATTTTCAGCGTATCATTCTTAGTACTTTTGGCGCTGGGACCACACTGGGTTAGTATAATTTGGTCATTTTGTAATTTGGTCATACGCAAAAACCAGTGTAAATTAGTCACATCTGTGTTTTGTATTTTTATTTAGATGGATACTGAGTGAAATTCGGTCACACATCAACTCGTTGTCAACTTTTGAATGCATTTTGGTCACACCTTTAATTTTGCATGTGAAAAGGTACAATCAGCGTTATAATTATGACTGAATTGCAGATGGCTGATTTTATAAAAATTAACATAATCTACTTTTTTTTTTAACTTGGCGCGCTTGCGGTTTTATCCACAATTAACGGTTCCTAAGGTTCCTGTGGGATAACAGTCAACGCAGAGGAAACCACGGGGCGTGGCAAGGCATATTTTAATAATATTGAGTCTGTGTGGAGGCTTTAGTTTCTAAAAAAATATTGCTTTGAAGAGATAAATAATTCTGCTAATTTGTAGTTGTGACCTAGACAGGATCATAATAATATTATGAATGTTATATTAATAAAATATTCTACTTTAATGATACGTAAAAGTAAGACTAAAAGTTGATCGAAACATGAATGTCAGTAGATAAGTACATAATATTTTGCCCTTTCGTCTTTCATACTTTATAGTTTTTATTTTTTAGAATAAGAAAAACAAGATAATTTGTATAAAAAATGTAACGCTAATAAAATAATATAATGTAATCTGACTTTACAAAAAAATCAATTATTTCTTAGAAAAAAATATGTTTTTTGCTTATTAGTAGGTACCTAAACTACGTTAGTTTACAGTCTTGTTCTTAATTTGATGCTAAAGTTCGGTGGGTTGTCATGACTTTTAAACGTTACGCCGTTTTAATATATAAAATAATCGTCTACGAAGATAATTAATGTTTTACAAAATATTATACTTTATAAATACAAGATGGAATAGTGGAAATGTACGGGCAATTGCATACAGTAAAAAAACTATTCGTGATAATTAACATCGTAGATATGCAATTAAAATTTAAATAAAGACTAACGAGCCCCGATACCTAACTTTAAATCAATTAATTGTACCTAGTTCATTCAACTCTCAATTTAATCAACAGATCGTAAACTAAATTAAACTCAATAATTATACTCGAATGCGAGGTTGTGATCAGTCTACTCAATTAGTTGTTAGCGAAGAATGCTTTGTGAATAGTGAAAATCGACGCATTTTGTTTGAATGAATTCCTAAATAAAAAGTAGCGTAGGAGCTTTAACTATTTTTTTATCAAAGTCTATTTTTATATAATGAATTGAAGGTATTCGTATGTTTCCACAGTTTGTTACCATCTATCATTTCGGTGTTCAGTAAATAATTATCGTGTTGTATTATTTTGTACTAGCTGTGCCCCGCGGTTTCACCCGAGTTTGGATAATATACAATAATATATCATTATGAATTGTAGCCTATGTGTTATTCTGATATGTAAGCTATATTATTGTGAAGTTTCATGAAAATCCATTCAGTAGTTCATGCGTGAAAGAGTAACAAACATCCATCCATCCATCCATCCATACTCACAAACTTTCGCGTTTATAATATTAAGTAGGAAGTAGGATTGTAGCCCATTAAAATACCATAATTGATACACAAAAATAAAAACAAAAGAAAAATAATAAATAAATTATTTATTAATTAGTAGCTTATTCTTGATTTTTTTGTAAAAACCCCTTAAGATCAACTTACACATGCTTACAACTCACATAGTATTAATCGGAATTGAAATCTAATAATAATTGGTGTTTAGTAAAGGAAAATGGGAACCAAATTACGTTATACACCTTCTTGTTTTGAAATCTAAGTTATACTGAAATAATTGGTGTCGAAATTGAAACTCATGTCACTTTTTGTAATAGACTTTTAATTGCGTTGTTAACTTACGCAAACAAAGGCAAAACCTTTGGCTGCGAACAACAAATAACGAATCATCAAAGCGCCGAATGAATTCCAAACAAATCAGTGGTAATGAAGTGAAGCTGAAAAATGCAAATAAAATGCAAACAAAAACGTTTTTGTGTTCGTGGTATAATTAAATTACGGCGTTTTTCAATTGCTGATGTGGTAAATCCTTTAGAAACAGTTGATTTTGGACTGACCAAATCGCATTTTTTGAACCTTTTTTATAGAATCCACAATCCATTGTTTATACACGTTTCTATAGTAACTTTATTATAATCCAACAGCACAGCCGTTTTTCCAATAAATTGCTTCATAGACATACATTTTACGAGTTCTAAGTGCCCACCGAAGCAGGGAGGGACGAAAGTTCCGAAAGTAACTTACTTATGAACATTTATTTACTAGCTTTCGATATCATGCTACAGAAGAAATAACGGTAACGCAATCTAAATGTATTGCAGACTTGTGGAAATAGAGTGAAATGAAAGTCATGTTATTTTCGTATCCATTAGCAGGGAATGGGACGGGTGCTAAAGGGAGATATCACGCCTACTAGTCTACAAAGAGAAGTAACGTAAAGGGTGTATCGCTACTAATGATATTGTTACACGAGCTATATCTGGTAAAGGGAGTGTTTTCTGAGCTTACTGTGCCTTAATTACTAATTTGAAAGGTGTATATTTTTACATTTATGTTTCAGGGCGCCGTTGTCACATGGCAAATTGGAGACCTTATAAATTCGTATTTTCCTTTTGACCGCCTGTTAATCATAGATATCTCACTTAACTACTACTTAGTGTTTTTTTAATATTTTTGATGGTATGGTCGGTGGAGTGTTTAGTCGTTGTTTTTGGTGCATTTGTTATTAGTCATAAATAATAGTGACTACGGCAATGCAATGAGTAACACGGTTAGCGTAGTCATAGCGTACACATTTTTTTTTATTATATACCCTAGTTTCAGCATTATTATAATGTAGATAATTCATAAATTGACATATTTTGACAAAATAATAAAAATGTGTAAGTGACTCTGTTTGTCATTTTGTTCGTTTGATTTTTATTTTTTCAAGGCTATTAGACTGAACCAATCTCGATGATATTTTGGTATAGAGATAGGTAGATCTTGGAGACGGACAAGGATACTTTTTATTGCTATATAATTATGTTGGTGTGGACAAAGTCATGGGCATCAGCTAGTTCAAATCAAATCAAATCAATCTTTATTTGCATAATATGGGTATCATAGTAGGTGTTAATTTGGTAATGCGTAATGTCGCCACATTCTAACCGTTAGGTGTGCGTTAGGTGTGCGTTAGGTGTGCGTTAGGTGTGTTCATGAGTGCCGTCTCTTTTTTCTGAATAATAACATTAACGTTGGGTACACTCTAGAAAGATAAATAGAAGTGAAAACCTGAAGAACTTGAAAGAAATCCCTTCACAAAGAGAAACTTTCATCTCATTCCTTTTATGACAAATGCGTTGCTTCAATCTCTTAAAATCTGTCTAGGGGTTTCAACTACTATAAAGGTTTTTTATATGGCTGTGGTATTAAATGCTATACGCATTCCAATCGACGTCGTAACATCATGCGTCAGGCACGGCGTCTGTACTGACGCTAAAAATAACTAGAGAAGCAGCGCAACGACTTTGAAAACTGCCTACGAAGCGACGCGACTCCACACGCCGACGTCAGCGTGTGAAAGAGACCGCAACAGTTACAGTACATTTCTGTAGGTAAGAATAACACGGCGTACTTACGTAAGCGGCCAATAGCGTTTATAGGAGGCCACAGCATTAGTAACGAGACGAGTAAACGTCCACCTGATGCCGTACCTACTCGTAATGTTTTAGATAATTTAGCCTGCATTCGATTACCTAATTGAATTAATAAAATCTATTGAAATGATCATAGGTTTGGCTTTGTTGCGCACGTAAATATTACTTAAGTCGATGTGTTACTCAATTTAAAAGTTGTTTAAGCCCAGGAAACCAATTAGAATATAAAATTATGATTGATTTTTTTTTCTTAAAGTTGATTCACAGTTGGAAAGACAAACGGCTCGATAAAAAATACCACAAAGATGACACTAAATCACATCTTTATTTGTCACCTACTAAGAGATTCCACCATAAAACCACGTAAAAGTTAGACCAATTATTAGAAAAATGTTAGTCTTTTTATTAAGCGATTGGGAACTTACATTTTGATATTTCGTTATCATTTTTTTCCAATAAATAAAAATATACAAAAACTAGCAGTTCAAGCGCTCGCGGCCATCTGCCAGTGCTACCAGTATAACCACCTTAGTACAACCTGGCCTTAACGGAATTCTAATTTCTGAGTGGTCTTCAAATACCGTAATCAGGTTAGTAGAAAACTTTGTGAATACGGAAGAGGAAAATAATGCTAACTTGATTACGAGTAGTACGCAATTGAAATAATCAGCAATTACCAAAGCAATTCAACTGGTTTTCTGGATCATAAAGGAAATAATAATATTATGTTATCCTGTACCTACAGAAAATGTCGAATACACAGTAGTTTTGTTTTCTTAGCATCACAATTACAATACAGAATGATTGATTTGTTCATTACAACAATATTTATTTAGTAGAAGTCTTCGTCGGCCTTAAGTTTTGGGAAAATTAAATCTGTATGTATAAAGTTACTTGACTATCAGCAAAAACTCCAGAGCTGCATTTTTACAACAATTAGGATTGAAGTAGGTATTTATACCATATTGCGTTTTTTACTTATCTATACTAATACTATAAATTTATGTGGAAGTTTGTAAGCAGCATCCGTACCCAGCCGAAATAAACGTGGCTTTCTGCTACACTCAGACAATACGTCTCTGAAAAGCGATGTTCAGTAACGGCCGAAATTAATAATCAATCCAATCCAAATTTTGCTATCTGGGATTGATATCACAATCCATTTTTAGGGTCAAACGTACCAATAACCGATCCGTGGATTGGTTTATAAAGGCACGCTGACAGGAAATCGATCGAACGATAGGCAGCAATCCAAGATCGATTTCAATCTTGGATAGGAGATACAATATTAATTTCGGCTGTAACTCGACGTAGGCTGCAGCGAACGTAATGCACTGACGTACCTTCTACTGCTGCATGCGCTGGACGAGCCTCCAGCTGCGGCCGGTCACCAGCCGGCTAGCTGCAGGGATGCACTCAGTCCATGTGTATCTAGCACACGCGAACAAGCAGGAAGATTCGTTTTCCCACAGGAAGCGACCGACACGCTGTGTCGCGCGCGGTGCATCGGCAGACAAAATGCTACTACCCTCCGCTTCAACTTTTTCGAGAATTGAACCGATACAATTACAACGTAAGTTAGCTACATGTCAACGAACAATGTAATAGTATGTTTGTGACGTTTTCACATCCGCAGAACTAATTTTGATGAAGTTAGATTAGTAAATAAGTAGGTAGATAAGTCGTGAGCAAAAGCTATTTTTATAAATAAGTATTGTAACAATAAACGCTCGGTAACATATCGTCGTGAAGTCTGTTACAGATCGTGTAACTTCTGAACGATTTGACCGAATGAGGTCACATTCACACATTATAATAATAATTATATTTGTTTTGGCGACACCATGTTTCATAGTTATGCTAGTATACATATTATTATAATATTGGAAAGGTGGAAAATGGCATAGCACCGTCTGCCGGGACAGGTACTAGTTATTATCATTGATTAATTTATCAGTTTTATTATATTGTGTTAAGGGGAGGCCTATGTTCAGCAGTGGACGTCTTCAGGCTGATGATGATGATGATGATGATTATATTGTGTCATATTGCCACAGGGTGGGCATACATACGGTTGATTCGAACAAAAGACAAGCGAACCTGTATTTGAAGCAATAGCGTCCTCCGCGTTGATACTGAGTTGTTACTCAATAGGTCGCCCAAAACGCTCAAAATATCGTACAAAGTCTCAATTATGCTGTCTCGCTTAAATTTAAAAATCGACAGTGCTCTTAATTCTGCTAGGGTATTACATTGGAAGGTATTATAACACATTGTGTAATGTTTAGTCTTTTGATTAAACTTACCTGAATAGAGTTGATACCGATAACAATATTATATCTCTGTGACATTAATTAGACCACAAGAGGCGTTTGATAGTGACATAGTGTGATGATGGATGACTGGTTTTCATTTGCTTCAATTATTAATAATACTTCCAATATTAACTGTTATAAATATTAATAATCTATAAATATTAAACATGAAAAAGTATGATTGTTGCCACTTGGCTTCAAGGCCGAATTTCAACGAAAAACTAATAAAACAAACCGGCCAAGTTCGACTTGGACTCGCGCAGGAATGGTTCCGTATCTATAAAAACGATCAAAAAATCACGTTTGTTGCTAAGGTTTGTTGTATGGGCGATCCTCCTTTAAATATTTATTTTATTAGTTTTTTTTTATATTTTGTTGTTATAGCGGCAAAAGAAATATACAATCTGTGAAAATTTCAACTGTCTACTATTACGGTTAGTGAGACACAGCTGCCAGTCTTGTGACAGACGAACAGACAGACAGACGGATGGACACCGGAGTCTTAGTAATAGGGTTCCTTTACTCTTTGGCTACGAAACCCTAAAAATGAAAAAAGATGCCCCTGGCAGGATTTTCCAAGAATACAATGAGACATGAAATAAAAAAACCTTGACAAAAAACAATTTTGTAAGAACAATGCTCCAACATAAGCTGGACCATAATGACGTACAACTGTTAAAAATGAGGAGGTCATTTATTATTAGTTGAGTCGAAAATATGACTCGAAACAAATAACGTGATATTAACTCTGATTTTATCAATTCCAATTCGCACTTGCCCACTTTTTATTTACACTCGCCAATATCAGTCTTTTATTTTCATAAGTTTCGTTAACCTACCAATATAAATATAAAAGTTGGTACGTTTGTATGTTTGTTACTCAATCACGGTAAGAGCTAAACGGATTTTGATGGAATTCGGTAGCCACCGAATTATATTATAGACTACTTTCTATCTCGAATTTTGAGTGCAGAGTCCCGAGTATCCTTTTAGCACTGAGGTATAAATATTGTATCTAATAATTAGACAACTTTAGAGGAAACTTAATCCATCCATCTGTTACTAGGTTTTTGTTTCAAATGGGGTCTCAAAAAGTTTCGACCCTTTTCCGACCGTCAAGTTCGGCGGCTCCCATTAAAAGCTTTTATAAATAACCAATAGTGATAAAATATAAACCGTGTTACGTGTTTTATTAATTAACTCACTGTGTTTCTATAGTTAGTATTTAGTTATATACTAGTTCCGTCTTACCATCAAAGTTTAAACCAGCGTTAAACAGATGTTTCAAAACATTTCGTTCCACTAAATTGACGTCTACCACTCGCGTTTTCTTACTCAATCCTGGCATTCCTAATTATTGTACTTGTGAATTTGTTATTGAGTTAGAAAAAGCGAGGGTTAGAAGTCGATTTGTGGAGAAAATAATTAGACGCAACTGTTCAACTCTAGTTTAAATCTTTTGTGGTAAGACTTGTGTTGGATCTGTCTTCGGGACGGCGTTATTCAAATCAGTTGACCGCAAAAAAATAGTATCAGCTTCCAATGACGGCACGTTTGGTGTAGTGGCTGAGCAATCGGACTGCTGCGCTTGGTGTCGCGGGTTCGCTTTCCGCCTGGAACAAATATTTATGCAATCCACAAATATTTGTTTCTGGTCTGGGTGTGATGCGCATGTGAAATTATATTATGGCTGTAAGCGGTACCCACGATACAGGAGCAATCCTAGTGTGGGGCTACGTTAAAAAAAAAATTAAGGAAAATATAGTTAAAACCGTTGGTGTAGGGCAACATTACCAGTGAGATTACTGCGATTATGGGACTTTAAAACCAACTTCTTAGGTGACGAGCGCTAGATAGGTAAGCAATGCGAAATTCTGGGTGTTTCTATTTTGAGCAGGCGTGGTGTTTCCTATCAGGTGATGACTTGGTCATCTCACTGCAGTTCCATAAAAAACCATCATAAAGCAGGTAGCAGTTAAGAATTGTTTGTGAATCGAGATCAAGGTAATGTATGCAAACAAACTGACTGTAGCATTACTTTACTATGTAGACACTTGTTTGCACTGTTTGAAATTGTCTTGAGAAGTCAAACATTTGGATCAACAGCGGACTGGTTTGTTTAGTCTAGTTACAACATTTGTGTATTTTTAGCTCAGTTTTTTTTATTTTGAATTGCTAATAAACGACGAGCCTCGATTCAGATTCAATGAAGAACCAACAATTTATGAGGAAGACAATTATAGGTATCTAGAGTGAATACTGCGTTTAGGCAAATACAGTTTGTACACACTCGTGTGTAGTTGGTGAAAGAATACAATAATTATAAGATTAATAAGAAGAAGTAATTATAAGTTGGTGAAAGAATAAAGTAATAATTATTATAAGATTCACTATCTAGTCACGTATATATTAACTAGCTAAAAATGGGTCTAATTCGCGCTCAAACAAATATCAAAATATATAATTTTGACATCCCTTCTTCACAGTCTTCTCGTGACCACGGTCAATGTAACTCGGCCGAAAAGTCGAGGTCTGTCAAAATTATATATTTTGATATTTGTTTGTGCGCGAATTAGACCCATATTTTTAGCTGGTTAATTATGTTTTCTGTTCGCTAAAGTTTAAGAGGTCACGTATAGCTGCAAATTTTAGCGTGTTAAAATGACAGAATAGCAAGTGATCACTATTTTGAATGTATCCAAGTGGACCGTTCAACTGGAAAAGCTGAATATCGGGCGCAGTGGCATTTGCTTGAAGAGGCTTCCGTCGAGCAGCCGACAAAATATTATCATAATGATGACCAAAATTAAACCTTGTAATTTACGTATTTCTGTATTCAGTATTCAGGGCAGGTAAGTGGATTTATAGAGTTTCCGTCTTTCAATCCCTAGAGGCTGAAAAATTATCAATTCATCTGACTCACCAATCCACTCTCAGAAGAACGCCAAATAAAATATAGCTTTTATCTCCAATAAATAACTAAGTCGGCTCTAATGAAGCAATTGATTGCTTATTAGGAAAATTTAATGATAAATTGGTTGGCTTTCTTCTTTTTTTTATTAAGACAAGCATTTTCAATTTTGTTTGCGGTACCAATTTATTTTTTATATCGATAATATTACAGGAGACGTTTTTCATAAAATCCCGGTGGACTATAATTAGTGCTCCGCCAGTAAACGTTTTTTTAACGATAGTTCCGATACAGATATTTCCGCTTCTTCCAGCATCCGTTCTTCTTTAATTATTATATATTAAAATAATTAACAACACAGGTAAAATTCTAAACTCTTAACCAATAAGTTGCATAGAAACCGGTTCAGTTGAATTTACATGCCACGAAAACAAATAGACAGATAGACATACATCATTTTCGAATAAGTTATATTCTTGCCAATAGACTTGTATGAACTCTTAAAACATTTCTTATTTTCAATATAATTTTTATTTTTTTGTGAAAAGACTTTCTTTTCTTTTTCTGTTATTTCCAACTTACACAAACACATAATAAAGACTAAAAATTGTTGTTACTTATGATTTTTTAATCTGTATTATCAGACAGGGTAACATAATTGCGTCTGTTATTGTATGATATGAGTTTGATACGTATTCAAAGAGTAATCTTTCGCTCCGAGCAACGAGCACTTTCTATTAAATCCTAATCTGTAGGGGTACGTAAGTGGAAAATCCGATTAATTTAACGCGGAATAGACAAGGGTCTAATGCGTTTTTTATGTTTTATTGCATCAGTTAAATACAAAAGTATGCATAAATGAAATCATTCCTTAGTCTTTGGCGTTGAATAATACTGTAACTGAAATCTATTTTTTCACTCATGAAAACTGTTCATTGTTGCAAACAAAATGACCGAGGAGTTAGAAAGTCATCGGTGATATCGATTTTCATAGCTTTTATTCCATACAAGCTCATATTTCTAATGTATACTTACCTCGTACAGGAACAATAACATTGTTTTTACACCACAACTCTTTCATTGTTTTTCAAATGCCGGGCATTCCAAAAAGTTTCACTCAGCTGTTGTGCAAAATGATAAACGATTTAGGTACAAGTCGTTTGTATGTCAGTGTGTTTGTACAGTCAGCTTCAGAAGCAGCTGTTCATGTGCTCACTTTCAATTTTGTATTAGTTTTTTATAAGTGAGTTATGTACCTGTCCCGATGTATGAAATTAAACCTGTTTACTTCGACACATTTTACAGTCTCCGATTGAGCTTAAATATTTACCGCTTTAGTGAGTGCGTGTATATACCTACCTAAATAGAATGGGAGATTCGGTGTAAAGTTATCTCCCGTCCGTTTTTTCCTAACATGGCGTTTAGAAAGAAAATACTATTTAAGTAGGTCAAGCGGTATATTATCATAATTACACAGAAACTACGTCTACCTATCGTGCCCGGGGGGTGACGACTGTTGCGCCCCACCTGTACCTTGCATTGCATTAACTCGCGTCAGCAGAATGCAATGCAAACGCAATAATGTGTCGCTACATCAACCACCCCCTTTTTGAAAAAATAAGGTATATAATAAAATAACAACAAAAAACAAGACGACATCACAAACATTCGCCATGCCTAGGTAAAAATCGTATCGCTCTGCACAGGGCGCTATCGTCATCGCGCGACGGCTAAATAGCTGATGCCGAAGTAATTCGATACGATTGTCAGCCGTGTTGTCAGGTGCGCTCGACTACCTAGGCATATTATGCACTAAGGTGTCACAATAACAATTAATACCTACAATAAAATTGAATTTAAATTAAATAACAACTAGGGCACGTTTCTGTTTAAAATACCACCTATAAAAATATACAGAATTACATCGAAGCCAAATAAAAAATATACATATACATGGTTTAATTACAAAGTAGGTTTAAAACAAAATTGGTATATACTCGTTTACATCGAAGCACAATAGAAACCCCTATGCCTTCAGGTAAACTGTCTTAGCCTAGATACAGTTTCGCAAGCATAACAAAATACAAACTAACACATTCAACATTGAACAGAAAAGAAATTACAACACACTATGCAAAGCATATTCAGCATATTATTGATTTCTGTCAATACAGTGTAACAAATACTTGTGAAATAAAAACAAAATCACTATCTGCCTACGAATACTTATGCCTCATACATTTTATACTTACACATATTATTTCGTAACAAAATAAAATAACAACAGTTTTGTACAAAAATACTTGTAAAAGAATAAAAATGTTATACATAATATAAACGGTAGGTAAGTGTATTTTACATATCTAGGCAAGAATACCGGGCTTGTTTATACACACCATACCCGTAGAGTTAGAAACGCTAGATGCGACCGCAGCGTACATGGACGTTGCAAAATCCTGCTTATGATGAGCGTCCGCGGAAGAATCCGTATGCTCATTATTAAGCTGGTATGCCGATTCCAGTCGATCAGTAGGTACGCTAACTGTAATTCGCCCGGCAATCTCAAGGTGCATCCGTACGTTAATTCAGCGGCGCTAAGATTGGTTCACTACGTAACGTGGTTCCGAGTTCCAATAATACAGTTGGTAACTTATCCACCCATGACATAGTATCCAAATCGCCTTGAGAGCTAATTGCGAAAAGCAAAAGGTAAATAAGGTCTAGTATTGTTAGTCGACACTTCTCAATTAAATATGTGTCGCATAATACTAGTGCAGATACCTTACAATGTTAACGTAACTACTTGGGTCGCATCACCAGAGTGGCACGTAAAAATCGGCACACTGGATGGTTGCAATTCTTAACTTCTAAAATAAAAAAATCCATGATTACTAACAAAATGGCTAACAGTTCGTGATTGACTGTATAAGAGCTAGGGTACTAGTCTGGCACGGGATAAGTCGAACTCGCGGCATTCTGAAGACTCAGCTTACATTTCAAGTACGCTTCATTGGCCGCATCATCGTTTTATCGTTCTGCTTCGCACCGTCGACATGTCTCATGCTGGCATCGGACATTATGTGTTGGTGATGATGAGGTAAAATGTAGGCATCATCGGATAGTATTGCGGCGCCAGGACAGCCTCTGTCTGTAGAAACCAGAGCCTCGGGTGATCAGTCCAAAACTCCAGAACTCAAGATGTGACTGCTATGGCGACCATCTCTGCATAATATTATCTCTTCTTTCGCCTGGGTAGCGGGGGCGGGCGCCGGGCTAGATGTCCGCCCGGGCGCGGGGCCCTATCCAGGCAGCGTTGCAGGCAACATAATTAAATACCATGTCCACAATCACAGCAACAATCCACTAGTCCATCACAATCAATAGCACCAAAAATTTAGAAATGTCCACCGAACACTAAATGACACTGTGTTCGGCGAGGTTCCGGGGCACGATAGATAATATAAAGTGAGTCGTCACCGTAAAATCTTGCAAAGTTCGCGGGGTCACCAGTTTACCGCTTTAGTGAGTGCGTGTATATACCTACCTAAATAGAATGGGAGATTCGGTGTAAAGTTATCTCCCGTCCGTTTTTTCCTAACATGGCGTTTAGAAAGAAAATACTATTTAAGTAGGTCAAGCGGTATATTATCATAATTACACAGAAACTACGTCTACCTATCGTGCCCGGGGGGTGACGACTGTTGCGCCCCACCTGTACCTTGCATTGCATTAACTCGCGTCAGCAGAATGCAATGCAAACGCAATAATGTGTCGCTACAAATATGTCTTGTATAATTAATATGCTATAGAAAAGTCATTATGTAAAAGTTTGTTATTGAAAATAATTTTTTTGTTACATGCTTACCCATCATAATGTTTTATGCACACGTCTAAATAAAAGATACGATTCATTAATTACATACAAGTTTTTATTATTTTAGTCACACATGAAACGGAAGCGGCAAAAATGAAGTGCTATGAAGAGTGCGGCCAAAGAGTTATTCAGAATTACCATAAATGGCATTAAAAATTATAATAAAATCCCGGACACAATAAAAACAAAAAAAAATGAGCACGCTTATTTAAACCATTTAATAAAAGATATTTTAGTTGGAAAATCTTAACTTGAACGAAATTGTGAAATGAATCGGTTTACACTACAGTTTATTTATGTTCAATAACAATATTTATAAGACCTCGATGTACTCGTATAAACATATTTTTCAATAAACTATACTGAGTATTAAGTATTGAAACACTATATTTCTTTTGTGAGCCATTCTCAGTCAAACTCTCAGGGCAGTCACTTATATCAACAACCTAATAATATTTTAAAATTAATTTGTGCGCGAATTAGATCCGTTTTAGCTAGATTAATATCTTGAACAACGTACTTCTGATGCTGACCGTACCAGGCATCAGGTGGGATTCTTCTCTGGCGCCTATCGACCCGTTTGTTTACGAGTTCGTTTTGGTGGTTTTGGTGTCGGAGCCAGCTGGGCCATGATTAAAGAATAAATCAGGGTAATAAACACGAAACATCAGCCTAAGCTACTCGACTCCGCGACACGGATTACTAAATAGTTACTAGGTAAGCCGAGATTCTGATAGAAATACTGGTATTCATATATTTTTAAACAGGTTTATGGAATTAAAAAAAGCGGCGGTAGCCTAGTGGGCGAACGTCCGCCTTCGTAAACGGAGGTGGCGAGTTCCAATCTCAGTGCGGGCACGTACCAATGTGTTTCTTGTTAAAACATATGTACGTAATTATCACTCGCTTTTCCGTGAAGGAAAACATCGTGAGGAAACCAACATGCCCGATAATTAATTCGGACGCATGTTATCCACCAACCCGGACTAGGCCCCCGTGGTGGATTATGGCCTAACCCTCCTCACGATAGTGAGGGGAGGCCTGAGACAGTTACAGGCTGAATATTATTATTATGGAATCAGAAGATAATATGAGCCCCATTGGCCCCACAGACCATCAAACTCAGTAGGGTGAGCAGGAACCTCTGTCGAGAAAGTAATCCATATCGATTATTTTCTCGATCACCCTACCGAGCAAGTAGTTGTGTTCAGATAATATTTGCCGTGCGCAAGAAAAAAGCTCTCAATATCAAACTAACGTTACGCATTCTGCTCACTGCTAACTTAAAGATTTTCACTGCTTAGCTTAGCGATTTTGTAAATTAGGATTAGGTATTTGCCAGAAAAAAATAACAAAAAATGATGTAGGTACGTGTCAGACAAAAAACCTCGGTTTTCCGTGAAAACTCACTACGGTATTGAAGAAAATACATTGTTACTGTTTCCTTATACCAAATGAAATAGCGGGTAGGTATAATTAGAGATTATTACAATATGAAACTCAGTCCAAAGACACCTTAATCAGAAAAATTGCGCTCAATTTTTCCCTACTGCCGATGAAAATACCAATTGGAGAAAGAATCAAACGAGTAGGCGCCAAAATTGAATGTGAAACGATTCCAGAAAATTTCTGGGGTGCCGATGAAAACCTTTGGCAAGGAATAAAAGACGTTGTTCTGGTAACAGCATATTTCACCTTTAATGGCCACAGACGCATTAGGCCCGATATTATATAGCCAGAAATCGTTTTTACCAAGTGAAGTAGAATTCAGGTAAATTGTACGACTGGTGAGCCAACAGTTTTTTAATACATTTGGTTAACATAGTTTGACCACTATCTTACGGTTGTAAGGTGCGACAAAGATCTTTTGGCGAGTGAGTGATTATTACAGGGAGGGCGTTGTAATCGCTGATCTGTATGCAATGCGTGTCAGTGTTACAATATGACGGATGATTTATTTTTCCGATTTTGGCCACACGCCATTATATTATCCTTCTCGCAATATAAACACGCTCAGCTTACTGTGTCTCAACCTGACTCTTTCTACAACCCGATAACGTTGTGATAGTTCCACAGATAAGGCTAGCTTTGTCTTCCATCTTTGTCTGCCTTATCGGAACGGAGCGGGTGGCGATCGTTAGTCAAAGTCCCGATTACCCCGCTGACCACGACACGGCAATTTATGTTTAATTTAAACTGAGGCTCGACATATTAATTGCCCTTGTAGATAAATACAAGGCCTACTAAAACAAATTACGCGTCATGTAAACGTCGATCTTTATACTTTTTACTAGAATATTATAAAAAAAGATAGGAGGTTAATTGAGGTAGGAAAATAAACTCAATAATATCTATAATATGAGTTTACGTAAATGTGTAAGTACAAGTATGTTACTTTGTGCGTTTGTTCGATTATTTTCTTCGGTGCCTAACTTGGGAGGAATATGTCGATTACGGTTTTTCTCCGTAATCGACAGTCATAATCGAATCCAATCTATAGGATTTTGTCCAGTTACATTTTCAATAAGTATGAGACGACAATCGATATCGAATCGAATCAATTCCGAATCACTCAGCTGGTTGAATATAGGTCAAATTAAACTATGATGTTAGCGTGTAAAAAAAAATAAGTTCTCGACTGACTTGAGTAATTATATTTCTGTCATCTACAGGGTATGTTATTGTAAGAACTAATAAAACTAGCCGAAAAGTCTATTTAATGGATAATACACCCAAAAGCCTATAATACTTAGGATTTGATTTCTAGTCTCGAGTGCCAGCTATAGTCATTAAAGCCCATACCACATGAGCGCAATATTATCGGGCGACAATATCGGACGCGTTGCCATTCTCGTCGAAGTAATTAAAATCAGGGCACAGGCGCAAGAACGACGAATCACCGACACATCTGGTTTATTTTCTGCCTACTTCCATAAACCCAACACTTGTGAAATGTGATAATAATATATCTGTTTCCAATACATTTCAAATTACATAATATATAAGTACGCGTGCGTTCTTACTCACTGCTATACGCAACACGGCGCGGTGTTTTTTTGCGTTATTATCGATCGATAATACTGAGTTCGTGTGGGAGTGATTTAATTTTACTGGAATGGTGATAATTGAAACTTGGAACGAAATAAACCTTTTTTTTTACTGTAAAGACGTAACAAGCAGTTTGTTACGTAATAGACACGATTACCACGTTGGACTTTATTAAATAGGACCTGCTGTTTCAACATTTCATTTTATATTTTGGTTCGTCTGTAAAAGGTGTCGAAATAAAATTAATTTTGGAACATTTTAAAACGAATTTTTTGAATAACTCAATGGATCGCGCGGACCTAAATCAAGGGTCGTCTTTTTTGGGATCGACATTTTTTACTGTAATTTTCAGTGCCAATATTTTTAGCCCTCAAAACATTTTAAAACTGTCTTGATAACATGATATCCTCGTTGATAAATGACTCACATATATTTCTAAATATGTCGCTTGAATTGTTGGTAAAGGAGTGTTGGTTATGTTCCAGTGTCACTAACATATTCCTGGTCAACCTGTCTGCTGCCGATTTGCTGGTGACAGGAATCTGCATGCCCATCCAGCTCAGCAAGGCCATCACCCTGGTCTGGTTCTACGGAGAGACTGTGTGCAAGATCGTCAACTACATACAAGGTAACAATGAGAAAACTTTTCCAGACTTTACTATATGGAACTGTTAAAAAAAGGTGAAAGAAGTAATAGAGAACTAGCTCGTTGGTGTCCGCGATTTCGTGCTGATTACATTATATCGCGATTAAAAGTATCCTAGGTCTGCATTGTCAAATATCGTGATCGGTTCAGTCGTTTAACCGTTAAAAGGTAACAAACAAACAAACGTCTTAACAAACAGAGTTACTTTCGCATATATAATATTTTGTGTGGATAAGTATAATCGGATATATTTAATACATGTTATTAGATGTGGCTCCAATCATTCGTGCGACATTCTAAAATGTCAACATTGGTTTGCTTCTGCAGCAAAGCAAAAAAGTAGTACATACGCCGACAAAGACAAAACATCATTGTACCATCCTACTTACTCCTTTGTCTATTTGTATACACTTGTCTCTTTTCTTCCCCGGATCTTGAGTTAAATGTTATATCTGTTAGACGATTAATCTGAGTTATTACTCGTTAGGTGTCAGTTTGGCTAAATCGGCTCCTAACCACAGATTAATAAATAACGGCTCCTCTTAACAATAACTAAGTACATTTTGTATCCATATAAGGTGATGTATTGATTGCCTTAAACTCATGGATGATCGTATACCCTTAATTCATTACAAGGGAAACAAAAATATTATCACCCTTTGACGGCTTTCAATTAACTTTTACCAGCAATTAAATTCAACAAGGCTAGTTATTGACGAACTAGGGTATACATTTAATTATGAAGCGAGCGCTATAAAAAAATCTAATGGAGCCTTTAAAGCTCCTTATAAATTTCACTTTAATAACTCGAAAAATGTTAAAGATTTTATCAAATCCAATAACATGTTAATTAGTATTTAAACGGGTCTAATTCGCGCACAAACGAATATCAAAATATATAATTTTGACATACCTCGACGTTTCGACCAAGTTACATCGGCCGTGGTCACGAGAATTTATCAAATCCAATAACATTTTATAAAATCTTTGCTACCATGCTGACATCGGTAATAAGCGAGCTTATTTAATAAATTTTCCACAATAGGGTTTTATTGAAATGATACGTAATTGATGAAAGATTGTTTTATTTTTTGCAGAATTTGTATTTGCAGTAGGTAATAAATTGTAATGTAGAATCCATATAACTAATATAGGTACATCGGAGACTGGTGATCTTTCGGATTTATGTTATTACAATAGTATTCTACGACAGCCCAAAATATCACCAAAAGTGCAATTAATGCATGTCAAAATCTTATTTTTCCCCGACTAATAATGAATTTGCGTTTATATAATACAATTTTAACATGCATGGAAAGTCATCACATCAATGTCAAGTCCGACACATGAATG